>CM053784.1:203262231-204462231 GCA_028749045.1 Cupressus sempervirens
CTCGGGGTGCCTAGGATCAAGTGGACCAACCACTTCAGCCAATTATCCCTTTAGGATCTCGATCAACTTCAAAGTGTTTAGAGTTTGACCTCATCCTGCCCCATGCTCTTTAAGACTTCTTTAATTCCCATGGTTACCATTAATCAATTTGTATCCCATGTAGGTCTCCCAAGCATGTTCTCTTTGAGTTGATAATCTTTTGGATCTAAGGCTTTCTACATCTATGTCTTTGGGGGGAATGGCCACTTGCAAGAATAATTCCTAGTTCCATGTACTAGTGACAAATGCTAGCTGTCTTACCTCATATGATAGAGACTCGGGCTTATTCAAAATCTCTACAATCTCAAAAATGTCTAAATCTGAAGCACAAAATTGAGGGAGGTCTAGTACACCTCATTATTTCATTTTGGAACCACCTCGGGATGCACTTAGTTGAAGACCTTCTTCTCGAGCATGAAGGGTTTGTTCTACTACTTCCTTCCCCTTATTACTCCTCCTCGAAGTTGTTTCATATTGTGAGGGTTCTTCTTTTGCAGTCTCAGTCTTAGTGGACCTAATAGTTTGCACCGAAGTGTCTTGGGAAGGTGATTGAGAATATTGCACCATTTGTCCCTCCTTTGACACTTCATCAGTTGTTTCTTGTTTAGGTTACTCCCCTGGTGATGGTTCCTTCTAAACCTATTCCTCTTCTAAAATTTTGAGTGGAGGAGTAACTAAGCCCTTATCTTCCACTGTGACTTGTGGTGGAGGTGGAGGAGTAAGATTAGGAAATTGTGAATCTGGTGGCACCTTCATCCAATCTTCTTTTTGAGGTCCACTTGTAGGGGTATCGTTGATCTTATCCCCAACTAGTTCTGTACCAACAGGGATAAAATAAAAATTTGACATTTTGAAAACATCAAAGAAGAAACTTCCGAGGGTCTTGTTGGGGTGGATGGCAATATGCCAATGGTACTTCTTCTCCTTTCTTGCTCTGTGGCTCTGGCTAGCTAGCTTCTTTTCTACAAGGGTAGTTTCTCTTCTTCATCTATCTCCTCTTCTTCCTCCTCTTCCCTTCCAGAATGGTCTTAGGAATAGATAGAAAAGGCACCATTCTCCTAGTCACCCTTTGCCTTTTTTTCATTCAGATTTTAATCCTCTTTTTTTTTGTGGAGGCGGAAGGGGATGGTGGCTCTTCTTGCAAAGGAGTAATGGAAACCTATTGACTCTCTCCCTCTTTGGATTTGATGGGCACAAAGGGAGGCAATTGAGGGGCATCCTAGACTTGGGAAGCACCAGTATCCTTGAACCCTTGTACACTCTCTTCCTATTGCTAGGGAGGTACTTGCACTTCACCCTGTTGTATTTGAATCCTTTGGGGGGAGGTCCTCTTTCTCTTGTTCTATCCCTTCCTCTCTGGAGGATGATATTATCCAACTAGGTGGTCAAGTTGGTATATTGTCTCTAGCCTAATGAGAGACTAGGCCACAAAGGTAGGAATTGTAACTTTCCTCCCTTTACCTTTCTTAGGGCGGGCTTGAGCATGAAAGATTATAGTGTCAAGTATTTGATCAAGTTGAAAAGGCTTCTTGATCCAATCCTTTGTCATTCTAGCAACATGCCTCATCCGATCATTAATATCAACACCCTCCTCCCTGTCAACCTCGACATTAATAATGGGCCTCTATCCTATTTTGTCCAAGTTGAACAAGGGGTGCAATAGATCCCGTGAATCCTATTGCCTTATTTCCTCTGGAATTTTAAGCTTGAGAGCCTTCTCTACTAGATAAAAAGTCATTCTACAATAGTCCCTTATGTGAACATCATAGTCATTTGTGGCACTTATCCAATGATCTTCTATGACATCTTCCTGATGGAACTCCTTGTCGGCCAAACTCTCCACTCTCCCGCTATTATCAAAATAGAGCCTAGGGGAGTTGTATTCTTCGAGGGGATAATTCTCTCATTCCCACTTAAAAGGACAAAATCTCTTGCTTCCATTTTACCTAATGTGGTCCAATGACCAAGGGCCATGTCCAATAGGGTCTTCTCTATCTCTTCACCCTCTCATATGTAGACTCAATCTGCCAGGAAATCTCCAATAACACTAGTTTGTCACTTGGATATCTAGGGAGCTTCTTGGGATTGATAGTGAAACCAGCTACCCGTAGATATGTGAATGTCTTGAATTGGATGAAGTAGGCCCCAAGAGCTATTATTTGTACTTTTGCCTCATCGGATAACATCTTTGCATAATCTCCTTCAATGAATTGAATGATCCCAAAAATGAATGTGTCATTCACGATTCTATACTTCTTTCTTTGAGTCGAGAGCTTCTTCCTTACCAATTCAGGGTAGATGATGTAGGGCCAAACATTAGGATCTTGCATACTACCTCTCTTATAAAAACTAGGGTAGTTTGTCACCCTTTTTGCAAGCAGATACACCATGTAAGAAGTCATATAGAATTTCTTCTTCTCCTTAACTATCCCAATTGCTCACACAAGTTCTCACTTAATGTGGTTATCAAAGCTAGCAACATCCTTCCCATCTTGATTATATCAATGAAGTTGACCATGAAGGTGCTAAGGTCGCCAACATGACTCTGCTCAAAAGAATGATGGAATATCCAATATCTTCCTTCATGTATACCCTAGTCAAGGCCACCTTCCCTACGATCCTACCCAAAGGAGTCTTCTCAATGAGGTAGGAGGATTGAATGATTTCCATTGCCTCTTTCTAGTGTTTCCTATACCACCTCTCTATTGCTTCATGGGAGAGTCTAATGAACTGATTTTCCCTTGGGAGGTGGAAGACCCTTTCAATGTTATTGGGTTAGAGATCAAGGACCACTTCTCTTGTCACACTCTTAACCACTCTCTCCTTAGGGACAAAGTGTTGTGCTAGTGTCATAATCAATTTGGTTGACTGTATTGATATTGGATGTGAAGCTACGCTCACCAACCTAGAACAAATCAATGAGGATACTAGTGCAAATCTTTCAGTTGGTTTGTTGTAGATTCTAAGGAATTCTATCAAGTCTATGTGCCCCAAGTTGGTGTCCCTAATTTCTGCATGATTGTCATGAAATTTTGACTTTGACAACACACCTTGGAATTTGAATACAATGGGCTTAGGTGTCATTTTCTCTCGAGAAGTTGTTGCCATAATATTTGCACAACATGAGGAAACTAATTTATTAGCTCAAAATAGTGAGAACCTAAAAAGACGAAAAGCACTTAATCAATATTTAATTGACTATTGATGAAAAATAAAAAAACTAAAAAAGGTGGGTCCTTTTATTTATTTATTTATTATTTTAAAATATTTTTTAATTTTTAATTTTAAACATTTTAGGGGTTTTTTGGGTTTTAAATACAGATAGGGTCTGAGGGCGCATGGTGGCACATGCGACACATTGATACTTGTGCAGTGACAAGGACGTATGGTGAGCATCTGTGGCAGTGAGTGCAGTGGAGTGCAAAGTGAGCAAGTAGCGCAGTGCACAACAAAAGGTGGTGTGCACGATGCATAGTGGGGTGGATGCATTGCACAAAGTGAAAATGGATACATAGCACATGAGTGCACTTGCTATGGCATTGGGCTCAGCGTGGTGGAATGCAGAGTGTGCGGTGGTGTGCAAGACACGAGAGGTGGATGCGCAAGCGGTACATGGTGTTGTGTGGAACAAGTGTGGCTTATGGAAAACACAACACTTGGTGCTATGTGGAAAATACATGCAGTATGCATTGCACATAAGGGAGGTGAAAATGAGCATTTATGTGCAGCATGCGACATAGTGAAGTGCGTGTAGCAAAAGTTATGCTTTCACCTTTTACAAATGTGGAGCCCAGTCGTCGCACACAAGAGTTTTGGTGTTGCCAAAATGAAAATGAAAAGAAAATAGGTGAATTTTTTGCATGGGGGGTGGGGGCTTTATAGCCCCACACACCCATGGGATGTATGGTGCAGACTTTGTAGGTAGCGTGCGCAGCAGTGTTACATGTAGTGTGCACTCGATTTTTTTTTTTTTTTTGTGACTTTTAAATTTATAATTTTTTAATGACTTTTTTCAATTTTCAAATTTTTGGTCTTTTCTTATTTTTTAATTTTTAATTTTTTGACTTTTTCTATTATTTTTCATTTTTTTTAAAAAAAATTGATTTTGCGTCTTTTATTTTTTGACTCTGTAACATTTCTTTGGATCCTTGATTTGTGAGTTCGAATACTCAAAAAAAGTAGGGGGTCCCCATTCCTAGTAAGGAATGGGGCATGTGTTGTGGGACCACAACAAGTACCCATTATGGTTTCTAGCTAACTCCTAGGTATTCTCATCTTTTAAGAGGTTGTTAAAATTCTATCAAATCATAAGCTAGCAGGGATGAAAGGTAGTTCTATGTCCAAGATTAAATAGCAACATCTGGGAATGGTTCACTCTACTGTCAGTAAAATTATAAAAATAGCTGACAAGTAGATTAGCATGTAGTTGGTAATTGTTATGTAATTAATGGACCCCTTCAGTAATTTTTATCTAGTTGACAAACCCCTTTGGGAAGGTTCTTTGAGAAGTATATGTACACCATCCGAGATCATTGTAATAATCATTGAAAGCACTATGTGATCTCTTCAACATATATGTGAATAATAAAAGGAGTACTATTGTTACATGTTCTTGTCTATTGTTTGCATGCATTAATCTGTCACCCCAGATGGTAAATAGACTCAATAGTTCTTAAAATATTAAACCATCAAGTAGGCAACTACAAAACATGAAAGGATGCTTGGGATTATTCTATGAACCAATTCTTTTTGAACTCAATAGTTTGTCACTTCTTGATATGAACAAAGTAAAGAGTGTTGAACCTTTAAAAGGAAAATCACTCGTGCCTCAATAAAGCCATGAAAAATGGCAAGGGAGACAAGAAATCTTTGTCTTAGAGGCATCCTTCAATGTCATATTGAAAGAGAACAGACTTAATGCTCGCTACAAATTTGAGAAGCAAGATGGTGCATGGTGGTTTTCCCAAGAATTTTTACTAGTCAAGCATGTTGAGATACCTTTCCTTTTCTTATTTCTTGAGTTATTAGGTTCATATTCCATGACAAGAATTTGTGCAAGAGTAACCCATCTATTGGGAAACTCTATTTTTCATGCCATGACTACATGAGCCAATAAAACTCTTTGATCAGCATAAACGATACACAGAGTAGGAATTACCTAGATAATTTGTTCAATTTTACACATTTGAGCATATAGGTAGTTAAGTCAAAATATGTACAAAATTTTTTGTCGACTATTCTCTTGCACCTTCTATGGTGCAAGTGTTGTTATATTTTACTATAAAACTAGTAATAAATAAAATTATATTCATTAAATAAATCTATTAGCAATTATATCACAATATGTATATTATTGCTATATTTTTAACAATATTATAATATACCATACTTATATACTATAAGATATTTATTATATTACTTGTAATATATATATTATAAATAAATTGTAAAATTTAAAAATATATTATTATACAATCTATATATAAGATAATTTAATATATTTAAATAATGTATTATTTCTTTTATCTTGTAACAAACATTTTTATCATAATTACAAATCAATCTTTCACTAAAGAATATGAGTGGCGAATTGTCCACTTTGAATAATTTTTAAATATATTTAATTATTCATGCTTCTTAACATCCATTTTATTTTATATAAACTAGAGAAGACCATGACGAAAACTATTTTTTCATATTTCATTTTTTAATACTTATTCTCATTCATTATATACATTTCATATTAGAATGTGTTTTATAGGCTACTAAAATTCTACCATTAACAAATTTTCAAAAAAAATCCAATTATGTATTATTAGTCAAATAGGTAGGGAACTATTGTTTTAAGTTGCTCTCTTCAATTAATTTTTATGAATTTAACTGTTGCAAATCTGATTGAAAAGCTCATTGTTGAAGATCAAAGAGGGAGATTGTTGCAAAGAAGAAAGTTTGTTTTTAGCAAAATGGTTTCAATCATTGTTTCGTCATTGATGTCAAACCTGCTATTTGTAGGAATGACATTTGCTTATAAGATCCAAGTACTATAATTTAGTTGATTGATGAAGAAGATTTGATCAACAAGATGTAACAAGAGTACCTAAGGCAAAGGTTGAGTTATGATATTGTAATGAAGTGCAAAGATCAGTTAAGACAATGGTTAAAAGATGTATTGATAACATACCCAAAGATACAGAGGTTGGTTACACTTAGAAACATTGGATGAATAAGTTGTAATAAGGTTGACTGCAAAACATAAACTAAGATCATTAGTGGGTTTTGAGAAAGTTAGTTGAAGCCAAGAAAATTCTCAGTTGGAGCTGTGTAACAGGAAATTCTAGTGTGTGCCAAGTAATCTTCAAGTGTCGAGCATCAAGAAAAACACTATTCATGCTGAGTAACATAGTATGTGCCATGCACCAGTACTTCAATAGTGCCAAGCTACTGTATTATATTAAATAATGAAGATTCACCAAATCTAAGCCAAAAAAATTGTTGTCTTGAATTTTGTGAACTAGTTGGAAGATAAGGATGATGAGCTAGTGGCACAAAATTCTATGTAAACCAGTTTTAGGTGAATTCAAGAGGATTATTCAAGAAGTTTCTAGAGGAAACAAAATATGGGTTAGATGCAATGAATCCAACCTAATCCATACAAATTAAAATTAAAGAATGGAAGAATAGAGCAATAAAAGAACTCCAAGACTTCTATTTAAGGAGTCATAGACCAATAAACAAATCTTGTTGCTACTGTTGTTGCTGCCAAAGAGCCAAATTGTGAAGTGATTAGAAGGGTGTCAAGGAGAAGACATCTAGAAGAAGGAATAACATAGAGGCTCTGCTTCTACGAGTGGTCAAAAAGAGATGATTGCACTGGTACATTGAGCATGAAGACTCAAGGAGACTTAGCTTGAAAGGAGACCAAGCTGTTAGAGTTACAAAGATTGAAGGCCAGACAATGGTGTGAGCTGACAAGTGATTTGAGATCTACAAGTTAAGTTGTATGTTGTGCTCAGGTCAAATATTTTCTAATACTCTCTAGCAATTGTATTAGATATGAAAAATCCCATGGACTTAGGTTGGTTTAATAGCCATTTATAAATCTTTTAACAAGGTGGCATTCCAAGTGAATGTTCTAAAGTCCTCTAACTAGGCCCACTTCTAATAGTGTGGTTAAATCCTTTAACAAGGTCACATATAATAGTGTTTTGTAAGCCTTTAATAGGGCAGGCCTTTCATAGGGCATCACTTTAGAAGAGTGAGAATGGAGTAGCATGTTATTGGTGGTTTTTCCCAAATTGGATTTCCATGTAAATCACTGTACTATATGTTGATATCTTATATGTTATATTTGCATATTGATTTACAATAACTTGCTAGTTAGAATTGTTAAAGCTTGGATGAATGAATGGTTGAATGGGCTCACTATACTTAGTGAAAAGTTTGAATAGGACATTTGGACCTTGAATAACTAATTCACCCCCCCTCTCAATTATTGTAAAGCATTTCTAACATTAAGTACACAATTTCAAAAGTTAGAGAATAGATTTATTTTTAAAATAATTTTTAATCTCTAATTCTTCTAATCTAATTGGTTGATCTTAATTTTCTTAGGGATATTATTATTTTTTCACTCAAAAAAATCTTTAAAATAAAAAAATCTATTTAGTTTCTAGAAAGTTCCTTTGATTCTCCACCAATTTTAAAATGTTCTTGGAAATATTTAGCAATGTGGGCATGATGTTGATGAGCTCTCGCTAAACCTAAAATGTCAAGAAACCAGCTCCGAATAAACCTGCCACTCTTGCTACTCGAAAGAAGGGAGGAGAGTTAGTTCTCACTACATCTCCTAGTTCCAACAAGCACATGGGACATAGAGGATAAATATATCAGATCATCCTAGATACAGAACATAACAAATCATGTGTTGTTAATATCTCCTTATTCATTTATGAAGATGGAAATTTTCTATCACGGGTCATGACGATGGACTAGGCAGCAATGGTAATGGTAATCTGTTTGCATTCTCTTTTCCTTTTCTCTCTTTAATACCTACCATAATAAAACTAATAAAACTAGAATTAAGATTGAGAACCCAATAGTGGTCATTGGTGGTGCTTCTGCAAATGAAAAGAGAGCCATTGAAAGAGTCATTTTAATCCCTTTTTTCTTTAATTTTTCTCTCTATATTGTATTTAAAGTCAAAGTGTATTAAAAATCTCTTCTAAATGATAGACTGACATCAGAACTGGAATAGAATCCATCATTCTATGTGAAATATATACTCAAGTGAACATTCCCTTTTTTCTTATTTAACAAGTAAAATGATCGAAAATGAGAGACCGCTTTGCCACTCTTTCTCTAAAGGGAAAACATATCCTCATGCTTTTGAGTTGGTCACACCATTCCTTCTAGTCTCTAACAAAACTATGTAAATCACAACTCTCCACTGAATCTCCCTTGCGAATGAGGTGTTGTTAGTGTTGTTGAGGGCTTGTTTGGTTGCGAGAATTAGTGAATGAGGAAATCAACTATGCTGGAATAAGCTATCTTCTGAAATTAGTACATTCTTAAAATAACTTCTAGAATAACATTTAGACTTCTTTGATTAACCTAGAAGAAGAGATGGAAGATGCATCTTCTATGTTTGGTTGCAACAATTGAAATAGGAATTGGAACAAGTACTTTTTTGTAATTTTAATAAATTTTGTAATTTGCAATAACTATTACAAATCATAGAGTTTAAAATATAATGAAGATATAAAATCCACAAAACATTGCATTCTATAGCTACTCATATGTAGAAAATTATTTTGAAATAGTCACCAATAAATAATCTCTGCTTGTAGGGAACACTCTAGATCAAAAGAATAAATGTGAACATGAGCATCTATGGAGATGGCAGTTTTGGTGTTGCCTATCATAATTGGTCGAGGCTCACAGACAAAAGTAGTCTTCAAACCTTGAATGGTGCATAGGATGTCTTTGGAAGCTCACAATAATGCCCTCCTTCGTCTGCTAAGATTCAAAAAAAAAAATGGCCACCATTATGTCTTGAAACATGTGTTTCCCTCCAAATGGTTACGAGCGGACGTAACAGTGCATCAAATCAAGTTTACAAAAAAGATGTAATATGAATTCATTTCTTATTCCACCTATTAAGAGGGAAGAGCACCATGCCCATTTTGGGCTAATATTAGCATATATTCATTCTTATTCAGTTTTGACGATTTACAAACAAACATTGAATTGACACATTCCAATATTTGACTATTCTAATTCCAAACCAATTCCTATTAGCAAACAAGGCCTAAAGGTGGGAATTTGCACATTACTATGTGTCACCTATCCTCTTTAACACCATTCAGTTTGTCTCAATGAACCCTAGCGACCACATTTATGATTTCTCAAAGAGAGGTTAATTTCATGAAAAAATTTAGCGTAGATTAGCAATCCCACCGCCTCCCTCCCCACGGATGGCTTGGAGGTGTGGCCTTGTTCCTTCCAATGCCATGCTGAAGACTCACAAATCTAACTTTGCAATATTCCTCATAGACCACCTAAATCATGCCCTTTGATAATAATATACAGTCATTGATCGTTCTATTCAAGAATTGTTTTTGTTTTTGTTTTTCAAAAGGTATTTCTTTCCCCTCCAAATAGATTTTAGAATATGTGGTGGGAAGGCATTTACACATCAAGTAAAAAAATTAAAAAAATTGGTAAGTTAGGTTAGAGTTTAAATTGTTTCGAATATTAAACTTAAATGCTTCTTGACTACAACTAAGGAGATAGGTAGAAAGTTTAATGGTTTATTTAATGCATTTGCATTTGATAACTATCGCCAAGACGTATCACATCAACATAAATATACAATCAGAAGACAATTGTCGAATTAGTGGTCGCCTATGATATTTTAATTGTTTTTAACAAATTTCAATGTTTCTAAATTTTAGTTGATTTTCAAGAGTTTTATGTGATATATATTTTTAAATAAAAATATAATATAATTGTTTAAATTTAAATTATAATATATTTTACTAATAATTGCAATTGAATAATAATAATAATATAATACAAAATAATTATATTTAATATGTTAAATACATTATAATAATATTATCCTTAAATAATATCTACGTAATAATTTTTACTATAGTACTGTAAATAACTCATCTGCTCCATTGTATCATAACATTGATGATCTTATTCTAGTCCTTTCATTACCAAATTCTTTAATTTA
The DNA here is from genome assembly GCA_028749045.1 of Cupressus sempervirens. Classification (NCBI taxonomy): domain Eukaryota; kingdom Viridiplantae; phylum Streptophyta; class Pinopsida; order Cupressales; family Cupressaceae; genus Cupressus; species Cupressus sempervirens. The sequence continues at coordinate 203,272,511 of CM053784.1, forward strand.
TTTAATACTATGGTTTGTCATGTGTTTTGGTAACTATGTCACATACTTTGTTGTAGAAAGATACATCTATGCATTTTTCCAGGCTGCTAGCTTGCCTAGGTTGTTGGAATCTTTTTTTAAACAATTTTTAAGTTTCCTTATCCAGTCATACTTAGTATTTTGTATATTTTAATTCTTATAATTTTGTATATTTAGATACTTATAATCTTGTATATTTAAATATTTATATTTTTTCATATTTAGATATTTTGTATTTTTAATTCTTAAATATGTTATTATAAATCATCATGTTTCTAATATTTGCAAAGATTTAAGATTTTTTACCTAGGTCTTAACATTAATGATTTGTTGAAAACTATGGTGTTTGGAATGAAACACTTCAACTTAATGAAGACATGTACTATCAACCAAGTCATAATGAAACATTCAAGATAATCAAATTTTGGTATTTGTTACCTTTTTTACTTATTGGCATAATAGTCATCGTAATAATTTATTTCCTTATACTTGCAATAAGTAGGGACTCATGCTCCAATAGAGCTCTTTTCTATTATTAAGTTTTTAAAACTCATTGCCAAATCAAAACTTCATATTTTGTTATGATTTTGTCTATGTGGATTACTTATAGTTTCTGACTAAGTATTATTATTTACCTATACATAATAAAAAGGTAATAGAATCAAGGTCAAGCTTCTTCATATGCTAAGAGTAATAAATCTTGATAATGGTAAAAAATGATAAAAAGTGAGATATTTATTATTTCATTGATTAATTACTGTATTATTGTATTTGTCGTATATACTCTTGTAATTAATTATTTTTCTTTCAATCGATTAAATTTGAATATTTTTACTATAAATTATGATGATTCATTTTTCTAATGTATTAATGTGAAATTTGTAATTTAAAAAAAAAAAAAACTCTAAATTCAAGGTCTGTAGACAGTAGATGATTCTCTGGAAAACATAATTGACCCTTTATATGGTGAATTCAAGTTCTTTATCATCTAAAGCTTTGATTCCAAGGTTCGTACATTTGCAAATGGTGGATTTGGCATCCCAAATATTGATCTTCATTTGATTGATTGTTTGGGGAAATTGATGACACTATTTATCTGTGAATACCTATCCTCTACTAAAAATGAACATATTTAGGAACAAATCAGCGAACTGTGACTGCAAAAAGTAGGAATAGAACGTAGACGATTCTACATCCCAAATCTTCATATTTATCTCATGAACAGAGAGAGGGGGAATTAATGTAGTACACTTCACTTTATCAACCTACTCTTTTTGGACTTCAAATTTGGTGCGCTTCACCTATGAATGAATGATGTCATGGATGAGCATTTTTTATATGATGTAAAACTTCATATATCCATGAAGGTAAAATTGATTGTAGCGAAGTAACCATTACAGACTACTAGCATTACACATCAACAATATTATAATAAGAGATTATGTTTCAGTCATAGGAAATCAATGTGTAACAATTCCAAATGCTATATGTGTGCAATGTGGATGATTAAATTGTGTAATGTAGATGGTTGTTTGTAATATATAGAGTAAGAGCTATAGACATAGCATAAACATTATTCTTATGTCTATCATACTACTTCACTGGTATATTGAAGGTTTATAAGTGCAGTTAGGAGTGGTATAAGAAGCATGGGTAGATTGGATGATGTCTAAAGAGAGAGAGATATAAGAGGAGATGAAGTGGTAGGAGAAGAGAAAATTACAAAGTAAATGAAGGTTGTGGCAATTTAATATCACAAATCACATACCTAAAACACAAACACAAATTAATTATTTCATTAGTGTCCACTAAAAACATACCTTACCTAAACCTTCTTCAACTCCCTTACAATTAAATATTTCTTGCTAATGTTTATGGTAAATTTTTGCTACAATTTCCTATTATATTAACAATATAAATGAATGTATAGTTACAATGTGCTTAATCTTTTACCAAAGAAATTGCAACTACCTCTTTGTAAATCCCCTGTACTTATGCTTGATGAATGTAGCCTATTCCAAAGCCTCTATTTGGTACATGTTGGGCTCAGAGGGTGGAAAGGTTGTAGTGTTTCACATCATACTCATTGATTGTATTTGGTTGCAAATTTCTAATGCTTCTAATATGGGGCAATCAAGACACTCCATGGGAAAACAATTTTTTATGAATTTTTTCAAATGTTTCATGTGTCTTGTCTATGCTTCCAAAATTTATCTTACTTATGATTGGCTAAATTTGTTTTGTGTTATGGAAGCCCTTTTTTGGGAGGCTTCCCCATATGTTAGGCTAAATTTTCATAACCCCTAAATAAATGAATTGTTAATATAATTAGTCCTTACACTATTAATATGGGACAACCCTTGTACTTTTTGCCTGAAAAAATTGTCTCACATTGTGAAAGTACTTTAAAAGTCACAAAAGAACATTTAGAAACTCATAATATCATTTTGTAATGGATGGAAAATCTATTATCATAAGAGAATGATGTCCAACATTATATACTTTTAATTTTATTTGAAAAAACTCTTCTTATCTATTTTTTAATGAGTAAAATAATTATTAATAATTATCTTTTTAATTAATCGATTTAAAAATTATAATAAACAATAGCATTGCATAAAATAATAGGAAAACTAAATAAAATAATTATTTAAAATTTTAAAAAATATGTTTTCTAGGTTTAAAAAAATGTATGTTTTAAAATAAATTATAGTCTAACAAGTTTATTTCTTCTTTAATTTAATTATTATTTTAGAAATAAAATAAAAAAGAAAAATTAACTTTTAATTAATTAAAATAATTATTCCAAATTTTCTTTTTATTAATTAGAAACAATAATATTATTGAGTGAATAAAATAGTAAAAATATAAATACAATGATAATATTTAAAGAAAATAAATTTAAATAATATCTTCAAAACTTTAAATAGTAAATTTAAAATTACTTTTTATATAAGAATTAAATAAATAATTTATCTCATTTTTTGTTCTTACAAAAAATAACTATCATCTATTTAATTAATTTAAACAATTTTTTGATGTGTAAATGACCTAACTCTTCGAAACTATATTAATAAGAAAATAAAAAATACATGATTCATGATTCTCTATTCAAATGAGTACTGGTAGGAGATATATTCCATAGTTTACCATATATGTTATAATTATCTTCTTTATGCCATCCTCGTAGATGACTATTAAGATTCTTAGGAAGAGGGGAAATCCAAATTAACTTATTTTGGAGCCAATACCTTACTCTCTTTAGCATAGGAACAATTATAAAGTAAATAACTTGTCATCTCAGTATTTTCCTTATAAGAATGCATCTTGATAGGCCTTCAGATCCCATCTTTGTAAACCTATCAGCTATTAAAATTCTTGTTTTGAGTTTTTTCCCATAAGAAGATTCCTACCTTTGGTAGACATGTTGGATCCCAACATAGCTTAAGGGGAATGTTTATATTTTTCCATCTTTGTGAGTTAATAATGAGATTTTATCCTATCTTAACTCTATATGATCCATCTTTGGAAGCTCTCAGATAAGTTTGTCTTTCCTATCTTTCTGCTTTACGTATCATTGTTTGAGGATTCTTACAAGGCTCTCCTTTTCTTTAGGTTTTAAGTGTATAGTTTCTAGATCTTTCCATGCCTACATATCTTCCCCATCTTCCCTTCTGATATGTTTATAATCAACTACTTTTATCCCTCATAAATTTACAAGCACATTTTTGACATTCAAGGGAATATTAGTGCTATCTAATGGAGGCAATCAACCCTAGGAGTCCTCCTAGAATAATGCTTCATCACCTCTTCCTATGTCTCAAGTGGCATACCTACTAATCATTGATTGAAATTTTATCATGAAATTCCAAGCTTCTGACCCTTTGGGTAGATTCCTAATTCTAAATAATGATGTTGGGTCTTCGATCTTCTGCATTCAAATATTTATTGTATAAAATTTTAGCCCATTTAATTTCTCTTTCTTGGTACATTCACCGTACTAGTTTTTCTCCCAATGCTTCATTTTTCTAGCTAAAATTCTTAATGCTTAATCCATCTTGTTCCTTTGGTCAACATATCTTGTTTCCTAAATTATCAGTATGCCATCTAGAATGGATGTTCTAGGAAAAAAACTAGTTTTTTCTTCTAAAATGATTTTAGGAAGGATTAAATTTTCTTGGTTTGCTAATGCTTTAGATATTTTGTATATTGTGTTACATAATGCAATTGGTCTAAAATCTCTTGGTGTTTCTATGGTAGTTTTTTTGGTATTAAGGCTAAGAATGTATGGTTGATTTTTGTTAATATTGAGCCTCCATTTCTTGAGGCTTTTATTGCCTTCCATAGGTCTTGCCCTATGATTTCCCAACATTTCTAAAAAAAGAATGCTTGGAACACATCTGGTCTTGGTGATTTGTTAATTTCCTCTATAGAAAATGGTTTATTGAGGGTTGTATTATTTGTTGTAATCTTGGGATTGCTTTTAAAAGATTTTCTTGAGCTATTGATCTACAAATTCAAAGTTGTTAAGGATTTCTTTTATAGTAGGGTATGTGTAGGATCATGGTGTGCCTAAAATTAGCAACCTAAAAATTATATGGTTCTGAAATGCCTCAACACGTTCCAAAATCTATTCCAACTTTTTTTCCACCCATCTTGATGGCAAACCCAAAAACCATTATCTTTATAAGGCCTATTATATGTTTGGATAGCAACCCTAATGGTCAACTTTTAAAATGTCCCAAAAAACATGTTTTTGGCTTGTTCTTGTGTGATTTTTTCTTCAAACATGTAGTTGACAACTTTTTTCACCCAAACTTGATGAAATGAAAAGGCTTTCTTAAGAATGTTCTTAGTTTTCCAAAAATGTAATGTTTGTCAAATTATGAATTCAGTGAGTAATTATTAATTATTTTCTAATGGAGTTATGTATAAAGTGCTGACTGACACACTAATTTAAAAATAACTATAACTTTCAAATGGTACAACATTTTTAGAATCCAAAAAATGCACCACATTCAATACTTCTACTATAAGGAAAAAAATATTGAATTTTGCAGAGTTTTGAATTAGTTAAGGTGGTTAGACTATTGTAAATGATTGAATAAGAATGATGGAACTGGCAAAGATGTTCTCAATCATTGTTTTGTCATTGATGTCAAACTTGCTACTTGCAGGAATGACAATTGTTTTAGTGATCCAAATACTATCAATTGGTTGATTGACAAGGAGGTGACAATCAATAAGATGTAACTAGAGTACCTAGAGAAAGGTTGAAGTTATGATGTTGTAATGAAGTATAAGGATCAGCTAAGCCATTGATGAAATAGTGTATTGTTGACATATTCTAAGACACATGTAATAGGCACACTAAAACATATCAAAGATGTAAGGGTTTAGCTATGTTATTTGTGACACCCTAATTAAGTTCATAAGAGAATGTCGAGCAAGTTAGTTAGTGCTGAATAGATTCTTAGTTGAAGCTGAGCAATTTCACTCTTAGAATGGGCCGAGCAAAAAACAAGTGCCGAGAAAATATCAAGTGCCAAGCAAAAAATAAGTGTCAAAAAAATATCAATTGCTGAGCAGAAAATAAATGCCGAGTAAATATCAAGTGCTGAGCAAGAAACAGGTGCTAAGTGAAGGTATAGATGTCGAGTAGGATACAAGTGTTGGGTAACATAGAAGATGTCGAGTATTAGTAAATCAATAATGCCGAGTTGCTGCATTATTTTTGAAATCAAAGATTTGCTAGATCTGAGCTGACAAGGTTGTTACCTAGAAGTTTGTAATCTAGATAGAAGAAAAGAGTGATGAGTTGGTGGCATAGAACACTATGTAAATTTTTTTTTGATGAATACAACTGGATGCTAGACAAAGAAGAAATATGGTGTAGATACATTATGTCCTACCTAATCCATTGAAACCCTAAAATTGGAGAGGGAGAGTTGAGCGGGAAAGATATTTCAAATTTTTATTTAAGAATTCATAAGGTCATGAAGTAGAAGTATGGCGGTGAAAGAGAATGAAAGCATGAGTTGCTAAAGAAAAGTGATAAGGAAAAAGAAGGCATAGACAATCTATTTTGGTGGATGACCACAGATATGATTGCATTGGTATGATGAGTTAGAAGACTCAAGTAAATGAAGCTTGAGAGGAAAACAAGCTAACAGAATTGAAGTGATTAAAAGCCAAGCAAAAGACTGAACTGAAGTGTGATCTATAATTTGCAAGTTATGTTGTAAGTTTTATCAGATCAAAAGTCATTGTTGTTACTTTCTAGCAATTGTAACAGTTAAGATAAATCCTATGGACTTAGGTTGATTTAATATCCATGTTGTAAATCCTTAACAGGGTGACATTCCAAGTGAATGTTCCAAAGTCCTTTAACCAGGCCCATTCCTAATAGTTTGGTGAAATACTCTAACAAGGTCACATTTAACAATGTGTTGTAGCCTTTAACAAGGCAGGCTTCTCACAAGGCAGACCATCAGAAGTGGTTGAAATCAATTGCGTAGTTATTTTGTGGGTATCATCCCCACCCTAGTTTTACCTTCTTATTCCTAGAGGGTTTATGGGTTATCAAATTCTTAGTGTTATGGTGTGATGCATGTTTACTTTTCTGAGTTGTTTCAATATTTAAGTTGCATGCATGATAAGTTCAGTTATGCACCATTAAGGATTTGTAGAGAAAGAGAAAAAGTTTTATTATGGCATTTGGACCTTGAATAATTGATTCACCCCCCCTCTTAGTTATTCTAAAGAATTATAACAATTGGTATCAGAGCCTCAATTGCTGATTTAGTTTAAAAGGACCAGAAGTAGAAAAGATCAAAATGCCTAAGAGAGAAGCCCCCAAGCTTAACAAAGACAACTTTGTTGATTGGAAAAGCTTGATGAAGATACATCTTGGATCCATAGGAGATTATGCCTAAAATTCAATTGATACTGAACATGTTGATCCAGCTGGTGCTCTTACTATAGAAGAGTTGAAAAACAAACTGGAACACAATCGAACAATGCTGGAAATTGCTTTTGCACTCAACTACGTTGAATTTGATGATATCAAAGGATGTGACACTACATTAAAAATGTGGAAAGCCCTATTTGACATTTATGGAGGAGATCAGAATGTCCAAAAAGAAAAAAGAGAATGTCTCAGAGGAAAGTTTGATGATATGAAAATGGAAGAAGGTGAGAATGCTACTCAGTATGCTGCTAGAATAAAGGAAGTGGTAAGTGCAACAAGAAGTTTGAATGGTCAAATAGATGATGATACTATTAATAATAATTTTTTAATAGCCTTGCTCCTTATCTATGCTATTAGAGTATCAGCTATACAAGAGCTAAGATGTGTGCTAGGAAACAATCTAAGTTTTGAAGGTATAGTAGGTAGAGTCACTGCATTTAAGTTATCTAACCTTGACAACTATAGACTAGAGAATGTTGAATCTACTTTCAAAGCCAAGCGATCATTAAAAGATGTTGATCAAGTGAAATCAAAGAAAGGAAGAAGAAAGATGAAATATGTATCCAGTGACAGTAGAACTAATGAGGAAGATGTGGAACAATTGGGAGCACTACTAGCTAGAAGATTTCACAAAGGCAAAGAAAAAATCAAAGGTAAGCTACCTATCATTTGCTTTAATTGCAATGAAGTAGGACATATTGCTGCAAGGTGTACATAGAAAAAGGAATAAAAAGAAGTTAATAAATACAAAAATAGAAGAGAAGATGACAAGAGAGATTACAAAGACAAACGCAAGAAGTGCTATATTGCTGAAGAGGATTCTAATGATAATGATGATGAAGTTGTTTATATGGCCATAAAGGACCAATCTGATGAAGAACTGCCAACAACACTGGTAACATGCATGAACAATAATGATAAATGGATCATAGACAATGGGTGCTCACATCACATTACAGGTGACAAAAGTAAGTTTGTTAACTTTACTCAGTATGATGGAAATTGTGTTAGATTTGGTAATGATGCTCCATGTCAAGTCAAAGGAAAAGGTTCCATTAAGCTTATAGAAAAAATTTCATGTGATAATGCATACTATGTTGAAGGACTAAACTACAATTTTCTAAGTGTCTCATAGCTAGGAAATGTAGGTTGCAAAGTAGAATTTGGAAATAAAATTGCAAATATCTATGATATTGATGGTAGACTGATAGGAAAAGGAGATCAAACAAAAAGTAATCTATTTTATCTTGATGTGGAAAATACCTCTTGTCTTGTTGAAAAATTTGATGATGTATGGTTATGACATAGAAGGCTATGTCATTTCAACTTTGATAATCTAGTCAATATTAGTAAAATGAAGAAAGTCGGAGGTTTACCTAAATTGAAGAAACCTGATAATATCATGTGCAAACAATGTCAGCTAGGAAAGATGACCAAGTCAAGTTTCAAAAGTAAAAACTATACATCTAAAGAAGTACTTGAGTTAGTCCATACTGACTTATGTGGTCTAATAGAAGTACAAAGCTACAAAGGAGACAAATATATAATGGTTTTTGTTGATGATTATTCTAAAATGATGACTGTTATGTTTTGAAAGAAAAAATTTGATGCTTTTCAAATGTTTTAGTGGTATGTGGCTAGAAGCGAAAAGGAAACAGGAAAAATTTTGAAATGCCTAAGATCAAATAGAGGTGGTGAATTTACATCAAATGAATTCGAGATATTCTACAACGACAAAGGAATCATGAGACAAACATCAGCCCCAAGAACTCCCCCACAAAATAGAATTACTAAGAGAAGAAATAGATCTGTGATTGACTGTGCCAAAACATTAATGATGTAAAAGACTATTGCTCCAAAATATTGGAGAGAAGCTATAAGTGTGGTTGTTCACACACTAAACTGAGCACAAGTCAAGAAAGGTAAAAATGCAACACCTTTTGAATTGTGGTATGGTCACTTACACAATGTAAAGCATTTCAAAGTATTTGGCTGCAAATGTTTTATCTTTAAAGATGCTAGAAATAGAAAATTTGATGCAAAAAGTGATGAAGGAATATTCCTTGGTTACTCCACTAGAAGTAAAGTGTACAAGTGTTTAAATACTAACACTGACAAAATTGTGAAAAGTGCAAATGTAAACTTTGATGAGCATGCAGAAGTTCAAGTTGAAAAACCAAAAAAAATGGATGACTACAGAACCTTCATATATTCTTATGAAGGAATTCCCATCGACAAAGATACCATAAATCAAACTGGGATTCAACAACAAGTTTCAGTTTCAGCCAACTCACAACCAGTGAATGTTGAGTTGCATTCAGAAGCTGAGTTGCAGAATGACAAAAATGCTTATTCTGACTCTGAAGTCAGTACACATAACAGAGATGAAGAACTACCAACAATGAAGTGCATAGTGATCCTAAATATGAAAGATCAAATATGGAAACAAGGATAGAACCAAGATTGTCCAAATATGTGAAGAGGCATCACCCTGCTGAACAGATAATTGATGACAAAGATGCAAGACCAATGACAAGGAATAGACTAAGAAATGAATCATGTCTACTAAGAAAATTTGAACCTAAGATAGTGTATGATGCATTACAAGATGGTGACTAGTATACATCTATGGAAGAAGAAATTGATCAAATAAAAAAGAACAAAACTTGGAGTTTAGTTCCCAGACTAGTTGACAAAAATGTGATTGGTACCAAATGGGTATTCAGAAACAAGCTAGATGAGAATGGTGAGATTACTAAAAACAAAGCTAGACTAGTATGTAAAAGTTATGCTCAAGAAGAAGGATTAGACTATGGGGAAACATTTTCCCCTCTTGCAAGAATGGAAGGAGTAAGAACTTTACTTGCATATGCTGCATATAAAGGTTTTAAAGTCTATCAGATGGATGTAAAGTCTTCTTTTTTGAATGGTATATTGGAAGAGGAAATCTACATTGAACAACCAAATAGTTTTGAAGATGAAAACAACAGAGATATAGTTTGTAAACTATATAAAGCACTCCATGGTCTGAAACAAGCACCTAGAGCATGGTATGAGAGACTTCACAAGTATCTAGTGCAAATTGGATTTGAAAAAATTGATGACAATAACAACATGTACATCAAATTAGAATAAGGTAAGGACATTATTGTATCTAAAATCTTTGTAGATGACATAGTGTTTGGAGGAGAGGAAATCCTTTGCAAAAGTTTTGCTAACAAAATGAAACATGAATTTGAGATGTCTATGTTTGGAGAAATCAAATTCTTTGTTGGTTTATAAGTACATCAGCTAAAACATGGTATATTTATGACACAATCAAAGTACATCAAAGAGATGTATCAACTAAAGTTAATCAAAAAATGTACAGATCCATGATTAGAAAACTACAATATGTTGTACATAGCAGACCAGATATAGCATTAGCTGTTGGAATAGTGGCTAGATTCTCTACAAATATTAAAGAGAACCATCTCAAAGTAGTAAAAAAAATAATGAGATATCTCAAAGGAACCGATGACTTTGGTCTATATTATAAAAATAATGGAAAGTTTGAGCTCAATGCATACATAGATATAGATTGGGGAGGTAACATTGATGACAGAAAAAGCACAAGTGGAGGAGCACTATTTTTAGTAAAAGGATTAGTTACTTGGACTAGCAAGAAGCAAACATGCACATCTCAGTCCACTGCAGAATTAGAATACGTGGCTGCAACAGTTAATTGTAAAAATATTGTGTGGCTCACACATTTATTGGAAGGAATGAAAGAAGAAGTAACCAAAACAGTGATATTGTATTGTGATAGCACAAGTGCTATAAACATATCTAAGAACCTAGTAATGCATGCAAAAACTAAGCATATTGCAATCAAGTAGCACTATGTCAGTGAACTGGTAGAAGACAAACAATTGAAGATAGAGTATATTCACACAAAAGAACAAATTGCAGATATCTTCACCCAACCATTGCCCAAGGATGCTTATGAATATCTAAGAGGCAAGTTGGGGGTAATGCCCCTAACCCAAGTAGTTTAAAACAAAAAAAATGATGCCCTGCATCAACAAGAGTAGATCATTGAAATATCAGAAGAATGATGTAGAGGATGATAGTAGAAACAACAAACTCCAATACAGTCACAAGCATTGTGACAGAGGGAGAAAATATGAGATGCAAAGCTTATATTTCACATGTTAAAGATGCTACATCTTTGGCATGTCAAAGAGGGAGATATGAAGAAACTGATCAAAACAAACAAAGTGAGAGGAGATACTCATGAGCGAGATATATATGAAAGAGGGAGACTTATGAGAAACTAAAAGGTAAAGATATATGATCAGTAGTAAAGCTACTGTAAAGAGGGAGAAACATAAAGTGGCAGAAAAAAATATGTAATTTTGATGGTAACTAAGTTGATCAAATGATCAGTTTGGTTTTCCATCAATGCCAAAGAGGGAGATTGTTGGAAATGATTGAATAAGAATGATGGAACTGGAAAAGAATGTTCTCAATCATTGTTTTGTCATTGATGTCAAACTTGCTACGTGTAGGAATGACAATTGTTTTAGTGATCCAAATACTATTAGTTGGTTGATTGACAAGGAGGTGGCAATCAATAAGATGTAACTAGAGTACCTAGAGAAAGGTTGATGTTATGATGTTGTAATGAAGTACAAGGATCAGCTAAGCCATTGATGAAATAGTGTATTGTTGACATATTCTGAGACACATACAAGAGGCACACTAAAACATATCAAAGATGTAAGGGTTTAGCTATGTTATTTGTGATTGCCTAACTAAGTTCATAAGAGAATGTCGAGCAAGATAGTTAGTGCCGAACAAATTCTTAGTTGAAGCCGAGCAAGTTCACTCTTAGAATGTACCAAGCAGAAAACAAGTGCGGAGAAAATATCAACTGTTGAGCAGAAAACAAGTGCCGAGTAGAAAACAAGTGCCGAGTAAATGTCAAATGATGAGCAAAAAACAAGTACTGAGTAAATATCAAGTGCCAAGCAAGAAATAGGTGCCAAGTGAAGGTATAGATGCCGAGTAGGATACAAGTGTTGAGTAACACAGAAGATGTCGAGTGTCAGTAAATCAATAATGTTGAGTTGCTGCATTATTTTTGAAATTAAAGATTCACCAGATCTGAGTCAACAAGGTTGTTACCAAGAAGTTTGTAATCCAGATAGAAGATAAGAGTGATGAACTGGTGGCACAAAACACCATGTAAAAAGTTTTTTGATGAATACAACTAGATGCTAGACAAAGAAGAAATATGGGGTAGATACATTGTATCTTACCTAATCCATTGAAACCCTAAAATTGGAGAGGGAGAATTGAGCAGGAAAGATGTTTCAAATTTTTATTTAAGAAGTCATAAGGTCATGAAGCAGAAGTATGGCAGTGAAAGAGAATGAAAGCATGAGCTGCTGAAGAAAAGTGCTAAGGGAAAAGAAGGCACAAACACTCTATTTTGCTGGATGACCATAGATATGATTGCATTGGTATGATGAGTTAGAAGACTCAAGTAAATGAAGCTTGAGAGGAAAACAAGCTAATAGAAATTAAGTGATTAAAAGCCAAGAAAAAGATTAAACTGAAGTGTGATCTGTAATGTGCAAGTTATGTTGTAAGTTGTATCAGATCAAAATCCATTATTGTTACTTTATAGCAATTGTAACAGTTAACATAAATCCTATGGACTTAGGTTAGTTTAATAGCCATGTTGTAAATCCTTTAACAGGGTGACATTCCAAGTGAATGTTCCAAAGTCCTTTAACATGGCCCATTCCTAACCATTTGGTGAAATCCTCTAACAAGGTCACATTTAACAATGTGTTGTAGCCTTTAACAGGGAAAACCATTAGAAGTGGTTGAAATCAATTGCACAGTTATTTTGTGGGTATCATCCCCACCCCAGTTTTACCTTCTTATTCCTAGAGGGTTTCTGGGTTATCAAATTCTTAGTGTTATGGTGTGATGTATGTTCACTTTTCTTAGTTGTTTCAATATGTAAGTTGCTTGCATGATAAGCTCAGTTATGCACCATTAAGGATTTTTAGAGAAAAGAGAAAAAGTTTTATTATGGCATTTGGACCTTGAATAACTAATTCACCCCCCATCTTAGTTATTCTAAAGAATTATAACATAGACATGAGAATTTTTTTATTCCAAAAATACTATAGTAGAAAACTAATAATTAATTGTTTATTTAGAATAAAAATACCCAAAAATATATGTCACATATGTAAATGAGTCTAATTCTTATATCTAAAATATTATTAAAAAATAATATCATTTGATTTTTCTTAACATGATCAGACATATGTCTACTTCTTATTTTTGTCCTAAATTTTTTGAAAATGACCAATCAATTCTTATTTTTCTAAGATAAGGCCTAGTATTTTAGAAACTAAATTCAATTTCCTAGAGATTCTTTTCTATTAAATTTTTGATAGAAAGTTCATAACAAGTTGTAAATTGGATGTCAAGTTGACATAACTTTGATTAGTTAATTTTTCATTGACACTTAAGGGCATAGTTTGATTGACCATGATCCTGCACATACCCAATAATTTACAAATACCTCTACTCTATTAGTGGGATTTTCTTCTGCATTTCAATTTCAAATTCAAATTTTTATTCTATTGATTGATCTATTACAGATTGTACTATTATGGATTGTTTTTAAAAAAATTCTACCTCCTTCTACCAAACATTTCTCCCTGGATTTCTATCTCCAAAATATCTCCTACTTTGCTAGTATATCTTCCTGCTTTCCTAGCAATTAATTTTTCTTTTAAGAATTTGTCATTATCCATACCTTTTTTAATTATTTGCTTAAATTCTTCAGGTATTCTTCAATTTTTAATTTCTCTTTAAATATATTATTTAATTGTGCTTTCTTCCATTTTAAGTTTTTCTCTTTGATCATTTTCAATCTAGATACAAAGAAATACATTTTTTAACCTTTTAATTTCCCTTCTTGCCACCATAGTTTTATGTTTTCCATGAATTTTTTAATCTAGGAACCACATTTTTTCACACTCAAATGGGTTTTGATGCAATGCAAGGCAAGAGAATCCCCAAAGGAAACGTCCAAACCCCCCAACAAATAACCACACAATAGAAATAATACAAGAGAGCATCAATAATGCAAGATTTGATGCCAAACAATAACTTTTTTATTCATAAAATAATTGATTACATGCACTATTCTCAATTGTAAGGCCTTCTGGGTTAGGAACAAATACAAAAAACAATTACAATAGTAGTTCTACAAGATCCCAAAAGATCCAATTACCACACACCAATTCCAACTAGTCCAGATTCACAACTGGATAAGAACAACAAGAAGAATTCACACTTGTACCTTTAGGTCCATCAAGAAATCATCTGGTTCTCAAGCCACAACCCTAGCTCTTCAAAATTCACATCTACATTTCATCCCCTTCTCTGAGCTAGAATGAATCCTACCAAAAACTCTACAAGACCCCTAACTTATACCCATCTAAGCCACAAGTTGGCCCAACTCCTTACAAAGTAAATTAAATCCTTTACCTTAAATATAGGTCGAGCCATAAGATGGCTAAACCACTAAATTAAATACCATACATAAATTAAATGCAAAAAGTTGGCGCATAGAAAACTAAACACCCATGGAAACCAAGACAAAGTCGAGTATCAACAAAACCAAGTTGAACAATAGTAAACCCCAAAGCATTTCCAAGCTCCTAGACCATGACAAGTTATATAGACCATGCCGAGTTCCACAAACCATGTCGAGTACCAATATCTACCAAACTCCACAACTTTAAGCTAAAATCCCTCCAAACATGCAAGATTGCAAAAAATCCTAGGATGCTCCTACTTTAGACACCCTAGGTCCAAAAAGATATTCTAATAGCTGGAAAAACATCTTCTCGGATTCAACACATAAATTCCAAATTTGTTCTTCACATACATATCCTCCAAGTCTTCAACATGTACACTCTTTCCCTTGTTCTTCTTCTATTTCTTCACATCCATCTTTGGTGTGATACAAGTCTGATTTCCATACTAATCTCCAACCTTCCCAGAATCTAACAAGTCAACTTGGCTACCAATACTCAAGTTTCTCCTATTGAGCTCTTCATTCTGAAAAGGAATTAGGGAAAACTTCTTGTCACATTTCTCAAATTAAACACATTCTTGACATAATTATTGTCACTTAGGTTTGCACCCTTGTCCAAGGCCTATGCGTGAGGACAACCTAGTGAAACATGGAAACAACCTCCAAGCTGTGGGACTTGAAATGCGAGGTTGAGTCTCCAGAGAAGGCCGACTTCCTCTTACTATTAGGGCACACCTAACTACTCTCAAAAGGAAAAGGGGAAGAAGGAGATGCAAAAAACAACTCTACCCTACCTAAACTATGGAGGTGATGCACCAAAATAGAGTGTTCAGACCCATTTCTGCCCATATATGCACTATTGAACCAGAATGAAACTAAAGATATATACATACAGGCTTGTTTTGATCTAATAACCTCATGCAGATCAAGAAGCAAAACTAAATAACACAAGGAAAGAGGAATCTCACTTATATATTATCTAGTAGGCAAAAAATAGATACAGTATGCATGTTACAGATCTTGACAATACACCAATGAGAGGCAAAAGGGATGCACATACACATCAATGGCTGAAGGAGATAAAACAGAGAATCATTCAGTTCAAAGGCACAAGGAATGTTACACTAAGAGTTGCAGAGCAATATTAGAGAAGTCAAAAAGAGTCAACCCTTGGAAAAGGTTACAAAATTGCCTTTATAGTTCAGGCATAACTGAGGGAAATGATTCTGCATTAACTTCTCAACTACTACCATTGAACCCCCAAAATATCTAATCAAAGATCACACTCGAGCATGGTTCTGAAGTACAAAATCAAATATTCGACTGAAGGAACACCTCAAGTAGATAGAAATGGCGCCAATGAATGATCCTGACACAGTAGATGGATCGACTGAGATGGTGGAGTGTTTCCTTATGACTTGCATTCATTTCTAGTAGGTCAGAATTGATCACGAAGATCAGATCGCAAGATAACCTTGATCATCTTTGCTTCCTAGTTCAAGAATCAACAGGGTTGAAGCAAGTCAAATAGGCTATACGAGCCAGCTAAATCATGTGGGCCAATCACCTTTCTTCGTTCTGCCACCTGGGGAAGTCTTTCGTGGTTGACCTTCTATCATCAAACTAACTGCACCACCCTTGCAGATATTAATATTAACAGTGACGATTACATTAATCGCCAGCCACTGACTGTCCTTTCTAACTGGGTCGGTGAGATACGTGTCAACAAGGTGCTATGTTGCCAACATAAACCTCGAGCAACTTACCCATAGCGAGGTGGCGATGACCATCAATCGGCCTTGATCTAACAATCGTGAAGACTCGTCATACTCCACGCTGGCCTTACCTTGGGCCCATCATTTTTGGCGCCACCTCTGCAACTGCTGTTGTATCCAACTAACATTGGGCAACACCTCAGTGACCACACCTTGGCATGACTTGGCCCCACTGACATGTGGCGACCTGTCGCTACGTTGCTATGGTAAAGATTGCACATCTTCACCATGGCAACATGGCGATAGTCATTGATCTTCTCTAATCTAATGGTCACGAAGACCCACCTTCCTACGACCTTCCTCCCTCATAATTCGCTGGGCCCACAGTACATGTGGAATTTCCCTGTTGGTCCATCGGTCATTTAATCCCTACTGCACTGGCGACATGAAATACGGTCGAACCAGGACACATGGTGCCCTATCACTACATCGCCGATGTTATCTCCCGAGCAGTTTTAGATGGCGAGATAGCGCCAGTTGTAGATCTCTGCAGATCTAATGATCATGAAGACTCGTCTCTTGACTATGCTGGTTGAACTAAAGATCTGCCACATGTGGCTCCCTCTAATTTGCAGCCATGACACTGGACTCTGCCAACTAGGTAGATGAAGTACGTAACCCAACCGCTTGCCTGAAACCTCACCATTTATCCTCTCTCGCCTGCCAGACCTTGCCGTCGAACATGCTAACTCACCGTCGTCGGCACACCTTTTCCGACGGGCGCTATGTCACCATGGGAATTTCTTGGCCTGTGATAAAACTTTTCCAACCCATGCCATCCTTTGCCCTGCAAGCTGGACCCATCGGACACTCGTCGACCAGTCGCTATGTCGCCATCGTAACCCTCACACAACTTCATCATAGCAAGATGGCGACGACCATTGATCAGCCTTGATCTAATAGTGGAGAACTTGTGAGGCGTAAAAATATCATAGGGTTTAGAACTTAGGTAATTTTGATATCTTCATGGGTATTAAAATATTAGTAATCGGGGAGGTGACCGTTGGGTGGGGTAACATTCAAATTTTGAAATTTGGCGGGGCAAACAAAATGTGGTAACAAATTCCATGCACAACCTTGTAATCATATTGCCAAGGTCTACCAAGCAACACATGACAATTGTTCATGTCCACAATATCACACAACACTTGATCCTTATACTGCCCAATCTAAAAATGAACAAGGCATTTCTCTCTCACTTCCAAAGCATCCCCACCTTGCAACCAACCAATCCTATAAGGATAATGATGTCTCACTCTCTTCAAACCAAGTTTCTGAACCATATCCTTAGTAACAAGGTTATTAGTAACACCATCATCCACAATCACCTTGCAAACTTTACCACCAGACTTACTACAAGTCCTGAACAAACTAGTCCTATGAAAAGAATCCAATGTCCTCTCACCAACTAGTACTCGCTAAGCTAGCAACTATCTCCTATCCTAGACTACAACCTCATTTGCAATAGTAACATCCAAAATATCTATGCCCTTCTTTACCACATTTAAAATAATTACCTTTGAACCCACCTCCATCTGTCCTCCTTCTCTTCTCAATAGATTCTGGTTCACCTTTAGCACTTAGCTTAGCTTATGCCAAGCTATCTTGCTTCTCCTTCCCTCTAGCATTATCTTGACTTTTCCTCTTCAACTTATCTTCTACCTCTAGTGCATACTGATAAGAATCTTGAATTGAAAAAATATTCAAAATATCAACCTTGTCTTGAATATTGAATCTCAAACCATCAATGTACCAAACTACCATTTCCTTTGACAAATCTGTATGACCAAACTGAATAATCACCTTTTAGAACTCCTTTGTATAATCCTTCATAGACACGCCTTCAACTTAGTCACCATTAACCTCCATCTAGTTATCTTTATTTCACCTTCCTCTTCTCTATCTCTTTGTAATTAGATCCACCAAAGAGTAGCATGTCCTTTCAACTTAATTTATGCCAACCTCACTCTTAGTAGATCCTTAATATCCTCAAGCTCAAAGTATTCTTCCAATTCACCAATCTAATCAATCAGGTCTTTAGGAGTCAAAGTACATAACAAATTAGAAACCTCCAACTTATGCTTTAGCTTGAACTAAGATCTAGGTCTAGCAAATTGACCAACACTAGTTGCAATAGGTCTCTCCATACGATCCATTTTGTCCTCATCACTAAATCCAACAACTTAAAAGTCTTCAACAACTTCCACATAACTACCTTCAGTACTTGTAATACCCCAAAATTGGCTCATTGCCATCTCAACCAATTCTGGTCTATTTCTGACCAGTCCTAAAGACCTATTCTAATAGGCAATTCTTATTCTACTACTTGCTACTTGACTTAATTGTCAGTTGCAGAAAACCCTAATTTGTATTCATCATGCTTATTATTTAATTCCTATAGTATTTACTCATATTAGTCACATTAAACCTATTGATTAATATTTAATTTAATTATTAAGTATTTATAATTTAATTAAATTAAATTATATCTTAAGGCTAATGTACTATGGAATTAAATTTATTTAATTTAATAAATGTGCCTATTTTAATTAATTAAATGAAATTATTTAATTAAATGGAGTACTTCTAATTAATTAAACAAAGTTATTTAATTAAATAAGAAGTCATTCCTAATTAATTAAATGAAGTTATTTAATTAAATAAGAAAAGTGTCTCTAATTAATTAAGAGATTATTTAATTAAATAGGAAAGGTAATTATGAGAGTATATCTCATTTTATTAAATTAAATATCTCACCAAAATCTCTCTTCGGTTCAAAAAGGGAAATTTCTAGTTCACTAGTGATCAAAAAGGAATTAAATCAGTTAACTCCTTTTTCTACTCAAATTGAATCAGTTGACTCCTTTTTCCACTCAAATTAAATCAGTTAACTCCCTTTAATATGGGAATCTCCCTTTATGACTGAATTGCACCTTTAATCCTAACCGTTGATGGATTCTAGGAAAGTCTATTTAAGGGACTCTCATTTCTTCATTTTAGGGGAGGTTGAATGAGATTTTGTGTCGAATTGCTGCTAGATTGTGCATTCATTTGAGCACATTACTTTCATATTCATTTTTTAGTTTAATCTCATTTAGCATAATATGCATATATTTTAGCATAGTTTTCTTTTACATGTTCTTAGATTAAACATGCATACTCCATTCTAGATTAATCTACATTCTCATATAGATTAGTTGCATTTCTTTAAATCCTTCATTCTTAGAGGGTCTGGTTGCTTAACACCTCAAATCTGAGGATATCTAAGAAGCAAAATCCCTTTAGATAGAAGGCAACAGGTTGCCTTGCCGGCTGATTTTTAGATGAACAATCCAATGTTCATTCTAGGATGAATCTGCAAATAAAGATCGTGTTGAAGTGTGTGTGTTAGTGTAGGCTGCATATTCACGCATACATTTTTGGCGCCCACCGTGGGGCAGGAAAAATCAATTTTTTTGGCCTCTTTCTACATTTTTAAATCATTTTTTTGTTCTATATCTGTATTGTTCCATACAGATTCAGGAATCTTCGCACGAGACTATTCATTTTCGTTGAGGGACTAGAATCTTCGTGCAAAGATTCTTTTCGTGGGCTGTAATAGAATTTTGTGTGGGTCGTAAAACTTCTTCATGCAAATTGTCCAAAATTTCACACGAGACTCTGCTGACAGAGGCTTTTTTTTGCATTGATTTTCATTTTTTTTGGGTTTTCTACTAAGTGCTCACGGTTTCTAGGTTTTTTTTGTTTTCTAATTTTTTGGAACAACATAACAGTGGTTTGCGAGACAATTGGAAAAGTATGATAAAGTTGCTAAAAATAGGTAAAACATCTACTAAGTGCATTGCAAGGATTATCAAGTAATTCTCTTTGACTAATAACACTTCATTTGGAGCTAAAAAAAACATCTCTTGTGCCAAGCTTGTGTGTATTTTCTTCCATGTTCTCATTTTACAACACATGCATAATTTGATACTAGGTGGTGATCTCTATTAGTTTCATCTAGCAGGCTTTGTTATTAGTGATAGATCTAATTAGCTATCTTAGGTCATTGGACTCGCTAATTTGTCGGCCCCTCATTCCACCCTATGGTTGCAAGATCAACACCATGTTAAAGGGGAGGGGTCTACAGGAAAGAAGCATTTAAGGCTCCACTAGGCAACCTTTTTGTGTTTTCTAGAGCTCACTAGTTTCTAGGTTGTGGACTCATTTTGGCTTCTGTGAGGGGTTAAATGTTTCACATCTTTGGGCTCACCTCGCATTAGTTAAAGTGTTAAGTGTACCACCTTGTGCTCTTTGACTACTTTTGGATAGATTTGCTTTTGGGAATTAACATCTATACACACATAGTAATTAAGCCCCCATGAACACTATTCATGGATCTTGAGGGAGTGGGTTCCTAGTGAAACTCCTCTCTATGATGGATTCCTTGTAGGTGGGGAGGATACTTTGATCATCTTGTAGATAGATGAATCTTCAACTTGTTGATTAAGGCATCCTTTCTTCGAAGAGGTTGATAGATCACTGAGAGTTGATATGATAGATCTTTAAGAGATACTCTTAGTTTAGCATGTCGGATAAATCTGTCTACTTTGATTGGGCTAAAAGTGAAAAGGTGTCAAAACCTTGAATCTGGAAGCCAAGTCCTCTTGTGGTACACTATTGTGAGTCAATCACCTTTAGAGAGGGTTAACTGTAGCAGATAATCCCTCTACAGGGAAAACTTTGTTGACAGAACCTCGAGCGGTAATAACCATTTTTGACATGGTAGTGAAAACTGCTAAATAAATGTCCTTGTGGAAAAAATCTCCACGAGTGTGGCTCATTGTGGGTTGTCAGATCTCCCTAGTAGCTCTTGAAGATTAAGTTCTTAGACTGTATCAAAACCTCGATGCATTGGGATTGGAGGTCACCCCTATGAGTCATAAAAGTTGTAGAGTTGAACCATTACTAAAAACTTTAGAGGCCAAACTTTTTCATTTTCTCAGAATGTGTGCAATGATTGCAAAACTCTTTGAAAACATACACAAATAGCTCTCTTAGGGATTAGCACAAACTAAGTCACTTGATTGTTTATGCGCAAGGTTGCTTCTGCCCTTGCTCATTATTTTTAGACATGCTTGAAATCACTTTCTTGTTGTTCTACATGCCTATTTATTTGCCTGCTTATTGGAACAAATTTGTTTTGTCAAAATTAGTTGCTGTTGTAAAACTTCTCTTCCTTCTCGTGTGAAATCATTTTGGTCTCGAGTGAAATCATATGCTCCTTGTGCGAAATCATTTTCTTCTTGTGCAAAATTAAATTGATGTTATGAGTCTTTGCATAGCCCTATGAAATTTTTTGCACAAAATTAAACTGCTGTCACTAACCTTCGCATGAGACAAAAACTTCTTTGCATAGCTTGAAAACCTCTTCACGCGAATCATAAAGGTTTTCCCATGAGACTTTGTATCAGCATTACCAATTTGGGTCTATTTTAGCTATCTGCGGCTTGCATGCTATCCTTTTCTACATCCATTTATCACTCTCTATTTGCAAACAATCCTGAAACAGGGACACTTCACTGAGCTAAAGACTTGTGTCTCATACCTTGACTAGTCTCGTCTCATAAGTAATTTTGGTCTTTATCTTAATGCTTTTAATACTTTGTGTCATAGTGGCTATAATCTCTGGCTATTCTAGCCTTTAAATCAGACCACTTATGCCTTAGTAAAAAACATTCTTACTCTTATCTTTTCCTTTTGAGACTTAGTCTTAGTGTAGTCCTTGTCCAGGTTCTAGCTTCTTTTCCTTGTCTATGACTATCACAACTAGAAGTGGCAATGTGTTTTATCCCAATAGCCTTAGACGTGGTCATGCTAGGGGTCCTAATCATGGAAGAGGTCACTTACCTTTCATTACACAATCTGTATCCAGTTTGGCTAGTGAGGCGTGTTCACAATCTTCCTCACTTGCTAGGTCACCTCGAGTTTAACAAACATTTTCTAATTTGGAACAAATTAGGAATCCTTTTTACCAAGAGGAGACTAAGACAGGTAGAGGTCCTCCATTCTGAAACACGATGTATGATCCTTTCTCCAAAGACCCTTTTGAAATACAAAACACTGAAATTGAACACGTTCCTATAATGACTAACCTGAACATGGTAGTCATAGACAAAGAGAAAGCGAAAGAATATGACACTAATGAGGAATAGGAAGAGGTGAAAATCCCCCTAAACACATAGAAAAATGTCGAAGAGACAAAAAATTTTAGAAGGTCATGGGAATCCTAATCAATGAAAAGAAAGAAAAATACTTTCTCAAACTTGCCCAAGAGGGAGCGAAGTTACCTTCTCATTTCAATGTAGAAACTATTGTCAAAATTGAAGAAGAAACTGAGACCTCCAAACTCCAAAAACAATTGAAAATTATGCAAGACCAAATGGCTTAGATGATGGAAGAGAAAGAGAAACCCACAAAGACATACACATTGGATGCTCTTTGTTCATTCCCACTTGACAAAAGTATAAACATGCCACCTTTCCCACGAGGCATAGAACTACCCAAATATGACAAGTGCTTTGGTACTACTGATCCCCAAGATCACTTGTGAGAATTTGGTGCTTTGTCTATGGAGTTTATACAAAATCAAACATACCTCGTGCATTTATTCCCTAGAAGCCTAGGTGGTCAGGCTTTGGAGTGGTTCTCACATTTAACTTCTAGTATCAAGATGTTCGACAAAATTGCCAATCTCTTTGTTTAGCAATATTCTCATAACATACAACACCCTTTTAATATTCAAGATCTATGTAACCTTAAATAGAAAGTTAGTGAACCTTTTCTCAGATTCCTCCAATGGTGGAGACAACTATAGATGATTTATTCTCACAAAATTCCAAAAATGGAGAAGCTTGACATTTTCACTGATAACCTCCTACCTAATTTTGGATATAGAGTCCAACTTCAAGGTCCATGTACCTTTGAAGACATGATTACATAGGCTATCTGTATCAAATAATTTATGGTAAAAAAAGGTGAACTCACTCTTTAGAGAGACACAAAACAAGGTTCCACTTCCAACAGGGATAAAACCAAACATGTCAACAAGAATCGAGAAATTGTACATGATGGAGTTGTTGACAATGTCACACCCAAACCTACTAGGTTGCATTTAATCTCACAAATGGTCTTAAAGTGGCCAAAAATTCTGAGAAACCTCCTCCTAACAATAAGGCATCCAGAAACAAATCAAGAAACTCATGGGCAACACGCCGTAGGCGAGAGTATGCACCCTTGGGAGAACCCCTGGATGTGGTTTACAAAACATTGCTACAACACAAGCTGATTTCACCAATGGATAACCCTCATTCCTATGATCCACATCCACATCCACCAAAGTGGAATGAGACCTCATTCTATGAGTATCACCAAAACAAGGGACACAAAACTGTCAATTGTATAAACTTGTTCCATAAAGTCTTAGACATGATTGATGTTAGTGATCTAGTGGTAGATGGACATAACAAAAATTTGAACCACAAGACATTCAAAGAACCTTTCCTGGCTTATGAAAAAGGAGAGACTTCGAAGCCAGAACCCTACAACAAGGTCAACTATACCTATTCCAATGATGACAATGTCATTCATATGGTTGAACTTGTGGATTTTGGATATTGCAACGTCATTACCATTAAGGGCAAGTAGGATAACGACAAACCCAAGACACCATTTTTCTTGAGGGGCCCTACTTCCAATGCAATGGATAATGTGACTTCACAACACTGCACTAATACTATTACTCACTCTCATGTGAAGTTGGTGCTCAAAGGCTGTGCACCTCCTACTTCAAATCTTGAACAACACAAAGACAAAGCCCTTGCTGGGCCATCTGGTAAAGGTGAAAAGCACACAATGAACTTGACTGCAACTAGTTATAGTGTTCTCAGTCAGTTGAAACAAACTAATGCTCACATTTCCATATTTGAGCTACTTAAAATCTCGCCTACTTATAGGCAAATTTTGGACAAAGCCCTCACGGAGGCAAACCTCAAGATCTTGATCTTGAGTGATTTCAATCCATGGTAGGTCACCTGACCTCACCTCATCTTATGACCTTCTCTAAGGAGGATGACAACCTACTGAATCACTCACACAATCAACCTCTACACATTGAGGTTATGATACACCAAACACATGTTCATCGAGTACTCATTGACAATGGCGCTGGCCTAAATATTGTCTCTATTGCTCTACTTAGACAATTGGATTATTCTGAGGACTCTGTTGATCCTTGACAAAAGATCGCTATTAAAGCATACGATGAAGTGGAATGAAAGTCACTAGGTCTTGTGGTTTTACCAATTTGCGTCAGTCTTGTTGAAAGGGATATCACCTATCAGGTGCTTGACATTCCTTTAGCCTACAACATTCTGTTGGGATGACCATGGATACATGAGATGCGCGCTGTGCCATCCACATACCACCAATGCATCAAGTTCCCATTTCATGGTTCTGAAGTCACTATTCCTGCCACTACTAGCTACACCTGCAATATGCTCAAAGCTGCTAATTCTTCGTCCTTGCTAACCGTGAGTCTACTGATTGTCATGACAATAAGCCAGAAAAAATTGAGTAGTCATTTAAACTAAAAGAAACTAGTATGGGAGAGAACCACATGGAACCAGTGCTTTCATTAACATCTCTTCCAATTTTCCCTTGACATTATGGGAGGCCCTCAGAAGCAAAGAAGCCATTCATGCTGACACTTCAGACCAAGTTTAATGGCTCTTTTATCAAGGCTACAGTTCCCTTAAAAGATGAAAGTGAAAATAGAGCCATTGATGCATGAATTAACAAAGAAGAAGCTCTAGTGGACCTAACAGAACAAGCTAGAGAAATCACCCCTAAGAAATATGGACCTGGTCTTAGGCTTATGAAGTATTTTAGTTACAAGGGAACTAGCCCTATTGGGTGCAATAACAATGGCCTAATAGATCCTATCAAAGCAAAAACTTGAAGCAACAATGACACAACTAGCCTAGGGTTTAAGAAGGTCCCTTCCATTTGGGATCATATAAATTCGTTCCCAAACCTGATAGTTTATCTAAAAACTAGTCACAAGCCGAGTCAAGTACTCAAGAGGAAGAATCTGATGATGAGGATTCCTACCCTCATCCTATTCCTTATGATCTAACTAAATTCTTTGCTAATCTAGATGACTTTGTGCCATGTGTTAGCACTTTGGATGATACTAGTGATTTTTCTGAGAATAATACTGAGCAACTCAAATATCATTCAAAAAAGGGAGAATCTATTTAGTCATGCCATATTGAGTATTTGTGTAAGAATCCAAAGGCTGAAGGAGAGTATGTCCCTATCACTATTGGGGTGTTCTATAGTCTCTCACCATGTAGCATCGATTCTCATGAATATGAGTTTGATAATCTTTCAGAAGCTACAACTGATAAAGACATTGACCAAGTTCATGTCTATGAAAATCAAATCAAAGTGGATGAAACGTCTAGGGTTAGGTCATGGGGGTCTAATCAAACTAGTGTCCTAGAGTCGTCAATTACTAATGTTCATACTCCAAGGTGTTTGAATACACTTGTGGATGAGGTCGCCGTAGGTCTCGAATTGCTAGTCCACCCACTTAATGACTATATTGTGAATGTAATTGAACTAGCCACTACTCTCTCACTCACACATCCTAAGCTTATAGACTTGAACCCCAATGCATCTAATGAAGTCCCCACATTCCAGAATGACTATGCTCTTGCCTATTACCTAAACACTATCGAACCTATAACATCTTCCACAAATGAGAAAAGTATCAACATGACTAAGGCCGACATCAAATATCTCAGTCACACAATTAAAAAGAAAAAATGCAAGAGGTTTGATGGTGAAAACCACATTGTGGCAGTGTTGGAGCCCAAAAAAGTAAAAACAAAAGACAAATCCAAGGGTGAAAACTTTTCTAAGGCGCCTACAGATAAGATATTTGATGTCCTTCCCAATCACTTTCAGGAGAGATCATCATTGTTAATAGAGCTGACGTAGCCAATTAACCTAGGCATAGAAGAACATACACATGTGATACATTTGGCGTAGTCACTGTCACCTGAAGAGAAGGAAATATTCATTGCCCTTTTCAAGGAAAAGAAAATAATTTTTTCCTGGACATATTCTGACATGCTAGGATTGGATCCTGATCTTATCATGCATCACTTGTCCATAGCACCAGGCATCAAACCAGTTAAACAGAAGCTTCAAAAAGTGCACCCTCATGTTGCATTTCTCATCAAAGCAGAATTGGAGAAACTTCTAAAGGTTGGTTTCATCCATGTAATTGATTATGCTGAATGGATATCCAATATTGTTCTTGTTTCCAAGCACGATAAATCTATAAGAGTTTATATAGACTTTTTTGATCTTAATTTGGCATGTCCTAAAGATGACTTTTTGGTCCCTAATATTGATATGATCATGGACATGATGACTGGCTATGAGATATACTCACTTATGAATGATTTTTTTGGATACAATCAGATAAAAATTGTGCCAGAACATCTAGAGAAAATGTCTTTCACATGTGCATGGGGAACCTTTTGTTGGAATGTGATGCCATTTGGTTTAAAGAATGCTAGTGCTACATATCAACATGCTGTTACTACAATTTTTCATGACGTGATACATAGAACCATGGAGGACTACGTTGATGATACCATGGTCAAAACTGCTAAACGCAATACTCATCTACAAGATTTGGGTCCCATCCTAGATCGTATGAAAAAATTTAGTCTTTACTTCAATCCTAAGAAATGCACATTTGGTGTCACATCAAGGAAATTGTTAGGATATATTGTTTCTACAAAAGGAATTGAAGTAGATCTAGAAAAAGTACAAGCAATAATGGACATGCCACCACCTTAGAACATCAGTCAGATGAGAGGACTACAGGTAAGGCTTCAATCTATTCATAGGTTTATTTCACAATTGGCAAATAGATCACAACCCTTCACAAAGACCTTACATAAGGGTGTGAAATTCAATTGGAGCCAAGATTGTGAGAAAAGTTTAACATAGATCAAACAATATCTTGTCAATCCACCAATCTTGATGCCTCCTATGCATGGGAAGCCTTTGCCTTTATACATCTCAGCCACTAAAACATCTTTGGGAATCCTGTTGGCTCAGGAAGACAATGACAACAAAGAAAGAGCTATTTATTACGTGAGTCGAACATTGGTCTCTTATGAGAAAAACTACAGCATTATTGAGAAAGCTTGCTTCGTATTTGTCTTTGCTTCCCAGAAGTTGAGACACTACATGCTTGCCCACATTACATAGCTTCTGGCTAAAATAGATTCATTAAAGTACTTTCTTAGTAAGGCAGCTCTTATAGGATGATTGGCTAAATGGGTCATGATACTAAGTGAGTTTGACATCCAATATGTTGAACGCAAAGCTATAAAGGGATAGGCAATTGAGGACCAGCTGGCCAAGGCACCCATACAAAGTCTTCTACCAATGAAAATTGATTTTCTAGATGAGTCAATTCTAACACTCACACACCATACATGGGTTATGTTCTTTGATAGGTCCTTCACACAACAAGGATAAGGTGTTGGATTACTCTTCATTACACCACAGAGATACTCATTGCCCAAAGCATACAATATTTTGTTTCCTTGTACAAATAACATTGCTGAATATGAAGCTTTGATCAATGGTATAAAAATTGCAGCTGAATGGAGAGTAGATTAGTTGGACATCTTCGATGAATCTTAGCTTGTTATCAACCAACTAAATGATGTGTATCAAACAAAGGATGAGAAACTAATTCCTTACAAATGCATGGTTGATGACTTGACAAAGTATTTTCCACACATCACCTTCCAACAAGTTCCACGCATAGATAATAAAGCAACTAATGCCATGGCCACTCTAGCCTCCTTGCTACAAATGTCAGAAAATGATCTCTAACACGAGTTCTTGGTGGAAGCATTACACTACCCAGCCTATGACACACCTGATTCTACGATGGTCTATTCTATTATAGGACAAGAATCATCCCGCTACAATCACATCTATTCCTACCTTCATAATCAAAACATTCTGGAAGGTCTAGCCTAGAATGAGAAATGTTACCTAATCTGTGATGCCTCACATTATGTCATTATTATTGATGATCTATATAGGAGAGGTCTTGACAAAACACTCCTTAAGTGTTTAGAACCCGATGA
Source organism: Cupressus sempervirens (assembly GCA_028749045.1). NCBI lineage: Eukaryota > Viridiplantae > Streptophyta > Pinopsida > Cupressales > Cupressaceae > Cupressus > Cupressus sempervirens. Next base: position 203,301,119 of record CM053784.1, read on the forward strand.
GTCCAAACACGCATTATTTGACGTTTACGAAGGCATTTGTGGATCTCATTCCAATGGCCTGACACTAGCTTGCAAACTCCTTCGTGCTAGTTACTACTGGCCTAAAATGGAGCAAGAAGCTATTAAGTATGCTAGGTCCTACAAGCAGTGTCAGCTACATGGGAATCTCATTCATGCTCTAGGCAGAGAGCTGATTCCCTCTACTACAATATGGCCATTTCAACAATGGGCCTTTGACTTGATGGGGGAGATTCACCCAACCTCCTCTAATGGACATAAGTTCATCATCACAGTTACAGATTATTTCATGAAATGGGTAGAGGCAATACCTCTCACAGTTGCTGATGGAAAAACTGTAGCACTTTTTATTACAAACTACATCATCTGTAGATATGGTGTACCATCCTCAATGATTACTAACAATGGAGGACAATTCAAGAATAAAGACCTCAAGGAATTGTGCAAGAAATTCAAGATCACACAACATTGGTCTTCCATTTATTACCCCCAGGGTAATGGCCAAGCTGAGGCATCTAATAAGGAGATCCTCAAAATTCTTCATTGCACAGTTTGCAAATTAGAGAGAGATTGGCATCTCAAGATCAATCTAGCTCTGTGGGCGTATAGAACAAGTATTAGAACTCTAATGGACACAACTCCCTTTGTGTTGGTGTATGGGGCAGATGTTGTGCTTCCAATAGAGGTTGAGATTTCTACATTAAGAATCTCTATGAAAGCCCTTATCACTGATGATGACTATAGGATAGCTCGACTTCAAGAGCTTGTGTTACTGGATGAACAACGAAAAGTGGCATGTGATCATCTGCGAGCATATCAACAAAGAATGGCAAGAAGCTACAATCAGAAGGTTAGGCCATGTGACTTCTAGCTAGGTGATCTCATCCTGAGAGAGAACCCTATGAATCAACAATAACGAGTGCAAAAGGGAAAGTTTGAACCAAACTGGCTAGGTCCTTACATCATTACTGTAGTATATGGATCTGGCACTTATCAGCTTTCCACAACCGAAGGAGAAGTGCTTAAAGACCCTATCAACACTCTCCGCCTGAAGCAATTTTATAGTTGACTTAATCTCAACAAGCTCTTTGTACATATCATATTGTCCTGAAAAAATCATAAAAATCAGAAAAAGTCTTGAAAAAAAAATTGCTACCCTAGTAACACCAAAAAAATTGAAAAATCTCAAAAAAAAAAGTGCCATTGGTGAAAACTTGGAAATAGGCATCATGGTCGCAAAAAAAGGAGAATCTTGCCAAGAAGGTGAAAACCTAGTAAATAGGTACCTCTTGTTCCCAATGCTCCATCTTGCAGCGCATCTTCTGGCTATTCTCTATAGTCACTTTCGTGCTTTCACTTTCTTGCTTTCTGCTCATGTATCCATGGATTGAGTCTTGTAACAACTAAGGGGCATTCCCCCTTAGTGTCACTCTTTTTAAGATTCTCCTCATAGTATCTCCTTTGCATCAGTCACCAGTGGTCCTTACTATGTCTGCCTACTATCGCTAGTGTCACTATATTTGAGATTCTCCTCATAAAATCTCCTTCACAATAGTCACTAGTGGTCCTCACTGAATTTGCCTAATGTTGTCAATGTCACTCATTTTGAGATCCTTCTCATAGGATCTCTTTTGCAATAGTCATTAGTTGTTTCAACTTTGTCTGCCTACTATTGCTAAGGTCATGTCTCTAGATTCCTTTATGGAAGATCTCTCTTGTGTCAGTCACTAGTCCTCCTGGCTATGTCTGTCTACTGCTGCTTAGTCCTTCTTAGGTTCTTCATCATGAAGATTCCTCTTTAACCTTAGTCACCAATCATTCTGACTGTGTCTACCTACTATTTTCACCTTACTAAAGAGATTTCTTTCAAACATGTTCTGGACACTAATACTTGACATCAATCCAAAAAATGAACTCAAAAATGATATACTTGTTTGGACATGCTGAGATTTTTCTTTGTTTGCTTTGTTTTTGCTTTATCATATCTCCTCAAGCAACTCAATATGTCATGTTCAACAAGAGAAGTAATGACTGGGGGAATGATCTTTTCTTTTCTTTCTGTTTGTGATTTAGTTCCAATAAGTTGATCTATTCCTATAAGAGTGGTGTCCACTATAAGATCCTCCATCTCATATTGGATGGCCATGTGTACCTCAACTCTTTTTATACAGATACATCAATTACATTGATTCTTCTCCTTGTTTGTTGGAGTGAACTCTTCATGCTATAGTACATACTAATACTCATCTTATTAAGTGAATGTATGGGTCACTCCTTGTATATCTAGCACACTTCTATCTCAAGTTACAAATGCAAGGGTCATTGCGGATAGAATGAATACTAAATGCTTAGCATAAGAGGGATCTCCCATGTGTTTGTTGTGCTTGTCATGCAAGTAACATTCTGATCATCCTAGCATTTATGCTTTGATGCTTATGTTAACTTGCTACATTAAAAGGGACAAATGTTTTGATCATTCTAGCTTCTTGTGCCTTGAATTCTTACATTTAATCTTGATAAATCAATAACATATGTTATATTCATATTTCCATGATTGCAATGTCAGTGGGAATTGTATGACCTACGAGCTTTGTTCTATATCCAGTGATGATAAATTGTCGAGGCTTGGTAACCAGACCTAGGGTTGCATTTAACATAGTCTTGCATTACATACTTCATTTGCATAAGCATGCAATTCGATGGTCATTCTGTTCATACTCCACATGCATCAAATTTCTCCATGGCTGTACAAATGTTTGGTTTGTCAATTCACGCTCCTCAATGGAATACATGTGACTATCAAACAAAAACATGCAACACTACATCAGATGTTAGTTCATGCATATGCATTCTATCTAAGTACATCATACATCTCATGAATATAAAAGTAAAAAAAAATAGACAAGGACATGTACACAAGAATACTCAACTCAAAATCTCATATATATATATATATCAAAAGAATGGGTCAGTACAAAAATGGGTACTACTCGAGTGCAATCAATCAAAAATGATACATGTTGTGTTCGCACACCAATCGATACCTAGCCAGGGATCAAAATCAAATATCATACATAGAGTGTCTAACTCTGTTCTGAACCCTTGCCTCTAGGAGGAGTAGGAGGACTAGCGGCAGTAGGTTGCGAAGGCGGTGGTGGCATATCTAGCCTGATAGGAGGTCATACGCTCCTATACTCTCGTGCATACTGAGAATATTACTACACCTAAAGTGTCCCATTAGGCATGACACTAGTGTAAGCAACATTGTAATATGTTGCTCGAGATGATTGGAAGCAGATCTCATCCTACACTAGCTCTAATCTCTGCTCTGTCATCTTAGTGCGCTCTCTCGAAAGATCAATGTCCCACTATCGCTCTACCAGCTATGCATCTTGGACCGCCACTACAATGTGCAACTCTCCCAACTATCGGAGGCCTAATGAACTTGCTCTCGATACTGCTGTACCATGTCCTGCATGCCACCCACCAACTGATCTAGCATGTCCTCATCTACCATTTCTGGTGCCTACTGCTATGGAGGTATCTGTGGCTGTGGAGATACCTACTATTATGGACCCTCCTGCTGTGAGGTCTACTCCTCTATCCTCTACCTCCACCATCTACTATGTCCTACCCTACTAACCTAGCACCTACGTTTGATCCCATCTAATGTGGGGGAATAGGCATCTACTTTACTCGGTGTTGAAACTGTGGTAGAATCTGTGGCTGACCTGACAGCTGTGGTTGTGCCTGCTGCTGTTGGGGCACTTATCTATGTACCTACCTTGCCATCCCTAGTGGATGTGTGAAGCGTGGGAACAGATGGCTGATCAAAAATGCCTGATTTACAGGTGTCATCCCTACATCTACTACCTCTGGTAGGCAGTCCCACTAAACAGTAGCTAGACTATGGATATCTATAATGGATCACCCCAGATCCATCCGTGGAGGCCATCCCCACTCAACATCCTTCTACACTATGGCATAGGCATAGTACTCATGTGAAATGTCCTAGGAATAGCCATAATGTCACCACACTCGTGAAATAGAAAATCTCTATATAACTGATGTCGTCCTGCCCGCCAGAGGTCGAGAACTAAACATCCATGATAGCTCTCTGGGGGCATCATCCCAATCCTTTTTCTCTCTCTAGGGTCACCATACAATTGACACCAGTTCATCAAGATGCATCCTCCATTGCTCAGTCTTACCCAGGTGGGCCTAGCTAATATGCCCTCGATATCTGCATATGTAGGGCTCCATAGGCTCTCTGGCATCCTCAAAAATTGGCCGACATACGGAAAGATGCTCCTAGGCCTAGATCTATAAAACATATACCCCTGCTTCCATGGTCTTCTTCTTGTGGAAGATGACCTCGTGCATCTCATGGAAAAGGTGGGCCAACTTGCACTAACCCCACCTGAAGATCTTTGGTGCCTCCAGCATCTTGCAACGCATGGCACCCCATCTGCACTCTAACCCATGCTATCCTCTATCACGACATAAGAAGCAACTTAGGAATATACCCAGCATGGATGCCAGCCTATGTGTGGGTCCATAGGTATGCATAAGCTCATCCCAGCTAATGGCTTTGCCCCTTTGTAACTCTCTCCCGAACACAATAGATAATGCCTCTATCCCTACTTGGGGAATTGTATCATAGGTGACCCGAGTGCCATGAAAAGTAATCTTCAAAATCCTCTAGATGTCCTCTGGAGTGATGGTCATCTCACCCATCAGCAAGTGGAAGGTGTTCGTCTCTAAATGGAAATGCTCCACCAAAGCTATGAGTAAGTCGTGATTCACCATCATGACTGGAATTCGACATAGAGAGGAAAAACCCAATCGAGCAATGTGAGCCTGATTTGCATCATCAAGACTCTGTAATAACTCTTCATATGGCAGATAGTGTGATCTGAATGAAACATCACCAAAGACCTCTTGCACGCACAAACAAAACACAACAAACAAAACGATTAGTATCAAGTAGAAATGATACACCAAAACCAATTAAAATGCAATTTTTGAATGTGAAAATCAAATTTTTAAGCATAACTATCACGAGATTTCATGGTAAATTATTTCTTTGCACGAAGATTCTCGTATTCGTGCAAAAAAATAACTGCTCGCATGTAAAAACAGCTATCCGCATGAGAAAAGAAATTCTCACGTAAGACATGAATTGCCTCACATGAAGAAACTCAATCTTTACGTGAAACCTAATTCATCCCACGTGAAGATCCTTCGGCCACGTGCAAAGAAATAGTGCACCTTGTTTCTTCACGCGAAGAAAGAAGATCTTTGCATGAGAAGAGATTGGTCTCCCATGAAGACCAAATTGACAATCCTAAAATATGCTAAAATGTGCAATAAATGACCTCAAAATGCATGAAAAAAAGTATGAAGGAAGGGACTTGATGACTCACCGGTGGTCCGTAGTCTATTGGGCAACTGTGACGTCTAGAGCGCTTGAATTAATGATGTCTCATGCTAACTGCCATGTCTCTCTCAGAGCTCAAATCAATAGAAGACAAATGCACAAATGAATTGAAAATGACCCCTCAAGCCCTTATATAGTTGTTGACTCAATTTTTTCAAAGTGCTTAAATTTGTGCAAAAATCACACCCCTGGCTAATTAGATCGTTATGGACCAATTTTTGAGATCAAATTCAAAATATAACACACTTAAGAGCCTAAAAAATGCATTAAATTTTTTTTGGGACCAACGCGATCGAATGCTTGTGCAGTCCAAATCCTTTTGATACTTTGTGATTCTTGGAATCCATTCATTTCTACATTCTCCATGTTTTTAAAATTTATTTTGAAAATAGTCAACTCAAGTCAACTGTGGCTACATCTGATCAACTTTTGGTCAAACTTGGTCTTTGTGACTTTGCAATCATTTCAAATCAACCAAGTTGAATCTTCTTTCGATCGTTCTAATCTCTTCATCTTTTCTTTAGATCGTTATGATCTCTTCTAAATTTTGTTGAACCTCAAATTTGATATACTACTTCACATCATATTTTTGGTGTGTTATCTTTCGATTTCACTCCTGAGGGGGCAGGATGATTACATCATTGAATACTTATTGCTTGGGGCATCTCATTCCCATCTCATGTCCTCATCACTCAAGGCATCTTGTTCCCTTCTATCTAGAATCTTTGTGATCTATCTTATCTTTTCATCATTTGATCAACCTTATAACAAATCTTCTCAGAGTTCGATGGATAGGTTTTAGGATAGTCTAAACCCTGACTCTTGAGGATCAAGCTTTGTTCTGGGGATGATTCTACAACTCATGATTGGACCTTGTTATCTTTTATCAATTTTAGGTATCTAAGTGTTCTATCTGGATCCTTGAAGGTTAAGCTCTGTTCTGGAGATAATCTTTTAAATGCTTTCAATCTCAAGTATCTAGGTGTTCTATCTGAATCCTTGAAAGTTAAGCTCCATTCTGGAGATAATCTTCTAAATGCTATCAATCTTAGGTATCTAGGTGTTCTATCTAGATCCTTGAAGGTTAAGCTCTGTTCTAGAGATAATCTTCTAAATGCTATCAATCTCAGGTATCTAGGTGTTCTATCAAGATCCTTGAAGGTTAAGCTCCATTCTAGAGATAATCTTCTAAATGCTATCAATATTAGGTATCTAAGTGCTCTACTTGGATCCCTTAAGATTAAGCTCTATTCTAGAGATGGTCCTAAAAGGTTTATCAATTGGTCTCCTTCTAATCAACTTTAGAATCAATCTCATGTTTGCATCATGCTTTCTAATTATCTTTGACTTAAACGTGTTGCTTGCACATTCATTCAAAGATGGGCAAAATGTAATACCTCAAAATTGGCTCATTGCCAACTCAACCAACTCTGGTCTATTTCTGACCAATCCTAAAGACCTATTCTAAGAGGCAATTCTTATTCTGCTACTCGCTACTTGACTTAATTGTCAGATGTAGAAAACCCTAATCTGCATTCATCATGCTTATTATTTAATTCCTATAGTATTTACTCATATTAGTCACATTAAACCTATTGATTAATATTTAATTTAATTATTAAGTATTTATACTTTAATTAAATTAAATTATATCTTAAGGCTAATGTACTATGGAATTAAATTTATTTAATTTAATAAATGTGCCTATTTTAATTAATTAAATGAAATTATTTAATTAAATAGAAAAGGTAATTATGAGAGTATATCTCATTTTATTAAATTAAATATTCCACCAAAATCTCTCTTCAGTTCAAAAAGAGAAATTTCCAGTTCGCTGTTGATAAAAAAGGAATTAAATCAGTTAACTCCTTTTTCTACTCAAATTAAATTAGTTAACTCCTTTTTCAACTCAAATTAAATCAATTAACTCCCTTTAATTTGGGAATCTCCCTTTATGACTGAACTTCACCTTTAATCCTGGCCGTTGATTGAAATCGATCTCAACTGTTGATAGATTCCAAGAAAGTCTATTTAAGAGACTCTCATTTCTTCATTTTATGTGAGGTTGAATGAGAATTTGCAATGAATTTCTGCTAGATTGTGCATTCATTTGAGCACGTTACTTTCATATTCATTGTCTAGTTTAATTTGATTTAGCATAATATGCATACATTTTAGCATAGTTTTCTTTTACATGTTCTTAGATTAAATGTGCATACTCCATTCTAGATTAATCTTCATTCTCATATAGATTAGTTGCATTTATTTAAATCTTTCATTCTTAGAGGGTTTGGTTGCTTAACACCTCAAATCTGAGGATATCTAACAAGAAAAATCCCTTAGATAGAAGGCAACAGGTCGCCTTGCTGACTGATTTTCAGATGAACAGTCCAATATTCATTTTAGAATGAATCTGCAAATAACGACCGTGTTGAAGTGTGTGTGTTTTAGCATTGGCCGCATCTTCACACATACAGTACCCACATGCCTTGGTACATCACCTAAAGCACTCACAATTTCAATAATCATGTCACTTTTTGTCAATGCAATCTTAGATTTGAAGTCTACTCTTATCTTCTTTGAGATCATTTTCTTCCACAACATCACTAAGATCATCAATTTTCCTAGGGTCCAATCTTCTTGGAGGAATTTTTCAAGAATTTTGGAACCCTAAGCAACAAACCAACCAATCCAAAAAATCAATTAGCAGCAAGATCAACCTTACCCAACCCAAGATCCTGGTACAAAGTGCCACAACTTTGGCAATCTATCTACACACTCAGGAACAACTATGTTGTGATACCACTTGATGTAGTGCAATGCAAGAGAATCCCCAAAGGAAATGTCCAAAGCCCCAAAAAATAACCATACAATAGAAATAATGTAACAAAGAAAAAATAATGCAAGATCTGATACCAAAAAACAACTTCTTTATTCATCAAATAACTGATTACATGCAATATGCCCAAGTATAAGTCCTTCTAGGTTAGGGCCAAATACAAACAACAATTACAATACCAATTTTGTAAGATCCTAAAAGATCTAACTAGTCTAGATTCACAACTAGATAGGAACAACAAGAAGAATTCACACTTGTACCCTCAAGTCCACCAAGCAATCCTCTAGTTCTCAAGCCACAACCTTAGCTCTTCAAAATTCACATCCACACTTTATCCCCTTCTCCAAGCTAGAATGAATCCTACCCAAAGACTCTACAAGACCCCTTACTTATACCCAACTAATCCACAAGTAAGCCCAACTCCTTAAAAACTATATTAAATCCTTTACATTAAATTTAGGTCAAGCCACAAGTCAGCTACAACACTAAATTAAATGCCCATACATAAATTAAATGTCAAAAGTTAGCTTACAGACAAATTGACACCAATGAAAACTAAGATGAAACCAAGTATCAATAAAACCAAGCCAAATACTAGTAAATTCCCAAGCATTGTTGATCTCCTAGGCTATGCCAAGTTCTAAAGACCATGTCGAGTTTCATAGATCATGTCGAGTTCCATAGACCACGCCAAACATCGATATCTACCAAACTCCACAAATTTAAGCCAAAATCCCTGTAAACATGTAGGATTCCATAAAAATCCCAAGATGCTCTTTTATTAGGTTCCTAGATGGTTTATTAGGTTCTAATTCTATTCTAATAAGGTAGTGATCTAAACCAACTATAGGCTAAATGGTTGCTTGAATTTCTAGATCCATGTTTCTTAAATCTCCTTTAAAGAATAATCTATCAAGTTTTTCTACGATATAGCCAAAGTCTTTTCTTTTGTTATTCCAGGTTAATATTCCATTGTTAGTTTGAATTTCCAATAATTTATTCTTCCCAACCCATTCTCTGAAATCCACAGTTTCTCATGTAATCATTTGAGCTCCCCCATAAATTTCTTCTAAGTTCAGTGTTACGTTAACGTCTCCTCCAATGACAAGATTTTATTTAGGGTAATTTTCCATAAAAAAAATGATTTCGTCCCATAATTTTTTCTTGTCTATTGTCTGTGTAGGTCCATAAACATTGATTAGGATTATTTGAAGATTGTGTTTATAGGTTAAAACTCTGCATGCCATCCAATTTTTATTTGTTTCTATAATATTAAGCCTACCTTTCATGAATTCCAGATGATTCCTAATCCTCTCGATGCCCCATCTGATTCCTTGATCACTGTTCTCCACGTTCCCAAATTCTTTTCTAATTTGTCTCCTTTATTCAATTTGGTTTTCTTAATTAATATAATGTGTGATTCAAATAAGGCAAGGTTACACGTTAATAAGTGCTTCTTGCTAGGAGCATTCAAACACCTAACATTCCAAGTTGTAATACTCATTGAGCTATGGGAAGGTTCTTCCCCTTCCTTGCATTTAGAATTTAGAATATCCTTTTTTTTGTTCCTTAGCTTGCCTATCAACCTCTTTTAATTCCCTCAGTGATTTCCTTTCTCTATTCATATTCTATTTGCCACTATTCAAAGTTTTAAACCCTTCTTGATTAATAGAAATGTGTAGATTTTCCAATGAGTGCTGATCATAATTTATGTTGATTGAGTTTCTTCCTTCTTCCTCAATCTCTTCTTCTTCTATTATCTCCTTAAAGATCCAATCTTCTAGTTCCTTTTCATCTATGTTTTGTTCCTTATTCTCTTCAAGTTGTTGTTCCATCTCTTTGACCTCCTCTTTCTCACTTGTTTGATTTATGTCATTCAAAACACCAAACTCCTCCCATATCTGGATATTTCCATTTTGATTATTTTTTGTCCTCTATTCCTTGAAGATTATTAGTTCTTTTGGATCTATTACTTTAATGTATGCTGCTACTTCTATTGGTATTAAGAGTTCCTTAATATTCTTAGTTTTTAGTTGTTCTTCTTTGTCTCCCTCTCCAAAGAGATATCTCTCATTCGTGAGTGTTTGCCAAAATTTATAACTCTTTTTCTTTGATTTTTTCCAAATTGTAATATTACTCCACTAGGCTAATGCAGCTGTTGGAATCAAGAATCATTATTCCTAATTTTCTATATTCTCTCCAACTTTTGAATTTCATTGTATCCTTTTTTTTTGTTTCACTCTTGAGAGAATCTATTTGAGCCCTATTATTATTGTCATTTATCATTTTTGGACATTTTCCTTCTTTGTAATGTTTTTTTTTCCCCTTTTTTTGCAGTAATCCCTTTACTATATTTTGGTGTACTATTCTTTATTACTATAGGATTTTATTGATAATATTTCTTTTGGTTTTGATCATCTCCTAATCTAATTTCTACCATTGATCCATCTTTATTGCTTTCCCCTAGAAAACTTTCCTCTACTTCTTTATTGCTTGATTCTTTCTTTGTCTCTTCTTTCTGGTCTTGTAGTACCATTTTCCCATGATCATTACGTATTTTTTCTCCTACTATGATTTTATCTTCAATATCATCTTTTAAAATTAAGATATCATGGGACATTCTATTTAAATTTTGCATTCTAAATTCAACCTCTTCTAATACATTATTCTCTCTTTTTCAAGCCTCACATTCTTTGAGTTTTGATAGTTTTGACTAATTGTTTTGACTATCATTTGATCTCTTTTATATTTCTTCCAATATCTTCAATTCACTTTGTATTATTCTTTGCGTTGTTGATTTTCTTTCTTTTGCATGTATTTTCTATCCCACTATCCTCCCTTCTATTGTTGTTTCTTTATAGTCCTTTCTATTTTTGCTTAGCTCTAGGATATCATCCTTCAATTCTTTCAATACCTTTGTTCTTTTCCTCCATTTAGTGATGTTTCTTAGAACCTCTTTAATATTTGTGAGATATGTTTCCATTGTAAGATCTAGTTTGACCATACCTTTAATTTCTCCTTCAAAATTTTTGAAACTTAGTTTTTATAATGATCTATTTGTAATGATCTTCTTTGATTTAAGTTCCTTTTTCCCTAGCTCAATGTTCACTAAAAATTTAATGCTATTGGATGTTTTGAAATTAGAATCAATCCCCCCTAATTTTTCTAAAGAATTCCCAATTTTAATTAGTAGTTTGAGATTCATGAGGAACATTATTGTGTTCATATCATTTTAAGGCATTGATTTTCTTACTATTTTGTTCATTATAATTTGTTTCTCATGCTATAAGGTTAATAGGATACCCTTTGTAAAAATAATTTTAAATAGAAACCAATTCATTCCTAATATTGTTATTTACACAATGTAGATATAATAATTTCTTAGAATAATTAGCAATACTTATGTGGATTTCATAGATCTTTTTTAGGCTTTTTACTAGTTTTTAATTGAGTTCTTCACGACCATTCCAGGGATATAGGCTTTAGGTCATTCGAAAGGAGACAAAGGTTTAACAATGTCTCTACTTTGATTCGACTCTAAGTATGTACTCAGTTTTTCAGGGCCGATGGGAATGCTATTGAAAAATGATACAATTTTAGGTTGATGCTTATCAATACTGATAGTAATCCTACTACCTATTTTCCTATAGGGGTAAGGGAAAGGATTTTCTAATCCCAAATACTTTGCATACTTTGTTTTGCTAAAGTATGTCTTTTGATTTTCTAGCTAGCTGTCTTCTTTCTTTTGATGTGAAGATGTTTCCACTTGAGTTCATCTATTTGAGTATTTGGTTTTCCTTCTTACCTGGTGCCATTCACTTTCTTTAATTTCATGTATATTGCTTTGTTCATTTTCAGCTTTGAGGTTTTCCTTATCCTTAGCTTCATAACATAGAACTAAAGATCCAAAAGTCTCAACTCTATTCATACTTTTTGGTTTCTATCTTGCTTCTTGCATAGAGGCCAGGATTTTGAACCTAATCCTAGCAATTAGCGGATGATGAACCTACTAATATTTTTCCCTAATTTTGATTGGATTCATTGGTTACTTTCTATATATTACCCCTTTAGGTTTTCTTGATTGTTCATTTACGATTTCTATTTTTTCGCATAAGAAGACTTATTCGCTTTGATCACCATTTTTTATTAATTCAATTTAAACAAACTTAGTATACTAAAGTAAAGATTATTTTTTCTTATGAAATTTTTAAAAAATATTTTTTCAATATTTTTATTATCATAAAAAATAAATATTGTGTATTCAATTATTAAAAAAAAAACATCCATCAAAATTTCATTAATAGAAAAGATATGTTTTTATTTTTAACTTTATCTTTGTAATTAATCAATTTGAAAATTCAAATAAATAATAATATTATATAATCAAATAAAGTATTAAATTTATAAAATAAAATCTCCTTCTAATTAAAATAATATATTTGAATGAATAAAATAGAAAAATCTAAATGCAAGGATGATATTTTTATATTTAAAAAATAAATTATAATAATACTTGAAAATCTTTACATTAAAAAAATATATTATAATAATATTTGAAAAACTTTAAATGCTAAGTTTAAGATTATTATTTATACTAGAACCTCAAATGTTTGAATTGATTGCATTATCTTTTACCCTTCTACTCCATTGTTAGCATCCCCTTTGTTCTCAAGTAAAATTTCCTTCTAATATACCATTCTTTTTTGTTAGATCTACTTTACTTGAGATTTATTTTCAACACAATTTTTGAAGAGTTTGTTGATTTATTCTTCTTTATTATCTGCATTGACTTCACCAATTGAAGTTAAATGTGCATTATTAGTAAAAAATTGGTATAGTGCTTTTAAGTTTTGGATATGGGTTTTTAATTTACTCCCCTATCTTTGACTGGTTATTCTAGATTTCCTAATGCAAAATTCAATTTTGATAAGCATATTTCCCCTTTGCAAGGGTAAAAGGGAGTTATTCATATTTAAAAGTTAGTTTCACTATAGGACTTAGATAAGAAATGCTAAGTCTACAATCATAGGGTCTTCTTGGCTATTAATTATGTAATGGTTTACATAGAGTTTTGGAATTAGGCTATGATTGTATACTTTTTTATTTTTTTGATAGGGTGTGTTCTTGATGCAGGAGCATCCTAGGAAGTTAACAATCCTGTATGTAAGGGCTTCATGCTTGAGTTTGTGGAGTTATGGTTTGCAAGGTTAGGGATGTGTTTGAGACATGTTTCTAAGCCTTCTCCTATGAGCTCTTAAGGATTGTATGGATTCTTCGTATATCCTCATTTTAAGATAGAATTTGAAAATAATTAGATAATACAATGTTATTAAATAAATAATGATAATAAAGTTATATTAAAACTAATACTAAAATATATAACTAGTAAATTATTATTATTTAATCTACATTATTAATGAAATAATATTTAGTATGATATTTTAAATAATTAAAAATAGTAAATTTTCAATGAGTAAATAAAGAAATAAAATTAAATACACGAGACAATATTGTAGAAAGTATGTTAACTTTCTAAATAGAATCTCATAATAAATAATAATAAATACAAATAAGTCAGTAAATAAATAGTATAACATAGAATAATATAAATTACCTAAATCTAATGAAAAGTCAAGAGAGGTTTAACAAATAGACATGACTCCTTAATATTAAAATACAAAAAGGGAGGAGAGTTTATTTTAGAGAAAAAAAAGGAGAAGAGAGGAGTTCAAAAAGGAAAAATGGAAGAGGAAAGTAATATGAATAAAATAAGGAAGTGACTTTTTGAAAAGGTATCAATGATATTGAAAGGATGTGATCCTTTGAAAGGCTCATAATTATGAATAGTTGTGACTCTTCAAAAATATTGTGATTATAAAGTATTGAGATTTTTCCAAAGGATTTTACCTATGAGGAGTTGTGACTTTTCAAAAGATTTGTATTATAAAAGAATGTGACTCTTGGACAAGAAGAAGGTAAGAAAGGTATGTTTATGGATTATATTTGTTCAATCATGTTTATGTATTTATTTATATTTATGAATCATACTTGTGGATAATATAGTGTTAGCTCATGGGGTTAACACAATGGATATTAATGAGACTTAGAGCATGGAGCATGGAGATATTAAGATCTCCATTGTCCACGATGGCCAAGAATTAATGTGAACTTGAAGCATGGAGCATGTGAGATATTAAGATCTACATTGTGCACCATGGACAAGAATCAATATCAAAGCATGGAGCATGGAGATATTAAGATCTCCATTGTTTGCTATGGCCAATCATCCATGTGCCAAAATATTTTGATGTTTTCAACATATGCATATGTGAGTAGCCTTGGATAGAGGATGCCCATCCAAGAGGAATCTTAAGGGGTGGGCTTCTGAGAAGATGATGAAGCAACTATGAGCTAGGAAGCCCGATCTGGAGACATCTTTAAGATTGGAGTTAAATTATAAGGTAGAATAATATAGTTTGTTTGTTATTATTGTGATTCTAACCATTATTTTGTACGTATTATTTATCCCAAACTAACCCTAATAGTGGGGACATCACAATTGTGTTGAAATTAAAGTTGTTTTACCTTGCCGTTGGAGCTGTATTTTCTATTTTTTGCATACTATTAGTGCATAGTGTATTTTTTGATCCTTAATATATCAGACTTTGAGAATTTAGGATATCAAAAAGAACCTAAAATAATACCTATAGTTAAGAGGGAAAGTCTTAATTCATCTAGAGTTGGGACATATCATTATTTTCATCGGGTATTGATTTTCAGCCAGTTTCATGTAAATCATGGAGTTTTTCATCTTGCATAGTTATGTATAATGAAATGGGATCTTTCCAAGTTAGGGACATGTTCTTGGATCATGTATGGACCTAAATATAACTTAAATCAATTTTTGTTCATATTTTTTATAGATTTGGTTTACTCTACCAAGATTGGACCAATACTATAATTAAATGCTTGACCAGTTGACATGTGGCTTAAGTAGCTATATAAGGAGCTTGGGCTAATGTAGAAATAATTATTGTGGATCATCAATTCAGGATTCCACATCATTAGTAGAGGAATGACTAAGATAGTGAGGTTGAGAAGAGCTAGTGGCTACGGTTTTGAAATAAGGAGGTTGCTTGGTAGCTTGTGAGCACAAGTTTAGATCTCACTGGAGGTTTCTACTAAATTGTTGTTATGTTATGGATTTGGGCTAGCTAGGATTTGAGCTGGATCTTGAGAAATCTTATAGAATTACTATTGTAATTATTTATGTATTTGGTCGCAACCCGAAAGGCCTTACAGCTAGGCATGTTGGATGTAAATCTTATGATTCCATTATGAGAGTTGACACTATTTTGGATCTAAATCTTTTTATTATTGTTTATATTCCACTATGTGTTTTTTTTGGGGGGGCTAGGACATCTCCTTTGGGCAATCTCCTACCTTGCATTGCATTAGTTGTTCTAAATATTAAGGTGTTTAAGGATTCTTTAAATATATGTTTTCTCAATTTCCTCCTAGATTTTCTAGGAGATCTACTTTGTTTCCTTCATGAAAGATATGTTGGAGTTCGATTTCCTCAAATTCGGTGATGCTCAATAGGGAATGTTCTAGTTTGGAATGTAGTTTCTAGTTTGGGGTATCTCTTTTGCTGATTGCATTTAGAGTTATCTAGGAATCTCCTTCTATAATTAGATTTTTTATTCCTAAATCTTTATTTATCTTTAATCCTTCTATGAGAGTTTCCATTCTAGCTAAGTTGTTCAACATTTCTTAAAGGTTTTTCTCTTTTGACTAGCTAGTTTCCATCTTCTGAGTGTATGATACATCCTAGTCTTGATTTTCCAAGATTACCCCTTGAAGCTCTATCAAATTTCATCGTCTCCCACCTTTTGGGTGGAGGTTCTCATTTTCATTTCACTATCCCTATTTTTTTTTAATTTAGCATATGTTAATTGTGGTTTTATAAGTTTTCTTTCCCAAAAAAAAAAACCATTTATGCATCACATTTTGAGAATGTCCCTTCTTCTCTATATGTATTCCTTAGATAATTGTTCAACACTTCCATTATACTATTTTATACTTTGTTCCAGAAGGATGTAAGAGTCATTTCATCATCGAAGGATATTCTCCTATTTCTTCCTTTCCAAACTTTCTATAGGAGTATGGGGGGAAATCTTCTAAAGGTTGTTATAAATTTTAAAGGAACCTTGTTTAGGCAAGCTACTAAGATGGTTTAAGAGATTTTCTAGATACACTGTCTACCAATTGAGTTTTTGGCATAACCAATTCTAGCTAGATTTGGCAAAGGGGCATTGGGAAAAAAAATGTTTTTCTATCTCTACTTTATATTTGCATAAGGAACATCTCAAGGGTCCTACAAATCCTATTTTGGAAATCTAATCCACCATAAGGATTCTTTTCTATAGTGTTGGCCAAAGGAATATGCCTACTTTGGGTAAACATGCTCTGTCCCAACATAACTTTAGGGGAACATCTATTTTTCTCATATTTGCAAATTAGTTATTATTTCATAACCCTTCTTTTATGATGTATTTACCATTTTTGGAAGCTCCCTAGATTAAATGGTCTTTTCTTTCTTCATAGTTTTCTTGTTTATTTTTGAAGGCTTGTTTAACTGCTATTTTTTGTTGTTTAGAGAGATTTTTAGTTTCAATATTTTCCATCTCCAATCATTCAAGTGACCCTCCTCAAATTTTTGAAGGTTATTGCTAACATATTTACCCCATTCCATAGTTAGGATAGCCTTGATGTTTGGAAAGAGGTTTAGGCTATCCAAATGTGGTAACTTGTCCAAAGAGTTTCCTCAAAATAGTGCCTCTTCACCATTTCGTATGTCCTATATTAGATTTTTTCTGATCAGAGGTTTGTGGTGCATCATAAAGTTCTATGTATGAGAGACTATAGGTGGGTTCTTGGTCCAAAATAGGGAGATAGGATCATTCCTATTGAGGTATTTTTGATAGAGGATCTTGGCCCATTTACTTTAATGCTCTTGCAACATTCTCCATCCAAGTTTTTCTCCTAAAGCTTCATTTTGCCAATTTAAGATTTTGATTCCTAGTCCTCCTGGTTTTTTCGATCTACAAATGTTATCCCATTTAATGAGAACTTTTTTCTTTTTTTGTTCTAAATAGTTCCAAAAAAAGTGCTTTAGTTTACTATCTAGCTTCTTTTTTATACCTTTTGGTAGAGGGAGGTAAGACATCTAATAATTGGGAATAATACATAGGACTACCTTGACTTTGGTTGCGTGTCTCACTTTTTTCAACCACTTGCCTTTCTAGTTGTTGATTTTCTTGTCAATCTTTTCAACAATAGGTTTCTAGGATTTGCTTTCTTTTCTATTTTTATCTAGTTGGATTCTTAGGTATTTATAGGGGAACTCACCTTTTTTATAGCCCATTATCCTGCATATTTTCCTTTTTGTGTTTAGTTTGGTATTTAGGAAAAATATTTATGATTTGTCGACATTTACTTTTTGACCTGAGGCTTTGATATAGAGTGAGATTATTTGTTTAAATTTCTAGGCTTCTATTGAGATTTCTCCTGGAAGGAAAGTATCATTTGCCAATTGTTGATGGGCGATGTTTGGAACACATTCTGTGACTACGACTCCCTGTAATTTCCTTTCTATTTTTTCTTTCTTGATTGCTCTACCAAAGGCTTCTACCATTATTATAAAAAGGAAGGGTGAAATTAGGTCACCCTATCTTATACCTTTGGGTATATTAAATAATCCTTTGGGTGTCCAATTTATTAATATTGAGATTTCGGGAGTAGAGATAATGTTGAATATTAGGTTGATCCATTACTATGAGAAACTAAGGGCCTATAGTATTTTGCATAAATATCTCTAGTCTACTTTATCATAGGTTTTTTTGTAAGTCTAACTTCATTAGCATACACTATTTTTTATTAATTTGTGTTGAATGGATTAATTCTTTTATTATTAGAATTCCATCTAAGATTGATCTTCTTGGTACAAATTTAGTTTGTTCTTCTAAAATTAGTTTTGGGAGCATTGATTTTAGTCTATTGGGTAGTGCTTTGGATAATATTTATAGGTTGTATTGCAAAGGGGAATAGGTCTAAAATCCCTAGGTTCCTCATAGTTAGTTTTTTTAGGGATCAATACTAGGAAAGTGTTGTTGATTTTTTTTAGTAAGGATCTTGAGTTTCATATTCCTTCTATAGATTTTCAAAAATTGTTTCCTAATATATCCCAACATTTTTAGAAGAAGAAGGATTGGAAGCCATTTGGTCCTGGTGATTTATCCAAGTTCATAATGAAATTGGTTATTTTAATTTCACCTACAGTGAAATTTTTATTTAGGAGCTTGTTATCTTCCTTGGTAATTACTTTTAGAATGGTTTGTTCCATAAAGTTCCAGGCTATGAGGTTGAAGTGTTAATAGTTATTAGTGATATTTAAATAATAGTTAACTAAAGTATTGGCTATTTATCTAGGTTCTTAAATGGGTATACTTGTTTCATCTTTAATTTTAGTTATTCTATTTATATTTTTATTATCTACGATGTTGTGAAAAAATTATGTATTATGGTCTCCTTCTATTAGCAATGTTTCTTGAGATTTGTGTTTCCAGAAAATCTCTTCTTTGGCTAATACATTTTCTTGTTTCTCTAGAAGTTCCTTTTCTTTGATTAAGGTGTCATTGTTCATTCCATTTTTTATTACTTCTTCATTCAAATTTTTGAGGTCTTCTATATTGTATAATTTTTATTTAAAGATGTTATTGCAATGGTTTTTGTTCTATTTGAGAACTTTTTTTTTAGGTTTTTTTAATTTTAGACACAAGGTAGAATATTATGGACCCCTTAAAGTCACCTTCTTCCCACCATTTTTTGATGTTTTCCATGAAGGTATTGAATATAAGAACCACATCTTTTTGCATTTGAAAGGATTTCTAGATGGTTTATTTTGTTATGCTATTTCTAGTCTAACAAGGTAGTAGTTTGAGCTTGCAAGAGGGAGGATTGCAAAGTGTATTAAAAAATTAAAGTTACTAAGGTCTCCTTTGAATAAGAATCTCTCTAGCTTCTCGACATGGTTGAATCCTAGTCTTTTATTCTAGGTGTATAAGTCATTATTTAGGGGTATATCTATTAAGTTAGCTTTTGTGGTCCATTCTCTAAAGTCGTGCATTGCTTTGGATATTATTTGTGATCCTCATAATTTTTCCTCTAGGGATAATATAGCATTGAAATCTCCTCCTATAAGAATATTTTTTGTTTTTAGATTGCCATTAAAGGTGACAATTTCTTCCCATACTACTTTTTTGTCTGCAATTAGCATTGGTCCTCAAAAATTAATGATTATCAGTTGTAAATCACTTTTTAAGCTATGAATTCCCCACTCTCACCCTTCATTCAATTTTTTTTAGAAACTTTTCTACTATAAGATACATTCCTATGATTCCATATAATACCAATCCCCCTTGAAGCTCATGCTAATTCTATCAAGTCTAAGTTCTAAATTTTGAGTTTCTTGTTGAGATTGACTCCTTTATTTATTTTTGTTTCCTAGATTAGGATGAGTTCTGAATAAAAGAGGGTTAGGTTGCACTTGAGTAAGTATTTTTTTTTATGGGCTTTTAATCCCCTAACATTCTAGGTAGTTATCTTAATTGGTTTTTGTGAAGGCTCTTCCCCTTCCCACCTTATAGGATATCTTCAATTTTATTTTTGTTTCCTTCTGTTTTAGTTGCATCACTTAATTTTGTGAGAGATTTCCTACCACATTTAAGAGTTTTATTTCCATTCATTATTTCCTCTAATCTTAACTTTTCAACATAGTCCTTTACATTGTTTAAATATTTTTCAATTATTTCATTTGTAGTTTCTGCTCCTTCTTTTGTAATTTCTCTCAGTGTTATATCACACATTCATTTTTTTTGGTGTCCTCTTCCTGAAGTGTTCACTTATGTCTTTTAGGTCATTTTGGTATGCAAATTGATGTTCTTTGCTCTTGGGTTCCTTATAAATCAAACTCTTCCTAGATTTGTCTTGCCTTTAGATCAAAATTTATTTCTTATTCTACCTTCCTTATATTCTACATCTCTTCATCCTCAACCATTTTGATTTTTTTCAAAAAGGTTTCCACCTCTATTCAAACTAGGTTGATATTTTAATTTTCCTTCCCATTGCTCTACTTCTATAATTCGCTGCTTTCTTCAAATGGGTATCTACCATTCATAGCAGTTTGTAGAAATTTATATGATTTCCTTTCTTTTTCCCTCTTCCTAATTATTATACATTCCCAATGTTTTCAAGTTGGTGGTGGGATTCCTCATCACTATTCTCCCTTATGGATTCTCTAGTTATTGTTACTATATGTTCTTTGTTGCCCTAGTTGCTTGTCTATCTTGTTCTAGTATTCCTTATTTACTTCACTTGTGTTCTTCCCTATGCTAATATCTATTTCAATTAGTGAAACCCTTCTTATCAAAGTTGAGTTTGTTTGTACTTCTGGGGTGTTTCCAATAGTTTTCTTTCCTTTCCTTTCCTATTTACTTTTTTTTGAGTCTACTTTTGAGGTTACTTAAACGGTTTTGCTATCTATCCCTTGGTTCTTTGTGTTTTCTTCTACTCTTTTGAAGGCTTGGGGTTGCCTGTTACACTTTGTATCATTTTTGGGATTGAGCTTCTAGTTGGCTCATGGTATTTTGATTCCTCTCTCATTTTCTTGCCTCGTTCTTCTTTATCTTTCTAGCCTTTTATTTCAAGATTTTTGTCATGTGCTTGATCCCATAGAATCCATTGATCCCAAATGTCATTTTGTGTAACAATAGGCTATGGTTAAAGTTTCTATAGGATTGTATACTACTTCTGATATCTTCTATAAATATATTCATTTTAGTGTACCGATTACATTCTGATTTATCTTCTGCTCAAAGCTATGACCTAGGTTTGTGAAAATTCCATCCTTTTTGCTTGGTTCCTTGTTTTTATCAAAGTTTTTTAAATGTGTCATCACTTGATGTTGTACCATGTTTTGTCTACTTTTGATTAATGAGTGATCCTTCCTTCTTTTCCCTATTGCTTATATTCTAAACTTTCCTTCTTCCAAATCCTCTTCTCTATTTTCTTTTTTCTCGATTTTTCTAGCTATCCTATTACAATTTTCATCCCATTATAGAGCTCTCTTCTGAGGTTTAGGTTTGATTTTTCTATAATATATCATGCTAAGTATCCCTCTTAGGTTTGATGTCCTTTTGTTGGTGTCAATAAGTATTTTACTTATTACACTTACTTAAGTTTTACTTAGGTTAATGTATTATTTAATTATTTTGCATTATTTTATTATTATTTTAGGTGAGACACTTAGGAGTTTGTGAACTCTCATTGAGTTACACAACTAATTATGCACATGGTGTCTACAACACAATGGTATGCATCTTTCACTGAGTTGTCATGTTGACAACATAGTTATCTGCATTCCTCATTTAGCACATGTTGTCTACACCACTGATTTGCATGCTAGGCTTATCCTCAAATCATCACACTTAATCCCATGCTCAATGGAGGATAATCCATATCTGGTGGATATGTGCCTGGTTGTATGACATATCATGATGCTGACTTCTATGCATTCTAGAAGCTCTCCTGAGGCCTTTATATTCAAGCACTCCTAGTGTACTCTCAACAAGTTATTGAATGAATATCATCATTTTGGTCATACTCTGTCTATTTTGGTCTACTGTGTGCTTGTGTTGAGTTCTTTAGTTCTTGGGAGAATTCTTGCCTAAGCCAAATTCTTACATGGTATTAGAGTTGATGGAGATTCTCATCACATAGTCGTTCAAGACCATTCATGCTTCAACACCCCGACACGATTCCAAAGGATCTGCAAAAATTGGGAGCGTCTAGAGCAAGATCTGACCTCACCATTACGTCTGGAGTGTCTATTCGATGAAGATTGACTATAAATTTGCCTATAATTCTTTTTGCAAATCAAAACCCAGAGGCCCCAATTTGCAAACCTGGTATGGTCATTTTCAGATCTATCTCATTGAATTTTTAGATCTGAATTTTTTTCTCTACCATTATTCAGGTATTTTTTGAAATTATTCAAAAAAAATTTAAAGTATTTTCATGGTTAGAGAAAAGTTTTGGTAGAACCAGGATATCAACCCCTGGCCTACAAATTTGGTGGATTATTTTAATATTTCACAGGGTCCAATCAATTATTTTGTAGGATCTTTAACCACATTGTGTGTATCATACTGCACACACAATCTGGTGAGGAAATTCCATAACCGACCGACCAATCTCTCTAGCTGATCGCACTACTAGGTTACCATTTCCTCATTTTCAAAGCAAGGAAGAAGTTCCAATTTAAATTGTACTTGAAGTGCTCACCCACTACATGTGGGATTAATCTCATACTCCTGGCCACAGCATTGAGAAATTTTGGCTACGCAAAAGGAAATTGTCAATGGGAAGACATTTCCCGGCATGCTGTTAAAACTCCAGTAGGTTGAGACACGCATCAAAATTTGATACCAAGCAAATTTTGAAGTCAAATCTCCCTACCACGCAGACACCTGCACTGATCCACCTCAAACAAATAAACAAGCCACGTAATCACTACTCAACATGTGGCAGACAAACTGCCAGCGACATGTCAACAACATTGACTCAACAATTTGCCACAATAGCAATCATACTATCCTAGTCAGCAGTACATGTCACTTTTCCACAAGGATTTTTTTGTACCATCCATACAGTACGGATTGACACGCTACCTGCCACATCATCTAGAGGCCTAATTTTTGCTGACATCATCTAAATACAAGTCTAAATTTTATGCCTATTTGGAGATCATTTCAGGGCAATATTGAACTACTACGATTGCCATATCACCGTCAAATTTAACCTCATATTTTTTTGATGTAACCCCTCTCCAGATTCATTTTGTTTTTTGCAGTCCGACTTCAGGAGGCCATAACTTGGACATCTGTACTCAAAATAAGGTGCAATTTTTTTTGAAATTGGGTAAAATTTTCTAAATTTTTTTGTGGTGTAGCTATTTTTTGGTTTTGGTGCACAAATTGTTTAGAATTTTATTTTTTGGTGACTGTACCTGCATAATCCTACATTTTGCAACTTCAAATGCTCCCTATGAGCATATTTGGAGTCAAAAACAGGTTTCATTTTTTTTTGAAAGTGCATTTTTTGTCTACTTTCTAGATCTGGCATCATATTGTAGTTTTGTATGAAAAAAATTGGAACTTTCAAAAATAGGGCCTTTCTTTGCTTTGCAATGCTTCAATATTATAGCACTTTGTAAAGTTTTAGATTTGTACTCTATTAAGAGGTTGTAACAAGAAAAATTAGAAGTCCACGAAGGCCAAAATTGGCTAGTGGCCCAGTGTAATCACACTACAGATAAAGTGCCCAAAGCATCTATTTTGGGGGTGTTTCTTGATTTAGTGAAAAGGGGTGTGTCCTTGGTGTTGTGTTCTCTCTTTTCTACAATTTTCTTTCATTTTTTGCATTATGGGCAACTTTAAGTTTCCTAAATTAACTTCTCATAACTATGTTTCGTGGTCAATCAAAATGTTGTATCACTTAATGCATAATGGAGTTTCACAATATGTAGATGGTACTCTTCCTAAAGAAGTGGGTGATAACATTTTTGCAAGTGATATTTCAAATTGTGTAGCCATGGATAGGAAAGCCCTAGGTGATATATGTTTAGGGGTAGATGTTAAAATCATGTATCAAATCAAGAAATGCACTACGTCCAAGGAAGCTTTGGAAACCCTTGAAAGCCTATATGGTAAAGTGTCTAAAGAGGATATGTTCAAAATTGAAGATGAGCTTTTATCCTTAGGTCCTAAGTCATATGACTCCATACATGATTTCATCATCAAAGTGAATGAATTAAGGACAAAGCTTACTGATTGTGGGAGTTCTATCAAAGATGACAAATTGATCTATCTCATTCATAACAAGTTGCCATTAGAATTTTCCACATTTGTATCTTCTTTTAACACATCTAATACTACCTTAGGGTCTACCTACAAGAAAGTCACTTTTGATGAATATGCTAAACTATTGGATGATGAAGAAAAGAAGTTGAAATCAATGGGGATTCTCAAAACACCTCAGTCCAAAGCATTGGTGGCCAATGAGGGTTCTCAACATTCAGCTGGATAGTCTTCAAATAAAGGAAAGGGTAAGAAGAAACAAAAGAGAAAATGTGAGGATGTATAAAAGACAACACCTTAATCAAATCAATAACGCAAGTCCTCAAATTCCAACAAGAAAGGGGACAACAATAATAAGAAGAAGAAGAAGTGTGCTTATTGCAAAAAATTGGGTCATGAAGAGCATGAGTGTTATCTTAAGAAGATTTATGAGTTAACCAACATCATGAAGAAAGATAATGTTCCATTGCCTAATGCTTCAGATTCAAAGGGCAAATGGCAAGCATTCATGGAAAATGAAAGCTCTTCAAAGGAATGGATATTTGACTCAGGTACCTCATATCATATGGGTTCTTCAAAGGAGGATTTTTCTTCATTGAATCACTCAAAGGTACTAGACATCTTCATGGGGAATGATAGAAAAATGGAAGGTGAAGGAAAAGGAAATGTGGAGATGGAAAATGGAGAGTTTCAAGAGGTTCTCTATGTTCCAAACCTAAGTTCAAATCTCCTCTCAATCTACCAAATCACTCACCTTGGAGATGGACATATTTCCTTTGGCTTTTGGGAAGGATGAGATTTTGGGATTGCATCCAAAATTCTTGTCATTATGTGTTTTGTATGTATGGGGAGCTTCCTTCCCTAAGTAGAGGAGGAATTCACATTTTGTTGATTCTATTGTGGAAGAGCCATTTGTCTAAAGGAAAATGAATTATTATTCATGCACTTCCATCTAAAATTACTAATCTAAAAAAGTGCTCTCAAATTTTCTATTGCACATTGATTTGAATTTGTAAACTCACAATTGATATTGGAAAGTTCATGTGGAGATTGATTCACATTCACTACTCCATGCTATTTTTGAATGAATTGGACTCAACCACCATAGTGAGTGCAATACCTAATCAATGTGACGGGTTCAACTGACATCATTGTATGGGAAATGACCTTCTCTTTCAAAATGTTTTGAGATTTTATAGATGTAGATGCAAAATATGGAATCACAAAAAAAGGCATGTGAATTATTTCATGAAATGCTTCCTTCAAATTAATGTCATCCTCTTTCCAAGTATTAGATTTTTGCTCATGGTTGGGGTCTTATGTACAATGTAATCTTATAAATTCAAGGTTTATGCTACGAACAAATTTGAAGAATCTCTCAACACTTGTTTCTTCTTACTTCACAAATATTAATCAAATGAATATCATTCACAGTTTTTAGATAAAATTCTAAAATTTAATTCCCAGATATAGCTTGTAGATTTAGTTTACACATGGAGATAGGAGAGAAAAGATAATCTAGAGACGATGAAATAATTCAAATGGTGCTTTCGACAATTTGATATTGATCTTTGAATAAATAATTCATTGCCAAAGATTGTTGACTAAATAACTCAATGTTAAAAATCACTCATTTTGCTGAGTGCTCTCCTTCAACCTTTCAATGTAAGTAAGAAATATATTCGTATTAATTAAAAAAATATAATTGTAATTTTAGTTTTGATAATAAAACTATTTTTTTAATAATTAAAATAATCAATATAAATTGGGTATAATATAAGACTCCTAAACATCTAAAATAATAAAAAATGTTCTATTTTTATAATTATTTAAAATTTTCCTTAAAATTGTACATAAATATTGTCATGTGTTGAACTTCTTAATACAAATATAGGGCCAAAGTATTTCAAATAACCACAAATTTAAGAAGACTCACATAGTGAAAGGTATTTGACATATTCATATGAATGAAGTTCAAATTGGATTTTTAATTATTAGTATTTTGGTAGTTATCTATTTTGTATAGTGTTAAGTATCAATTGTCCATTCAATATAATGATTACTACTTTTAGAACAACTAATGAAAGTACAAATATTCATGATTTATGATTTTGTATTCAAGGCCTTTTAAATAGATCCAAGGTATTTTGTTAGAGACAATTGTCACCTGGTAATATCTACCTTTGTTTTAGATTGTAATAATTTTTTGGTTTACTATGTGGCATGATTTTAGGTTTAAATTAGCCATCTAAAGAATCTTACAATTATTTTGAATTCAATTTTAGTAAGTATTTATTACATGGATGGTTGTTTTTTCTAGGTGTACTAACCTTTACTTTCCTTTATTTTTGAACCTTTTGATCAAGATTTAATGACTTTGTATGTAGAATGTTTCATTAGCATCTCTATGATTGATATAAAAAGTAGATTGTGATAGATACTTGGTTTATTTTAGCTAACTTTGCTAAAAAAATATTTTCCCATGGATGAAAGCCTTAAGTAGTGTTACTCTAATTTTCTCTTCTTATTACATTTGCATGTTTGCAATTATGTGGAAAGATTCTAGTAGTTGATCATCAAAATATTTTTCATACCTCCTTTAGGATTGTTGGCTTGTATTTTCACCTTGTCTAAATCTAGACAATTTATTGTGAAAATCCAATTTTAAAATGTGAAGAATAGGGTTACATGTTTCCTATTGCAAAATTTTTTATCAAAAAGCCTTAGATCTTTACCCTCATGCATGTTTTCATATTTGAAACCCTGCTTGTTCTAAATAATGTTTCAAGCTTTTAAAATATTTTTGAAACTTTGAAGTGTGACCCTGCAAACAAGTTATTTCTCTATCGCTACATTGTTAAATCTTTAACCTTTTTATGGTGCGAAAGTGTGACATAGTCAAATGCTCAATGTTCACTTAGTCATCATAGTTAACTTAAAATGGTTGATTCAAAGAAAGATGATGTGATGCAGTCAAGTGATGAGATTTTGCATCTTCACATGCTTAATTATGAAGTTAGAGTTTCATGCAATGACCATGTGAAAAGACACTCACACTCAGTCGCTACCCTAGTGACAGTTTGAAGAAAGAACACATGTAGGCATATGAAAGGAAGTGTTTGTGTATAACATAAATAGTTATTGTGCGATGGTGTGTCTAAGGTTAAGGAAGTTTTTTAGTTTCATGACCTAAATTTTAAATAGTTAACATATTGGAGCAGCTTGGTAATGCACTTTGATTTTACATTTGCATGGCTAAGGTTGCAATTTGATAATATAGCCACACTAATGCGAAATAGTTTGTGCTACATTTGAAAAAAACGTGATCACTCAATTTCAAGTTTTAAATTGTAAAGAG
This sequence comes from Cupressus sempervirens, assembly GCA_028749045.1. Lineage (NCBI taxonomy): Eukaryota > Viridiplantae > Streptophyta > Pinopsida > Cupressales > Cupressaceae > Cupressus > Cupressus sempervirens. The sequence goes on from CM053784.1 coordinate 203,328,751, forward strand.
AGATAGAAACAATGAATTGGCAAAAAGGGTAAACATATTATGAAGAATGTTTAGTCACTCAGTCATGTCATTAAAATGATAATGAAGAATGTAAACAGTGAGTTGGCAAAAGGGGTTAAAAGCTTATGAAGTAATCTTTGATTGCACAATTAGAAAATGTAGAATAGAGTAAAGCCACAACTTGGAAATCAACTTTGATGACACAATCACATGGTTAAAGAATATAGTTAGTCAAATAGCTGAAAGCTAGCAAAGGTTTCAAAATGATGCATGAGATGTTTGATTGCATGTTCATGCAGTTAGAACCTTAAGGTGAAAATCAATGAAACAATTAAGAGATTATAAAAATTTAGTCATTATTTAGTCACATAGGTAAAGTGATAAAGAGAAATAAATGCAACAATCATGTGACTTCTTAGATTTAACATATTTCACATGATTTCAAGCTTTAAATATCAATACCAGAATTAAGCAACAATTATGAGACTAAGGATGTATGTATCTTCACAACCCATAAGATGTAGTTACACCAAATCAACGTGATCATGTGATTTTTTCTCAAGAGATATAATAGTTTGTGTGATTGTGTAGTCACACTATTGATAACATAGTGTAATATGCAAGATGTGAAGCAATGACCAACACATGATGGTAGTATTTTCTTAGTTGCATGGTTAAAAACACAAGGTAAAGAATAGACTATGAAGTAGTGACAAGGTGTTTAAGAAGGTTTCTCTCTTTCACAAGGCTAAGGTTTTAAGCATGAAATTAGATAGTGGTTTTTTGACCAAGGGTCTCAGACAGTCACAGGTAGAGATAAGGTTTAGAAAATAAGCCTCCCGAAGCTATGAATAACTCACATTTTTCTAATGTTGGCATGGTCACAACATGAGACTTAAATAGTAACATGACTATTGTAACCTCATAATTACCAAAAAGAGAGGTACTATTTGAAAAAGCATAAAAATGAATTTGGAAACTGGTAGTACAAGTGTTGTAAAGATTTAGTATGATGATTTTATCAAATTTAGAATTTTTTAAAGAATGCTAACTTAAAGATGCCATTGATGCAATTTCTATGTTCAACTACTATTAAAGATGATGTAACAAATTCTAATTAAAACATTCACAAAGTTTTAAAGAAAAAAAAGAATTGAGTGTGAATTTGTTTTAAGAGAACTGAGTTGTAGACGAAGTGTTTGAATTAATTGAAATAAAAAAAAAATGACACAAGAAGAGGATAAGCTAATAGAATAGGTCAACATAGAAGGAGCTACTCAAGGTACTGAGCAATCTAAAAGAAAGCTAGCCATCCTCTATGTTGAAGAATGGGTTTACTTTTCACCAAGGTCCTCAAATGCCTAGATAGTAAATTCACATATATTCAAAGATACATATAGTTTTTGTAGAGATGCAATCACGCCAAAAACTAGTGACAATGAGTTATTCTAGTATTTTTACAATAATAGGTTAGACAATCCACCTATTTCAAATCTATGGAACAAAAACTTAGCAAAATTGATCATATCATATGTGATAGTTGATGTAGACTTGGTGAAGGCCTTGATAAAATCCTACAACTCATGGATATCATAGGAAGGATATGAGTCTACTATGCACCTTGAATAGGGAGACCTTCATAGAAGTCTTCAACTTGGGAGGACCTATACAAAAATCCTCCAGCAAGAGAAGATAGATGAAACTTTCAAAACTTAGAAAACTTTCTTCAATGGAAGAGTTATGCAAAGACATGTCCCTAAGTTGAAAAAGTTAAAGGGTGAGCTTCCTAAGAAGGCGGGAGATTTCACACCCTTAGAATTTTTTAGTAGATACTTCTAGTATATTATTTTTGGAATTGAAAAAGTAATAGAATTGGATGGTGCAATGAATACTCTTGGAAATGTATACATCATGGCCCTAGACATACATGACTTGCACCATAACATAGGGCACAATTTTGTGACCCATATTTTAAACGTTATGTACAATAAGAAAACTGCTACTCAGAGGGGAGAGATGGGGAATTTCAAATTCCACCATTACTCATTATTGATGCATATCATTTTTTATAAGAATATAGGGCACATCAGTCTTGACTTCATTGAAGGGACATAAGAGAATGGAGAAATATTACCAATGTAGCTGTAGACTACATTGTGGAAACGGTTTTATTCTTATTCCATTTCTATAGCTTTCTATAATGATTTTATTTTTCCAATTTCTAAAAATTAGTTGATATTAGTGAAAGGGTTCCTAAGGGTGTTAGGATTCTAATTAGACCATCTACATGCCCTAATGAGGATAAGATATTGGGACATGATTGGAGAAGTATTTTTCTATTTGAGAATTTTTCTATTAAAAGGTTTGTAGATGGCCCCAATCCCCTCATGTGTTGCCTAGGTATATCCTCGAGAGAATGAAGATTGTAGAATTATTTTGGAAATTAATAATGATGAACTAGGAGTGCTTAGGAACTAGGGTCAAAACATGTTCCTTTATTTGTAGAAATGTCAAAGTAGGGGATTTTGTCATAGGAAAAGATGTTACTAAAGAGATAGATGAATTCATGAGTGAATTCTTATTACTTTTAGCTCCTACTAGGACCTATGATCCTAATGACCTTATTAGGCATGCCCCCAAGTAGAAAGCCTTATTGGGGAGAGGATGTGATTATGAATTGCTTGGAAATAAAAGACTATAGAGAGAAAACATTCAAATGAAGAGAAATCATGAGTGGAAGAGGAGATGAAAAGTACCAATCCCTCCTTTAAAGGTTTCTATCATGAGGAGAGGTACTTGGATAGATATAATAAGTGCACCAAGAATTTTGATAGCATAGTTTCTTAGATGCTTCTAAAAATAAGAGAGAAAGAAGTACCTAAATCCCATAAACATGATGATATCATAGAGATTGATGTTGGAGTGCATCAACTAGAGAGTTCAGCTTGGGCCCAAGGTGGTAGGAAGAAGCCAAAATTGATTGAGATCCCAAACATAGAAATAAAGAAGGTATTGCAAATTATTCCTGGAGGAAGCAAGTATTTTGATGATATCATACACAACTTCCTGATGAGGCAAGCCACCCAAAATGAACAAATCCCCAATAAACTTGAGCTTGAGGCAAGGATGCTAGATGAAAGAATCATTCAAACTCAATAATTTATGAATAATGACAACTTCATAAATAATGAGGAGATCAAATCCTTTCTATTTATGATCAAACAAAATGAACTCACTCTACAGTTGCAGCCAGGAGACTCACAAGAGAAAGTTTCTAAATTGGTGCAAAAGTTGTAGGAGTATGATCCAAACAATGAGACTCTAACTATTGATGAGGCTAGAGAACTAGTAAAAAGAATTGGGATGTTGCTTTTCCCTAGATGAAAATTAAGCTCTTATTTTATGTTAGATCAAATAAAAGGTAAAGCATATCTATCTCATTTGAGGAGACCAACATTGCAGGAGAAGTGAAGGGGTCTAGATTTAATGTTAATTGCAAAACAATGTTAGTATAGAGCATGCCTCTTGACTCTAATAAACCAACACTGATGGAGGTCACAGATCGTCCCCAAGACAATATGATATTTTGGAATGTCACAACAACATCAAGTGACTAGATTCACAACATGTGAACATTATTTCACTAATGGGGAAGAGTAAAATGGATTTGTTTGAAGAGAAATTATTTCAAACTTATAGCATATCCATTGAAACTAGAAAGAAATATGAGAAGTAAAGAAGACCTATATATTGAAGGAAAATATGGTCGCCCTAAAAAATGAGGTGAGGACTTTGAAGAACTAGACCTATAAAAAAGTTAAAAGATCAAGAGACCCAAACTAATATTGATACAACAAATGTGGGATGGATCAGCCAATGGAGGTGGATGAGATGGAAGTAGGAAAAGAATTAGAAATTAAGACTATGGAGAGCATGCTCTCACACAAAATAAATGTCCTCAAAAAAACTTCCTAGAATCTCCACAATAATCACATTGCATTGCATGGATCAAAGTATCAATGTACATATGCACTATCCATTCTTTCTCCCTTGTTCACTAAGTGGGGCCCCTACATTCCATTTTTTGATAAGTTGTTCCCAATTCTACCCTAGAAGAAATAATTTTCCAAGGAGACCATCATTTCTGCTAGGAAAATGATAAACAAAGTAAAAGAATTAAATGCATTCTTTTCTAGTAAGTTGCAATTAATAAATAATAAAATGAAGACCATTGCCAATGGGACACCTAGCTTCATATAGAAAATTATTGATGATGACAATAAGCCAAGGGAATGGCAGGAATGGTTAGATTCTTTTGATAATATTTTAAAGAATGAAAGATTTTTGGCCTAAAATAATGGAGAAAGTGACATAGTAATAGTTTTTGACATTGTTGATATTTTATACAAGCTGTAGGCAGAGATGAACAAAACAGTTTTATAGTTTAGAGCCTTGATAGATGAAAAATGTAATAATTGCCTAAATGAATTGAACACTATTGGAGGAGCCACTTGGCCAGATGAAAAATTAGATATTACCATCTGGGAGGTTATAGATGATATAAAGGAAAGTCCATCTGGAGATAGTGCCTGAACATGCAAGGAATAGTCAAAAAACATTAAACAGGGAGGGCAACTATCTAACGAGATACCTTATCTTTGTGGTTCACTTATTGTGGGTATGCTCTCATTACAAATTATGAAGTTGATCCTAAACATCCAGATTGACAATTTTTCTAATTTTGGCTATCTCCAACATTCTTTTTCTAACTATTTTTTCTTATATGGAAAAGTTGTTGTATCTTATTTTTGAACATGTGTCCCTCCATCTAAAGCTTGTTTTAATCCTTGTTTCTATGAAAGGATTTCCAAGATGTGAAGTGAGGGTCTAAAATTTTTAGTTTGAATAGAGTCTTGTTCATTTTTAAGCTAGTCCATATGTATAAGTTTGTTCCAAAGAAAGAATGAAAAAAGTTAATAGTTGCTAGTCTAATTGAGTTTTCTTTTGATACGAATTGACATTTAATTGTACACATTTCAAAGAAATCAATATGAAATATAGAAAGTTGGCTTTTATTCTAGATCTTGTCTCTTCTTTGGTTTCCATTTTATTCTCTGAGAATTAAAAGAAAATTTTATTAAATTTTAATTGTAATTCATTTTGAATTATATTTCAGATTGCATTCTTCTTATGATCTAATGGGTTATTTACATTGAAAGAATTATTTGGTTTTCATTGAAGATTTTGATAAGAATGAGAATTGGAAATGAATATTGATATTCTTTTCATAAAGTTTTAAGATAAAGATGATAAATAGATGTCAAATTTCTATGAGATAATAGCCCAATAGATAAGGCACTAACCATCTATTAAAAATTGATCTATTTTGGAATATCTCTACAATATAAATATTTTATAAATAATCATTTGACTATTTTATTGTTATAAGATCTAAAAGGTAAGCCTATGCTTGATTCATGGAGTTTTAGGGTTTGATAACATAGCCATTTATCATCTCTTTTTTAGCTTTATAATTAGAAAAATTAAGGATAAATATCTATTATACTAGAATTCATATTAAGAATTGAAAATTGGATAAAGAAGATGAATTCCTAGGTATACCCATCTAAATTTTGCAGAGTTCATATTGGAGAAGATAGTTTAGAGTCTAGCCAATTGGTCCTTGTTGTCACTTAGGTTTGTACCCTTGTCTAGAGCCTATGCGTGAGGACAACCTAGTGAAACATGGAAACAACCTCCAAGCTATGGGACTTGAACTGTTAGGTTGAGTCTTCGGAGAAGGTCAGCTTCCTCTTACTATCAGGATGCACCTAACTACTCTTGGAGAGGAAAAGGGAGGAGAGCATGAAAGAAAATCTACCTAATCTAGTCTAAAGAGGTGATGTACCAAAATAGAGTGTTCAGACCAATCTTTGCCCATATATGCACTATTGAACTAGAATAAAACTCGAGATATTAAACATTCAAACTTATTTCAATCAAATAACCACATGCAGACCAGAAGACCAAGGTGAATGACACAAGGAAACCAAAGATTCACTTATATATCATTCACAAGCTGAAAGAGATACAGTCATGCAGATTACTAATTTCCACAAAATAATGGTGAAGGCAAAGAGTTTTACACTTTCATACCATTGGTTGGAGGAGAATATAGTAGCATGTCATACAGTTCAGAGGTAGGGGAATTTGACACTGGGGTTCCAGAGCAACAGTAGAGAAAAAATAGAGAATGATTGACCTTTACAAAATACACAAAATTTACTTTTATAGTGCAAGCATAACTGATATTTTCCCTCCAAAATATCCTACAACCATTGCCATCAAGCCCTATGGAGAATAATCATGGAACAAATATGAGGAAATCTTGATCTTTGCATGTCTTCGAGTACCATGAAATCTGATCTTGCTATCAAAAGATGCCTCAAGAAGATAGAAACGACGCCATTACTGCTCTGACCAAGTAGATGGATCAACTGGGAAGTGGTGGAATATTTTCCAATGTTTTGTATTCATTTTGGGGTGGTTAGAATTGATCATGAAGATCAGATTCATGTAAAAGCTTAGCCTTCCCCTATTTTTGGATTGTGAATTAGCAAGTCAACCTAGTCAACTTAACCTCGATGCCAGGATGAGCCACATGGACCAACAGTCTTTCATCCTTTTTCCACCTCGCAAGGTCCTCTTGTGTTGACCATATCCTTTTATCACTTAACTACACCATCCTTGCAAACCCTGACCATGGTGTTATACTAACTGATAGCTGCTAACTATTAAACTTAACATCACCCTCCTGGGCCTATGAGCACACATGTCCTCAAATCACTATCTCGCTGTGAATATCTCCTAAGCATCTTTCTACAATGAGATAGCGAGGACCATAGATCTTGCATCATTTGACAGTCCTAAAAATACACCCAATCTATCAGGCAGTTGACCAATAAAACCCAGCCTTTTTCTAGCTTGGCACAATAATGTTCTTTCTTTTGTGGCTTGCCAAGGGAAATGGGACCCACAGGGACATGTGGCAGTGCATCGCCAACTTGTTATACTTAAACTTTGTGTATCTTCCCATAGCAAGCAAATGAGAGCCATTGATCTAAGTTGATCCAGTGGTCAAGATCCTACAACTGGCATGTTGAACATCTAGTGGGTCCCATTTCACCAAGTCACTATGGGCAAATAGCATGCAATTTCCCAAAGTGAGTTAGCTATAGCCATCGATCTGAGATCAGATCAAGGGTGGAGAAGTTGCACAAAACCTTTTGAGGAGTGGTGGGACTAGTTCTCACTAAGTCACATAGCCTAAACAACCTACAACTCTCTTTGGTGACTCAATGAGGACTGTTGATTTTGCATTATCTGATGGTCAGAATCCTTCCCGAGTGCCTTACCCTCCATGTCAGATGCGATCCCACTGATGGTTGATTCTTGATGGCTCGCTATGTCGCTAATGGTAGAATTCCTAAAATTTTTGGTAGTGAGGTAGCGAGTTCCAGTAACATTTTAAAAAACTTGACCTCGGAGAACAAAAAAATACCACCTTTGTTAGATGAGGTCTCCTGATACACGTGGCAATTGCTCACTATGTTGCATAGAATATCTCCTAAGCAACTTTCCTTGGCGACATAACGAGGGTCATATATCAAAGGAGATCTAAGGGTGAGGAACGTTGCATGTCAGTGAAGCAAAACATATCATAAATTTGATCAGGCATTAAAACAATATTAACTCTTCATACTAGCCATTGGCGGGTAAGTCATTTGAAATTTGAAATTTGGCAAGGCATGAAAATGGGCAATATTTCTAGTAACTCATAGGAGACGTAAACTAGCTATGTGTATGACCAGTGGCCTAAAGCATCCATTGGACAATAGAGTCAAAAAAATTTGGATCCTGTGCATTGCAAAATCTTAACCCTACCTCTGCAAGAGAAAACACTAAAAACTTTGTCTCTGCTCCTCTGTAGTTAGAGACCAAAAAATATTTCCAAGCTTCAAAACTTTGAGAAAACTAGCTACCTCTCAGATAGAAGCTTGTGCTCATGTACTTCTTGGAAAGTAGGAAACCAACAGAAGAAAACTACTCTAACTATGTACATGGAATCTCAAACCCTATCAGAAACATGGCTTGAGATAGATCCCATTGACTAGGATGGGTAGGGTTTCATCACTAGGCCTACTTAATTCGAAAGCATTGGCCTATTTACAACTTTCAATCAGGTAGGGGCCACTCCATAGTGTGTCAAATTTTGAGTGTCTTCCTAGTTTTTCCCTATTTGCATCCCATTTTAGAACCAAATCTCCCTCCCTGAAGATTTTGACCCTAGCCTTTTTGTCAAAGTTCCTCTTCATCTATTGTTGATGTGTCTCTAGGGTCTACATGGCCTAATTTCTCTTTTCTTCTAGCTCCATTAGTTCTTCAATTCTCACTGTCATGGCATCATCTTCAATCAATTTTGACTAATGGGCTACCTCTAGGGCTAGGAACTCTAATGAAATTGAAAGTCTTGCTTCTCTACCATATACCAACATGAATGGAGAATTCCCTATCAATCTTTTAGGTGTTATCCTGTTAGCCCACATAGCTGTCCTTAATTTTTTATGCCAACACCTTTGGTTATCCTCTATTTTCCTTTTCATGATTATGATTAGGTTCTTATTGGACAATTCAGCCAAGCCATTACCTTTAGGATAGTAATTTGAGGAAGTGCTCAAATAGATATTATGATCCACCGCCCATGCACAAATTTGAGCTCCATCAAAAGATTTTGCATTATCTGAAATGATGGTTGAAGGGGCACCAAACTTGGTCACAATTCTATCAAGGAACTCAACAACTAAGGATTCAGTGGCATCCTTCAATGCAACTACCTCTATCCATCTGGTGAAGTAATCTATAGTAGGAAAAATCCATGTGTGGCCAAAGCTAGAAGGATGGTTGATAGGACCTATGAAATCCAATCCTCATTGAGAAAAAGGATTATCCACTTAGATAGGATGAAGAGGAAGAGCTGCAAGTATTTGTTTGCTAGAGAAGAAGGTGCATTTTTCACACTTCCTTACATGCCTATGACAATCATGGAACAAGGATGGCCAAAAGTAACCAGCCCTCATGATCTTCATGGTAGTTGTCCTTGCTGAGAAATAACCACCATCAAGACCATCATGAAGTTCTTTAATCATTCTTTTAGCCTAGTCTGTATGAAGGCACCTTAGTAGGGCTCCATTAAAATCTCTTCTGAATAGGATACCATCAACTATGATATAAGGAATTGATTGTAATCTATACTATCTCCTTTTAGTTGTATCTAATCCTTGAGGGTATCCATTCCCTACCAAGAAACTCTTCATGTCATCCATCCAACTCCTTGGGTAATTATTTCTTAGCTCTTGTTGCTCTGTTAGTATCATGGCAGTCTCCTCATCAAGTTCTAGAGATGATAGCATCTATTTACACAACCCCCTCCCTCTTACCAGCCAGCTCTTATCTCACTAATATCTTAATCTAGCTAGATGATACTAATCTAGCCAGCTCTTATCTCACTAATATCTTTATTCAAAAGGAAATCCTTCAGATTGGCATGGGGTACTAGCAAAAGAATCTTATTATGAGATAAGAGGTGTTTAAATTTCTTTAAAGATCTGATGACTGCAAGGGCTTTCTTCTCTATATAATTGTACTTATCTTCATTTTCCTTAAGCCCTTCACTAAGGAAATCTATGGGCTGCTCCTCATTCTTGTCATTTTTTTGAGTCAAGATAGAGGAGATACTTGACTCACCCTCTAGAGTATAAAGGATGAAATCCTTCTGAAACTTTGGATTCATGAGAGTAGGGGCTGAGGCTATGGATGCCTTTATCTCTTTGAAACTTTCCTTCCCTTCCTTGGTCCATGCAAAGACCATACCTTTCTTGACCATAGTTGTAAGAGGTTTCACCATTGTAGCAAGATTAGGGATAAATCTTCTCACAAAATTTATCCTACCCAAGAAACTTTTCATCCTTTTCTTGTGTTTAGGAAGAGGGAGGGCAAGTATTGCTTTTCTTCTCTCTGGATCAATGGTTAAGCCATCCTTAGATACAATGTGTCTTAATAATTTTCCTTGATTAGTAGAAAAGACAAACTTACTTGGGTTAAGGGAAACCCCAAACTCTCTACATCTTAAGAATACCTGTCTTAGATGATCAAAATAATCTTCTACATTCTTTGAATATATAGTGATATCATCAAGGTAAACCAAGACAAACTTGTCAATCAAATTCTTGAAATCCATCTCCATTGCTTTCTAAAATGTAGCACCTGCATTGGTTAGCTCAAATGGCATCTTGCAATAAGCATAGGTACCCCATTTAGTGGTAAATGTAGGCTTATACCTATCAGACTCCTTAACCAGCACTTGATTGTATCCAAAGAATCCATCAAGAAATGAAAACCTCTTTGAACCATTAACCTTGGACAAAATCTGCTCTATAGAAGGGAGAGGATGGTGATCTTTGAGGGACACTTGGTTAAGGTCCCTACAGTCCACACACAATCTAATTTCTCCATTCTTCTTCCTAACAGGGACAAGGTTCGCTACCCATGATGAGTGTTTGATAGGGAAAATTATGTTGGCCTCAACCAATTTGGATAGCTCCTTTCTCATTAAAGGTTCAATCTTAGGATTCACTGGCTTCGGCTTTTGTGTTACTAGTTTCACATTATCAACTAGATCTATGGTATACTGAAATAACCTTGGGTCAAAACCCTTTAAATTTTCATATGTCCAAACAAATACATCATTAAATTCTTGACATAGAGAACAAAATTTTCTTATTCAATTTTAGACCATACCTTACCCATGTTTAAGGACTTCCCATTAGCAACCATGACTGGAATGTGATCATCTTCATCAGCAGCTAGGTTCATGCCTCTGTTTCTTGCTTGATCATCAGGATTGAAAGCACTTTCTAAAGTAATGAGACCCTTAGGCAACTTGTTAGAGCTGAGATGAATAATCTGATCACCATACTGGTCTTGCAGTCTTGACTAATTTTTGCCTAAAAATTGTGCCTCATTCTACAAGAAGCTCACAATTTTCTCATCAAACTCAAACACTTTGATTTGTTGCTTCTTCTCCTCTGCAAGATTCCTTGGCACATCATAAGATGCACCTACTACTGCAAGTCTATCATCATGTCTATTTTCTTTTCTAGGGATGCTCTAGATGTTAAATGCATTAAAACCTTCAAGCAAATCCCACACTCTATGTTTATAAGACTTGAGCAAACCATTCTTGGTGATGTTCTGATTTCTCACTTGATTAACCATAAACTCACTATCTCCATAAACTCTTAAGGCTTGAATTCCTCCTTTTTGAGTAAGTAGGAGACCTTGAATCAAGGATTCATACTTGGCTTCATTATTGGTACAATTGAATTGGAGCCTAAAGGAGAAGTAGTACCTTATTTTTGCAGGAGAAATCAACATCACACCATCCCTTGATCCATTCTTATTTTTTGATCCATCAAAGTACATACTCCATATCCCACTTGTATCCTCTTTAGTACCCACAAGATTGGGAACTAGAGCATCCTTTTCCACTATACAATATGTATTGAGGCCTATCTCAAGGGTTTCTGACATAGGGTCAAATTGATATGCATTAGCCCACTCATCCAAGAAAAAATTAGGTATCTCTACTAGGGAAGTAGTGGGCTCCTTCACTATGTCACTCTCATCCATCTCTAGAATAGGGAAATTCATGTTAATGGGGTTGGGGGTGTAAGTTTTAGTATGTTGTATGGCTTGAGGCTCTGCTCTAATTGAAGCATTGGCTCCATATCTCATCTTAAAAGACATATATGACCAATCAGAAGATATGAAACCACCTATTTGGGTAGTAAAATCTCTTGATAGATAGATGGAAAAATATGGCTTGACCTTAGCAACAGAGATATCTTGGATTATAGTACAACTAGGGCTTGAATGTAAGGCCATCTCCACATTCCTAAGGATTCCTACAACCTTGATAGTACTATCATCCAACTATAATACATCCCTGACAATGGGCTCATATTTCATTCCTAAAGCATTAGCAACACACCTAGGCATCACTAAACTGCTAGACCCTAAATCAATCATGCAATTATGGACTAGTTTGCCTCCTATAATTAGAGAAACATATAATGTAGGAGGTCTAACCTTTTTTCTTGTTTCTACCTCCCTTGATGGTTGTACTAGACTTGTGGCACTTTCCATGTTGGGTGTCTGATCCTTTGGTTCAATTCTTTCCAATTCTTGTTGCAACAACCTCTTTTGCATGGGTATAGTAGCAATAGCATCCCACATAGAGATATTCACATTTGTCTTCTTCATCTACTCTACCACACTGAATGGCATAGTAGGTGCTTTGGTAGGGACTTTGGGAGCTACAATTGTATGAGGTTGAGGTGGAATCACCAGAGGATCACTTGCATATTTTATACCATGATTTTGCCTTTGCCATTGAAAGGTACTTGATTGGTTATTTGGTGCTTTCTCATGAGATGTTGCATTTGAAGTTGAGGCCTGATTAGGACGAGGAAGGACAATCTCTTCCATAGCTCTTCTTTTGCTTCTAGTGTTATGAGCAATGGAATCGTCATTTACATTACAATGCTCCTCCATCTGATGATTCATAAAAGAGAAATCGCCTTTTCTTTGCATACCTAAGGAATTTTTACATTGGTCCTCTTTGTATGATTATTTTTCTACGGTTTTTTGGACTACCAAGGCCATAAAAGATTCAATCTTCTGACACATGCAATAGGCATAAGAGTAGTTGCAAGATGGACAAATTTCCTGATCTTGAGCCATATTGTTTTGAGGGACTATGGCCCTACTTAGTTTTGAATTTGAGGTTGAAGCATGACCACCTTGCCTATTTTTATCAAAGGAATTATTCCAATGATTAGGATTTGGAGGCCTACCACTGCTTGGAGTCTGATATTGCAATTGATGAGGTTGTTGTTTGTCTAAAGTCACCACCTTGTTGCTCACTTTTTGTATTATAGAGGAATTATCATCCAACCTCTTCCCTTGCTCTTTTAACTCCCTTCCATCATCCTTTAACTCCTTATTTATATTCAGCATCATAGATTGCATCATCTCCTTTATTTCATCTATCTCATTTGAGGATGTGGAAGCTTGATGGACTGGGACAAGGGATTGCGATGTAGAAGTTGTGGGAAGGGGAGCCATTGCTAGTTGATGATTTGGAACATCAAGAAAGAAAGGCATAGGAGGCCTTCGAGCTAACTTACCTCCTTGTATTAGGATGTTCTCTGATTTTATTGCTATTTCATAAGCATTAGGTAAGGTATCTCATCACATAGTTTGGATTGTTGTGGCAATATCACTGTTAAAAGCTCTAAGATAATGCAAGAAGACATTACTAGGGGTAGGCTTCACTGAAGTAGGTATTCTATCCCATGTATTTTGAAATCTATAATTAAAATTAGTCATACATTCATGGGGGGCTCTTTTTATAGTAGTCAACTTGTTTAAAAGCGACAAGTAGTCACTTTTATCCTTAAAATGTTTGCACAATCCTACTCCTAATCCATCCCAATTTGTTATAGAACCATGAGCTAAACCTCTATACCATTGTAGTGCTTTTCCTTTCACAGAAAAGGCTAAAAGCCTAACTACAACATCATCCTCTATAACACCATGAATATTACAAACATTTGCAACTTCTTGAATATGTTCTGAGGGAGAGATAGAAGTCTCACTAGTAAACTCAAGTATACTTTTGAGAGCAACTACTAGTATATCATGCCTTTGGGCTAATAAGAGAGGGCTCCCACCATTAAAGGTGGCAAAAGTATGAGCTCTAGGCAACGCCATATAGACAAGTTACCTATTGATATGTGTTGATGGCAATCTAGGCTGAGATCTAATAGCAGGAGGAGTAGAGATAGATCTTGTAGGGGTATTTTTTACTATTGCTCTCCTAACTGGTGATAAAGATATTCTAGCCTTCCTTCTTCTAGGATTTGAAAGTGAAAGTTCTTCATAATGAAACTTACCTCTAGAAGTTGCCCTTGTTTCAGCTCTAGGCATGTATCACTTCAACTTTGGTTTGGAACAAGATATGTATTGAAGCTCAGAGTCACCCAAATACTTTGAAGAATGAGCCTCTTGAAGGCTTGAACACCGAAGCCAGTACTATCTCTTCAGTTATTAATGTTGAAATCTTCCCTTTTGACACCAGTAGGCTTGAAGTTTTCTGAGAGGATGACTCCCACCAGACATGCCAAAACTTGTTGGTATGATTGGTGGAGGTTCTAAAAGTGATTTGAATCTTTGATTTGTAGTCCCACTGGGCATGCCAAAAATTGTTGGTATGACCAGTGAAGGTTCTAAAATTGATTTGAATCTTTTAGTTGTAGTCCCACCAGGCATGCCAAAAACTATTGTCACTTAGGTTTGCACCCTTGTCCAGAGCCTATGCATGAGGACAACCTAGTGAAACATGGAAACAACCTCCAAGCTGTGGGACTTGAACTATGAGGTTGAGTCTTTGGAGAAGGCCGGCTTCCTCTTACTATCAGGATGCACCTAACTACTCTTGGAGAGGAAAAGGGAGAAGGAGAGTTCGAAAGCAAATCTACCTAATCTAGTCTAAAGAGGCGATGCACCAAAATAGAGTGTTCAGACCAATCTCTGCCCATATATGCACTATTGAACCAAAATGAAACTCGAGATATTACACATTCAAACTTATTTCAATCAAATAACCACATGCAGATCAAAAGACCAAGGTGAATGACACAAGGAAATAGAAGATTCACTTATATATAATTCATAGGCTAAAAGAGATATAGTCATGCAGATTACTAATTTCCACAAAATAATGGCGAAGGCAAAGAGTTCTGCACTTTCGTACCATTGGCTGAAAGAGAATATAGCAGAATGTCATATAGTTTAGAGGAAGGGGAATTTTACACTAGGGTTACAGAGCAATAGTAGAGAAAAAATAGAGAATGATTGACTTTACAAAATACACAAAATTTGCCTTTATAGTGCAAGCATAACTAATATTTTCCCTCCAAAATATCCTGTAACCACCGCCATCAAGCCCTATGGAGAATAATCATGCAACAAATATGAGAAAATCGTTATCTTTGCATGTCTTTGAGTACCATGAAATCTGATCTTGTTGTCAAAAGATGCCTCATGAAGATAGAAACAGCACCATTACTACTCTGACCAAGTAAATGGATCAACTGGGAAGCAGTGGAGTGTTCTCCCACATTTTGCATTCATTCCGGGGTGGTTAGAATTGATCATGAAGATCAAATTCGTATAAAACCTTGGCCTTCCCCTATTTTTGACTCAAAAATCAGCAAGTCAACCTAGTCAACTTAACCTCAACGCTAGGATGAGCCATGTGGACCAATAGTCTTTCATCCTTTTGCCACCTTGCAAGGTCCTCTCATGTTGACCATCTCCTTTTATCACTTATCTACACCATCCTTGCAAACCCTGACTGCGGTGTTATACTAACCGCCAGCCGCTAACTATTAAACTTAGCATCACCCTCCTAAGCCCACAAGGACACATTTCCTCAAATCATTATCTCGCTATGAATATCTCCTGAGCATCTTTCTACAACAAGATAGCGAGGACCATAGATCTACCATCATCTGACGGTCTTGAAAATACACAAACTCTGTTAGGTAGTCGACCAATAAAAACTTGGCCTTTTTCCAACATGGCACAGTAATGTTCTTGCTTTTGTGGCCTACCAAGAGAAATGGGATCCACAAGGACACGTGCTAGCACATTGGCAACTCGTTATACTTAAACTCTATGTATCTTCCCATAGCGAGTAAATGAGAGCACTCAATTTGAGTTGAGTTGGCAGTTAGGATCCTACAACTGACATGCTAAACATCTAGTGGGTCCCATTTTGCCAAGTCGCTATGGACAAACAACATGCAATTTCTCAAAGAGAGTCAGTCATAGCTATTGATCTGAGATTGGATCAAGGGTGGAGAAGCTCCCCAAAACCTTCTTACGAGTGGAGGGCCCAGTTCTCACTAAGTCACATAGCCTAAACAACCTATAGCTCTCTTTGGTGAGTCAGTAAGGATTGTTGATTTCACATGATCTGACAGTCAGGATCCTTCCCGAGTGCCATACCCTCCATCCCGAATACGATCCCACCGGCAGTTGATTCTCGGTGGCTCGCTATGTCGCTAACGATGAAATGCTTGAAATTTTTGGTAGCAAGGTAGCAAGTGTCGGTAACCTTTTAAAAAACATGGTGCCAAAGAACAAAAATAGACCACCTCTACTAGACAGGGCCCATCAATACATGTGGAAATCACTTGCTACGTCGCATAGCATATCTCCTGAGTAGCTTTCCTTGGTGATGTAATGAGGTTCATAGATCTAAGGAGATCTGAGGGTGAGGAAAGTTACATGCTGACGAAGCAAAACATATCATAAATTTGATCAGGCGTTAGAATTATATTAATTCTGCATACTTGCCATTGGCGAGTAAGTCATTTGAAATTTGAAATTTGGTGAGGCATGAAAATGGGTAACAGTCCTTTCAATTTTCTTTTCAGAGTACTCATTATGGTTTCTAGCTAACTCCTAGGTATTCTCATCTTTAAGAGGTTGTTAAAATTCTATCAAATCATAAGCCAACAGGGAGGAACTGGAGTTCTATGTCCAAGATTGAATAGTAATGTGTGGGAAGGGTTCACTTGATAGTTCTTAATGTTAGAAATGCTTTAGAATAACTGAGAGGGGGGTGTGAATCAGTTATTCAAGGTCCAAATATCCTATTTAAACTTTTTCACTAAGTGTAGTGAACCCATTCCACCATTCATTCATCCAAGCTTTCACTTTCCTATTTATCAAGTTACTGTAAATCAACATGCAAGCATAACACATGAAAAGATCAACACATAAAATAGTGATTTATGTGGAAACCCAATTTGGGAAAAACCACTAGTAACATGCTACTCAATTTTCACTCTTCTGAAGTGATACCTTGTGAAAGGCCTGGCCTATTAAAGTCTTACAACACACTGTTAAATGTGACCTTGTTAGAGGATTTATCCACCCTATTAGAAGTGGGCCTAGTTAGAGGACTTTAGAACGTTCACTTGGAATGCCACCCTATTAAAGTATTTACAAATGGTTGTTAGGCTAACCTAACTCCATAAGATTTTCCTTTACCCTAACTAATACAATTTCTAGAGAGTAACAATAATTTGGCACACCAATAGCTCTTTCTTCTTGGTCTTTGACTCCTTAAATAGAAGTCTGGAACTTCTTTTCCTGCTTGATTCTTCCCTCCTTTGATTTTGGTTCAAATGGGTTTTGTAGGATTCATTAAATCTAACCCATATTATTTTCCTTCTAGAAACTTCTTAAATAATCCTTTTGAATTCACCAAAAAATTGTACTTAGAATTCTATGCCACCAGCTCACCCTTATCATCCAAATAGTTCACAAAATTCAAGGTAACAACTATGTTGGTTTAGATTTGATGAATCTTTGACATTTTCAATAATGCAACAGCTCGACATTATTGAAATTCTAGTGCTTGGCACATACTATGTTACTCATCATCAAGTACATTTTTACTGATGCTTGACACCTGAAGTTCACTCGGTACCTACTAAGATTTTTTGATGCTCAACTCCTGTTACTTTTCTTGGCACTTGACCTTCACTTGGCACCTGAAGTTCACTCAGCACACACTAGATTTTCCATTTGCTTGGCTCCAATTGAGAATTTTCTCAGCTTCAACTAGCTTTCTTGGCACCAACTTATGAACTTAGTTTGAGCTTTGCAATCAAACTTATTACAACTTATTCCACCAATGTTTCTAAGTATGACTAGCCTCTATATCTTCAAGTATGTTATCAATACATTATTTAATCATTGTCTTAACTAATCCTTGCACTCCATTGCAACATCATAACTCAACCTTTCCCTTAGATTATTTTGTTACATCTTGTTGATCAAATCCTCTTCATCAATCAACTAATTCATAGTACTTGGATCTTATAAGCAATTATCATTCCTACACATAGCATGTTTGACATCAATGACAAAACCGTGATTGAAACACATTTTTTTAATAACAATCTCCCTCTTTCATCTTCAACAAAGACCTTTTCAATCAAATTTCCAAAAATCTCCCTCTTTGGCATTCATGGAAAACCAAACTGATCAACCATTAGACTAAACTATTTAAACAAGTTAACTAGGTTAGAACAATAAGTCAAATGCAAAAATGTAATTGTGTTACCATCAGTTTTCACATCTCCCTCTTTATGCTAACTTCTCCCTCTTAGCTATTGTATTCTTTTTCTTTCCTTTCTTCCTTCTTACAATTTCTCCCTTTGTATACATTTCTCATCTACTGCTATTCTCTATTATGATCAGTTTTTGCACTTTCTCCCTCATGTTATTGATCATTTTTTGTTGATCAGTTTTTTCTTTACTTCTCCCTCTTTGACAACAATTCCAAAGACATACTATTTCAACATCTTAATATACAAGTGTAGAATTTTTAGGTTCTTTCACTTTCTCCCTCTCTCACCTTGCTTGTGATTGATTTTGTAGATTCTATACTTTGATTACTTTAGGCATGAATCCTAAAGTAGGTATCCTCTGCATCAATGTGTAATATTTTAACAATCAACTCATTTGTTGCAGGGTAGTCTTGCACTTCAAGTAGCCTTGGTTAGGGGTATCACCCCTAACTTATCTCTAAGATACTCAAAAATATCTTTAGGTAGTGCTTTTGTGAAAATGTCAACAATCTATTCCTTTGAGCTAACATATTCCATCTTCACTTGCTTGTCTTCCACGAATTCTCTTACATAGTGATATTTGATTGCAATATGCTTGGTTTTAGCATGCATTATAGGATTCTTTGGTATGTTGATAGAACTTTTATCGTCACAATAAAGTATCATAGGTTTATTTGCCTCTTCATACCTTGCAACAAATGTTTAATCCATAAAAAATTGGTGAAAGTTATAGTAGCTGCAATATATTCAACTTCAACAATGGAATATGAGGTACAACTTTATTTTTTACTGGTCCATGTAATCAGTCTTTTTCCCAAGAAAAGTGCTCCTCCAGTGGTTCTTTTTCTGTCATCAATATTACATCCCCAATTTGCATCAGTGTAGTCTCTCAACTCAAAATTTTCACTCCTTTTGTAATACAAACCAAAGTCATTAGTTCCTTTTAAGTATCTCAATATTCTCTTTACTGCCATCAGGTGATTTTCTCTTGGATTTGTAAAAATTCTTGCCACTATTCTAATTGCTAATGCAATGTTTGGTCTACTATGTACAACATACTCCAACTTTCCAATCATTAATCTATACATTATCTGATTCACTTTAGTTGATTCATCATTCTTGGATAGCTTATGTCCAATTGCCATTGGTGTGCTGACTAGTTTTGAGTCTTCCAATCCAAATGTCTTGAGTATCTCTTTGATTTATTTTGATTGGGCCACAAATATATAGTTCTTTAATTGGTGTACTTGTAAACCAACAAAGAACTTGATTTCTCCAAACATTGATATTACATACTCATGTTTCATTTGATCAGCAAAATCTTTGCATAGAACATCTTTTCCTCCAAATATTATATCAAATCAATAAAGATTTCTGATATCAAAATATCTTTACCTTGTTCTACTTTGATATAAAAATTGTTGGTCATTTTTTCTCTCAAATCCAATCTTCACAAGATATTTTTGCAATCGCTCATACCATGTTGTAGGTGCTTGATTTCGACCATAGAGTGCCTTATGCAATTTGCAAACCATATCTTTGTTGTTGTCATCAACATATCCCTCTAGTTGTTCTATATAGACTTCTTCCTCTAGTATACCATTTAGAAAATTAGACTTGACATCCATTTGGTAGACTTTGAAACCTTTGTAAGCTGCATATGCAAGTAACATTCTCCTCCTTCCATTCTTGCAATAAGGGCAAATGTTTCCCCATAATCCAATCCTTCTTCTTGTGCGTAGGGTTTGCAAACTAGTTTGGCTTTGTTTCTTGTGATCTCACCATTCTCATCAAGTTTTCTTCTAAACACCCATTTACTACCAATTACATTCTTATCAACTGGTCTGAGAACTAGGGTTCATGTTTTGTTCTTCTCAATCTAGTCTATCTCTCCTTCTATAGCGTTATACTAGTGATCATTTTGTAGTGCATCTTTCACTATTTTGGGTTCAACCTTGCTCAACATAAATGATTCATTCCTTACTCTATTCCTTGTCATTGGTCTACCATCCTTGTCACTAATAATTTGATCTGTAGGATGATGTCTTCTCACATGCTTGGTTAATCTTGGTTCTGTCCTTTCCATGTTTAATCCTCCAACTTCAGAATCATTTTGTTCTTCTCCTTTTGATATTTCATCATCTCTTTCATGTGTTATATTTTTAGAATCAGAATGTGCATTTTCTTCATTCTACAACTCAACTTTTGAATGTAGCTTGGCGTTCATTGGTTGTGACTCAATTGATACTAAAATTTGTTATTGATGACCAATTTGATTTGCAACATTGTTTTCAATAGTCATTCCTTCATAGAAATATACAAAAGATTTATAATCTTCTAGTTTCATGGATTCATCAACTTGAACTTCTACATGTTCACCAAAATCTACATTTGCACTCTCCACAATCTTGTTAATGTTATTGTTCAAACACTTATATGCCTTACTTCTAGTGGAGAATCAAAGAAATATTTCGTCATCACTTTTTGCATCAAACTGGCCATTTCTAGTATCTTTAAGAATATAGAATTTGTAACCAAGTACTTTGAAATGTTTAACATTAGGTGAGTGACCATACCATAATTTAAAAGGTGTTGCATTTGTTCCTTTCTTGACTTGGACTCTATTCAGGGTGTAAATAAAAATACTTGCAGCTTCTCTCCAGTACTTTAGAGCAATATTTTTCTTCTTCATTAACATTCTTGCATAGACTATTATTGATCTATTCCTTCTTTCAGCAATACCATTCTATGGTGGAGTTCTTGGTGCTGATGTTTGCCTTTTGATACTTTTGTCATTGTAGAACATCTCAAATTCTTTTGATGTAAACTCACCTCCTCTATCTAATCTGAGGCACTTTAGACTCTTTCATGTTTCATTTTCAACTCTAGCCAAATACCAATTAAACATTTGAAATGCATCAAATTTTTTCTTTAAAAACATAGTAGTCATCACCCTTAAATAGTCATTTACAAATAGCATTATTTATTTGTCTCCTAGGTAGCTTTGCAGTTCTATTGGACCACATAAGTTTGTATGGACTAACTTCTTTGGAAGTATATGTTTTTCTTTTGAAACTAGACTTAGTCATCTTCCCTGGTTGACATTTTTTGCACATTGTGTTTTCAAGTTTCTTCAATTTAGGTAGCCCTCTAGCCTTCTTCTTTTTCCTGATGCTAATCAAATTTTCAAACTTAACATGACACAAACTTTTATGCCATAACCACACATCATCAAGTCTAACAACAAGACAAGTTGCATCTTCCATATCTAGGTAAAATAGATTACTCCTAGTTCATTCACCTTTTCCTATCAGATTTCTATCAGTGTCATAGATCTTGGCAGATTTGTTTCCAAATTCTACTTTGCAGCCTACATTGCCTAACTGTGGTACATAATAAATTGTAGTTAAATCCTTCAACAAAGTATGCATTATCATATGAAATATTATCGATAATTTTAATGAAACCTTTTAGTTTGATTTGACATGAAGCATCATTTCCAAATCTAACACTATTTCCATCATACTAAGTAAAGGTAATGAGCTTAATTTTGTTCTTGCCATATGATGTGAGCATCCATTGTCTATGATCCACTTGTCATTATTGTTCACACAAGTTACCAATGTTTTTGCTTCATCTTCATCTTTATCCCATTCATCCTTCATTGCCACATAGACTACTTCATCATTATTCTTATCAAAATATTCTTCAACAATGTAGCATCTTTTGCCTTTGTCTTTTATAATCTCTGCTATCATCTTCTCTTTTATTCTTGTACTTGTTTCCTTATTTGTAATTCTTCTTCTATGTACACTACGTAGCTATATGACCTACTTCATTGCAATTGAAACAAATGATAGGGAGCTTAGCTTTGAATTTACTTTTGCCTCTATGGAATCTCCTAGCTAGTAGTGCTTCCAACTATTCCACATCTTCCTCATCTGTGCTGCTATCACTAGATGCATGTTTTCCTTTTCTACTCTTCTTCTTTGATGTCAACTCCTCATTGTCTTTCAATGTCATCTTGGCCTTGAAACTAGATTCAAGGTTTTCAGGTCTATAGTTGTCAAAGTTGGACAATTCAAATGCAGTAAGTCTTCCCACTATTCCTTCAAAGGTTAGTGTGTTTCCTTGAACACACCTTAGCTCTTGGATGGCTCAAACTCTAATAGCATAGATAGGGAGTAGAGTTCTCAAGAATTTTCTATTGACAATCTCTTCTTCCAATTGACCACCTAAACTCCTTATTGCACTTACCACTTCCTTTATTCTAGATCCATATTGAGCAGCATTTTCACCTTCCTCCATTTTCATGTCATCAAATTTTCCTCTAAGGCTTTCTCTCTTTTCTCTCTGAACATTCTGATCTCATCCATAGATATTTGATAGGGCTTGACACATTTTGAATGTAGTATCATATCCTTTGATGTCATCATATTCAACATAATTGAGTGTAGAGGAAATCTCTAGCATTGCCTAATTGTGTTCCTTCCTTTTGCTCAAATAATTTGCACTAAGTAGTGTAGCTGGGTCTACATGTTTTATTCCAATTGAGGTTTTTTCATAATCACCTATTGATCCAAGGTGCAGTTTCATTAGAATCTACCATGCAATAAAGTTATCTTTATTAAGTTTGGGAACTTCTGTCTTGGGCATCTTGATCTTCCTACTTCTAGTACCTTGAAACTAAATTAGTAAATAGCTCTAATACCAATTGTTAGAAATGTTTTAGAATGACTAAGAGCAAGGAGGCAAGGGTGAGTCAGTTATTCAAGGTCCAACTATCCTATTCAAACTTTTTCACTTTGTGTAGTGAACCCATTCAACCATTCATTCATCCAAGCTTTAACTTTCCTATTTAGCAAGTTACTATAAATCAATATGCAAGCATAACACATGAAAAGATCAACACATAACATAGTGATTTATGTGGAAACCTAATTTGGAAAAAACCACAAGTAACATGCTACTCAATTCTCACTCTTCTAAAGTGATGCCCCATGAAAGGCCCACCTTGTTAAAGGCTTACAACACACTGTTAAATGTGACCTTGTTAGAGGATTTATCCACTCTATTAGAAGTGTGCCTAGTTAGAGGACTTTAGAACATTTTTTTGGAATGCCACCCTATTAAAGTATTTACAAATGGTTGTTAGGCCAACATAAGTCCATAAGATTTACCTTTACCCTAACTGATACAATTGCTAGAGAGTAAAAATAAGGGGTTTTGACCTGATTGTAGCATACAACTAAACTTGCAGATCTCATATCACTCTTTAGCTCCTTCACATTGCCTAGCTTTTAATCTCTATAAATCTAATAGCTTACTCTCCTATCAATTTTAGTCTCCTTGAGTCTACATGCTCAATCTACCAGTACAATCATCTATTCTTGACCACTCATTGAAGCAGAGTCTATGTGCTCTATTCTTCCTTCTCTTAGATGTCATCTCCTTGATACCCTTCTAATAACTTCACAATTTGGCACATGAGTAGCTCTTGTTTCTTGGTCTTTGACTCCTTAAATAGAAGTCTGGAACTTCTTTTCACGCTCGATTCTTCCCTCCTTTGATTTTGGTTCAAATGGGTTAGGTAGGATTCATTGAATCTAACCTATATTATGTTCCTTCTAGAAACTTCTTGAATAATCCTTTTGAATTTGCCCAAAAATGGTTTACTTAGAATTTTGTGCCACCAGATCATTACCCTTATCATCCAATTGGTTCACAAAATTCAAGGTAACAACTCTGTCGGCTTAGATTTGGTGAATCTTTGACATTTTCAATAATATAGGAGCTCGACACTATTGAAATTTTGGTGCTCAGCACATACTGTGTTACTCAGCATCAACTATGTTTTTACTAATGCTCGGTACTTGAAGTTCACTCGGCACCTACTAAGATTTGTTGATGCTCGGCACCTATTACTTTGCTTGACACTTGAACTTCACTCAGCACCTGAAGCTCACTCTGCACACACTAGATTTTCCTTTTTCTCGACTCCAACTAAGAATTTTTTGGACTTCAACTAGCTTGCTCGACACCCACTAATGAACTTAGTTTAAGCTTTGTAGTCAACCTTATTGAAACTTATTCCTCCAATGTTTTTAAGTGTGACCAGCCTCTATATCTTCAAGTATGTTATCAATACATCATTTAATCATTGTCTTAACTAATCCTTGCACTTCATTACAACATCATAACTGAACCTTTTTCTTAGGTGGATTTGTTACATCTTGTTGACCAAATCCTCTTCATCAATCAACTAAGTCATAGTACTTGAATCTTATAAGCATTTGTCATTCTTACACATAGTAGGTTTGACATCAATGACAAGACAATGATTGAAAAACATTTTTTTAATAACAATCTCCCTCTTTGATATTCAATAATGACATTTTCAATTGGATTTCCAACACTTAAAATATTAAACTAGGAAACTACAAAACATGAAAGGATGCTTGGGATTATGCTTTGAATCAATTCCTTTTCAACTCGATAGTTTTTTACTTCCAATTATCAGATTTCCTATGAACATAGTAAAGAGTGTTGAAGCTTTAAAAGGAAAATCACTCTTGCCTCATTACAACCATGAAAAATGACAAGGGAGACAAGAAGTCTTTGTCTTAGAGGCATCCTTTAATGTCACAATGAATGACAACGAACTTGATGCTCCCTAAAAATTTGACAAGCAAGATAGTCCATGGTGGTTTTCCCTAGATTTTTTACTAGTCAAGTATGTTGAGCTACCTTTCCTTTTCATATTTCTTGATTTATTAGGTCTATCTTCCATGACAAGAATTTGTGCAAGAGTACCTATCTATTGAGCAACTCTATTTTTCATGCCATGACTACATGAGCCAACAAAACTCTTTGATTGGGGAAAATGATGCACGTAGTAGGAATTACCTAGATAATCTATTCAATTTTACATAGTTGGGCATATAAGTAGCTAAGTCAAAATACTTACAAAATTTTCTTTTTGCTATTTTCTTGCACCTCCTATGGTGCAAGTGCTAGTATACATTACTATGAAACTAGTAATAAATAAAACTATATTCAATAATTAAATATATTAGCTATTATATCACAATATGTATATTATTGCTATATTTTTAACAATATTATAATATATCATAGTTAAATATACTATAAGATATTTATAATATTACTTGTAATATAAACATATTATAAATAAAATTTAAAATTTAAGAAAATATTATTACATAATCTATATAATATAATATAATTTATTTAAATAATTTATTATTATTTTTATCTTGTAACATATATTCTTATAATAATCACAAATCAATCTTTCACTAAAGCATATGAGTTATGAGTTGTCCACTTTGAATAATATGTTTTAATATATTTAATTATTCATGTTTCTTAACATCCTTTTTATTTGATATAAACTAGAGAAGACCATGAGAGAAAACTATTTTTTATATGAAGTCATTTTTTAATTCTTATTCTCATTCATTGGATACATTTCATATTAAAATTTGTTTTATAGGCTACTAAAATTCTATCTCTAACAAATGTTCAAAAAAAATCTAATCATATTATCTATTATTAAGTTTTTTAAACTCATCACCAAATTAAAATTTCAATTTTTTTTATGATTTTGTCTATACGGACTACTTATAGTTTCCAACTAAAGATTTTTATTTACTTGTACATAATAAAAAGCTAATAGAATCAAGGTCAAGCTTATTCATATTCTAAGGGTAATAAACTTGACAATGGTGAAAAAATGATAAAAATAAGATATTTTTTAGTACTTGTCAATAGATAAAGTAATATATGACATTCTATGAATTTTTAATGAGTTATTAAATAACCTCCAATCTACCAGTTACAATTCATTTAATTTGATTTTTTTTATTTATCTTTTTTTTAAAGAAGATACATGACAATTTTTTAACTTTTAAATCTTTACAAATTATTTTTTTGTATTTTAATTGGTTGAATGTATTGAGGTTGTTTGTGAGTTGTTGATATATGTTTTTTTTTAAATATAAATTTTATGTCTTACTTCATTTTTATGGCTGTTATTTTCTCCAACTCATTTTCTATCCCATATTTTTTGCTTACCGGTGACCACTTTTATGTTTGTCTATTATGATTTCTAAAATTCAATAATCAATAGTTTATAAAAATGTAAAAATATGTTATGAAGATGAATAGATTTTATATATATAGTAAATGTTTATGTTTAAAATGTAATAAAATGAATAATGTGAAAAAATTAATCAATTAATAAGTGCTAAATTAGATCAACCAAACAAAAATTTAATTTCATCATAACCATTACATATAAACTATTGTCAAAGATTGAAATTAGTAACTATTCCTTAGTTTTAATTATAATGTATATTTAAATTAATATTTTTCAAAGTCATTAGATAGGAATTATAATACTAGTCATATTATAACTATTATTTTATTTAGTATATATGTCAATTCAAAATTGTAATATAATTTTAAACTAAAGATTAAAAATCATTATTCTTACACATTAATCAAATTTAAATTATATCTATTACTTTACCTCAAAATGAAAAATAAATAATACTAATGTAATGACTACCCCTACAAAATCAATGCCACATCAACAATCTCCATGAAATGTGGAAAAATTCAATGATAGTCAAGTCCTTTGAATATTGACCAATCAACATTAGTTGATTAACTATCATTAACTTTAACTAAATTGGTACATATACATATATACTCAACTTTAAAAGAAACCACAATTTTGTTATTAGATAACCAATACCTAATACCATATACCAAATAGTTTAATCATGATGACCAAGTTGAAATGAGCTCCAACACTTGCTTAAGAACACAAGGGTGAGAGTATTGTAGGAGTGCTTTACCACCCTACCACGAAGCTGTTAAGCTTCCCCAAAATCTTTCTTGACATGAAAGATACCCAGCCCAACAACGAGATAGTCTAAACAAGTAAAACCAGGAGAAGTAATGGAATTGTGTAACACATAGTCGACAATACACTTATGTAATACCATCTATCCATGGTTTATTGTAATTGTATCACACAACTCATTTTTAACCACTTTCAACCAATTTATAGAATCCACTCCATATCATACAAGGATATTTTAGAGGTGGTTATATGTAATAAAAAATGTCATACTACAAGATATCTATAATAGATTGCCCATGATTGACAACATAAAATGAATGAAATGTGACTAAAAGTGTACTCTATTTTCCATATCTAACACATATGATTTTCATTTCAACATAAGCTCTTAAGTGTTGCATCTACACTTCTAATGGTATTTTAAATATTGCAAGTGCAATGTATACTAATATTGATATCTAGTTTGTCATTATCCCCAAGATATGGACAAGATTGAATTGTTGATATCCACAATAGTATCCTGTAAAATGCATATGCAATACATAGTTTTACTCAACCACTCAACCTTAATTACAACACAAAAGTGGAAATAAATACAACATATTTATTTCCTACCCTTTCCTAATAGTTCACATACAACACCCATCTACCCATTGTTAGGACATAATTTTGAAAGATGTTAATGCAAGTATATCTTCCCTTGAGCAGTTTCATATAAAAACAAATTTAACTGCTCTAATAAAATTATCTCATCTAATCATTCTTCACAATGAAAACATTCATTAAGAGTAAGGGGAATCTTATACAACATATAAAAATGGTAATTTAGAAAATTACAATACCAATCGTAATGATCACTAAAAAATTGGCAATTAGTTCATTGCTTAGTATATCGCTTCCCAAGGTACACTTGATGATTTTACAATCAATGCTTTAACCACTTATAGACCCCAAACATAAGTTATTAGAATGAACAAAATTTTAGGACAAGTATGTTTTGACAATTAATTATTCAAAGTGTGCTAACAATACTCAAGCTGAATTGTTCTGTATGTCATTGAGGATTCATCAGCCAAACCTATGATGACATAATTTTTCTACCTTATTATAGCACAAACTATGAATTTTCTCTTGTGAATATGAGTTTAAGTAACAAAGCCTTTTATGTGTGTCTCTATCAAATGCAAACCAAACCCCCTTCAAGAAAAAGAACTTGCCACATCAGTTAATTAGGTATAGTGATTTCTATTGCCTATGGATTTGAAATGTCACCTTCCTTGGGAACCCATCGTCAAGTCAAGGTTTAGAAAATGGCTTGGATCTTAAAAAAAAATAGAGACATCTCACCCATCAAGAAATTGGATAATTCACGTAGAGTTCTAGAAAACCTCGTTCTGCTACCATTTTTCATGGAAGAACATCCAATTCAGAAAGGCACAATTTAACCTACTAATGTGTACAACAAAGAAATAATATAACAAAATTAAATAAAGCTATATCAGACTTCTTAGTCACATTCAATGCACCAAGCCATAAAAAAATAGTTAAATTTGCAAGCGAGACAACTCCTTACCAATTAAATTTGCATGTGAGACAAATCCTTAATAGTTAAATTTGTAGATTATGTTAAGAAAGATAAAGGAAAGCTAGACCCATGTTATTAACAGGTCAAAGGATCGATTCTCACAACTAAAGATGATAAATTTGAACTTACCTCTAGTTGCAGTGCACAATACTCCATACATTACAAGAAAAAATAGAAGCAAGCAAAGGAAAATAAAGCTATATTAGACTACTTAGCCACATGCAATGCACCAAGCCATAAAAAAAAAGGTTAAATTTCCAAGCGAGACAACTCCTTAATAGTTAAATTTGCACATGAGACAAATTCTTAATAGTTAAATTTGCAAGCAAGACAACTCCTTAACAGTTAAATTTGCAGATTCTGTTAAGAAAGAAAAAGGCAAGTTGGATCCATATTATTAAGAGGTCACAGGATCAATTCTCACAACTAAAGACTATAAATTTGAACTTACATGTGGCTGTAGTACATAATACTCCATATGCTGGAAGAAGAAATAGGAGCAAATGAGCCATTAGACCATTGATTACAAGTCACTGGCTTGGGCTTTGGCTATGCTTGCTTGACAAAGGATCTCAAGCATGACCATGACATTCCCAAAAGTAGATTGCTTAATAATTTCCATAATATAAAATTGGCTTTTCAATGTCAGTGAGTCAGACAGCCAGCCACATAAACTCTAATCGGATACCTATGACTACATTCAACCAAGGATTAAAAACTAAGGCAACAAGCAACAAATCCCTGAGAGCTCTCTAAACAATACTATCCCACTTAAATCCAGTCCTAATAGCCATCATTTAAACCCTATCACCTTCTTTAATCTGCTCCATATCCTTAAAATATGCCAATTTGTAAAACACTGAGCTACTAGAAGTGTTCCCAAATCTATGAAGATTCATTCAAACAAGCTCCACACCATAACCACTCAACCTCAAGCTCCTCACAATCTCATTGATCATATTTTTTCCACCAGTATGGAGACACACATGCTCAAATGCAGTGGAAAATCCAGAACAAAGGACTTCATTTCAATCTTCAAAACAACAATAGCTAACCAAGACAAAATATACTTTAATTGCTGAGAATAGGACAGAACTAGTAGAGCCAATGAAGTTACATGAGCAAAATATATGACAAGAATTTCTAGAATCTCGATTTGAAAAGTCATGATAGGCAAAGAAGGATCACCGGTTACACAAACTGTCAAGGCCACCCCCTCCACTCAAGACTGCTCCTCCATATAGAATGGTCCCATAACTCTCATCCCATAACTAAAAACGTTATTTTTAGACTTAACTAATTCAGTCTGAAAAGTATGGTTAAAGAAATTGGGCATAATATGCTAGTTATGAATTATTTTTTGTTATCGCACATGGTGAAACATTATTTCATATTTGTTAATGATTCCAAATTAACTCAAAATATTTCCATTTTGATTTAATTTTTTAGAACAAACTACATGTGGCAATAATAATAGGAATTTAGTCGATAGAGAAGAAATGGGTTATGACATCCTTTCCCACTTAGAGAATGCATTGTCCCAATGTAGATAGACATAAGAATTCAAAATCATACCCAATTATATATATAAGGAAATTTATCTACAAGATCAAGAACTAACTTCCATTTGAATGCATTTCGATAAAATCTATGTATAGTCTCATGGAAACAATCATTTCAAGATAATATAAATGCATATTTAAAGTAACAAACATAAATTTTATGTAAGCACAAGTATAAATACTAATGTTAACAACATTTTCCATGTGTGTGTGTGGATTCCATTACCATTCTATAGTTTTACAAGGTAAGGCTACCTCTCTCTGAAAACATACCTCCTTTCTTATAATATGTCATTCCCTTTGTTGCATTATAGGAACAACACCAAAATATTAGTCCATAATATATCACAAATCAATCAAATACCCAAGAAATATCAAATCAATTACTTCCTTATCTCAAGAAATCTCAAAATTAAGTAACAAATTACCTTAAAATCACATGATACCTAACACATAATTGTGCTTACTTATCATACCTTGGCATCAATTGGATTTGACCCCACCATTAGGTACTTGATAGCCACTTCCTTCCATACTTATACATATACACTTACAATTCCCTTAGCTCATTCCTAATTTCAATACATTAAAATGTAAATATTCAATATAAATATCAAGAGTCAATATTTTCCTTTAACTCATATTTGATCACCCCTTGATCAAGAGTAACATAAATAATAAACCATTCATACCATGTGCACCATATGTACCATGTGTACCATCTAACATGTGGTGCTCGCTAAGTTAGTACTCATCTACGTCAATAGGTCAGTGCCCACGAAACATAATCAAGTGATGCAATCCCATTACAATTCTTCATCATTTGATTTATCATGAAATATAATGACATGCAAGTATAACATCATCAATGTAATAATCAACATTTAATCATCATTATGGATCTAAATTCTTGCTAAAGTTAATGTAATTATATCATAATGTATCATATACCTCAAAACTAACACATATATTTAACAAATATAATAGAAAGATCAATGATATAAAGTTACACAATCAAATGTGTTAAGTAACATTGACCCAAGTTATACGTCAATAGATAATTTTACCACATCATAACACATATGTCAACCAAAGGGTGTAATTTGGGTGCATAATAGCTAAGTCTATGTCGAACACCATATCGACTAGGAGTCAAACATATAACTCAAGATGACCAAATCATTGATTGTAATTCATTGACCAAGTTGAATAAATAAAATGAGTCAAAAACTTTCTATAAGTAGAAGTCATATGCATGGTGGATCATCATATATACATAACACTAATGCAAAAATATTATCAAAAGTAGATAAAAGAAGGATCTATACAATACCCTTTTTGCATTTTCATAGGAAGACCACATTTTGATAAACATGCCACACAGGGCAAAAATCTAGTTAGGTTAGTCCAAAAATGACTACACATAGTTTTATTCAACAAGAAGAAGCAATATCTTCCAATTAATTATGCAAATTCATTCTAGTTTCCAACTTACATGTCAAAATGACAAATACAAATAAAGTTACATTTCATAACCAATTATTGACCAAATTGTCAAACACAACATGTCATAAGAAAGAAAAACCCTAGTTTGAATAGTCAACAACTATTTCATTCACCATGTTCACAAGTTATCAAATAATTAATCATTTAAGAATGTAACACATGACATTATCCAAGGATAATGACCTACACATCATCCATCCATCAAATGCATGATTTAATAGATACATGAAGTATAATTTTAAGCATTGCGCCTCAATGGCCATCATAGAAAATGTCGACCTACATGTCAGACATGGAACAATAAGCACATCATACAAGTGCAATTTCATCTACCATATGATCAACACCATTAAGTAAATCATGTAGGTATGCTCATCAATCACCTACAAGATTAGTAAATCCATTTTTTATCAATTTAATGACCTTAAGCCCTCAAGCCCATTTTGTCACCATAGTGTGCTTAACCAACATATAAGTTGCAAGTGTTGTGATGTATGACCTTCATGCTATTAAATCATCACATAAAATATGGTTTGAGGCACTTTAACCTTGCCAACCATGAAGTGAAACCTCCCCTAGGATTCTTCTTGACACGAAGAATTCCTTGACCCTAGCATGAAAAGCCTAACTTCCTAGAACAAGATGGATTAGATGGATCTGGTGTGGCCATGAAACACACTATATTTCAACCATGTTCCTAGTATCCTAATCATGGAATGTAATAAGGAATAAAAATAAACTACACATCTACAACTATGTAGTAAAACCAAAAAAACATAACCATATACATATATGCATTATTTGGAAAATAAATGGCTTGGCCAAGCACTTTATAAAATTAGATTTAAGAGTAGAAGAAATAAGAACAACATGTATCCATTCTACACAACTAACAAATAGAGAAACTAAATGTGAAGCATCCATGTATCTTTCCCATAATTGCTACATTACACCTAGCCATGAAGGAGCATACACATCTCAATGATGCTCTACAATAAGATGTTTAAAAAATTCTAATTTATGACATATATGATTGTTTGTTCACATATAAGAGTGGCATGTTCTTCACAATCTACTCCTTTATACATCCTATCAATGCTCCACAATGAACATCATAGATGTCATCACCTCCAAATAATAGGACTAAAATCATCAAAAATATGTACAGACCCTAGCCACCTCAAGATCAAAGAAATCTTGAAAACAAGATTCATAATTCTCAAGTCAAAGTCCAAAAAGGAGATACAAAACTAGGATAAAAGTGAAGAAGAATCACAGTAAATACGTCACATAAGAAATTGGTGGCTCAGTTGTCATAAAGAACATAAAATTTCAAGCTAGTCCTTCATCACATCCAAGTTCTTGAAACCGAACATAATAAAATGAAAACCCAATTCACTTAA
Source organism: Cupressus sempervirens (assembly GCA_028749045.1). Classification (NCBI taxonomy): domain Eukaryota; kingdom Viridiplantae; phylum Streptophyta; class Pinopsida; order Cupressales; family Cupressaceae; genus Cupressus; species Cupressus sempervirens. The sequence continues at coordinate 203,362,032 of CM053784.1, forward strand.
AGCACAATGACTCTCACTAGTCACCAAGAGTGAGTAGATGTTTAACAACACCTTGTGGTCAAGGAAACACTTTTGTTCATATTCCTATTGTCATTTGACGTAATAATTTTTTATGCCACTTTGTACATAATGAAGAAATATATTTAGTATGTAGAAGCTCAAAGGACATAAGATAGAAATAAGTATACATTTGGAGTGTTAGTTTTAAATTTTAAATTTTAAACACATACATTATCTGAAATATGTGTGGTATTATTTAATCCACATTAGAATCAAACAATTGACATGATGAATCAAGCAATTACTATACTAGAACTAGTTTTGTATTTATCAATCTATATCGTTGCCTAATACAGATATGATTTCTTCTACTAATTGGACTATTGGGCAATGAAAGTTCACCTATTTACAATTTCTTTTCATTTGCAAAAATATATTTTTATTGCTCTAATTCGTTATCCAATGTAGTTGCTTTGGACATTATCAATGGAGTTTATAGATTTCATTACTTCTAATAAAATCTACACTACTATAGGCAAAATAACCATAGTGTGCTAAAAAATTTGTATTCTTCTATATAGCATTATAGTAGGAAGATTCTACTCTAATATCTTTGCTTCTTTCATCTACTCAATTCATGTACTTTGTCTAGATGGTGCACTGTCTTTGCATATCCAAGAATATAGATGGCTTGTTTCAAGGCAAAAACAATTATAGATTTGGAGAATGAAGATACACCCACTTTTAAAGAAAGAAAAAATTTGTCTACCAGGGGAAAAAAAGTCCAAAGCGTAGGAAATACAAGGGTATCAAGAGATGTCCTTGGGGTTGATATGTTGTGCAGATAAGGGATCCACAAACTCAACATCGCCAATGGCTTGGAACGTTTGAATCACTAGAAGAAGCTGCAAATGCATATGATAAAGTTGCACTCTCTATGAGAGTAGTAATACACTGTGCAGATTGCTACAGGAAAAGAATGATAGAAACCAATGATGCATTATTGCATATTAAGCCATTGACAATAGAAAATTTAATCTACCAAACCCAATCCATGAAGAGGAAAACATAAAGCCTCATTATGCAACATTGTCTAATATAGAGGATGACATAGTATCACAAAGACTATCCTTAGATCAGATCCCATTTGATAGCATAATAGTACCCAATGTGCATTGTGTAATGACACTTACAAATTATAATTTTGATACAACCCAACAAACTAAAGATTATCAATCCTCAACAATTTTTCCTAACCAATATCAAGCTAGTTATCTCCCACCATATATGCATGCAACATCAGGATTACTAGTGAACATAGTTGTCCATAACTCTATTGGAAATGATAGCATGAATGATGTGTACAAATTGGACAATACTTCCAATGTGCATTCAAGCTTTCAAGGGAAACCAAACTCAACATACAATTCCAATGTTGGAGGTTCAGATTTATTGCAAAATGCTATTGAAAATTTGAAATCTGAGCACTTTCAATATAAAAGACTACAACAAGAGAATGGTATTTCCTTTTAACATTTCTTGTGCAATTTCTAATCATAGTCAATGCAAAACATAAGATAGTCTAGTCAAGTAATTAGAATCATTTGCATAAATAAACTTTGGTGAAATACATTTGAATATGAAAGATATCTAATTGTATTTTTTCAAAAATTGTAGGGTATGACAACATGAACAACTTCAACCTAAAATCAATTCTCCCATGGAACCCAAAAAGTGGACCCAAGGAATTAGATTCAAGAACCTATGATATGAGTTTCTGTAGCATAAATCAAATAGTGGACTATAAAAGCAATTTAGTAGATGCAATAGAACAAAATACAGGTTCCAGAGCATAAGGAACTCTTTTCCCAAAAAATAATTTTGATAAGAAACATTTTTCAATTAATGAGAAGATAATTTTGGAAATTGGTATTCTAAAGTGCAAGTTATCAAAAATTGAGGATGTGATAAATAATATGGAAGGCACACTCCTCAAAGATATAACTGGATCTGTGCATGCACTATAAGATGTATGTGAATATACAAAGGTTTTTTTCACATTAAGAATAATGCTAAAGATGCTTACACACATAAGAAAAAATCTTCAAGCATTGTATTTAATTCTATAGCTATATTGTAATGCTTGCACAGATATATTTATCTGTTAGTAATTACCAAAAGTATAGAATGTATGATTTGTTGCAAAACAATTTTCCTTTGCCAACTATGTAGAACCTTGGTGTCAAAATCTAGAATTTCAATTATATTAGGATAGATTATGAGTAGTACATATTGAAATGTGGCAAACGTAAGTTACTAAGTATTTCTAATTAGTTAAAAATATTTTCTTCCAAATTTTCCTAATGTCTCTTAAAATATGAACACCTACATAGTCTTGTCTATATGTTGTAAAAATGTAAACAAAATTATTGGACACAAAGTTGGAAAGTCCAATTAAACAAAACTAACAAAGTATCTATGTTTGATGCACATGATGAGACATGAAAACTAGAAATTGACCGAGGTGTCAAAAATTCATAGAGAACCTGACTGCTTTCATAGAATTCATTTATATGATTTCCTATGAAGATCATTATCATATGTTAGAAGTTACTATGTCTTAAATGCATTAAGTACAAGCGCACATTATCAAAAAATATTCGTCAATTGGAACTTCTCATGATCAAATGTTCACATTGTCAAGATGACTGATGAAAATCAATCATGCAACATTGATATAGAGTTGGCAAACCAAGGACTTTGTAGATTGAAAAGATTCAATTATAGTGTTGGTGACTTCTTGGTTGGTCTATTGAATACTTGACTTTACAAAAACCTCCAAAGAATGATGAAGTGGTATAATAGAATACTTTTCCATGTGCCTTGCAAAAGCAGATCCAAAAGAATTACATGCATATAATCATGAGTTGTACCCTCTACTCATCAAAGACCACAATGTAAATGACAAGAACACTTACTTGCAATGAATGCATCTATCTACAAAAGAAGTAAACAATAGGAATAAAATTGGTTTATGAGGAGACATATTTTGCATTCACTGGCTTTCTAAGTGGTTAAATATTCGTATTTGTATCTTTTAACTAAAAATAGGAAAGCAATACGTAGACTTTAATAAAACATTGAGCATAGAACCTTATTGTATACTGTTTCATGACACAAATACTCAAAGTGGGCATTTTGAACCTTTGGTACAATTGCAACTAGTCCAACGCATAAACCATATGATCAATTTTTTATAACTTTAGAGAATTCCCTAGTAAGAATATGGACACCTTGAACAAACATAATATTATAGAATGAGAAATGCAAGGAGGTGATAAAAATAATAAAGAGCAAAAAAATATACATTTTCTAAGGAAATCATTCCACAATCACTCAGAAACACAAAAAAAATCATTAGATTTAAAATGATAAGCAATGAAGATAGTCCAATATGCAATAAAGCTAGTTTGAATAGTCATGAACAACAATCCAATATTAATGTTCTACCTATATTATCAACAACTATATCACCAACAACTAACAACTTTTATAAAAAAAAAAAAAGATCAAAGAAAACAACAATAGAAATATATGAACTTGAAATACAAGACACTCCAAAATAATCCTGCCCAATTTGTCACACTTTGCATTTCCAAACAAATATCAAACATGTAAGACCAAAGGAAAAATATATCTACAAAATGTTAACCCAACGTAATTACCCAGATGAAAATGAAAACATATGCAAAATATGTGACAAATATCTCAAACAGTCAAACCTTCCAAAGTTTGCAACACGAAAAAACATTGGAACAAATAATCCTTTACAACATGTAAAATGTCTAAGTGAACTAGAGGAATGACTAGTGTCCTTAAGAATTTATTTTGCTCAAATATGGGAAATAGGACACAAAAGATCACAAATGGGTCTATTTGGATCTATCATAAATGTGCCTATCAATTTGAACATTGTGCAAAACTCTTTGCTCCTTTCATTGAATAATACATCAACTATTGCAGTGTCTCTAAGCGATGACTTGAATATAAAAGTGCCTTCAAAAAGGAACGGTAAGACCTAATATTATTATGCAAGCTCTTCATGAATTTGCAAACACAAAATTGTACAAATCAAAAAATGTTCAAATCAATGATGCATGGTTGCAATTATTGGAGGAAGAGCAACAAGATAAAACATTAAGTGAATCTATGTCATTTGATTCCAATTCAGAAAGTGATAGTGAAAATGTTAAGCCATCAGAGACACTAATACATGGATTTATAGATTCAAGAAGCATACAAAACATGAAAAACAAAATTATTGAAATAACACATGCTGAAGAATCTTGCCCAATAGGAATATTGAAAGATAAATATGCACATGAAATGAATATTCCTACATTATTTTCTGGAGAACCATGCAATAGTCATGTCTCAAAAAAATTATTTTATCAAAAACTTGCACAATGTGAAGTCCTAAACTATCATCGTAATTTTGCACTCCATACAACAAATCTTTTCTTCAAAGTAGTCAAGATACTAATACACCAAGTATTGTCAACAATGTGGATCAGAATCATAAAATATCAACTTAAAGGAAGGAAACTCATTGCAAGAGACATTAAAAAAAAAAAATTTGGAAAAGATATTGAAATTAGAAATTGGATATGTTGACTTCAAAAGGATATGAATATCTCTAGACTATCGCCAACAACTTTAAAAAAATTCCTTCACTGTGATACATCAATTGGGACCACCAAATTTTTTGCTTACCTTTACAAGTGCAAAACAAAATTGGGAACCATTAACAAAAACTCTACACTCTTTGCACAAAATAAATGAATAAAACAGACACAACAATGAAAGAACTTGTGAATGTAATATCGGCATAAAAAAACTCATTCACAAAGACCCAATCACATGTACACATTATTATCGACATCAAATAAAAGTTATCTATAAATTAATAATGAGTGATGTCTCCTTCTTTGGTAGAGTTTCTGATTTCTTCTCTATGACAGAATTTTATAACAGAGGTATTGAATATGAGCATCTTTTGATTTGGGTAGATAATGCACCAATCTATGGCAGAGAAAGCAATATGGACCTAGTTAATTTTGTTGATAAGTACATAAGTTATAGTACAAGGCATTTAGAACAATCTCTAGAAAAATTGCAAATACATCATCATATAAAATGATACAGAAGATCAACAAAAAGAACATGCCAATACAACTTCCCTATCCCTCCCTTTCTAGAAATAGTATTACTTGAACCTTTAGCAAAAAGATTTGATACAATATCAACAAATGCAACAAACATATTCTCAACACTATAGAAAGCAAAGTATGATAGTTCAATCACATATGATATGTTTCTAAAGGAGCTACAATTGACAAAGTATGACTATGTCAACTCAATTAGGTCAACATTAGAAAGGCCTACTCTATTTCTCAAAATAAAACCTAGTCAAATATGGAATAACAATTACTCCAAGAAAATTCCATTGTTTGGAGAGCAAATACAGATGCACAATTTGTGTTGAATGCATATGCTACAGCTATGTATTGCAACTCATATATGGTAAAAGTAGACAAATAAATAAAAAATGCATTCAAATGGATTTGCAAAGACCACAAAAGAAATAATATAGATGCACTTCACATGATAAGAAAACTAGGAAATGCCTTACTTAACTTGCAATAGTTGTCAACACAACAAGCTACACATTTATTCCATTCAATGCAACTCAATCAAAGTTCCCAAAGGTGTATATTCATTGACACAAGACCTAATGATGGCCACCTTTTTTTGCTTAAATCTTCAAAATATTTGAGAGAAGAGCCAGATGAATCTGAGAATATAATGGCAAAATCTACACTACATTAATATGTTAACCATTCAGAAACTCTAAACCACATATGCTTTCTTGAATTTGTTTCAGAATACTATAGAAGTAAACATTTTAGTACAAAAAATTAAAACCTACTATAATATTTTTTATGAATTATAACATCCATATTGATCCAAAAAACTACTATAGAGAACATGTCCTACTATATGTTCCATTTATAATAAGTATTCAAAGAATTTTTGACAATTTTAGTTGTTGGCACCTATCATATGCACAACATGAAACAATTGTTATAAGTAACCATACAAAGTTTTTCCACAATATCAATAGAAAATGGGGAAACATTGGACAAGAGGAAAACGAACTACATTTCAAAGAGTCCAATAGACAAAACTCAAAGGAATAAGATAAAAATGACATAATACATGAAGATTACAACATATCAACATATATTCCAATAAATTCATATAAAAACATGTGTACATCATCAAATGTTGGATTTCAGATAACCAAACACCCTCAAATAATGAATAACATGGACTACTTCAACTTATGTCAAACACTTAATACTAAGCAACAAATCATAGTTAAAGACATCATAATCAGGAAACAAGAAGATAGAGCCACACCAATACACCTTTTCTTGATAGGTAGTTCTGGCACTGGGAAAACATTTACAACTAAAGTTATTTACCATGCACTCCTAGGTCTATACAGTAATGACATTAATGATGATCCTAACAAACCAAAGGGATTGATAGTTGCATATACAGGAAAAGCTACCTATAACATTGGTGGTGTCACCATACATTTTTGCATTACACATACCATTAAATAAGTTTGAATTCATCCCTTTAAACAATCACTAGTACATTTGACCCCATTTTTAGAGAAAATTTTTTGACCATCTATTCAAATGGGGTCAAATTGGTCAGAATTAAAAAATCCATGCTCGTGTTGGTTGAAATCTCGACCAACATGGGCTTTGTTATGTTAAAATGGAAAGTTTTCTATTTTGCGACCTGATTCATTGTTATGGAAAAAAGACTTGTATGCTTATTTTTACTTCCATGGTGTAGACTAAAATGGTATCCTCAAAAAAAATTTGCACCCTCCATATATGGATCATACATGATATTAAAGAAAAATGGCATTGAAGGGAAAAGCAAGTTCTTTATGTTCTTATTTATGCCTTTTTTTGCTTCCATGGTGCAAACTGAAAAGGTATGTGCCATCTAGGGTTCATCCTTGCTAAATCTTGAATAGTTTGTGCTTTGTATGGTTGAATCATTAGGCAATGATGGAATGGTGGGAGGAATCAAAGAAAGAAATGGGAGTTCAAATGAAAAATTCAGCTAAAGAGCATACTTCTATTAAACCAACATATAAAGTAGTGGTTATAGAGCAAGTATCGACCATACCAAAGTTAGAAATATTTGAAGGAGAGTTGTGCATTAAGCAAGTGCGCAATGGAGGAGATAGCAGCTGACATGCTGATGGAAATGGACATCAAGCAAGAGCTAGAGATGGAGACACAAATATCTACCTCAACAATGGAAAGTGTGGCGAAGGTAAGGTCTTGTTGAAAAGTATGATGCCCGCCCTTTCTTAAATCCTTATAATCTTTCTTCCTTAGACCATCTTTGTTCTATAATTATGGGGGTTTACAAACACATTATAGGCATATGCATCTCTACCCAATTATACATAATAGTTACAAACTAATTGATTATCAAATAATATCTAGGCAATGATAATACCACAAGAGTTGATATAAGAATAATATATGTTGTAAATGATAGCTTGAAACAAGAGGGAGATGTATATGTCTATACTAGGTACATGTCTTGATTGTATTTGTTCAGAGTTCAATTAAATGTTGATGCTGAAGAGTTCTGGCTGTGCTCCTTTATATAGTTGTATAAACTATCTTTCTGTTAAAACTTAAAATGCCTATTTTTTTCTGCTGTCTATATATCTTCCTTATTTCCCCCTTTCATCCTCCCTGTTCTTGAATGGTAAGATATATATATTTATGTGGAGGACTTAAGGTCACTAATCCCTGCTAGAGTCGATGTCTCTTTTGAAGAGACACATCTCTTCTTCTAAATAATTGCTAATTATTCTGAATGCAAGCAGTCATGTTAATATTCCTCAAGACCATCGATTTCTTAAAACATTTTAATTACTTGCCTTAATGCTATTGTTTTCTCAATTAATTATTGGCAATTAGAAAAGAATATGGCTTCTTGCATCCTGATCGTATATCATTGGTGGTATCATTACGGTCTCATGAAACTTGGGCCTTGGTGAAAATAATGAATCTTTTTGAATTCAATGGATAAATTGGATATTTAGATTGTGATTGCATTAATTTCAAGCTATTAACCCCACTAATACATTTGGTACCAAATTGCAACGGCAGTGCCATTGCAATTTTTTTGTCAAAACCTTGTCGTCATTGCAATTGCTACAGTCTACCATCACAATTGTGATGACGATAAGGTTGTGATGGAAAAACTGCAACGACACTATTGTTGCAATTTGTTACCAAATGTATTAGTGCCATAATTTAATTTTAAAAATTAATTTAATTCCATTCTTTATGATGAGAGATGGGTTTGTGTGAATCACTACTAATGAAACATGGGTAAATGAGTTTGACTCAAAAATTACACAGATGAATCCTTATAGAAATATCACAATTTGAGTTGTTGTGGAAAATATCTTCTACTTAGTATTTTAATTCTTAGTACTTAGTTTTAACTACTAAATATTTGTGGTTTACATTCTTTGTTAAGACAACAATGATGATGGTGATTTATTCTTTGAAACTTGTGATATGTGCAGACAGGTGTGGAAGATGGGTGTGATAAGTCAGTTGGAAATCTTCTCTACATGGTTCATCACATCACTCAATTTTCATAGAAAAAGTTTTCTATTTTGTGTCCTAATTCATTGTTATGGCAGAAAGACTTGTATGCTTATTTCTACTTCCATGGTGCAGACTGAAATGATATCCATGAACAAAATTGAAACCCTCCCTGTATGGATCGTACAAGGTATTGAAGAAAAACAATGGTTAAGAGTAAAGAAAGTTCTTTATGTGCTACTCTATTGCATTGATGTCCTTCCCAGACAGATCTTTAGCAACCTACAACACAAAGGGGATTGAAAATACATCATCGAATTGGGAATAAATAAAAATGCAAGGGAATGGAATAAATAACATAGTGAATGCTCCTATACTTTTTCATCATCTTAAGTCCTCCATTTTGGAAGTTCTCTGTCTCTTACATATTTTTCTATATGTATCTCTTAACCTTTGTGCCTTCTACATCTGCCATATAAGCTTTCATTGTCATAGTCTTTTATTAGATACTATGATCTTTATGTTTATTATTGTGAACTTCATTCAGTCATGTTGCACTCTTACCTTCGAGTAATCCATTGTTCTTTTCATTTCATGAACTCTATCTAGTCATGATTCACATTTTTTATTACACATGGATAGCAAACTATCATTGATTTTCTATTTCATCATTATTAGGAAGACTAGGTTGTGTAGTCAATGATGATTGGGTTTTTTTTGTAGGGTGCAATTCAGTCTAATGATTCTAATGTTCAAGAGAAGCTTCTCAAATACCCATTGGATGATTCTAAAATATTGGAGCTTGTTACTCGATAAATGCATGGAGTAGGTACAAACATTTTTCTTTTTCTTTTTTGGCATTTCTTAGCTCATGCTTTTGACTACTTGTTATGTAACTTCAATTAATGCAACACAAATCCTCATACATGTTATAACTATCAGAAGAATTATATATCTAGTGGATTATTACTATCCATCTCATATACTATTTAGTATTACATTAAAAAAATTCATATTCTTTTAGGTTGTTCAAGATTTTTTCATTTAGTTATATTTTAAAATGGAAATTTTGAGTTTTTTTAATATATATTTTAAATATGAAATAGTCATTTCATATATCTTGTACTAAACTTTTACCTTATCCCAAATTGTGCCCCAATCTCCAAAACTGAGAGAGCTTTTCATACCCAATCCCCTAGGTTCTCTACTAATTGAATGAAAGATACTTCTACCCTTCAAAAAATTGAATTAAACCCTTTGATTTCTCAATAAGAGTGGCTCCCTGTTGAGGCCTATCTATTTCAAAGAGTAGTTGGGATTGCTAAGTAGCTGTAAGTTGTTACTAAATGGCATGTTGGATACCACTGAAACTTCTTTTGTCTGTACAAAGTTTTTTGTGTTTCATAGGTTTTCTAACTGTTATCCATTAAGTTAGTGATTAACCATAGCCACCATTCGATCATTTTAACTAAGTAAATTGATTAACTTGGCCCTAGCTTTATGTTTTGTTCCTATCATCCATAGTGCAACAACTAGAAACTTTCTAAAAGAAACTTGGTTTGAAACTTTGATGTATACTCGTGCACTATTCCAAAGAACCTATTTTAATGCAAGAACAAGGAATATTAGCATACGTTGTAGAATCTGTGTCTACACATTTCAATTTCAATTTATTGAATGTTTATAGATCCCTTCAACTAATCCATTTCATACATATCTTGTAATCATTGCATTCCATGAGAAGACATCATTTAAGTTCTTATATTGAAAATTGTAACTCTTCCTGCTATTAAGTCCACAGTGTTCAAAATACAAGCTCTGTTGAAAAATTAGGTTCCTCTAGACTACATGGTTTCGTTAGATCTAGATACACTCATCTACTTAATAAAGTTAAATGAAATCCTCCTGGAGATAACTAGACAACAATGAACCTTTTACTTCAATTTCAAATAATTCCCACTGTGTATCATTTTAAGATGGCTCAGAGTTACCAAAAGTGTTTAACTGCACTACTACATTTGATCTCATTTTTCTACCAAAATTTTTCACCATCAATTAAAAAGGTTTAGGTTGGTCAGATTGTAGAAGGAAATTTTTCTCTTTTTTAAAAATCTAACCCATGTTGGTCAAAATTTCAACCAACACCAACATGTTGGTCGAAATTTCAACCAACACCAACATGTTGGTCAAAATTTCGACCAACACGGGCTTTAACTTTAAAATAAAAAATCATTTGATTGAGCACGTGAAGGAGCTAGAGGATGGTTAATGGTTTAGTTTTAATTTGCAAATGGATTCCCTAAAATTTGTCAGTTAAAGTTTTGGTGAAGAGGTGGCATTTATTCATAGCCACATTGTAGAGGAGCATAAATTGATGCAAATGCAGTAGCTGTAAGCGATACAGAGGCAAGCACAGCAACAACAACAACACATAGAAGGTTTGTTAAATGGCTCTGCTAATGGGTTGGTCGGTAATGATCCTCTCCTCTGGTAGAACCTTGGGATATAAAATGCCATTGCAACAAAAATATATGAGGAACGACTAAAGCTACCTCATTTGAAAGATTCCATGGATGATGGATCCCTTAAGGTGTTTGATTAGTTTATGCACCCATCTGAATACTTATCAAACTAGTGTGTAGTATGAACAATGGTACTAATTTAAACACATAAAATGTGTGACTTCATTTTGTAAATCATCATTAATAGATAGTTGTATGGTTGCTGGTACATTGATTTCATAGAGATTTGGAGATATTGTTGGTCAGTTATTGTATGCAAACTAGACAACAATGCTAAAGGCAACAAACATTCCCGGGAAGCCTTTAGGGTATATAAATTCTTAGCACAAACTCCTATGCCAAACTTACACTAATTCATGTATTTACAACTGGAAAGTGTGAATTGAATTTTAGTATTTGGTTCTAGTATAATGGTTTTTCATTTGAGCTGAAACTTTTTCTCAATGATTATACATTTGGATTAGATTTTTCTTTCCAAATTGTATTTCTCATCATGTATATATGGCCTTAGTTCCTTTTTATTTTGCATGTTGCATGTATAGGAAATTTTTAGATAGCACTAGAGGTAAAATGTTCACTCCTCTCCAGTAGGTCCAAGTGTGTAATCAGCAGCTTTCGGTAGCCCCACAGGTGTGTAAATTCTTTTCTTGTTCAATTTTGTTAACTTTTATATATAATTATATAATTAGGACCTTTTGTAAGGATACTGATGTAGTGGAGGATAAACAATGGCACATGACATCAAAAATGAGATGAATGTAGTACTTGGTTAGAGATTTGGTGCCTCAAAAGCTTCATTGTTTGGGGTACCAGGAGCGGGTCACTCAAAAACAAGCTTGCTAAGCCTAGGTTTGATGTCTTTCAAATTGCAATTAGTTCCATCTTTTCTTGTTAAGATCCAAAACTTGTTGAAGTAATCTCCTAAATCAAAAACAAAATTCAAGTCTATTAAGGCATTAGCTATTAATTGGAAAGGTTTTAAATAACTAAAAGTTCACCTGAAGATCACTACAAAAAACTTAGGAAATTTTTTTTGCTGAGATGTAGGTTAGAGAAAGATGTGCACTTGAATTACTTCTAGACAAGATGCATAAAGCTTATTTGTGTAAGGAGTCAATACATCTCTGTGATTGATATTTGATTTCTTGATTCTATTGCATCTTAAACAAGGATGATTATAAGGGATTGTGATGGTCCAAGAGACTCATTTCGCTGTCCATTGTGGTGGGTGTTTCTACTACCTACTGGAATGGTGGTATCCTGACCCTAAAAGCACCTAGATTCGTAATACATACCCAAAATTCAAAAAGGAAAGCCTTTGGACTGCATATGTCTCCTCCATGTATTGGTCTATAACAACCTTAAGCACTGTTGGGTATGGAGATCTTCATGCTTAGAAAACTGGAGAAATGGTTTTCATTATAGCATACATGCTTTTCAATCTTGGGTTACAAGCCTACTTGATAGGCAATATGACCAATCTTGGTGCCACTACTACATGGCATAGCTATTTACCACGATAAGTAAAGAAAAAATCTTATTTTCATCTTAGACACATTTTAATTAATTAAATTATATATTTTAATTTATAATTATTCTTGAGTAAATACAAAAGAACTTTTTGAGTTTAACGAAGCTTTCATTATTATAATCCTTAGTTCACGATTGCTCAAAACTCATGGTTCTTCCATAGGAACTCAATGTCTGCTACTTCTCCAAAGGCAAGGATTGAGGCTTAGTCTGCTGAAATTATCAAAGTGGCAAGAAGGATCATCATGAAAGGCCTTGATTTTGCTATTTGTATTAGACTCCCAATTTTTATTTTATATGCCCTAATTCTTTTCTTCCATAGTTATGTATCTGATTCATGAAGAGGTAGAGAAAGGGATTCAACAGTAATCAGATGAGGTAGAGTGAAGGATTCACAGGGTAATCAAATGAGGCTAAGTGAGGGGCATAGGGATAATAAGTACTTTCCTCTATGTAGCATGAGAAAGCTGATCCCTATTTAGTCTATGGATTGTGAATGAGATGAATCAGGCAAACTGAATGCCTTTGTTTGCCAACCTATCACAACTAGAAGGTTGCACCAATAAATGTCTTAGAGATGTGACCTAGGTCATATTGCCTTGGCAATGATGCACTTAGTTTGATGCTAGGAAAGAAAAAGAAATTTTTGGGTTTAGTTTCTCTGTAAGAAGCTAGGTTTTCCTATTGTTCTAATATCTAAATCTGCCCTTCACATGGGTAGTAAATTTTATTATGGACCTATACTAGATCTCATGTGCTTTTCTATTTGCAGTGGTTGTATTATGCAAATATTAAATTCAATATTTGGGTGAAACCCTTTATATTCATTTTATGGTATGTTACCCATAATAGTAGATCTGTTCACCGCTGAATACACATGATATTTCAGTTTTATGTTCTCAAGTTTTGGCTATTATTTAACTTTTAAGACATGATGGAAGTTTGTGAAGGATTTTCCATGAATTAATACTTTGCATTTTACTCTCTTAATGTTACTAGAATTTATTGTTTTTCACTTGATTAATGTGCATTCTTTTGATTCATGATTACCATGATACAATTTATAATAGCTTTATGCTCATGTATCATTTTCAACCTTATGTAGGCCATTTTTATCTTTTTCTACACAATTTCTTTTCTTGCTAGTTTGAATCTACTCATAGAGAACATAGAAAGGACAAAAACTGGATCATCATATTGAGGAAAGTAGTATTAAAGCTTCTTTGGATGCACAAAAAATATTTTTAATGACATTTTGTAAGGTAGATTACTAAGGTTTCAGTTCAAATATGTTGGGATGCAATCTTTCATTACCTTGAAAAAAATATAGTTTGAAAGCAGAGTTGTACTTTTCTAATCCTCATTCTTAAAACTAGTCTTAACACATTGTTTTTTCATAAAGGGAAGTCTTTATTTAATCACAATAGGATATTAAAAATATATTATAGACGTTGAGAAAGAAATTACACCAAGGATGGTCCAGTAGAGCCAGTGAAGTGCCTAGGGACAATCAAGTTTGACAGCTCCTCAGCTTTGAAAATGTCTTATGCAAGCTGATTTCATTGGCCTTTCTGTCAACAAGACTTAATTTTTTGGAGGAATAAACTGATAGCTAATCTAATAAAAATTCTAAATAATCTTAAAATCAAATTAAACACAAGATGAAGCTGTACAAATTTGACTACATATTTTCCCAAAAGACATTAGATTACCAACTTAGAATCTCCATAAATGTTAAAGATTCTTTAACTTTTTTAATTTCAAAAGGAAGGCCAAACTTCTAGATTATAAATTCAGCAATGTTGTTGGATGCTTGCTCAAGCTTTATGTTGAATTCTGATAGCTATAAAGGAGGTTTAGACCAAAGCACACAATTAGTAGCACAAATATTAAATTTGGCTTTCAAGGAACCACTTAAAAAAGAAAGAAGGATATTTGAAATGAATTTTTAGACAAAGGAAACCTTCCAATGAGTAGCTAATGAATTTCCTAAGGTTTCATTCTTTGAGAAATGAATTTCCACATTAGATAGCTCAGTTAGAGTTAATTTTTTTCTTGAGATAAGCTTTGAAATTGTTCATCATAGCCTGCTGAATATTTTGTATCAAGGTGTTCTTCAAGGTAGCCATGTCTATAAAAATTATTTGTTATTGTCAATCCAAATGGACCAAAAGATAGGTAAGGGAGAGTACAAAAACTTAATAAGGGACTTGCTACATACAAAATTAAATTTTAATGCCAAATGCAAAATTCTAATTTTAGTTTTGTTTGAAAGTAGAGACCAAAATTGAGAGAGAGAAATCTGAATGGAAAACACTTTCTTTTTGTCAAAGAGAAGGTGAGGTTGGGTGTCATAGGTGTTGTAGCATCTGAAGAAAATATTAGGTTCAAAAATGCCCCTTTTTCATTGGTGAGAACTTTGTTCTGCTTGACAAGCCACTGAGACATACAACTTTAGAGGTAATGTTGAAATATTTTTAAGTTTTTGACTTAGAGGACTATTAAGAGGTTACCCTTTTTGGAGAAGATGAAAACCACATCAATTAAATACATCCTTGTAGAACTAATTTTTCTCCAAGTTAAAATGTCATCCCTATATCAATTTGTAGGAATAATGCCCCTAAATCTCTTCCTAATCAACACCGATTCATTTTGAAGTTCCTTAGAAAGCCCATTAATACCAGAACACTTTGGAAAAATCCTTTCTAGTCGAATGTAGTATTCCAGATTTTGCCACAAGTTATTTCATGGACAAAAAAGGGCCACTCGAAGAGCTTAAGCATTCATTAATGAGAGCTAGACCATCTAAGAAGTAAGATATGATTCTATGGCTATCTTTAGGATGCTTAATTTTATTAGCAGCTCTAACAGCTAGAGTCCATATTTTAGAGGTGCCTTTCTTTTGAAGGATGGAATTTAGTTAGCACATGCATTGTTTTCCATCACCATATTTGACAAAATAAAACAAAGACTTAATGGAGTATATAAGAATGTCCAAAAAAGCTCAGTCCTTGTGGTAGTACTCATTGTGAGTGAGATCTAATTCCCAAACCACCTTGAAATTTTTCTTTAGTAATTTTATCTTCAGCTAACAAAACAAAATTTCTTCTCATAGATCTAATTACACTCTTTCCATAAGATGTTATTTTTTATCTGAAAACTGCAAAATTAGAATGGTAGCACAATATGACATGAGTTGATAGAGAAAGGATAGAGATGACTGATTTTATCAAACCAATCTACCTGTGAGATTTAGCTTCCCATTGTTGAAGCTTTGAATGTGCATGTGAAATTTTTTCCAAGAGTTAAGTCAGGATTAGAGCTTTACAAATTGAAGTTAATAGGAACACTCAACTATTAAAAGAGATTAACATCATTAAGCACAAATTGAAGAATCTGGAAAAGCTTTGTTATTAGCAGAAGAGGCGTTTATATTTATAGTGTAAAATTTGCATTTTTCAACATCAATGGCATCAGTCAAAGTGAAAGTAGAAACTATCAAGACAACTATTTAGCTGGCTAACATTGAAGTTATTGACTTTCTTACAAAATGGTGTTATTAGTGAAGTGAGCATTAGTAATCTTTCTAATCTCATTGATAACCTTGATTCTAGTACCAATTGAACCTCTCATTGAAGCTAATAGGGACATACAAAAAGCTTCTTCTAAAATGATATATAGGTAGGGAATGACTGACCAGCCTTGACCTAAACTTGCAGTGCCCTTAAGAAATTGAGCTGGAGATTTGTTGATAATTAGACCCACCGAAGGGCCAATAATGCATCAAAGATTCATTTCATGATTGAAAAAGGGTTCCCAAAAGCTTGCAAGACTTGCATCAAGAAGTTAAGATCAATTCTATCAAAGGCATTTGCCATGTCAAGTTCAATGGAAATCCTTTTCTTAGTCACCTTGCTGTTGGTATCCAATGCAACAATAACAATATTTTTATACATTTACTTACCTAGAATGAATCATCCTTGCTCCTCAAGGATGTTAAAACTTAAATCTTTTTTATTTTGTTGGCTAAGATTTTAGTTATGAATTTTTCAGATGAATTGCAAAGAGAAACAGGTATGAACCTATTGAAGGTGTGAGTGTTCTCTTCTTTAGGTACCAATGCTAAGGCATAATTGATGTCTTCAATGAGAATATCACTTTGTGAACATCTTCAACCAGTTGAAGGTCAACCACAATGAGTTCAAAAAACTAATGGCTAAAAGAGTTTGAGATCTCATCAGGTTCACGTGTCTTGTCTTATAGCCATGTTCAAAAAGAAATCCTTGAGCTCCTTCATGGTGACCATTTGGAAATATAATATTTTAAATTTCTTTAGTGATGATATTAGGAATGTCATTAAAGGAGAGAAGCTTGAACAATAGGGTTTTTTTTGACTTGTGATAAAGATCTTTATAGTGGTCCTAAGTGGCGAGAGTGTTCTCTTCTTTAGGTACCAATGCTAAGGTAGAATTGATGGCTTCAATGAGCATACCACTTTGTGAACATCTTCAACTAGTTGGAGATCAGCCACAATGAGTTCAAAAAACTAATGGTTGAAAGAGTCTGAGATCTCATCAGGTTTAAGTGTCTTTTCTTATATCCATGTTCAAAATGAAATCCCTGAGCTCCTTTGTGGTGACCATTTGACAATATATTATTTTTAATTTCTTTAGTGATGATATTAGGAATGTCATTAAAGGAGAGAAGCTTGAATAATAGGGTCTTGTTTGACTTTTGATAAAGATCTTTTTAATTCCTTTTCTGTTAAAAATCATATTGCCATTGCCTAACACAATTTTTTCGATCGTGTTCCATTCACACCTTTGATATGCTTTGAGGTGTAAAAAAATATTTTATTAGCATTTCCTTCATAGCATCAAGTAATGTAGAATTTGACCCTCAAATGCTCTTTCAGCTTGACTATTTTATGCAACTAGACAACGAAAAAAAAATCTTTAATTTAAGAGCTTCAGTGAGGGGTAGTATTTTAGATAGTTCTTCATTTTTTCTCAAGCTGGAGCAACATAGATTTCTTAGGCACATCAAAGATAAAATAAATTTTTATCCATTTTCTCAAATGAAATTATAATTTAGAGATATTGAACTTACAAATGTCTTGAGCATTGTTGGAAGAGCATCATGAATTCCATCTATACTCAACTTTTTATGGAAAATCGATCAGGTGAATTCAATCAGCATTGTATTTAAAGGGATTATGGTCCCTATTTTTATTGCTACTAACTATCCAAAAGAATTAGTTTATTATCAAAAATCATGCATTGGATAATCTTGCAAATAAAAATGAGGAAGAGGTTAAGAATATCTTCTTGAATTAGAAACCTATCAAGTCTAGGAGCAATGATGTTGTCTCCAACTCTCTTATTTAGCCAAAGTGTACTTCCATATAGAGAGCTTTATATCTTGAAGTTCACCTAGGGAATTGATGTCTTGAACATGATTTCTACAAGGATCTCTTTTTTTGTGTTACCTCCTCTTTCTGATGGGAAGAGAAACATCGCATAGACTTTGATAGTGCTCCTTGGCTTGCATCAAGTTGCCACTATCTTTAAAGAAATGAATAGCCTCATTATTACTTGCCTCTTTGTCCATTAATATGTTTTCTTCTAAATTTGGGTATCATCCAAATCCCGAGCTAGAGAAAGAAGCACTAGAATGAGAGTTGGAACCAGAGCTATAATGGGAGATCGAACAAGAGCCTGAGCAAGAGTAGAAGTAGGAAGAGGAAGATTTGGAGCTAGTAGTGGAAGTTGAATCTAGGAACATCCTCGTCCTAGCAATTGTAGGCACTACAGTGTAGCACAATAGGAGTAGAACTAGTTTTCCTTGATGCAACATCTTTCTCATTGTAAGACATAACCCCTACACAACAATGAATACCAATAACTACCCCTAGCCTCTCTTTTATACTGTATGGAAGCTAGGTGTTAGCAATGGGGAGTGTGAAAATTAGCACTAGGTGAATCATAATATCGAATTTAGTGGCACTATATTCCTTCCACAAAAAATTAGGTGTATATAAAACTAAAATTTTAATAATATATTAATTTATTAGTAATTTAACATCATGATGATACTTAAATACTAAAATTCATAATACTTAATATCTATTTTTTATTTTAAAATGTTTTTTTGTTAGAAGAGGGACATTGGTTATTGGTTTACCATTAGCATGGATTGTCAGTTTAACCATTTTTATAGGATCCAATTATTTGAATAAAGAGGAATCTAGTTGAAAAAACCTTGAGCTTGTCAGTATAGAAAGATGGATTTATTGTCCGCTAGTGATGTGCCCATTTTTTACCATCGAGCACCATGAGGCCTTCTCCTAATACCTCACTCATTAGATCATTACTATATAGAAACCCTCAAATACACTTGCTAACCTTAACCAAGCCCCTATAAAATTTTTTTAAGAATGTTGATTCATTGTAATTACTTGCAACATCAATTGCTTGTTGATTCTTGGTCCATACCCTTATGGGGAATAACATTATGGTGTAGGCTCATGATATGACAATCTCAATAACACAAAACCTTTAACAATCTTTCCTCTCTCCATTAAATGAGAATATGTAGTTACTATGGCATAGTTCTCATAAAATATGCAAAATTTACTGTCTAACAACAAGCAATAAGTTTTTTTGACAATAACCCAATGATTCAAGACAACATTAAACATCAGTAACAGTACTATACTTCATTACCATATATCTAAGAATCTTGATGATCACCACAACCAATGAATAAGGAAGAAAGAAATAAAGTTGCAATCAAGACGATTACACCAAAAGAATTTCACAAAATACTAATTTATTATACATAATTACACATGTTTTTTCATCTTTCTTCTCCACATATCTTCCCTGTCCTTCTACACAAGATTACTTTTTCCAATCCTTTCCCTTTATCTTATTCATCTTTACATTGTTCTAATTGATTCTACTTTCTGTGATTTTAATTGGAGGCTAAATTGAAGTCTATTTTACATCTACTACAAGAGTTGGTTCATCAATTTTTAAAAATGTGGCAATGGTTGGTGGCATCTTACTCTCAAATACATTGGCGAGACATCAACATGGTTCAAAAGAAACTTGGCCATTAACCTCTGAAGTGGTTATTCTATGTGTCGTGTTTTGTCAAGATGGTGGTTTTGAAATATCTTAATGGAAAGAATGCTTCTGAGAGGGGGGGGAGGGGGGTGTGAATCTAAAGTACTAGCTTCTAACCTATTTTTCTCAAATCCTTGTTAACATAATATTGAAATGTACATGCATGCATATCAACATTAAGCAATTATGAAAAACACATGTGCATCACCTCATAACACTAGAAATTTTGGTAACCCAAAAACCCTCCAGAATAAGAAGGTAAAATTGGGGTGGGGATGATACCCACAAAATTACTGTAGCAATAATGTTTGACCAATTCTGATGATCTGCCCTATTAAAGGCTACAACACATTTTTAATTGTGACCTTGTTAGAGGATTTACGAACACTTTACATGAAGTGTTACCCTATTAAAGGATTTAATCACCTATTTAAAGGATCTACAAAATAGTTGTTAAGCTAACCTATCACCATAGGGTTTCCTTTCTAATATAGTTGCTAGAGAGTATTAGGTATAATAACCTTGATAGATTATGATCCTTTGATCACTAAATATGGGCAATTGATCTGCTTTCTCTGATCTTGATCCTCTAAGATATGATACTCTTCACTCTCAAATAGTTTTCCTTACACACATTTGTCCATTCACTTACTTATTCAATGAGACTTTGTCTTCCTTATAAAGACATTCAAAGACTTAGGGTTAGATGTGGATCTATGATCTATATCAAATCTTTTTTTCCCACTCATTCCTTGCACTTATATTATTGGTTGCATGCCTTCTCCATTTTTCTTATTGGCTACATGTAGATTGCATAGGAAATACAAAATATTTGATCTTATCATTTTAATCCTTCGAGATTTATCATATGTCGGCCATGAAAATGGTTTACATCTGAATTAGTAAAGTTACAAACTCATATGTACATTCTGTGTTACTTAACACTTATTGATTCTAGATGCTTGACACATGTAATAAACTAGCTTACTCTACTCTTGTTGCATTTTTGTATTGCTTGGCATCGTCTGTGACACAACACTCAAATATCACTCAGTACTTGTATCATGTTTGGCACCTAAAGTCATTCGCCACTTGATTCTCACTTGGCACCTGAAGGCTTCTTGACACCTGAACATCACTCAACACCTATTGGTTTTTCTAACTTGGCACATATTGTACTTGGCTCCAATGTAGAAAATGGTTAAGTGTGGTGGCACGCAAATGTCAAAACCATTTTGAGACTAACAATCTCCCCCTTTGACATGAGTGACAAAAACACTTAACTGACCTTATGAGGACATGTAGGTTTTAAAACCTTGACAAAAATTTTGTAGTTATATAAAAGTTTGTAATATACAATATATACCTCAAAATTGTTGTAACTCCTCTTGGGTTGATTGTGTCATTATCTGTGCTATCTTGGTAACCAAAATTTTATGTTGTATATCATGCTCCCCTTTTATCTTGTCTCCCCCTGTTTAACTTGTCTCTTTGTCTCCCTCATTCATCTTGTCTCCCCTTGTTTAACTTGTCTCCCCCTTTTTGACAATTATGTCAAATGATTTTAAGGGTTAAGACCATATTTTGCTAGAAATTTGTTGTTTACCTCCATAATCATCTTGAGAGCTGCATCCCAATTATGCAAAGCAATTTCTAATGACTTGTGCTAGATGGCAGTCTTGACAACAAGGTGAATAATTCCTTCTAAAGTAGAAAGATTAGGATCTTTCTTGAGAAAAGTTTCAACATAGACTTGTTCTTTATGGAGTACTTCTAAATGTGGGGTAATGGAGGATTGGAGCTATATTAGTTTTGCCTTGATGGTGGCCTCTTTTTTTGTTAATACAACTATTTCTGTTTGAGTGTGAAATATTTGAGAAAAATGCTTCTCACTTTGAGCTGGATCCTTGGGTAGCTGCATGCTTGAAATATTCAAATTCCTCTCCAGGCTCATTATCTTTTTGCTAGTTTCCTATGTGAAGTATGAAAAGTCATGCAACTTTGTGTACAATGAGAATATATTCTCAAGTACCTTTTTCACTTTTTCTATTACTTTTGCCAATTTAATCTGTGAATTTGCTATTTCATTAGATATTTTCTCATTAACTTTCCCTTGAAATTTTATTTTAGATCATTCCATAAGTTTTGCATTTTCTCTTGGTCTGCATTTGTCACCTGGTCAACAATATCTATCAATTGTTCCATTATATGTTTGGATTCATCTAGTGACTGAATACTAAAGGCATCCATAGAGATGTCTTTAATCTCATGTAGTGTTTGTTTTTGTTTATACTCCTTCTTGAGTATCTCTTGGTTTTTTCTTCTATTTAAGGCTTCTATTGTTTTTGAGTCATAACTTGGTATGACTATTTCCTCATCTACTTCAGGGTCTCCATACTAAAGTACCCTTGCAACTTTTGTAGAGCTTGATCCTCATGCAGATATTTGTAGTGGCTATTGTGAAGGAGTCCCCAAGGTAGGAAATTTTATCAATGTTTGTATTGCCTCCTACTCTTTAGGGGTTTCCTCTATTTTCTCCTCCTACTATCTACCTTGATCAATTATTATAATTTTAGGAAGTGCACCTTGAGTTTGTGCTATAGGATTAGTGTAATAGTCTATCCTATTTGTTCTATTTTCTTCTCTCCTATTGCACTCAACTTTTGTATTGTTTTGTCAACTATGCCTGATGAAAAAATTGTTGGCACTTGAAGTTGACCACTAGTAGCTGTAGAAATGATGGAAGGTGGTTCTTGTAGATTCACCTTATCTCTAATTGTATTTTTTACTATTTTTTGTAATTCATCCACACTCACCAATACTGGATTCGTACATAATCTTTCTTGTTGTGTGGATTGGTCAAGGATTCTTTTGAGATCCTTTGTAGTTAATGGATTGATGTTCTGAGCAGAAGTGTTAGGAACATCCTATATAGTTGTAGTTTCTACAGGTGTGATGGGTACATGACTAGGGCTAGAAGGTGGCAATTATGTGTCTTGCACACTCTGGTCTTGTTGCTACTCTTGCTCAGCTATTGTTGTTTCATTTTTCTTTTGTGTCTTCTCCTGTGTTTCTTTCTTTTCTTCTTCCTTCTTCTCTTCTTCTTGTTTCTTTTCTTTTCCTTCTTTTCTTCTCTTCCTTGGTCTACTTTTGTCTTCTCTTCTCTCCTTTTTCTTCTTTCTTTAGGTGGAGTAATAGCTTCTTCCTTGTATTCTTCTTCAAGAAAATCTTCAATATTTTTGTACAAGTTCTTCCATGATTTTGTTGTTCTTTGTACAATTTCTTCCATTTTGTTTTGGAGAATGAAAAATGCTTTGTACTTAGGTGTAAACCTAGTATTATGCCTTTTGACTACTTTCTCTATTTTCTCTTTGGTCAAATCAGGCAGTATGCTTGCTAGGGTTGATTCTCTCATCTCCTTCTCCATTTTCAAACAAAAATGCCATCTGTCTTCAACAATTTTTGATAGTTCATTTGGAAATTGTTCATCTAGTTCAAGAGGAGTATACTTGAACTGTGCCATCATTCCATACACTAATTCTTCTATTCTATTTTGTTCATCTTTAGTGAAATTCTTAAAATCAACTTTATTTATGTTGCTTAAGTCTCCATTTCCAATCCTTTTACATAATGTATCAACTAAAAAATGGCTTTTCTTTTCAGATTGATCTTCTTCATCAGTATTAGGTTGAGCCACATATTTTTTTCTTTTCCTTGGCCCTTCTTGTGTGTTCTTGATTATTTTCTTCTTTGTAGCATCTTCTTTATCCTTTTGTGTGGAGGCCCTCATTGTAGCTCTGGTTGTTGGCTTGTGTGGTGATGGCATGGCAGTTTTCTTTGGTTTGGACTGAGCTGGAGGCTATTCTGTTGCCTTTATTTTCTTTCGCTCAACTAAGGTTGGAGCATCCTTCACTTCTTCTTCCTTAGCACCTTCCTCCTTTTCTTCACCTAGGCCTTGAGTTAATCCCATTGGGCCTTGGTCCTATTCATCCTAAGCATCATCATTGTCATCATCATCTTCTTCTTCTCCTTCAGCCTCTATTCCTTCACCAAATTTCTTCTTGATTTTCTTCATCAATTTATCTTTCTTCTTCAATGTGGAGGAAGTCTTTAATTCCATATTTATCTTTTACCTTACCACATCATAAGTGCCAAAGTGTGGGGCACTCTTATCTGTCTCTTCTGCCAATAATGCAGTTATGGTTGTAGATGCTTCATCTATGTTAATCTCATAACCAAATGGCCTTAGCCATCTCACCCTTTGAGCTGCTGCTTGGATATAGGTGAAGTCAATATCAACTAAGAAGAATATATCATTAATATGTTTTTCCACTAAGGAAACTAGTATTCTCACCCTTTACTTGATGGATTTCTTAAAATCCTCAAAATAGCTAGTCATTAAGGTATCAAAATTGTCTCCCATTTGTTATATATATTCATTAATTTGGGATATGATAGTTCTATCACTTCTCCATGTAACTTTTCCAAAAGAGGTAAATTCATTCTAAACATAAAAGAATACACAAACCAACATTTCTCCAAATTTGCATTGTGCACCCTTTGTCCTTCTTATGGCAGCTACGTTTTCATTAATTTGTTGTAGTTGCAATTCTGCAAGATCATAAGTATGATCATTTTTCACCAGTTTGTAGCCTACATCCACTACAATATATGGCACATTATTGAGTCTACTAGATTGATAGAACTTATGTGCAATAACTCTAACATAAAACTCAACCGGAGGATCCCGAATGGTGTGAATTTTCATTCCTCTTTTGTTCCACTGAGCACCTATTTTGTTTTCAATAACCTCCTTGGATTCACTTCTCAAGGTCTTGAAGTGATCTAGGGTAGGATATCCAGTTACCCTATGCATGATTACTTTTGCAATTTTTACAGGGACATCTTCTAACCATAGACTACCATCATGAATTCTACTCAACACAAGTCTGATCCATTCTATTTTAAATATGGTGGGAAAACTCAAAACTCGTGTTAAACCCCTCCTTTCAAAAATTTTGTATTCATCTTTTAGGATTCCATTGACACATAGCTTTGCAAAGGCTTCTCTTATTTCCATGTCTCCTATGGCTCCTATCTTACAATTATAGAATCTTCTTACATCCTGAACCATAACAATGTTTGGGGGTATGCAAGAAAGGGCTCTAGCAGGATCGTTTTTGTATGTAACTTCAAGGATAGGGAAAAAATTAGGCTACCTAACCTCATTAGATACTAATTGGACTTCAAAAAACTCTTTATCCTAGGTTTTCTTAGAACTCGAAGCCATTTATACAAACTAGTGTTTCCTTTTTATAGAAATATGAAACTGCGTAGCTTGGGACAAATGAAAATGCCTCAAGATCGATGAAAATGCATTATAAGAGGTTGCAATCTACTTGGAATGCTAGATTCATTGGTATGAAGTCACTCTACTCTCTTTCCCTTCTCTACTTCTTGATCGTGATGAGGAAAAATGATTGAAATCTTGATAATATACCCTATTTTCATCCCATTAAATGCTCAACTACAAACTCAACATTAGCTATCAACTCGATCGCTGTTAGGAACTTGGCATTTATTGGAGTTTTACTCAGCATCCAAAGACATCTTGGCATCAATATTTAAATTTTTGTCTTAGCATCTTGTTTCATGCAGATTTATACTTTGCATTGCTTCTTTGTGGTTTAGGGCTGATGTATGATACCTCCTTATATGTATCAGCCCTGTAGGCTCTTTCTTGTGTTTAATTGAATGAGAAATGATCACTTGACCTTATGGGTGAAGTGAACCTTTCATTGGATGAACTTGATTCATTCTTTTTCTGCTATATTTTCTTCATGTCTATTTTTATGAGTTCCATATCAATCTTTTATTTTCCCTTGTTTACATCAATCTTTGGTACCTTTGACCTTGTAGGACAGTTTCTACTGATATGACCAATTTTCAGAAAACTAAAACATGTGGTTTGGTTCAACCACCTCTTATAGTTCCCTTTGAAATGTGTTCTTATGCAATTCTGGGGTATATGTCCATATTCCTAACAATAATGATAGTTATACCTGATGTTGTAATCCCAATGGTACTGACTTTCATTTCCTTTTGTTTTTGTTGGTTGATTTGATGCCCACATAGACTTTGATTTGCATTCAAATGCTCTATGTCCATAATTCTTACAATTATGACAATGTCCATCAAATCTTTGTGCCCTTGTGACTTTGGATCTGTATTTGTGTCATATGTCTTTGCATGTTGCACTTGTGACGGTAACTCTTGTTTTTGGGTGTGTTTGGCTGATTGATTCTTCTACTCCTGCAAACATTAGCAGTATGCCCCTTTTTTATTATAGTAATGACAAATGAGTTTAGAATGAAATGTCCCTTTTCTAATTTTATATGATATTTCAAGCCTCTAATTAGATCTTTAAGATCAAACAACCAATATTTCAAAGATCCACCAATTTCTCAATAAACCCCAAATCGGGTACGCTAGAAATAGTGCCAAAAACTTCACAGCTTTAGATATTATAAATAAATCTGAAAGTGGAAAATTTTTATAGAAATTTGAGCAGCATAACAGCCTAAAAAATGACATTTCCAGATTTGCATAACATTTAAACAACATCCCCCAAACGGATGCTCATCGGGCTCCCGAAAACAACACAGAATAGCCTGAAAACACCACAAAAACACTAATAATCTATCACAGAAGTATAATCACGACCAAATACTTATATTCAGGTCTATTTTAACATCTTTTAATCTGAAATACAGCAGAAACCCAAACTGATATGAAATACTCAACTGGAAACACCAAACTCTTACAAAAAAAACACACCCGAAAACCTACAAATCTGCACTGTTCAGCATAAAGGAAAACTCTGCATGAGAATGCACATGGAATGGCTTCAAAATCCCATTCTTAGCCTTCCTAGAAACCTAAAAACTCCCATTCTTTGGTATCCTTCTCCACAGGTTTGGCAGCCTCTAAAGAACAACAAAGAAAATGAGCAAAAATAAAGTTTTGGAATTCAGCCCAAAATGCCTCCAAACCCCTTAAAAGAGTGCATAACCCTAACTCACGTCCAAGAGGGGTTAATAAAACATATTTTAATAATAATTTTCATTTATTAGTCCATTAGCTTCCAAATATTATCCCCTTTTTTTGAAACATCACCTTTTTGGGTGTCCCTACCTTATAACAGATTATTATTTTTAATTATTTGAAAAGGGGACATGACAAGTCCTCCCCTTCCAAATATTTCTTGTCCTCAAGCAATGGCTAAAAAACAAAGCAATCAATCCACCTGGATCCCAAATGTAGTCATGAACTATACTATTGTCAATTAGCATAGGCTCCTACAATATCGTCTGCAATATGACCAAAAGGAATCCATAATCAAACTAACAATTATTGCTCAACCAAACTCCAAAGTCACAACTTCCACAGTGAAAAACCCACAAGACACAAACTCTTAGAACATCAAAAACCAAGTAAAGTGGACAAATCAAACTGCCAACATAGTAAATACCATCAATGCATCCCACTGGCCTATACAGAATGTACATTCCAACTTTCCAACAATGGTGAATGCTCCCAAATGAACATATACCAAGTATGGAGAATCTGCACACTGTACAACTCCTACAATCAGCACAACTCTACAGATCACCGACCACTATCTCATAACCATAACTGGCATGCACCCCTAATGGTGAAAAGCCATCACAAGATAAATAACAAGAAATGGAACCCAAACCAAATTTTCCTACCATCAACTCCTCAACACAAGGATCAAATGCTAACTGATGTACATACCCTACAATATAATATTGATAAAATAAACCAACCTCAGTCAATAGCTCACCATGAACAAGTGATACAACCCACTATGACTAATCACCAGCTAAGTCAAGAGATGTCATAACCAAAGGAGTAGAATCAATAACAACACCCGCTAAAGCATCACTCCCAAACACCTAATCTAAGTCATGTATTATCAAGCTGTCAACTATAGAACCTATCGCCATGTCATGCCCATCACAACTCTCATCCCAAGGCATCAAACTATCCCATAAGTGATGATAATCACTAGGAACCAAAGTACATCTCTATATCATCATCTCATCAACATAGTCATCAAAGGTGAATTGAAGAGCATACCTCACAATGTAATGTCAATAGAATGTGCCAATCTTAGTTAGTGGCTCAGACTACAATCTAGATGTAACTAACTGCAATCGATCACTAACCAAGTTGGAACTGAATACTACCTCTGAAGACATCGCCAAGGGAGTAGTATTACTAGTAGGAACCATGCCAACTGTCAGCTCACCAACATCACACATGGTCTTTGATACAACATCTCTAGTCTTCATGCCATTAGTACTAGAGGTCACCATCATGTCAGGCATTCCAAAACAATCTACTATAGCACCCATCTCAACTGGACCTGACTCTAGTGGGGATGAACTCAATATGCCAATATTAGTATCAATGATGTATGCATCCCCATCTCCACTATCTTTGACAATCTCGATCATGGACATCCTCAGATCACCAGACACCAGAGCTTGTGACTGTATAGAATCTGGTAAAGATTGTAGCTACTCTAACTCCATGGTCACCTTAGCCAAATGAAACTGTGACTCCTTGAAAGCCAACTATGTACTCTCAAGAATCTCAGAAGTCACCTCAAGCTATTGTGTAAGCTCACTCACCTCATCTTCCTTGGCCAACAATGCATCGTGTGTTGTACTACCCCAGTCCATAAGATAATCTCTATCAGCTACCAACTGCATATAATCCTATCTCAAAATCTAGATAGCCTCCCATAAAGAGTGGAACTCTATCAAGGAAAGATAACTACCTCCCTGCTCATCACTAGTAGGAGAACCTCATCCATAAATTGCTAACAATTGACAAACAACATCAAAATGTTGGCAAGTAATACCAATGTATCGCTCACTAACTCTCAACTAACTAGACACATGATGGCACTAGCTAGACTGTATCCTACAAACCTCATCTTACACACTATCTAAAGGAGTATCCTCAAGGTTATTGGTCTCTAGAGTATTACCATCCATAACATGCAAATCAACTCCAAAGCTCATATCAACATACAGAGTATCAAAAAAAGTAGCACTGCTATCCAACTCCTCTGTACCAAAAGAAACCACCAAGGAAACTAAGTCTTCAAAACTGCCCAATGCATCCTCCTGGATGTCATCAATGCCAATATGATCCTGAGACTCATCTATACAGACTACCAAATATGAAATATCATCAACACATTCCAACAAAAATGGTCGACTAGATATATGAACAAAGCCCAACACCAGTGTCTAAAACCTAATACCAATATTAGACAAGCTGCTAGCACAAGAAAAGACAACACTGTGCAATCTGCTAATCAAATCCATGATAGCACCCAAACAAACACTGCTACCAAAAAGTGTTAAAGATCTTGAGTCAACTGAATCCCAAACACCAATATAACAATCTCGAGTCCATATCCATAAACTAGAATCAGCTAGTAAGTCAAGAAAACTCCTCACTTGAGTAATATGACCAATACCAACTAACTCCACATACCTGTCATGATGAGATAATGAAGTCACAATACTATCTTTGTTCACTTTCAGCTGGATGGACAAATCATGTGAATTACTACCTACCTCAACCTCATGTGATGAAGCATCTAACTATGCCTGGAACTCTTTCTCAACAAAGTCATGAATGCTCAATGTCTGCTCATCTCTACTAGGTATCTCACCATCATGCACAAAAACATCCTCATAATCATCATCTAAACCCACTACCTCTTGTGGCAGAGTAGAATCTGAGACCTTTTCCTGGCTATAAGCTAGTTTCTCAAACTCCTCATGCAAGTTCTTGGTAATTGTGTCATCTACCCTATGAGAAAATCTGCCAAATAGAAATCCAGTCAACTTATCCACCTTAGCTGGGTCAGACAACATGTCATTCATCATACGATGGTGCTCAACCAACTATTTAGACATGTCATGGCTTATTTTCCTAAGTTTATCTTGAAAGTCTAAATAACCATCCTTTCTACTGTTCTGACTCTGAATATCAATTGTCTAAGATTGTGTCCTATGAGACTCTATACTATACCTATCCATTCTCAATAAAGTAGAGTGTAACCCCAATAGGTTATAACTTCTTCAAACACCAAGAACTAACATGCAAATGATTAGAAGTAGCATGCAACAATAGATCTTGACATGCATTAACTGATTAGAAGCAACATGCAACCACCAAATTCACCAAAAACTAACATGCAAATGATTAGAAGTAGCATGCAACCATATATTTTGACATGAAGCTGATTAGAAGCAACATGCAACCACCAAATTCACCAAGAACTAACATGCAAATGATTAGAAGTAGCATGCAACAATAGATTTTGACATGCAAGATTTGGGTAGTTGTCAAAACTGACATGCAAACTTCTACAAACCCTCAGGCTGGCAAGATCATAGCTCTGATACCACTAAAAAGTCCCTTTTCTAATTTTATATGATATTTCAAGCCTCTAATTAGATCTTTAAGATCAAACAACCAATATTTCAAAGATCCGCCAATTTCTCAATAAACCCCAAATCGGCTATGCCGAAAATAGTGCCAAAAACTTCACAGCTTCAGATATTATTAATAAATCTGAAAGTGGAAATTTTTTATAGAAATTTCAGCAGCATAACAGCCTACAAAATTACATTTCCAGATCTGCATAACATTTACGCAACAGCTCCCAAACAGAGGATAAAAATAATGCTCATCGGGCTCTCGAAAACAACACAAAATAGCCCAAAAACACCACAAAAACACTAATAATCTATAACAAAAGTATAATCATGACCAAATACTTATATTCAGATCTATTTTAACATCTAAAACTGTAAAATACAGCATCAACCCAAACCAATATGAAATACTCAACTGGAAACACCAAACTCTTACAAGAAAAACACACCCGAAAACTTACAAATCTGCACTGTTTAGCACAAAGGCAAACTCTGCATGAGCATGCACATCAAATGGATTCAAATTCCAATCCTTAGCCTTCCTAGAAACCTAAAAACTCCCATTCTTGGGTCTCCTTCTCCACAGGTTTGGCAACCTCTGAAGAACAACAAAAAAAATGAGCAAAAATCAAGTTCTGGAATTCGGCCCAAAATGCCTCCAAACCCCTTAAAAGAGTGCATAACCCTAACTCACATTCAAGAGGGGTTAGTTAAACATATTTTAATAATAATTTTCATTTATTAGTCCATTAGCTTCTAAAGATTATCCCCTTTTTCCGAAACTTCACCTTTTTGGGCCTGCCTGCCTTAGAAAAGATTATTATTTTTAATTATTTGAAAAGGGGACATGACATAGAATCCTTACCTTTGTCACTTCTTTGCTCAAAACTCTTTAATGATTCTCCTACTTCAGTGCTGTTGTATCCAAGTCCTGATGTATCATGGGCTAATCTTGGAAATTTCAGCAACTATTCAAAGTACTTTATGGCTTCACTTGACTTGTTGAGATTCTCTGCTATCTCTTTTTCTTTGTTCAATCCATTCTATATTTGTTCATTCCACATCTTCAAAGTAGAGATCTCAATATATTTCATAATGAGTTCATGATGAAGGTTCATCATTTGAGCAAGTGTATCCATCTGCATGTTTGAAATCCTTGTCAATTCAGTACATTTTTCTTCAAGTTTGTTTGCAAGATTTCTTTTATCATTTTCCATCATGAATTTATCCTTGACTACTCTTTTCTTTTGTTTAGCAATTTCAGATAACATTATGGCCTATGATTCATGTTCCATCTTGAGAGATCTTATCTCTTCTGCTTGAACTTTGTTTTTCTCCATCAGTTCTGCTATTGCTGCATCAAACTCTTTAGTACCTCCATTGGAAAATAGTTTTGTGGTATCTATCTCCTTGTAGTTTGTATCATTTTCAGCTATGGCTATATCCTTTCTTCTTTTCAAGGATTTTCTTAGTTCCTCCCTTGCTTCCTCTACTTTGTGTAGAGCTAGTTGCACAGCAATCACTTGATTTTCAATAATCTTTCCATGTTTGAAGACTTCCATATTTAGACCTTATTCTCCAAGCTATTAGACTTCTTCTTGTGAGAACCTATTTGCTCTGATACCAATTGTTGAAATATCTTAATGGAAAGAATGCTTTTGAGAGGGGGGGGGGTGTGGGTGAATCAAAAGTACTAGCTTCTAACCTATTTTTCTCAAATCCTTGTTAACATAATATTGAAATGCACATGCATGCATATCAACATTAAGCAATCATGAAAAACACATGTGCATCACCTCATAACACTAGAAATTTTGGTAACCCAAAAACGCTCTAGTATAAGAAGGTAAATTTGGGGTGGGGATGATACCCACAAATTTACTGCAACAATAATGTTTGACCACTTCTGATGATCTGCCCTATTAAAGGCCTGCCTTATTAAAGGCTACAACACATTTTTAAATGTGACCTTGTTAGAGGATTTATGAACACTTTACATGAAGTGTTACCCTATTAAAGGATTTAATCACCTATTTAAAGGATCTGCAAAATAGTTGTTAAGCTAACCTATCACCATAGGGTTTCCTTTCTAATATAGTTGCTAGAGAGTATTAGGTATAATGAACTTGATAGATTATGATCCTTTGATCATTGAATACAGGGACTTGATCTACTTTCTCTGATCTTGATCCTCTTAGATCTGATACTCTTCACTTTGAAATAGTTTTCCTTACACACCTTTGTCCATTCACTTACTTATTCAATGAGACTTCATCTTCCTTATAAAGACATTTGAAGACATAGGGTTAGATGTGGATCTACGATCCATATTGAATCCATGTTTCCTGCTCATTCCTTGCACTTATATTATTGGTTGCATGCCTTCTCCATTTTTGTTATTGGCTACATCTAGATTGCATAGGAAATACAAAAGGTTTGATCTTATCATTTTAATCCTTCGAGATTCATCATATGTCAGCCATGATAATGGTTTACATCTGAATTAGTAAAGTTACAAACTCATATCTACATTCTATGTTACTCAGCACTTATTGATCCTAGATGCTTGACACATGTAATAAACTAGCTTACTCGCCTCTTGTTGCATTTTTGCATTTCTCAGCATCATTTGTGACTCGGCACTCAAATATCGCTTTGTACTTATATCATGTTTGACACCTAAAATCATTTGGCACTTGATTCTCATTCGGCACTTGATCTTCACTCGGCACCTAAAGGCTGCTCAGCACCTAAAGATCACTCAACACCTATTGATTTTTCTAACTCGGCACATATTTTGCTTGGCTCCAATGTAGAAAATGGTTAATTGTGGTGGCAATCAAATGTTAAAACCATTTTGAGACTAACAAGTGGAGTGCAACTGCCCTATCAATGTGTTGAAGGTGAGTTAGCAATGTTCTTTCTCCAATTCTTTGATTTCATAGAATCTATTTTTAAGTATAAATAATGTCTCATAATTGTTTGTATACATTCACTAATACATTAGGCATCAAATTGCGACAACAATTTGTGATGGCAGGCAAATGTAATATGTTTTTGGCTTTTTTTTTTCAATCATAGCACGATGATGTCGCAATTGCGATGCTGATGGGATATAAGAGAAAAATAAGTAAATGTTGCTCATTTGTTATACAACATGAACCAAGGGAAAGTTTGAGGCAATGTTGAAGCTACCAAACACAATGTCAATGGATGGAGGCAAGGGCAAGTTTGAGGTGAGGGATGGACTGCTTTGGTTTTTCTAGTGAAGGGGAGCAATGGAGCTGCAAACAAAGTGGAAAGCCATGAAAGTCTATGAAACCCTTACGACATAAATATACTTCCTTTTGGTTTTGAATCACTCGATTCTATTGAATACTAGAAGAGAGAGTGGTGTGGAGAGCATGTAATCAAAGATGTGAATGAGATCAAGCTTGAGCCAGATATTATCAGACTTGTACAAAATTATCTGGGGTAAGACCTAAAACATCCTTCTATTAATTTATCATATATACTATCAACTTCCATTGGATCTGATGTTTCTATGCTTTTATGCAAAAATGGCTCATGTGATTGTTTATCCTGAACAAGTTCCTTTGTCTTGCTATCACCTTCACCTAAAGTTAGAATAATTTTCTTTGTGGCCAATATATCATCCTTCACCATAATACTTTCATTATTAGCCTTCTCTAGAAAAAGACTAGATGTTTCAAGTGACTCCTCACGACCATTTCCTTGTTCACCATCTAACTTGGAGTTCTCATCATTGGAAGCCAATACAACATCCTCATTTGGGGTCTTAATGACATGCATCACTTCATCATGATTTTTACCTTTCACCATGACAACATTCACATGAGAAACAACTGCCACATGCTTCTTTGTATTGTCTTGAATACTATCAACCTTCATTTGTTTGATTTTTTCTTACATATCCCTACTATCCTGTTCATTAATAGTTTCAATTCCTTTTATTGGGTCTATCAGTAAATCAACCACCAAGTGCTTCTCTGTATTGTACTCAGCACTTCCATCCTTCATTAGTTATATTCTTTCTTCCATTTTCCCAACATCCTATTCATTAGTTGTTTCAATTCCTTATAGTGGGACTGCCAATGGTACACTAGCCTTTAAACTCTCTATAGGATCCATGATAGTGCAAGGATCAATATTAAAGTTTTTAGTATCCATATGCTGTAAATGCTCTTGTTTTGGATCATAATTGTGAGCCCATGGCATGTATGTCATTGACAAAATCAGCAAAATAAATTTCAAAGATTTATATTTTACCATTATCATTATCATTATCCATTCATAATGTCCAATGATACTTTTTATTCAATTGGAGGTGATCATCGTCTTGTTTTAAATTCAATAGTTTTGGCATTTCACTTTCCTTATCTTTTATCCACACTTCCCTTGTCACAAGTCATACAAAAGAATTTTCACTTTTACAAGGAAAACTTCATTTATTATGGTTTTTCCTTGTACTATTGTCCTTTGACCAGTTAGTCAAGCACTGTCACAAAAAATAGATTAACTCTAAGGTTGCTTCAAGTCTGTAAGAGAATTCAACATTTTTTTTAATTAATTTAAATCCATGTCAAAAGCTTCACCACACAAATATTGACCACAAAGAGAGAACATAACATTTTGCTAGAAAGACACTGATCGAACCTGATAAATACAACTATATCACTTTGTGAAAGGGCTTTAAGCACCAATACCAGGAAACTAAACACCAAAGAATAATATACAACTAAATTTAAATTTAAGTCTATGTAGCCAAGTTGAGAACTTTGAGTAACCTCCTCCATAAAAAAATATGAAAACTGACCCATGATCAAAATATAAATTACTTCTCTAGACAAGAATACTATTTTATCCTTATTTATTTAACAAATTTAAAATGAGATAATAAGGCTATTCCTTTTCTTGGAAAAGCTTCAACTAGATTTGAAAACTAAAACATGATCAAGATATGGATTGCATTTTAGATAAGAATACTATTTTAAATTTTAAAAGTTATAAGGTATAAATTTTTTAACCAAAAAATAGAATATGTTAAAGCTTACAGCTTGACAGTTGCAACAGATCCTTGTTTATTTACCAAATCTAAAATGAATTTTGTGGCTATTCATTATTATTAGGAAAGGTTTCACTTGACCTAAAAACTAATCCTTGATCAGGATATAGATTACATGTAGATAACAATACTATTTTTTTTGAGATATTATTACATAAGCTATATAAATTTAGCAACATCATAGGAGACAATCACCTTGCAATTTTGATAGCTACTTGCTAAATTACCAAATCTAAAATAAAATAATGTGGCTATCCCTTATTCTTCAAAAGCTTGGACTAAGTTTACAAGAACCATTTAGCACATGCTATGAATATTGTAAATATATAGAGAAAAGATTTCTAGAATTTCTAAACTACATTGACTTGCATCTCTAGATGTTCAGTGTGTGCTTCTTTCTTCAGATGATTTGAAACTTTGCTACTTACTTGCCATGTATCTAAGAGCCTTCTTAGACACTTGATGTTGTGCTTCCTTCTTTGTTCTACCTATACCTACTCCTACTTTTTCTCCACTAAACAAGACCTGAACTCAATAAGAATTGTTGTAACAAATATAAATAATGTCAGCACTAATTTAATCAATTCGTAGTATTGAACACATTATCTTTAAATTCAACTTAATATAACTTCCATGGGGATGTAATTAGAACAAATTCATTTATTATGCACTATTTCCCTACTATAAAGGCTAGCAACCTAGCAAACTTACCTCCACAGTAAATTGGAGCTCCATTGTCTTATCCAAAAGAGAATTAAATTCCACATGAGAAACAACTAATCAGAAATCTAGTAGCTGACAAGATACAAAGACAATCATGATACAAAGCAAATGATAGTGTGACAAATCCCAGCTGAATACCTCTGTTCCACATTTCATTGCAATTTATTGTAAAAATCCCACAACATTCGAAGCATTGAGTATGTTACCTCCTCCTGGATTGCCATTAGTTGGTACTTTGTTCATGGAAGATTCTTCATCTTCTGATTAGCTCAATCAAATTAAGACCTTTAGTTTAAAAAATCCACTAGCATTTCCATATACAATTTAGAACTAGAATTTGCATTATAATTGCATATACATTAATTTAAGCTTGTCAAATCTCTCTCTAAAAATAATAGATAAATTTTGCAAAACTTGCAGTTCCACTGAATTTTTGCTTCACATTTCATCTGACATTTTTTCTATTTCTAACACCTTATTTATGTCAAGCTTGGCACCAATTGATTTTGTGTAGCTTTGTATGGTCACTACCTTGTGAAGCACCAATTTGGGGGAGAGACCCCCTCTGCAGGAGTCCACAAGGGGATATTTCATTTATCTATTGTTCACGATATTGTACAACCTTAACCCAATCCAAACTCAAACCAAAGATCTCTAGTAAAGAAGGCATGCATATTCCTGCACTACTTGATCAACATAGATATTTTTCTTCTTAAGAGAAGTTATGTTACCAAGCTCTCAAAAATATTAATTTAAAGGTTGAGCCAAGTTATTAGAAGATGTCAAAATTAGCCACATGCTTCACATCCAATATATATGCATGGATACATGAGAATAAAAATATAAATGTAAAGAATAAAGTTACTAAATAATAGCAATCAAAATGATAGTTATTAGAAGAAATTTTATTCTATATTTGGGAAAATATTAAAATCTTTCCTAACAAATAAATACCTAAATGGGAAAACAAATCTGGAACCATATGATTACTTTTTACTTTGTCATCTCCAAAAATTCCCTGCTGGAAAGGAAATTTTAATAAGAAAGTCCCTTACAAAAAAATTCACTTTCAGATAAATTGCAAATACATACTAGTCAATACATGAATGTAGCAACAATTAAAATGCCCACCTCCTCAGAAAGCCACCTTTTAGCCTCGCCTAGACACCTATCAATTGCAGGAGAAATCTCCACACCATGATTGAAAGAAGGCTATTGAATTTTTTTTTCTAAAGAAAGAGAATTGGATTGAACAATTAGTCCTTAAGTTGGCCTTGTAAGTTTCCTGGGACTCATCTCTTCTTTTTCTCCAAGCCATCCACCAGGCACTTGATTGGAGGTATTGAAATTTGCAATGGTCTAATAGGTATAGGAGGATCAACTGAATTATGTTTTCCAGTATCTTGGCCATGTTGTAGTATCAAAATTCACCTTCTTGTATCATGATCCAGTTTTGATTTAGGAACTTCACCTTCTTCTCGAATTGGGCCTTTCCATTCAAGCCAAAGTGTTCTCCCAGAATAAATGTCTTATGTCTTTTGTAACTTTGTTGTGTTCTTTGTTGCTATTTATCCTTACTTCTGGGAAAAACATTAACAATCAAGGGGAATGAGGCAATTTGTACCAAGATTATTTAGGAATGGAGAGATTTATGGTCCAAGAATGAATGGGTAATGAAGGTCTAATATAGTACACAATGTCTGAACCAACATTGGAATTAATTAGTCTTACAAAGTGGTTGATATTAGTTCACCATGTTGATTATGTCATAGGTATAGTTGGTTCTGGTATAAGTATATAAAGATAATACATAAGATAAATCAACTTAAGATGTGTCAAGCAACTGTTTTGTCAAGGGTCAATATGCCCTATGGATGTTCCTATCTAGCTATATATCTTTCAATTGCATATAATAATTAATTTATGTGCTTTTTCATGACTATGTTTGACTCATATAATTGTGATCTCTCTAGCACTATGATGTCATTTAATATGTCTTGCTAAAGCTTGTAAGTTTTTCTCCTTTTTCCATGTCATGTAATATGTCTTTCCTTTTCACTTATATGTTTTGAAATTGATGTTAGGCCTTGTAGCTTGTATAATTTGATTGCTGGAGAGCTTCTATAGCTAAGAAAGAAGGTCGTAGCATGAGTTATAGCTGCGCGCTCAGGTATGAAAATTGTATATTTTTTAATCTATGTATATTTTAACTAGAGTTTTAGCTTATATGTTTTGAAATTGCTTTTAGTGGCTTAATGTTGTAAGGTCTCTTGAAATAAGACCTTCAAGTAGTTGGTCAAAGTTTTACAAATAATCTTATCAACAAATTTGCCTAGAGCAATTGACTGAATGTTATAAAAGGTGATTGGGTTAAATGTCTTAGGAATAAAGTCAAAGAAAGTATTTTTAAAATATTAAAGTATTTAGCTAGGTCTAAGAATATTTGTGTACTTTTGATAGTTTTTCTTAGTTTTTGAAAGTTGTAGACCAAAGTTTTCATAGCCTGATTTTTCCTTCCTGCAAAGAATGATCATGTCAGATAATATAAGTGAAGAAAAAATTAGGGAGACAATTGCTAGATTGTGGTCTAACTTGAAAAGAAAAGGTGATGGAAAATGTTATTGTCCTTGCAAAAATTTTAAGGGGTTAAATTGTAGAAGACTGCTAATCAAAACAATTAAGAGACATTGTAGGGAGAATTGTCACATTGAAGGGGGGCATGACTATCATCCACTGGTAAGTTGTTCATTATATCATTTTAACAATTTATATAAATATGAAATCACTTGATGAGTTGATTATCATGGTTTATTTATGTTAATAAATTTATATAGGTTGATCTCTCCAGGGAAGTACATGATATGAACCACAACAATTCGAAGAATATGGTTTTTGAAGTGGAGGAACATGATGATGGTATAAATACAATGATACATGACACATTTAGTTCAAGCGTATCTGATCATGATGATTATGATAGCCTCAATGTACCTCTACTTGAGAAGGCATATGAACCGCTATACAAAGACTCCCAAACAACTCTTCTCTATGCTATATTGTTGTTGTTGAACTTGAAGGTTATGAATGGTTTATCCAACATAACAATGTCACCTATGTTAACGTATGCCATATATGTCTTTATAGTTAACAAAGGGTGAATAATGTACCACTAATATTTTTTATATTAACAACTTATAATTTTTGCTGTAGATTGATAGGCTAGTTTTTGTTACCACCATCAAATATTCTACCTCACTCATATCAATAATTATTTGCTATTATGAAAGATAATGGAATGGAGTATGAAGCAATACATGCTTGTCCCAATGATCATATTATATATTATAAAGAACATGAATTTGCAACACAATGCCCTCTATGTCATAAAATTAGATATCAAACAGATTGACTAACAAAAAAGGTTCCTCAAAAGGTTCTTCGTTACATCCTTGTTATTTCACGGATGTGACAATTATTCAGGTGTAGTAGCTTGGCTCAATTTATGGATTATCATGCACAAAATAGGAGTCAAGATGACATTATTCAAATCCCTACAAATTGTTCGGCATTTATGCACATAGAGGAAAAGTGGCAACACTTCAAAGAAGAACCTCTTAATCTTAGGCTTTCATTGGCAATGGATGGTGTCAATCCATTCAGACAGATGAGATCTTTTTACTCAGTGTGGCCTATTTTTGTTATCAATAATAAAATTCCTCTGTGGATGTCAATAAAGAGGGAGCACATTATGTTGGCAATGATTGTTCCAGGTATCTTATCATTTGATAGTTATTAATTTACATGTACTTACAAATCTTGCAATAAAATGGTCACAATAATTATGTAATGTTATTGTTCATTCATGTAGGTAAATGTCAAGTAAAAGATATGAATGTATATATTGAGCCTCTTATCGACGAGTTGCTAGAGTTATGGAATGGTGTCACAATGTATGATGTGTCTAGACCAATAGGACAAAGACAATTTCAATTCCATGCAATACTTGCATGGACAATACATGATGCCCCAGGGCTAACACATTTTTATGGTATGTTATGTCCATTTTGTGGTCCAAAGATGAAATCTCATCATTCAAAAAGTTTAGGAAAGTAGGTGTTTGATGAGTGTAGACACTTCCTCCACAGGAATCATAAGTATCAAAGTACGGAAAAACATCTTTTCAATGGGAAAGAAGAGACTACAGCAAAGCCACAAAGAATGACACTTCGCCTATGGAAGTTGGAATATAATAGAATTAATCATCGAGGTAATGTTGTTCCACCTAATGGTTTATTTTTTTAATTTATATATTTATATTGTGATTTTTGTTTATTAATTGTGTAATTGATGATCGTGAAGTTCGTCAAGGCAGTACTGACAACCTTCCAGAGGGACTAAAAAGTTATCCCAAACAATTTAGAAAGTTTCCCTATTACGAGCACTTAAAAATTGTGCATTTTTTTGATACTATGCATATTGGAAAGAATATAATAGAGACATTGTGGAAAATATTGGATGGAAGGCGTGACAAAGAAAAAATTGTCAAAATTTGTAATGACATTCATGAACCCAATCATGCATTGAAGAATTTCATTCACTCAAATAGCAACAGAGATTAGATTAATATAAGTGCCCTTCCTTAGTTATTAAAGGAGCAACAAAGTGATGCCATAAAAGAAGTCATATGAAAAATTTGATTTCCCATAGGATTTTCTGCGAACATAAACAATCTCATATAAAAAAAAAAGTGAATTTGGGCCAGGACTCAAAACGCATGATTGGCATACTTTCATCAAGGTCAATGTGGATGGTTGAGAGCCATTTGAAATCTTTGAAGGCTTTGGTTTGACAAAGAGCACATCCTAAGGGTTCTATGGTAGAGGGATATATGGTATACCAGACTATGGTGTACATTACTGAATATCTTCTTAAGTTTGCATCAAATATCCATGTAGATCGCATTTGGGATATCCAACCTTTTAAAAAATTAGAAGGGGAGTACTTGATGGGGAAATGTACATTGAGGAAAGTGAGAGGTAATAAATTATAAGATGTTATTGTAATAAATTATTTCTTAATCTTCAAAATAAATCGGTTGTAATTTATCTATTTTTTTTGTACAGGTGCTTGAGAGTGGGATGTACTGCATTTGTATATTGCAAACAATCTTGATTGGATGACAGTATGGATTGAATGATGTCAAAATTTTGGTCGCACATTAACATGTGAAGGTGTATCTTCATTGGTTAAAGAAGCTCATCGTAATGGAGATTCCAATGTTACACAAAGGGAAATAGATTTAGCACGTGTTTCAAGAGATTTCTAGGTACGTACAAATTTATTAATCACCCATATGTTTATCAACTGACAATATAGTAATTTTGACATGTTTCACATATTATTGTAGGTTAAACACCACAGGGCTATGTTTTGTAATGGTCAAAAATTTTATGTCAAAGTGTTGGATGACACAAAGAAAACTTGTGATTCAGGAATAACTATAGTCTTTCAAGTGACTAATATTTCATCTAGAAATGACTTACATCCTCGAGAGTCTAAAAATCAATACTATGGAATTTTGGATGATATACTTGAGTGTGACTTTAGTTCCTTCAAATTAGTACTCTTCATTGTCAAATGGTATAGGCTACGACTTAATCCAAATGATCTTGATAGAACTATTATTGAACATGATAATGGATTTACAATGGTTAATACAAGGTCATTTGAGCCAGTTGGGGATGAGCCTATGTTCTACTAAGCCAATGTGAGCAGGTATTTTACTTAGAGGTTCCACATAAACTGGGTTGGTCATTTTTTTTTGGACATGAACCGAGAGGAAGGCCAATAAAGTATAATGCGATGGAAGAAGAAGATACCGAAAAAGTAGAAGATGATGTAGATGGTGACCATGATCGAGAGTTATTGGATGATATTCCTGACACAAATTTTCATGAAGAAGAAGAAAATGATGACGATGATGTTGCTACTGATGATGATGATGAAGATGATGTTGATGTTGATGATGATGATGTTGATGATGACGATGATGATTATGGAAAGGATGATGATGATGATGATGATGATGATGATGATGATGATGAGGATGATGATGATGATGATGATGATGATGATGATGATGATGATGACAACAAGGATGATGATGATGGAATTTAGAGGTATGCCATCAATCCTTAATCTATTTAATATTCATTTCTTGATAGAAATATATTTATCTTATATATATGGTTACATAGTTTATTCATTATCTATTTAAAAGCTACAAGTTTCAACTACAAATAGAATATTACTAATCTAAATTAACTATTAATCTAAATTAATTAAATAAAAATATTTAAGACACATATTGATGTGTGAATTTATTGAGCCTTATTTTCTTTCAAGTCAAAAGCATTTGTAAGTGTTTATTTTAGAAAAGGGAATTCATTAAATATCTATAAAAGGGAGTTGTACCTAGAATAAAATTCATAGGGAAAACATAATATAAGTGCTTACCCAATTTTTTGGTTAGTAATTCTGCCTCTGTAGGTGATGCAGAGACCCCAGGTGGACTTGCAATCATTCATAACAAGAGGGACTTCCATAGTGTTCTCACAACACCAACCAAGCATCTTCATAAGATCCCTCTCCTTGATCCAAGCCAACTCCATAACCTATCAGAGTGCACACCAAATTCTTATGCTACCTTAGGTTCTACATCTTTGGAATAATCCCATGAATGTCCCTTAATCCATCCAATGGATTCATCCAGGAAATCTAATCAACAAACTATCAAATGCTCACAATGCCTCAATAGGCACCAAACTTGACTTCAAATTAACTAGGTGTTTCCTCCACCTCCACACACATAAAAAAAATTCAAATAGCATGTCTCCAAGGTGACTAAGCCCTCAACTCATCAGCTGATACAAAAACCCAGTTTTAGCCCTTCACTAGGCCTACTTCCCTAGTAGGCTTATAATGTGAGCCCGATTTAAGTGTTGTATTGTCTACCTTTTAATGTTTTTAATTTTTATGTGGTGATTATGATGGATGTGATTATTATTATGATGTGATTATGCTCATGATAATTGAATTACATTTTTAGGAAACTGAACCCCTTTTAGGAGCATCTTGCACAGTCTCATGGATCGAAAGGTATAAGTCAATACTCCTTATAGATAGTATATTTAATACACTTATCAATAGTAAGATTGATTTCTTCTAAGATCTCTCCCATTTGTAGGTACCAGCAAATAGGTATTTTTCAGAAGTGTCTTCTTCGAGTGAGGGAAAATAGGAATAGAAGACGAAAGTGAGACATGCAGTTTATCTAGAATAGGGAGATTAAGTAGAGATCAAAGGACTAGAAGGAAATTCAATAAATGTATGAAATTTTTCGTTGCTCAAGGGGGGTCATGTTCTTATGATGATGAGACAAAAGGTCACATCGAGGTGCCCTTGAGGTACCAAAATCTATAGAAACATTGGGTATCCAAGGAACTTCCTCCAATAAACACTAATTTTTGTGTTAACGAGAGGATATATCACATAGCACCATCATCTTTACATGGTTTGGGCCTATTTT
The DNA here is from genome assembly GCA_028749045.1 of Cupressus sempervirens. Taxonomy (NCBI): domain Eukaryota; kingdom Viridiplantae; phylum Streptophyta; class Pinopsida; order Cupressales; family Cupressaceae; genus Cupressus; species Cupressus sempervirens. The sequence continues at coordinate 203,405,887 of CM053784.1, forward strand.
CTATGGACGGCATAAAGGTGTCTTACAAAAAAGTTTCTAAATTGATGGAGTATGTTGGACCATGTTACGATTACAAAAGTTGGATGCATATTGTTCAATATAAAAAAAGCATGTGTAGGTATGCCCTCTCAGCAAATTATATACAACAATAAGACAATAATCAAAGCAAAAGTGTGGCTTTATACATTGATGGAAGGCCAAAAGCAACTGGAAATATTGCAGGTTTTATAAATAGTACATGACTTGGGTCAACTATAATGAAACCCAATTGCATACTTGAGGTGCTTGAGGGAATTCATGTATTCATCTGTGCAGTAAAATTAATACATGTAGGGGAAGAGCTTCTTATTGATTAGAATTTGAACCGCATAGATACAAACAAGGCTACTATCATGGGGGTGGTACATACTATTAAACCAACTTCTAATCAATGACTCCAACATACTATTTAGTCAATAAATTTTTGGCTAACATTTTTATGCTTGATCTTTGACACAGGGGCACAATATGGAGAAACCACCACCCAGAGGGGATGTTGGCGATGTTCTCAGCTCATCTAGACATGAGCAGGTAAAACTCATTGTAATTGTGCAAACTAGATAAAAGAAAAATGTTATTTTTTTAATGTTATTTTCTTCATTGTTTTGGAGTAAATTTGATAATACTAATACTATTGTTGTCACAAAGGGCCAGTGGTCAGAGGGAGGGAAAGGAACCTATAGTCCCTGATCAGTAGCCCCCCCTGAGGAGGACCCTTTCTATATTGATTTAGCAGAGACCAATGACCTGATTGGTTCGATTAAAAAGTTGCTAAAGAAAATTGGCAAAGTAATTATACATTTGGAAACCATAAAGCCTACTACCAAGGAAATAAAAGATAGGGGATATGAATTGTTGCACACCTCTGAAACCTTAAAAGTAAGTATTAATGAAATTTTTAATTATAACAAGAGTTCAATAATGGTTTTTATGTTATGCTCTTTTATGGCATTAATTAAAATATGGATGCATTTTCTTTATAGTGTTTTTTGCATGATTTCGAGCCCCATTCCCATGATGAGGGTGTTGTAGGTGGTTCAAGTAGATCATATGTTTCATTCTCTAATTGTTTTTTCCATTGAATATATATAGGAATGATCATATCATTGACAATACATGCTCGAACAATCCTTTTTTTTAATGCTTTAACAATCTTGTCCATGCTAGTCCACGTGTTCTATATTTATGCATCCTCTAACAATTTTATTCTTTAGCTTCAAATCAATTGAATCCTATGATGATGCCGCCTCCATCCAGGACAACAAAAAATCTCTTTTCAACTTTTGAGTTGACAACACGCAACTTACAGGAATTGACTGTTGCACCATCTACTAGTACACAAATTCCTCTTTTCCTCTCTTATGACAACAATAAACAATTTTTTTTTACAACTTTTTAACATCAATTATCATTTTTTCTTTTATACTTCGTGACAAAGACTTATGAAACTTATGAAACTTTTTGCAATAGGAGCTGCAACATCATTTCCTGGATGTTCCTATGTTCCTAGTATGGGAATAGTGAAGGATGTTGTATTGATCATCAGTGACGATGAAGGCATTCCATTAAAAGTAGCCAAAGTTCTAATTACTTTAAAGTTATTATTATTCTATAGTGATATAATAGTAATTTAGTTTTTTATCACTCTTTATCGACTAATGATCCCATGATTGTTTTGTAGGGAATGATGTTTTTTGGAGAAAACTTGGTGATGAGTGTTTGCGAATATTCGGGCCCACACTGCATACCTAGTGGAACATCATATCCTAACTAAAACCCCAAACCACTATTTTGATTTCATATCATTGCTAGAATAGTTCTACTTTTCATCCATTTCTTGAACTATATTAGGTAGCTTCACTTCATTTATGAGTCTAACATGTTTTTTTTTACTTAAAAGGTCGAATAACCAAGACAAAAAGTTGAAGGATGATCTTATGGAGAGCATGACCAAACTCTTTGGACCTCATGCATTCGAGAGAAACAAGCTCCTTGAAAAAGATGGTTTATGTTTGAAGTATATTAGGGACCAATACAGAAAAATTTTATGGGATAACCCCAAGTATGAGCATCCACCCTATGTTCCTGAAGTTGAGTGGCAGGCTTTGATTTTCGATGGAAAGTATAAAGCTGACAAAGAAAAATAATATTACACCAGTGGAGAGTATAGCAAGGTATGTGATACTATTGAGAATCTAATTATGTACTAATTAACCTCTATATTTATACTATCCAGCATATTTCAAACTTTTCATAGATTGCCTGACACATCAAAGGCAACAAAGGCAAGACTAGAAAAGCACAAGACACACAAACTCGGCTCTGGTGGTTTTTCAAAACTTCAAGCAAGAGTTGTAAGTATTAATAAATGAAAAATTGTATCAAATTTTTTATATAATGTGATGTGAAATGCTAGGATAGACTAGCTTGTTTATACTCCTGATCCTCAACTTGGATCTCAGTGTTCCTCCACACCAATATATGATGCAGAGTAACACACTTTGGAAGCACCAACAAACTCCTAGCACCTTGGAACAACTATGCAATTAAAGTTATCACCCCAATCTTCTATTCTCCACAAGAACATTCAAGGTTTGATTCACCTTCAAACAAGGAACTAATCTTCTGTTACAACTACTCCTTTAATTCATGAACCCAACTCATCACATAAGGCTACATACTAGTTACTTCTCCCTTCTACCATTCAAGGCCTCATACACCCAACCTTGACACCAAGTGTTTTTGACAACTCCAACCCTCTAACATAAATGCAAACCAAAAAAAACATCAACACAACCCAAAACAAATCAATTCTAAGGCAAACTTGTTGTTACTAGTCACAAGGCAGATTGCAGCACTTGCCCTTTGTTCTACACACCCAACCAATAGTGCAATTGGATCCTATAGGACTCCCAAACACTAAAGACAATTTAGAACAACTCCAACATGACCAAAATAAGGTGTAACAAGGGTTGGAAACCCTACTAACTATTTACCATTTCCTTTTGATATTTTAACTACCCTCCATTGGTTGATGAAACAATGCAAGTAAAATTCACCATACCATGCAAAAATGGGGGGCTCAGAGTTCAAGAGATGCCTCACAGAAGAGGATAAGAGAATTGGCTTCCAAAAAGGCTATAGAGACGTAGCTGAATGGCTACGAGCTAAAATTAGTGTGGAAGGTTCTAATAATGATGCATATGAGCCATAGGTAAATAAGCTAAATGAAATTTATTTCAAATTGAATACTTTACCAATTAGTCTATTTGATGTTAAGTTCCAATATAAAGTGAGTATATCTGTTTTAAGAAAGCAATGATAACAATGCGTAGGATGTTGGAATGCAGCCTGACAATCCTTCTACACAATCTGTGGATGTTGAAGGTTCGCATGATGTGCATCCCAATGGTGGAGGTATACATTTTCTATTAAATTTTTTATATGTAATTGCAATTGGTGTTTGGATTAACATAATATTTTGTATAGCAGTTGTAGAGGATCGAGGGGTTGATGTTCATGAGCATGTTAATGTTAAGTCCAGACAAAATGATGTGGTCAGATTAGGTAAAGAGCACCACAGTTATGTTATTTAAAATAATTAAATACTTGTAACAATTATAATAAATTATTTTTAATTTAACTCTTTTATTTGTTATTGCAGAGGACCCTTCCTTGCAACAGCATAGGAATTTGAGATCATCAAGAAAAGAGAATAGAACAATTGATGGGGGGGAATTGATGATGACACTGATGCTCCTCTTAGAGCTTACATAAAAAAAAGAAACAAAAAGAAAAAAAATAAATGATTGTCATCTACATACCTTAATTGATAATGACTTAATTTTATGTCTCAATGAATTTAATTATGTGCTAATGAATGTTCATGAATTATTTATTAATGCATAATATTGATGAATGTTGCATGTTAACGAATCTAATGTGTTAATGAATGTTATCATGTGATATTGATTTAATGTTATCATGTGATATTGATTGAATGTTACATTTTATTAATGGTTGAAAGAATGAATAAATGTTAGATGTTAACAGGGAATGTAGAGTGATGTTAGGGGGAGGGGGGTGGGGCCAAATGAGCTTCCACCTTCACCTAGTTGGCCTTGTTTAGTAGAGAATATTAAACTATTCTCGAAATAAAGTGAAGCTTAATAAGATAATAAATATTTCTCTATTTTTTCCTATGTTTAGACTGTTGTCCTATGCATCTAAGACTTCATGCTTTGAACTATCATGAAGTGCTAAACTTGTAGCTTTTTTATTGCATCCTTGGATCTCAGCACTATCTTGGGACTGTGTTATCACCAATAATATGATTATCATAATTAACTAGGGAAACAATGAGTCCCTATGTTTCATTGGATCTCATGCAATGATAGAAAGGCAATAAGAGTACAGATACTTGTGATGACACTTGAGAAAACCTTTGCGTGTCTACCCTGCATTATCATACAATCAACTTACGATTGATTCATGTGTACAAGTTCTTAAAATTTATAGGAAAATTTCCTCACTACATGAAAACAACATAACCATAGAGTAAGCTTTTCATACCAATTGTATATAGAAGCTATAGAATTTTACAATTTTTATAGTTTTATTTCCCTTTCTAAGTATGATAAAAATTTCGTTAGTATTCTAATTTAAAAAAATCCAAAATAATATAGGATTTTCTAAGACAACTAATTATTTTATCTAACTTCCTTTTAGCTTGCATAAACAACTGTAAGATTATTATTTTATCATAACTCTAATTTCTTTCAATACCATCCTTATCTATTTGGAAACATTATAGGTAACAATTGCTTCCTTAGCTTCAATTTTTAATGAATATGCTCTAAAGAGCCAATTTGAGTCAAGCATCTACCTTTAGGCGAGTAATTTGTAGTGATCTACTAATATCCTAGAGATCATTATTGGTCTAATACAAGTTTGTCACTCGAGCATGCTTAGTAGAAATGAGGATTTTCTATTGCTCATAAAACCTAGTAAGAATATGATAATATTTTCTATGTTATTTATATTGAGTAGAAATTGTGTCCTTACTATTTGTGAAGTGACATTTTTCAACAAACATGATTGGTTTCACCCTGAAAGCTTTAGTTTCCCCCACTAGGTTGGCTATCTGACACTTGAGGCATTCGTTCAATTCTTGGACGAGTTTCAAGAGGAGAAACTTGGGGATTTAGTCTTGGAAAAAAATAAACATGAGATTGGATGGCTTGAAGCTGGGAAGCCTTTCTATCCAACAATGTTTGATCTTGTACTTCATATTTTTAGCCATGACCAACCACTTAGTTATCTGGGAAGACCCAGGTATGTAATTGCATTGTATTAGATATGGTTTACATTTTTGTCGAGATTCTATTACTACAAAAATGTTGTGCAGTCAGTAACTTCTAATTGTATGGTGTTTTAACATAATTTTTGTTTTAATTTCATTTAGTTAGATTGAAAAATGTCTACACAGTTACTACTATAAGCTCTTTCAATTTTCATCTAATGGAATGTAGAAATCTCATGTCTTCAAATGTTTAATAGAATATGTATATTAATTTTTCTCACTTTCTTTTATTGTAGGTCAATTATTCAACTGATTATTTGGGATTGACATTTGAACTTCCATTTTTAGAGGTTAGAAAGTTAGGCTTAGAAACTCAAGTTATGTTGAACCATGCCTGGAAATCAATGCCTAGACATCAAAATGAAATAGATTAGTTTCATAGATATGCTCTTTAGTATTTGGTTATTGATCATTATGACTATATATTGGATCAGTGTTTCAACACCTAAGTGATCAGATATGGTTTCCACATCGGTGTTCCAAGTGTGCACTGCCAAACTACATTGCCTGTTGAATTTCTTTATTATTATTTTTCTTGTGCAATAACTTGTTTATTGTTGTTGCATATTAATACCAGGCAATCTGCACATCTAGTGTCATTTTATGTACAAACTACAAACAATGGATGTGGATGGTGACATTGAAGAAAATCTGTTTGACAGAGAATTGAATGATGACCAAGCAATTGTATGTGCAGAGAATTTCACCTGATAGACTCCAAACATGAATGAGAAAATAGTTTTTGTAGTACTTATCCTTCTTTTGTGCCACTATCATGCAAGGAATCATTAAGAAAGAAAGGGATAATCTAAAAATAACACCATATCAAGCTGAAAATACTTTGACAGTTGCCTTCAACCAAACACCAGACCTACTGATAACACACTTGCCCAGATTATTTGTTGATGATTGGTTGATCCTAGAAGTCAAGAGAAAAGCCAAGCACAAATCTACTACAGATGCTAGAATAAAATTTATCCATGAAAAGCCGAAAAAGAAATGTCATGAATGAAGGGAAGATGTGTTAGTCAATGCCCAAAGTTCTAAAAAAAGAAGGCAATAATGGGAGTCCCATTTTGTATAATTTATAGTAAGGAAAGCTACATGTCTAAGGAAAAGGAGTTTAACCAATGTGATGCACCTGGAGCTAGACATGAAACTTTTAGCTTGAGAAGTTATTTCATTAGAGAGTTGACATATCTCTTGACTTGGCTTCATGTATAGAGTTCTTTCTTAAGACGATCTCATGCTCCTTGGAGGTTTGTGCAGCATTGACTCTTAGGACCAATGATGGTCGAATTAGTTTGAGTCACCCCTCACATTATTGCAACAATATATGCCCTCCCCCAACATCATTCATCTTTGCTTTTAACTAGTGGTGTTGAACGCCTCTGTTGAAAGGCCTTGATGGAGTACCTTCATCTTGGTTATGTTTTTTTTTCCTATAGGTCAAGTGCCTAGAGGTCCTTGTTCTCATCTGTCAAGGTAGTCCCTTTCTCTCCTTTGTCTGGAGAGAGTAAATGTTTTCAAATGATGTTAACTTCCTTAGAGATGTTTTGGGGGGCTGGAGGAATGTTTGGGTTTTAGTTTAGATGACTTTTCTATAAGATGTCTCTAATATGGATAGGTTTTTTACCACTCAAGAATTAGGGATGGTGCACACAATTGAATTGGAAGGCTGCATTGAAAGATAAATTAATTTTAAAGATATGGTCAAAATAGTGAGTAGATGTCATACAAGAAACTCAGGGCAAGAGTTGTGATAGAGCTAGGCCAATCAATTTTTGGATGATCAAATTGTTGAATCTTTAAAATCTAGTTCCAAGGCATATTCTCCCATGAATCTAGTTTTTAAAACAATTTGAATCACTCAATTTTTATATCATATGACAAAGTTGTGCCAACAATACTGACTGTCTATCCTAAATCTGCACTAGTAAAATTTACATTTCCTAATAGTTCATTGGCATATTTTTTCAACCAATTATTATTTTCTTCGAAACCCAGTTGTAGTGGAAATTAAACATTGGATCTACTATCCCCAATTTGAATCACCCCAATCCATGATTAAACGAGAAATGGGTACTTAATGTTGTGATTGTTAGTCTAGGCAAGAATTTAAAAACAATAGTGGCACAGAAACTGTTCCTTAGCATATTTGAAATAAATTTTTAATATATTTTCAAAACCTATTTCTAGAAGAGATAGATATCTAGATGTACTTTTCTATGGAATTTCAATCCATAAAAGAAGGATTAAAATGTATATTTTTCATGTTATGTCTAAAAAAAGGATTAATTATGAAAGTTGTGTTTTTGATGATATTTTTTAAAGTAGCAAGCAGGTCTTCATTCCTCATTAATAGACTAATAGTTTATGTTAAATCTATTTATGCTAAAAACAAAAGGCTTCTAGGCACATCAATGTTACCTACACTACATAGTATACTGATTGTGCTCTATTCCTAAGATCCCAACATGGTGCACCAGAAAAAAACTAAGGTAGGATGTTGAATCTAGCAAGTATTGTGGTTTTTATTACATAGAGATTATATCAAATGCATGATCACTATTACCTCTGAGAAAAATACAAGCCCATCTCTATAACTATGTTCACAGTCAATTAGTGAACAAAGGATTTCCAGTCCCTTCTTTACTCATATGTGCATATTTCCCAATAGAGGATAAATGAAACCTCACTTTAGGTGCACATGCTATGTGTGGTTCACCCAAGGGATTGAAGCTATTTATACTTTCCTTTTCTTTTTGTTATTGGAATATGTCTATTGGTGTCCTAAATTAACAAATCATAGATGAAAGAGAGAGTGACTTCTAGCCATATTTCTTCCTCCTTGTTTTTGTAATATAATTGTCTTGGTGCATACTATTTTCCTCATTTGTAGGCTGATTGAGTAAAAAGACAGGTTTCACATATAAGAAGCAATAATCAAATTGATAGCTTGATCCAATTTATCTTTATGAGGTGGAAAAAGCCTTGTTAGGAGAGGCCCAGACTAAAGGAATTAGGTGATGATCATCTGAAGTAGGAGATAATCTGAATTAATTTGGTAGTAAATGACTTGGATATTGAAGTTCTCTATCCTCCTCGACTTATCTTTTTTCATTGCATATCAGCCTATGTGTGGAATTTATTTATTGTAGGGTATTATGTTGAATTGAATGTAACTAAAATTAGATAAATAGTTATGTTTTATGGTATTAAATTCGATTAGATGAGATAGTTTTAAGGTTGTGAGACGATTGGATTTCAGATATCTTTAGGCTTTAACTCCATTCTGGCATAAGGAAATGCCAAATTGATAAACCCTTGGTACTGGACTGTGTGCTAGATGGAGAAAACTAACATAAATGAATGTGGCACACTATGAATTTTCTTATGTAGTGTTGGATGGTCTTGTTTATGCAATTGGAGGTTATGGGGAGAATGGTGAAAATCTTTCAAGTGTCTCCAGAAAACAAGAACTTTTTATAGATAATCAAGTTTTCAAATACTGTTAATTGGTCTCTTGAATTCACTAATAGAGATATGAATCTAGGTCTTGCTCTTAGAGGTGCACCCTAAATTGTTTCAGAACACTATTTTTTGGAATATGGTGAAGAGTATTTTGTTCTAGGTCATCACAATCCCTTTGGACTTGATTCTTGCTTGAGTTCAATTTATATTAGTCTCAATATCTTATTCATGCTTAAAATAAACTGACACTAAAAATGATAAATGTTGAGGTTGAAATTTGAAGACACTGAATGTCAGTGGAAATATCATATTATTAAGAGATATTATTTTCTCTTTTGATCTTATTAACTTTGTGAAGAATGCATCTGGAGTGGATCCATTTTGGGTTTTCTATATTATGAATCTCTAATAAATTTAAGACTAAATAAAAATTTTATAGACATGTTCTTTCATGTCAAGTATAAATTTTTATCATTGTGAATTGGATTTTAACTCACTTATTTGAGACTTATAAACTCTTATCATTATTGATAATTATGTGTTTTCTTTAATCACTAGTTTCTTATTCTTGGGGACCACTCCCTTTATATTATAAGATCAAAAAATTTATGAAAGATGAGGAAAGATTCTCATATACAATAGTAGTTCATAGATGGAAAGATTTTCATATACAATAGTAGCCCAATACTACTCTGAAGTCATGTTTTTATTGCCTTCTTGCTCAATTCACTCTAGCCTAGCAATCCTTGCCTATATGGAAAAATAACTGTATTGACAACTGATTGATAGGGGTGGTTAGTATGGGCAGGTATTGACAACTAAATATAACCAAGGATTTTTTTTTTTGTTTTACTTTTTATTCGTCACAATTGCAACATCCACCAATAGAATTATGATGGGGTTGTTGTAGCAGTAGTTCCATATACCGTTGCAATTTCTTGGGTGTCCATCACAATTGTGACATTGGCCACAAGAATTGACTTTGCTGATTTTCCAAGTTTTTCGATGTTGCCATCAAAAAACCCTACCATTTTCCATTGGTGGCATAGCGCATTGCCAAATTTTGGCCATTTTTAGGTGAATATAGTTTTTCTGACATCATCCTCCTTTTTGCATCACAATTCTAGTGGTGGGCATTGCAATTGTGACATCAGCCACAAGAATTGTGACGGTGTTGATGTTACACTGAAGTGGTCAACTGCTGTCACATTTTTTAGGGTTTCCAATTGCAATTACGCTGTCAGCCACATGAATTGTGATAGTATTGATGTCACAATAAAGTGGTTGCATAGTGACATATTCATCATAATTGTGATGGTAAAGGATAGACGTCATAATTTGCGATGAAAAAACAACAACGTCTATTACTGTCGTAGTGGTGACACATTTCTATCATAATTGTGACACATAGCCATCACAAATCAATGCCAAATGTATTAGTGATTATAAGTTATTTAGTTTCTTGAATTAATTTTATTTAGATGTGTAGTAGTGTATGTTGAACATAGAAAATTGGCAGCTTCTAGCAGGGTACATTATAGTCCTCCAATTCTTTCAAGGAAGCTCCATATGGCCAATGGGTGCAATGATAAAGGTACTCATAGTCTCATATATCTTGTAAATCTTGCTAAAATAGTGAGGTCATAGGATAATAAATATGGTTTAATCCAGCAAGCTAGGTCTTTAATTATTAAGAATTTGGCCAAGCTTAAGCTCACACCATCTTAGAACATGGAATACAACCTCAAAAAACATTCACTCGAGGGCAAGATATTCAAACTCAATAGTATACTTCAAGTTCAAAAGCTTAAAAAGCCAATAAACTGTAGCTAAATTAAAGTGTTAACATGGTGTCTAGGAAATCCAAAAACCTTACCAAATACTTAAATCCAAAAGAAAATATTATAAAAATCCCAAAAAAATGTACCTAAACTGAAGAGTTAATGTGGTGCCTAGAAAATCCAAAAACCTTACCAAACAGTTAAACCCAAAATAAAATCTTGTACAAATCTAGTAAATGTTTTTAAGCCATTTGAAATATTATTAGAAGTGATTGATTCATGTGAAGATTGGTTTCTAGCATTGAGGTTTCTTCTAATCATTGTCCTCCAGTAGTTCTTTATTTCATTGTTTGTACGACTAGGTAAATGCCTTGCAATTCTTGACCATTTACAATGCAAAAAAATTAACCTTAGTAGTATATTTTTCTATGCCCCAGTTATTTGGTTTAGGCATACCCAGAAAATAACTCTCTGCACTATGTTGGAGATAGTTCTAAAAATAGTTGATTGCAAGGTTTAAACCACAAGGTGGCAGCCACATAGGTCACTCAGAGAGCTTATCACTGGAACAATAAATTTATTTTTAACAAATTAAAAACCTTTTCAATAATGTAGTTTGATTTGGTTGCTTGAGAGGTGCAACTAGGGACACTAAATCCTAGGTGACTTAACCTATAATCAATATGCCTAAAGGGATTTCCTCTCTCTCCCTCCCTCCCTGTCTCCCTAAAAAAGTTGTCCAATTCATAGCTCCTCTTTCTCTCTTCAAACACTTCTTTCTCTTACTACACTTTTTAAAAGAATATTACGTAGGTTTAAATTCTATAAACTTGACAACTCAAAATATTTCAAGGTAATAACTAATACCTCCAATTTGTTTATCCTCTATCCATCATGTTAGTCTATGAGGATCTAGTGATAGGCTAACCTGATTAACTACTACATACTAAAAAGGGGACATTAGAATCCATTGAAACTTTTGCTATTAGATTTCCACAATCCAAAAGGGGACATTACAATCCTTTGATATTTAAATTGAATGGTGAATACACTAAGATTGCAATTTGATTGGATAGAATGATCATTTTATTTCATAATTCAATGTTTTCTATCGATTAAAATATTTTTGTTAATTGATGTGGCTAGATCAATTCAATGGTGTCAATTATGGCTTGCAAAGAGACCACATTTCCTTGAGGCATTCTATAAAATAGTTCACATGCTTTGCAAAATTAACAATATCAGATTTCCAAATCCATTTGTAATGCAAGTTCATTTTGGATTAGGAGAAAATAGATTTCATTGAAGTTTATAAAATAAGCATATGTTTGCATGTTATTCGTTGCCAATCTTTGCATCAGAGTAATGCTTGCATCATCTCTTTGCTCTTTCTTTCTATTGAAATGCATCCTCAACTAGGCCTCCATTTGAATCTCTTTTCAAACTAGTAAGTGCCACCTATAGACTTGATTCACTATGATGTTGATCACTCTTCTACCACATTCAAATTTGTAGAGTGATTTGTACTATGTTTAGTAGATGTATTCCTATTTTAAGCTGTAGACAACGAAATAGAAATATGCAAGTATTATGCCAGTGCTTAACAACTCAGTTAATCATCCTAGGACAAGTTTTCCTAATTTTCTTGTATTATATCTGATGTACGTTCTAGCCTATTTAAATTATTTATCAGTGTACTGGTTATATTGTTCTCCATTTCTAAGTGCCATGATATGTTGTTTTGATGCTTATTTTGTATAGAAAATGGCTTCCTTTTCAGTATCTGATGCAGTTGCGACATATTACCTTTATATGACATATGTACACCATTTTATCTTTTCTTTAGCAACAATAATCCCTATGCCCCCTGATGAACTTTTATGCAAAGGTAGTGGAACTCTTTGTGAAATGTTGCTTATGGTTTAGGTGACTAATTTATGCTAGATCTTATTAAGTGTTATAATGCTTAAATGCTTTTTTCAAGTCTCGGATTTTTATTCCAAAAAAATCTATTTATTTTCTTTAGCAATTTCATCCTTTTTGTTCATAGGTTTTTTGAAAGGTGCAGTGGATGTTGTTACTTATCCCTTCAGATATGGTAAGTTTGAATGACACTATAATTTGATTTTTAAATTCAATTGTGTAAATATTTTTAGCATCATCATTTTGGATCAAATGAATTTGTGGTTTAGCATCAATGTTTTGGATCAAATGAATGTGTGGTTTAACATCAATGTTTTGGATCAAATGAATTTGTGGTAAGCATAATCTTGTAGCTACATCAACAGTGATATATTTGAAAAGGAAATTTTTTGTTTTTCAGTTTGATTGTGTAAGGTATTTTTAGGATGAATTTTTTGGATCACACTACAAGATCCATCATCAAGAGACAAGAATGCAAGAGTGAAGTGTAACAAATGATTTGGTGCAGGAGGTGGAAGTTCCGGTGGTCCCACTGGGGGGCATTTACCACATCAAGGTTCACATCAACCAATTGGAGGTATCGGATCTAGTTTCAACTTTTTTGGTCTTGAAAATCCAGCAAGCCAGACTTTAGTTGGAGGTCCACTATCTCAAACTAGCTTATTGACTCAGGTAATCATGTATATTTGCTAGCTTTTTTTTGATAGGTAGGAAATATTGATAGTTGTAGGAAGATGTGGGAAATGATTTTTGAACTTTTTTCTGAAGTTTGTATTAATGTGTTATGGTAGTTGCCTAATCAAGGATTGAGTCAAAGCCTATGGGATGGAAAATTAAATCATATTATGGGATGTGGATGTCAGTATCAAGGAAGATGTTCTTTGGTTGTAGACATCTAATTTTGTATTCATGTTGTCTTTTATTTTGATTGACTTTTCATGCTAAAGTGTCAGATGGTGGACTTTCTTACATAGTTACTAGATTTGGTTAGTTTTAAATCAAACTTAACTTGATCCAAATTTTTTGTACTAGGAAAATGTGTCAAATTCATCCTTGGCTTTTTAATTCCTATACAAATTTTAATAAATTCTTTCTTCGGTTCTAGATTTCCAATTTTTATGGATCTCCTAAACAAATCAAATTTTTGGACTAGGTAATTATGGCTTTTGAACATTGAATTTATCAAACTTGGTGGTTTTGAATTGAGACTCTATAGTTTCTTTTCATCTAGACACAATTCTAACACTTTGTGAATATTATGTTATGGCAGAAGAAAATAGCAAGGACACTCTTGGCATCATCTGCAAAGAGCAATGGGGACAATTCAAAGTAATATGCTTCTCCAAGTAAAAATAAAGAAGTCGGTAAAAGAGATGAAGCTTCCTTCCAAGGGGCCAGAACACCTTCCATTCCATGTGAATCACACAACTTCTCAACATCAAGGTCTTCCACATACCAATCAAATGAAACTAATCTCTCTAACCTTGTTGATATGGACTATGGTAAAGTGTATGATATGTAAGTGTATGATGGAATAGAGAAAATCTAGAGCACCACTATAACTTATAATATAGAGGGATGGTGATAGTAGTTAGTTGGAGGTTGGTTCTGACATTTCATCCATCCCTTTTCGGGTACATGATGATAATTTTATTTGGTGGTTGTTGTTGAGAAACATAATAGTTCTATTCACATTATATATCAAGTAACTTGACATTACTTAAACTTTTCATGCTATCCATTTCTTTATATAATCAAAAGGCTTGAAATGTGGATAAATGTTCACCATTAAATGGGGACAATCCCTATGGAAATTAACTAAACTTAGTTAAATTGTGCAATAATAAGTCATGTTATGTGTACCCGATATGTTCAAAACATGAAAATAATTCTTTTTATCATATGTTTTATCTTTTGGTGGGCCTTTTTAGCCATGGATTGCCTTCATACAATGTACATGATTTGTCTCAATCATATGACTAATTATATATTCTTCATATTAGTTACTGTTGGTATTTTTCAGGCATTCTATAAAATAGTTCACATGCCTTGTGTATGATATGACATTTTGCATGCATCCTGCACTCTCTCTCATCTAGGTATGATGGATTACATAGAGTGATCTGAAACCATGATTCTAAAAAACACAATGAAATCCAAAATGAACTTGCACTACAAATGGATTATGAAAATCTGATATTTGTAAAATTGCATGCATGTCTACTAGGACAATCAAAACTTAAACATATATTTGTCCTAGTAGACATGCATGCAAAATTAATAATATCAAATTTCCACAATCCATTTTTAGTGCAAGTTCATTTTGTATTTAATTATGTGTGTTTTTTAGAACCATGGTTTTAGATTACTCTGCATAATCCATCATCAGTCGGATGAGAGAGTGTAGGATGCATGCAAAATGTCATATCATAGGCAAGGCATGTGAACTATTTTATAGAATGCCTGAAAAAAAATCTTACCTAGCTGTTGGTGGAAATTTCCACCTTCATTGGTTGAAATTTCCACCAACACCTAGGTATTTTCTACCTTTGTTCATAAAAATTTCTATCAATGCCTAAATTCTTTTTCTACCTTTGTTGGTCAAAATTTCCACCTTCATTGGTCGAAATTTCCACCAACGCCCAAATTTTTATCTACCTTTGTTGGTCAAAATTTCTACCTTTATTAGTCAAAATTTCCACCAACGCCTAAATTTTTTTCTACCTTTGTTGGTCAAAATTTCCACCTTCATTGGTCAAAATTTCCACCAATGCCTAAATTTTTTTCTACCTTTTTCGGTCAAAATTTCCACCAATGCTTAATTTTTTTCTACATTTGTTGGTCAAAATTTTGACCAATTCCTGATTAAACTTAGGCAATGGCTTTGGAAGGTTTTTGACCAATAGGTTGGTTGAAATTTTTACCATCCAGTGAGTTGGAAAAAATTTTGACTAGAAAATATCGACCAATGGGTTGGTCAAAATTGGTCAAAATTGGGTCAAAAACTGGGTCAAAAATTTCACCAATAAAGGTCAAAAAATGAACCCAAATGTACTAGTGAATGATACACTTGAAGAGATGTGTAAGCACTACTGCCACCTTTGACTCCTACTCATAGATGAAATATCCTTAGTAGGATCCTCTTTCTTGAGATACATCGACTTACATTTGCGTGAAATCATGAAAAAACCCACTACTTATTTTGGAGGATTAGACACAATCTTCTGTGGTGACCAATACCAAGCATTACTAGTTCTAGATTCAAATGTCTTCGAAAGAAAACCAATAGGTAAAGAATTGATGCCCTACAATTTCTGGAGTGACAATATAAAATGTTTCTCTTTAAAAGATACAATGTGTCAAAAAGACCTCATGTTTGTTAACAATCCAAATAGAATCTGTATAGGTAAACAAATAGTAGAAGACATAGAATACCTTAATGACCATTGCAAAAAATCCATACCAACTGACTCTACTCTTCCTTTCCTATTCCTCAAGAGATCAAATATAGATAAACATAACAACAAGATGTTATCAAATATGCCTAGAAGTACAATTACACTAAGAGAAATTGATCACTACAAGGAAAAGTACAATGCATTATGACTTTACGCTCATACAACATCCCTCCCTACTAAAATAAATGTAAAGGAAGGAGTTCTAACAGAAATCTATTCAAGAAACTGCAACACATAATATGGTATTGTCAATGGCTCGGATGGAATTTTGAAATTATACACTAGAAATAATGACCACGACATTTTATGGATAAAATTCAATGATACAAACATAGGCTAGCAACAAAAAACAAAGTATATTACATACTACAATGACAAAATTGACCAAAATTGGGTACCAATTCTACGCATTGTAAGACCAATCCTTAAAATGACTATAAATTTAAAAAAACCATAAAAAAATAATTCCCAAATTCAACTTGCATGTGCTCGTACTATCAATCGATCTCAAGGACTAACAATGGGGGCACTTGCTTTTGATCCAATAGGAGTTAAAAATCATAGCCTCACATATACAACACTTTCACGGACAAGAACAATTGATCAGTTATACTTTCTCAAGCCTCTTACAATGAAATATTTCAAACTAAAGTAGAAAATTATTATAGAGATGGAATGACTAAGTACAATTGCACAATGTAAACTTCAACATGATCACATATGCTTGGAATCATCATAACATTTGACCATTTTCTCACTAAACACTCGCAGATACCGTGCACATTTACTTGACCTCTCAAATGACTATGACATCATCTCTTTTGAAATCTTATGCCTAGAGGAAGTCAACAATAAAATTGATGACTTCAAACCTTTTAGTGAAAAATAAAACTACTTTTCTATTCATAATATCCATGGTTTACTAACTTTAACAAGAAAAAATTTATTAGCAACCAAGGTCAAAGAACATGTTACAGAAAATGTAGAAATACTGATAATCAGAATAAAAAGCTTCAACAATAAAATTAATATTACCAACTTATATGCAAGGCCAAACACCAATAGAGACAAGATATAGGTAGCTCTAAATTATGTACTAAATAGCATAGACTAGAATAACATATTGTGCATAGTAGGAGATTTCAATATAAATATGCAAACAAGCAGCATCTGAGCTAAAACTCTTAACAATTACATGCAACACCACAAACTTAAATTCCTCTTATAAAATATAGACAAAATTAGCACCTCACTTATTGACCACATCTAGTCCAACAAAACTATAGATATATGCAATATTTACAAATCAGAAGCATACTGGACTGATCACTTGACAACTATACTGAAAATCCGTCAAACAAATGACAATTTTCACCAACATTTCTTGAAATACATTTACCACCAACAACTACCTACTCTATATAATTGCATTAAGTACACATAACCAAATCAGATAACACCTCCTTTTTCCATTTCTTGAGATTGACAAAATTACATACTACAACAAACAAAATATGCAATATTACAATGTTCAAAATAAAAAGATTTAGAATACCCCATGACAAACAATTGTACTAATAATATTTTACTAATTACTATATTAACATCAAACTTTAAAACTCAATAACCACATTATAAAAATTACAAAATATTTGCATGCTAACAAAGAATATGATGCACTAAGCCAATTTCTCCTACCTGCAATTTATGTACAAGAATCAATGGATGCAAACAAAAGAGAAGGAAAGGCTACACAAATGAGGCAAGAACTATCTACAAAAAGGTAATCTTTGTTTATTTTCATAAATTTTTCAGTTTCATATTCTAATGGAAAATGCACTAACATACATGCCAATGTAGGGCAAAAGTGAAAACTATTGGCTACATTTCTATAGAAGACATAAATGTAAGAAAATGAGGCAACACATTTGAAGGAGATGTCTTAGTTGTCTACAAAGTCAACAAAACATGAGAAGTGCTATGAGGAGACCTGACAGATATCAAAGTAGAGATGAAAATAATAGTGAGTGCTAATGAAAACTTAATTCACCAATATGAGGACAAAATAATTCCAAGCATGGGTGTTTCCCTAAGTGGATTTGAAATTCAATCAAAATCAGACTATGATAGGTGATTATGATTGTATTCTTGTATTAAAGGAAATAAGCACTGTCGAAACAATCAATCGCATATGCAATGACTACAATTTCATCCCCAGCACTACAATATGGAACCTGTTGAATAGCACAAGCAACTACCCTATTGGAATAGTAAGTGCATTGTTGTTGAAGCTCAAAAGAAAGGCAACCTCAACACTATAGAAATAAAGAATGACCATTCTGATGAAGATAGAGAACATGTTACAATTAATATAAATTACTTCTTTAATTATACTTTTTCAAATTACTAGAGCATTTATTATGCAAATATTTAACTCAATATTTTAAACTCTATCTATATATTTTATGTAGCTGGAAATCCATCCAAATTTTATTCAACACTACATCTTAGTAGAAAAACATCTTGCCCAAAATGAAACATCAGCATTTCTTTTTAGAAACATTATAACAAGGATAGATAGAAAACAAACACTTCATATAGGCCTATCAACGTTTATTTGCAAGTTAAATGACAAAATGACACTGCAAATGTTACATGACATAATGCATAAAATAAGAGAGGTAATAGAAAACCATTGTTAAATTGTAAAAAATTGTTTCTATTAAATGTAATTGACACTTAGAGACTGTACTTTGAAACAGGTCAATGGGAAATTGAAGATTTCAAATCCATTTGGAGCATTTTTCCCACACTGCCAACACAAATTTGAAGGATATGGAATCCTCAAAGAAGAAACTACACACTATATTGGATGCAAACAAGATGTCAACTATGTACAAAAGTTACACCTAAAGACATTGCTTTTCAGTCAAAATAAACAAACAATCCAATGCTTCATTGACAACACAATAGTTGAACAATTAATCCCAGCACTCCACAACATCAAGTATGAGGAATATATGTAGTAGAAATCTAGAGTTGTATTCATCCTAAGAGAGCTTTGCATTGAAGGAACTTTCACACTAATACAAGCCAATGCATCTATGCATGCCAATTTGCTTCAAACCACTCAAGCAAGTGAAAAGGTAAGCCTACAAATACTTTAAAGAAAGCACTAAATACATAAATTATTACACAAATTTTTCATATAGCAATAAAAAATATGTAACTTGATTCTTTTGTTGACATTGTAGGAAAAAGAAGAATAAAAGAACTATAGAATACTATTTTAGAAGAAGCTTTGTTACAAAGTGCATCAAATTGTCATAAACCAGATTTCTATATTTTGCATATTCCACTGATAGGTTAGGTTGAATACTATACCAAATATGACTATAACTATGTGTCTTATTTTTAGACATATTTTTAAATTTCTAGTGAGGGTTCACTTCTTTGTGACCCTCTATACCATCATATCTATAAAACTAGTCTGCATGGCATGAAGTAAATTAAAAAATGAAATAACTATTTGTTACTGTCATATGTGATATATGTGCATAAATTTTATGGTTCTCATGGATATATCATGCATATGAATGAATATGATATATGTTCACAAATTTTACTGTTATCATGCATATGAATGGATATGATGCAAATGCTTCTTTGTTAACTTTACACAATGCTTTTATGAATGTTTTGATATAAATTATGTAACTTGAAATAAAATTAATGGTGAGTTTCATTTTTAGATAATGCATAGAAGATTACGTATCTAAATTATGGAAACAAGATTTACCATATTTATATTTTCTTCAATATTTTTATGATAACAAGCACTCCTCAAATACTAGAAACATTAGTAATGAATCATGATCTTAAAATATCTTCTTAATCATTGTATCAATTTATATATTTTTGTTCAACTCTCAAGTTCTCCAAGGTTAACCTATGATTAACACCTTCAAAAGTGCTTTTATAAAAAATACTTCTTTTAATTGGTCTAACCAATACAAATTAGAGAATTCATATTTTGAAATTAGGTTAAAAAATATATATATCAAAAATTGACAATTGTATTTTGTTGTAGGAAAACCTAATTCTACCTTCTTAGTGCTTTATTTACTTACTCAAATAAAAAAAATTCAAGAAAATCAAATAACAATAATTACCAAAATCAGCAAGTTCTCTCACCTCAACACTATAAGCTACAATTCAAAATACATGACGATAGGTACTAGACGCTTTGCATCCTTGTTCTACTAGTAGTGACCTGTGTTCTATCATTTGAAAATCATTTACCCCAAATAAGTGATGTAGGAGCATCCACTCCTAGTTAATAATTTTTAAATAAAGATTTTGACACCTTTTTTTCTCAATTTAACAACATTTTAATTCCCTAATATTGACTATTTTGATATATTTTACTAATAATTTTATATATAGCGATTGCCAAATGTAATAAGAATAAAGTGCCTTGGTTTCGAATCAAGTATAAAATTAATTAAGGATATATAGGGCACTTTATGTCCTTATTATTGATGCATATCATTCTTTATAAGAATATAGGGCACATTAGTCTTGATTTCATTGGAGGGACATAAGGGAATGGAGAAAACTTGCCAGTCCAACTATGGACTAGTTTATGGAAAAGGTTTTACTCTTATTCCAATTCTATAGCTTTCTATAATGATTTTATTTTTCTAATTTATAATATGTTAGTTGATATTACTAAAAGGGTTCCTAGGGGTGTTAGTATGTTAATTAGACCATCTACATGCCCTAATAAGGATAGGAGATTGGGACATTATTGGGAAAGTATTTTTCTATTTGAAAATTTTTCTATTATAAGGGTTTATGGATGCCCCCAACCCCCTCATGTTTTTCCTAGGTATTGTTGGAGCTTAAAATTGCTTTCTCATTTTGAGCACCCATTTATGATTTTGAATCAAGTCAAGCCTATGAAAGCCCCATAAACACAAATGTAGCCGACTATACCTTTAGGGCCTAAAAGGTGTTGAATTTTTCTAACACCATCCATTCAGCATGTCCACCTATTCCATAAAGTTAGATTGACATTTTGAGCCATTCCGTGAAGTCCTATTTTGAGCTAGCGTCATTTATGCATTTTACCCTGTGTCAAATAGTGACACGAGACCTAGTTTGCAAGTGAATATCTTGCACCCATAAATGTTTTGTGATTTTCTGCTTTGGGAATGTCTAGTGTCCATACCTGAGAACCTATGTTTCAAATTTTGAGTCGTTTCAAGTCCGTTTGACTAGGTTTTGAATCACTCAAAGTTGGTCATTTAAATTTTTCATGCTAATGCACATTGCACATAATTATGGGAAGCCCTGTTTGACGTGCTATAACTTTTGACCAATTGACCAAAATGCTAAAATTCCTTTTGTGTTGCATTGTAGACGTCAGAGACTTGTTATGTTTCAAGTTTTAGCTTATGACCAATCCATTTGATTAGTTTTCAAATGCAATTCCAAATGGAATTTCTAAAGTTTGACTGGTGTCAGGACTTGCAGATTTGTCAATACCCCTGTTAGTGGTGTTATAACTTGAAATACGTGATTTCTAAGATCGAATGGATTGTACCATTGTATTTTCCTCTAAGGATACTCCAAGCGTGTTATTTTGTAAGTCATGACGAATCCACATGCACACTTTTCCATGACAATTTTGTTTGCCAAAATCACTTTTTAGTCAGTGTTCCTAGTTGCAAAATTATGAGTAGCCCACTTTGACTGATCGACATTTGCGCCCTGTTATTCATCATGAGCCTAAATTGTAGATCCATAATTTCCTCATGACAGAGAATGAGTGTCCCAATTTATGTTTCCCCATGTGCTCATTTGCCGAGTTTTCCAAGCCAATTCTGAACCTAGTTTATTTCTTTCTGATGTATTTATCTTGCAAGTAATTCTGAGAAGGCAACTTTGACAGAAAATATCTTTTGATTGGGAATTCATCATAAGATGAGATTTGACAGGGTGAAAGTATATGGGGTAGAGAATCAGTAGGTCAGGTTTCAGAGCCTGGTCAGTTGTTCAGGTCAGTTTTTAAAGGCAGTCAATAGACCTCTTGGCACCAAACTAATGGTTTGTAGAAAGTGATAAATTGAGTTTTTAATGATCATTCTATGATTAAAATTGATTCCAATCAGTCTAAAAAGGTTGGTGGATCACCTTGGCATTTCAGTTGTTTGAAAATGAAAAAAAAAATAGTCAGACCCGCTTTGGGGCCCGACTAAGTGATAATAGACTGATAAGGTATACTGGGGTTAAATTTTTCTAAATAGAAGAATTATAATGATTGCAACCATTGTAATTTTTAATGTGAATGCAAGGCATTTATGAACTATGTGAAGAATAAGATATATATGAAATCGGGACTGGCATGCTAGGTGATGATAAAGGAGACCTTGTGGGTATTATTGCTCGTGAGATCAAATTTGGAAATGTTGTTGTTTTGACAACATCTAAGGATCTAATGAAGGGAAATCTCTCTAATACAGAATGTGCCCCTAGCTTGCAACTTGTTTGTACTAGAGGTCATTACTTTTGTCATCTTTCCTTGGATTAAGTTTTGAAGTTTATGAAAGCAATGCGACTTGGGATGTGTTGATCTTCTAGCATTTGAGGTGGGATTTGTAGTAGGGAGAGAAACCTAATTACTTGTTTTTCACCTTGTTGCTACTCCTCAATAAGGAAGCAGAGCATCCAAGATGCCAATCAAAGAAAAGAAGTCCACACAGACACGCACACATTATGACAAGCAAGCACATTAAAAGAAAGCCATAGCATTAAAGTAGAACACGCCAAAGCAACTAACCATGTATTTCAAGGTAGTCCACACACAAGGAGCAGTGAGGCTATCCCACATAGCACAATTGAAAGGAGGAGGCACCTTCAAGAAAGAAGATGGGCGGCAATAGTCTATTTGGCAGCCCACGTGAGGAGGTAGTTAAAAAGACTTCCACGCATTGTTTCAGGAGGAAGATACAGCCATAAACAAAACCAAAAGGAGCATATCCATAGCAGAACTACCCACGTCAAAGAGTTGGAAGCCATAGCCAAAGGTAGGAAGGAGCAAAGCAAGCACCATTGAGCATGGAAAAAATGGTGAATGGTCAAAACTGAAGTCAATCCATTCTCAGGAATGAACAACTTGGAACATAGATCACACATTTTCCAATAGAATAGGCAAAAGCTGTGAAGAGGTAATTCACACACCAAAGGAGGAAGCCACAGTCAATCAGAGCCACCATCAGCTAAAGAAACCCCTCATGCCATCAACAAAACAAACCCCATGCTAAATGAAGAGCTTCAACATATAAAAGAACAGCGGGGAGGCGTCTTCAAGCACCACCCACAACATATTATAGAAGAAGGCGCATAAGACAAACTTCTCATGCAAGGAACAGATACCAAAAATAATACTCACACAAGTCAAAGAGAAGCGACCTTATGCAAGTTAAATCAATGCATGTAAAGGTAGGGTACTCACGCAGAGGCAATGTTTTAGATGAGATCTACCAGGAATTAAAGGATAGAGCTCATGCCTTTTTGAAAGGACAACCCCATAGAAGTAGTGCCAAACAAAGATCCAAATAAGATCAGGCAGGGAGCTCTGTCAGCACGCAGTCAAGTTTTGGCATGTAAAGGAACAGGGGATGATAGTTTTAAAATGATTATCCCACATGGGTCGTGGGAGGTTTTTCTAAGTCTTTAAATGCAATTTCAAACATATTACATTGTGTCTTAAGAGAAAGAGCTCTTGGAAGCTCACACATGCGTAGGACCCCCAATTTGACCCAAAGGATGATGACATCGGCAGGATGAACATGACATAATTTTGATAGAACACGCATATCAGAAGGATGATGTCAGCAAGTAGCAGGCAATCAAAGAACTCTAAAAATCTAGCACCTCACTACTTTGCTAGCCAAGAAATTTCAAAAAGTCCAGGTAGCGACATAGCGAGGTCACCAAAAAAATCCAAAAATCTAGCAAGAGTCAGAATGCAATGTGGGTCCTGCCTGGAGATAAAAATGAATCAGATCGCACCAAGTGGTAGCAAGAGAGTGACTGGGTAATGATGTGGCGAGCAAATGTCAGGAGCATACCAGATTGCACCAGGTGGCACAACCGATGGTCCTCATTACCTCGCTAAGGCGAACTTGCTCACCGATTAATATAGCAAAGTAGCGAGTGTGATGTGGCATCCATGTAGTGTGCTGATGTGGAATGAGTTGAACCAATCAGAAGCTGACATATGTCAAGGGTGGTGAACATGGTTTGACCTGAATGGAAAGTGGTGGGGAATTTGTGAGCTTCCAAATTTGAATATTTTATTAATTTCCTCTCAAACTGACGTGAATAACATTTTAAATAAAGTTTGAACTTTAATATAGTTTGAACTATATGTAAAGTTTAATTTTTGGCAAAACATGTGCAAAGCCATGAACAGAGGCCTAATTTTCATACGGCCATATCTGGGGATTTTTTAACCAAATTGGGTGCTCCAATATACCGTTGGAACTTAGAATAGCTAAATTTTCCATTTTTGGAGCCAGATTATGCATAGGTGTGCACTGGTTGACATTGTAGGTCAATTTGTAAAATTTGGGGCATTGGCAACAAAACATTCTGAGTTCTTCAATGATGATTAAGATTGGTTAGAGGACACTTTTAAAGGTCTATTGCAATCTGAAAGTGAAGAAAATCAACTTGGGGTTGTTTTCTTGTCTTCTCAAGACCATTTTAACTGATTTGTTACTTTTCCTCAAGCCCATTTTTACACCAAAATCAGTTACTTTTCTCATCATTAGATTTGGAGATATTTTGATGCCTTTGAGAGGTGGAATGAAGAGGATCTGATATGCAGTTGTAGAGAGAAGGAAGAGAGAGATTTTTCATCTTCTTGAAAGGGAATTCTTAAGTGATAAGTGTCAATTGCAAATTGAATCTGGGAATTGCCTTCTCCATACATATTTTGTCTTCTTCTCTGAGTTATTTCTATATATCTTTCATGTATTTGGTTTTAAAGAAAACAAATAAAGCACAGCAAAGGTTTAAGTTCAGTCTAAATCTTGTCTCTTGATTATGGATCTATTATTTCTTCTAATTTGTGATCAAAGAGCATGAATTAGGTTGCATTTCATTTTGGAATGTATGTGGTTAAAATATCTTTTAGATTGAACAAAGAACCATGTAATTGCTTGGTGTTTATCACAGGGTTTGCAGATTTTATGATAGGATGTTCTGAGTATGAGATTCATTCTTTAGCAAATGTCAGTTCACAAATTGAAGGATAGATCAGGGTTCTTGATGTAGAGATATGTTTGAGATTTCAAGAAGATGTACGATTGTAATTCATGTTAATTTCCCAATAGATAGGGCACTGGTCAGAGATAGGATCATTAAGTTTTGTTTCTCACACCTAGGTCTTGCTGTTATCAACATATTAAATCAATTTTCCCTTTTATGTTGAAAGCTATTCAATGTTAACCCGCACGTAGCTTACCAGTTTCAAGAGTTATGTTCTTAGCTATTTCATGCTTGTGATTCTTGGTTAAGTATAGAAGATTTAGGGGTTTTATCTACTTCATATCAGATTCAGTGTATGCATTGATAATTGGTACCATATAAAGAATCTATAGGTCCACCCACCTAGGTTTTGTAGAGCCTGAAGAAGAAGAAGGGTCTAGCCATATAGTTGGCCTAGTGTCTGAATGGGCATGTTGAGAATGGGAGTTAGCTACCCCTAGATGTGTTCTGTTCTCATCAGGGTAATTGGAAATGGTTAACATTTTCAAACACCAATAGGTATATTCTAGAGAGAATGGAGATTGTAGAATTATTTTGGCAATTAATTACGATGAATTGGGAGTACCTAGGATCTAAAGTCAAAATAGGTTCCTTTATTTGTAGAAGTGTCAAAGTAGGTGATTTTTTCAAAGGAAGAGATGCTACTAAAGATATAGATGAATTCATGAGTGAATTATTATTAGCTTCAGCTCCTACTAGGACCTATGACTCTAATGACCTTGCTAGGCATGCCCTCAAGCAGATGAGAAAATTATATCTGCCAAGTAGCAAGCCCTATTGGGAAGAGGATGTTATTATGAATTTCTTAGAAATAGAGGACTACAAAGACAAAACAATGAGATGGAGAGAAATCATGAGAGTGGAAGAGGGGATGAAAAGAATTGATCCCTCTTTTAGAGGTTTCTATCATGAGGAGAGGTACCTAGACATATATAATAAGTGCATCAAAAAAAAATTGATAACATAATGTCTCAGGTCCTTCCTGAAATAAGAGATAGAGAACCACTCGAATCCCCTAAACATGATGATATCATAGAGATTGATGTTGAAGAGGATCGGCTAGAGAGTTTAGCTTGGGCCCAAGGTGGCAGAAAGACACCAAAATTGATTGAGATCCTAGATAGGGCAAGAGAGAAGGCACTACAAATTATGCCCCAAGTATTTTGATGATATCAAGAATAACTTCGTGAAAAGGCAGGCCACCAAAAATGAATGAATCCCCAATAAACTTGAGCTTGAGGCAAGGATGCTAGATGAAAAAATCATTCAAACTCAAGAATTTATGAAGGATGATGACTTCATAAATTCTAAGGAGTTCAAATCCTTTTTGTTTAAGATCAAACATAATGTTAGGAATGGTCAAATTCTTTTGACAATATTTTAAAGTATGAAAGATTTGTTGTCTACAACAATGGAGAAATTGACATAGTAACGATTTTTGACATTGTTGATATTTTGTACATGCTGGAGGTGAACATGAGCAACACAGTTGTAGATATTAGAACCTTGATAGATGAAAAATGAAATAAATTCTTGAATGAATTGAATACTATTAGAGGAGCCACCTAGCCATATGAAGAATTAGATATTACCATCTAGGAGGTTATAGCTTATATAAAGGCAATTCCATATAGAGATAGCGACTAAACATGCAAGGAAAATTCAAAGAGCATGGAAAAGGAAGGAAAACTATCCAAAGAGATACCTTATATTTTTGGTTCACCTACTATGGCTATGCTCTCATTGAAAACTACAAAGTTGATCCTGAGCATCCAGATTGATAGCTGTTTTGATTTTGACTATCTCCAACATTCTTTTTGTAACTATTTTTTCTTATATGGAAAAGTTGTTGTATCTTGTTTTTGAACATGTGTCCTCTCACTTGAAACTTTTTGTAATCCTTTTTTCTATAAAAGGATTTCCAAGATGTGGAGTGACGGTTTGAGAATTTTAGTCTAAATAGATTCTTGTTCATTTTTAAATTGCTCCATGTTTATTGTATAAGTTTGTTCGAAAGAAAGAATGAAAAAAGTATATAGTTGCTGGTCTAATTGAGGTATCTTCTTATAGGAATTGGCATTTAATTGTACATGTTTCAAAGAAATTATTACCAAATGGATAAAGTTGGCATTTTCATTCTAGATAAATATGATAAATAGATGTCAAATTCCTATGAGATAATAGCCCAATAGATAAGGCATTGGCCATCTATTAAAAGTTGATCTATTTTGGAATATCTCTATAGTATAAATAGTTTATAAATTAATCATTCTATTGTTGTAAGATCTGAAAAGTAAACTTGTGCTTGATTCATGGAATTTTAGGGTTTGATAAGATAGCCATTTAGCATCTCTTTTGTAGTCCCAGAATTAGAATAATTAAGGCTAAATTATTTTTTATATTGGAATTCATATTACGAATTGAAAATTAGATAAAGAAGATGAATTCCTAGGTATATCTACCTAACTTTTCTAGAGTTCAAAATGGAGAAGAAAATTTAGAGTCTTGTTAGTTGGTCCTTTTAATTTACATTTCAAAGTATTATTGTGTTATCGTCATGCACGATGCTAAACAGTAGGAATTCTTATGAATTCCTCTCTTGAAAAGATGATTTTTTGAATCAACTCCAAGGTTCTGGGTTGATCTTGTGACCTACTAGAACTCATTTAGTTGAAGATAAATCTGATTATTCATAAGGAGGCCTTTACTGGTTCATTTTGATTTCAGAATGGGATGAAGAATCTGCACACTGTTTCAAAATAATGCACAAAAAGAGCTATGTTTTTGTATTTTTTATATTTTTCTTGCTAAATGCAATCTAATAATGCAACTAGTCTGATTTCCTATTCTAACAAGGGATTTAGCAAAGCAAATAACAAACTTGAAAGTAAATAATGTGAAATTGAAAATTCCTAATGGACATAAGTTATGGAGAACGACATGTCTACAAATTAAGCTTTCAAAGAGATCTGGAAATAACCAATGAAAGAAGGAGAAGTGCTTCCCTGATTCCACTAATGCAATCATCAGTGAGAAACTTAATGAGCGTATGATGTTTCACCCTTCATCAATCACAAGGCTACAAAAAGTGCACTCATGCAAGACAAAAAGTTATGTAAGCACAATTCAATGATTTCCTTTCAAGCTACTTACACAGAAAAATTCATCAATACCATAACAAACACCAAAACTAATGAATTGCACAACCAAAAACAAAGCAATAAACCTTTGGCTCAATTACAATTTCATTAAAATGAATCCACAAAACAATGACACATTTAGGTAACAATTACTACACTCCAACTGTAAGCACCAAAACCATCATTTCATTGCAAAATAATGGCAGCCCTCATTACATATTACAATGGGGTATTTATAAGAAATTGTCTCCTCAATTTGTGTTGAGAGTGAGAGATATCTTCATGGAATAAAATATTTTTAATTTAATAAAAAAACTAATTATGTACAAACTAAAATCTAATTGGTGCTAAGTAGGACTCCATTCATATTTTATTCATTAATTGGATGAATGAGCCCTTTACATGTTTAAAAAAAAAGAAATATGAGAGAGAAAGCTCCAAGTGGAAGTGGAAGTGTTTGGGAGTGCCAAAAATGGAAGTTGATCCTTCACAAGGCATTTATAGGAGTCAAACTACCATCAAAATGTGTTTTCAATGAATGGAAAGCTCTATTTTTTGAATTGGTAGTTGACTATTGGTAGAACTTTTTCAAAAATGTGCACCTGCGAAGCTGCACACCTCAAAATGGTCAAAAATCTCAAAATTTTACAGAGTGTCAAAATTGGAATTTTGGCCTCTAGGTTTTGTTCTTCTTCATCCCAAAGCTATGTTTGGATGTTTGCCCTTAAATTTCTCTATAATATCAATAATTTTGGCCACATCTAGTGAATCCAAAGCCTCATACTTGTCTTTGACCCTTTGTCTACAATTGTCTACCTCAATTTGGGTGTTAGCAAAATCTCCAAGTTTGGTATCCAATTCTAACAATACTTCTTCAGTTCTAAAGGCTTGTTGGATGTCCTCATCATCAATAACTTACACAAAAATCTTCCTAAAATTCTCTACCACTGTCTCTATAGGTAACAACTTTTCTCGTTCCTCATCTTCAAAAAATCCAAGCATGCATTGCTATAGTGTTTTTGTGCTTCTGAAATTCACTCTTGGGCTTTGTCCTTGAGCCAATGAATGTTTCCATTACTATGTTGCTATCCTCTATTTTCTTTATCCAATCATCAATTATATCTAACTCTTCTCCTGTATATACATCAATCAAAATCAAGTACCTTTTCCCCTTTATGGCTTGCAGAGTTTATAAATCCTTACTCTAGGCCCTCACTTCATCCATAATGTTGAAGTCCTGCTTCAAAATCACTATGATTTTATTCATGTTCTCCTATGTAGCATGTAGTAAATCCAAATTTCCCATGATAATTAGAATACCTTTCTCCTCAAAACTTTCTTGCCACTACTGACAAGCTTTCAAAAATGTATCCATATGCATAGTTCCCCCTTCTTTAAGAATGATATTCAATGTGTCCTCAGGGTGCTTAGGATCAAGAGGACCAACCACTTCAGCCAAATATCCCTTTGGGATCTCAATCTTCTTTGAAGTGTTTAGAGTTCAACCTCATCCTACCCCATGCTCTTTAAGACTTCTTTAATTCCCATTATTACAATTAATCAGGTTGTATCCCATGTAGTTCTCCCAAGAATGTTCTCTTTGAGTTGATAATCTTTTGGGACCAAGGCTTTCTACATTTGTGTCTTTAGGGGGAATGGCCACTTGCGAGAACAATTCCTAGTTCCATGTACTAGTGACAAACGCCAATGGTCTTACCTTGTATGACAGAGACTCAAGTTTATTCAAAATCTCTACAATCTCAAAAACGTCCTCCTCCAAACCACAAAATTAAGGGAGGTCTAGTACTCATCATTATTTCCTTTTGGAACCACCTTGGGATGCACTCAGTTGAAGACCTTCTTCTCAAGGATGAAGGGTGTGTTCTACTACCTCCTTACCCTTATTGCTCCTCCTCAGAGTTGTTTCCTATTGTGAGGGTTCTTTTTTTGCAGTCTCAATCTTAGTTGACCCAATAGTTTACACCTAAGTGTCTTGGGAAGGTGATTGAGAATATTCCAGCATTTGTCCCTCCTTTGACACTTCATCAATTGTTGTTTGTTTAGGCTGCTCCCCTGGTGATGGTTCCTTCTAAACCTATTCCTTTTCTAAACCTTGGGGCAGAGGAGTAACTGAGCCCTTATCTACCACCGTGACTTGTAGTGGAGGTGGGGGAGTAAGATTAGTACTTTGTGAATCTAGTGGCATCTGCATCCAATCTTCTTGTTGAGGTCCACTTGTAGGGGTATCCCTGATCTTATCCCCAACTAGTTATGTACCAATAGGCATAAAATCAAAATTTGACATTTTGAAAATAGCATCACCTTCTTCACCTTGCTCATCCACCCGTTGTTGTACTTCATCTTTTGAAGAAGAAACTTCCAAGAGTCCTATTTGGGTGGATGGAAATATGCTAGTGATACTTCTCCTTTCTTGCTCGGTGGCTCTAGCTAGCTAGGTTCTTTTCTACAAGGGTAGTTCTATTCTTCATCTGTCTTCTCTTCTTCCTCCTCTTTCCCTTCCATAATGGTCTTAGGAATAGACGGAAAAAGCACCATTCTCCTAGTCACCCTTTTCCTTTATTTCATTCAAATTTTAATCCTCTTTTGTTTTGTGGAGGCAAAAGGGGATGGAGGCTCTTCTTGAGGAGGAATGGAAACTTTTTTACTCTCTCCCTCTTTGGATTGGTTGGGCACAAAGGGAGGCAATTGAGGGCCATCCTGGACTTTGGAAGCACCAGTATCCTCAAACCCTTGTACACTCTATTCCTATTGCTAGGGAGGTACTTGTGCTTCACCCTGCTCTATTTGAATCCTTTGTGGGGAGGTTCTCTTTCTCTTATTCTTTCTCTTCCTCTCTAGAGGATGATATTATGCAAATGGGTGGTCAAGTTGGTATATTTTCTCTAGCCTGATGAGAGACTGGGCCACAAAGGTAGGAATTGTAATTTTCCTCCCTCTACCTTTCTCAAGGTGGGCTTGAGAGTGAAAGATTATAGTGTTGGGTATTGGATCAAGTTGAAAAGGCTTCTTGATCCAATCCTCTATCATTCTAACAACATGCCTCACCTGATCATTAATATCATCGCCCTTGTCCTTGTCAACCTTGACATTCATTATAGGCCTCTCTCCTATTTTGTTCACGTTGAACAGGGGGTACAACAGATCTCATGAATCCTGTTGCCTTATTTCCTCTAGAATTTTAAACTTAAGAGCCTTCTCTACAAGATCCAAAGTCATTCTACAATAGTCTCTTACGCAAACAGCATAGTCATTTGTGGCATTCATCCAATGATCTTCTATGACATCTTCATGATGGAACTCCTTGTTGGCGAAACTCTCCACTCTCTCAATATTATAAAAATAGAGCCTAGGGCAGTTGTATTCTTTGAGGGGATAATTCTCTCATTCCCACTCAAAAGATAGAATATCTTGCTTCCATTTTACCTAATATGGTCCAATGACCAAGGGTCATGCCCAATAGGGTCTTCTCTATCTCTTCACCCTCTCATATGCAGACTCAATCTGCTAGACAATCTCTGATAACACTAGTTTGTCACTTAGATATATAGGGAACTTCTTGGGGTTGATAGTGGCACTAGCTACCCACAAATATGTGAATGTCTTGAATTGGATGAAGTAGGCCCCAAGAGCTATTATATGTGCTTTTTCCTCATTGGATAACCTCTTTGCATAATCTCCTTCAATTAATCGAATGATTGCAAAAATCAATGCATCATTCACGATTCTATACTCCTTTCTTTGAGTCTAGAGCCTCTTCCTTACCAGTTGAGGGTAGACAATGTAGGGCTAGGCATTAGGATCTTGCATATTACCTCTCTTATACAAACTAGGGTAGTTTATCACCCTTGTTGCAATTAGATACACCATGTAAGAAGTCATATAGAATTTCTTCTTCTCCTTAACTACTCCCAATTGCTTAGACAAGTTCTCATTTAGTGTGGTTGTCGAATCTAGCAACATCCTTTCCATCTTGATTGTCTCAATGAAGTTAACCGTGAAGGTGCTGAGGTGCCCAGCATGACTCTGCTCAAAAGAATGATGGAATATTCACTATCTTTCTTCATGTATCCCCTAGTCAAGTCTACCTTCCATGTGATCCTACCCAAAGGAATCTTCTCAATGAGGTAGGAGGATTGAATGATTTCCATTGCCTCTTTCTAGCGTTTCTTCTACCACGTCTCTGTTGCTTCATAGGAGAGTCTGATGAATTGATTTGCCCTTGGGAGGTGGAAGACCCTTTCAATTTTATTGGGTTAGAGATCAAGGATCACTTCTCTTGTCACACTCTTAACCACTCTCTCCTTAGGGACAAAGTTTTGTGCTAGTGTCATAATCAATTTGGTTGACTGTATTGATACTGGATGTGAAGCTACGATCACCAACCTAGAAAAAATCAATGACGATACTAGTGAAAATCTTTTAGTGGGTTTGTTGCAAATTCTAAGGAATTATCTCAAGTCTATGTGCCCCAAGTTGGTGTCCCTAATTTCTACATGATTGTCATGAAATTTTGACTTTGATGGCACACCTTGGAATTTGAATATAATGGGCTTGGGTGCCATTTTCTCTCCAGAAGTGGCTGCCATAATATTTGCACAACACAAGGAAAAAAATTTATTAGCTCAAAATAGTGAGAACCTAAAAGGATGAAAAGAACTTAATCAATATTTAATTGACTATTGATAAAATTTTAAAAAAAACTAAAAAAGTTGGGTCCTTTTATTTATGTTTATTAGTTATTTATTTATTTATTTTATTTTTTAATATTCTTAAATTTTTAACTGTGAACATTTTAGGGTTTTTTTTGGTTTTAAAGGTAGATAGGGTGTGAGGATGCATGGTGGCATCCGTGACACGTTGATACTTGTGTAGTAATAGGGACATATGGTGAGCATGTGTGGTAGCGAGTGTAGTGGAGTGCAAAGTGAGCAAGCAGTGCAGTGCACAACAAAAGGTGGTGTGCATGGTGCATAGTGGGGTGGATGCATTGCACAATGAGAAAATGGATATGTAGCACATGAGTGCACTTGCAGTGGCATTGGGCTCAACATGGTGGAATGCAGAGTGTGCGGTAGTGTGAGGCACACGGGAGGTGGATGCACAAGTAGTACATGGTGTTGTGTGGAACGAGTGTGGATTATGGAAAAGGAAACACTTGGTGCTATGTGGCAAACACATGTAGTATCCATTGTGCATAAGGGAGGTAAAAATGAGGGTTTATGTGCAACGTACGACAAAGTGAAGCGCGTGTAGTGAAAGTTATGCTTGCACCTTTTACAAGTGTGGAGCCCAGTCATTGCATGCAAGAGTTCTGGTGTTGCCAAAATGAAAATGAAAAGAAAATAGGTGAAGTGTTTGCATGGGGGTTGGGGGCTTTATAGCCCCACCCACCCATGGGATGCATGGTGCGGACCTCATAGGTAGCACGCGCGGCGGTGTTACATGTAGTGCACACTCGATTTTTTCTTTAGTATTTTTTTTTGTGACTTTTAAATTTATAAATTTTTTATGACTTTTTTCAATATTCAAATTTTTGGTCTTTTCTTATTTTTTCATTTTTTTATTTTTTGACTTTTTCTATTATTTTTCATTTTTTTTTTTTAAATATTGATTTTTTATTTTTTATTTTTTGACTCTGTAACATTTCTTTGGATCCTCAATTTGTGAGTTCGAAGACTCAAAAAAAGTAGGGGGTCCCCATTCCTAGTAAGGAATGGAGCATGTGTTGTGGGACCACAACAAGTACACATTATGGTTTCTAGCTAACTCTTAGGTATTCTCATCTTTTAAGAGGTTGTTAAAATTTTGCTAAATCATAAGCCAACAAGGATGAAAGGTAGTTCTATGTCCAAGATTGAATAGAAACATGTGGGAATGGTTCACTCTATTGTTTGTAAAAGTATAAAAAAAGCTGACAAGTAGATTAGCATGTATTTGGTAATTGTTATGTAATCAATGGACCTCTTCAGTAATTGTTATGTAGTCAATGAACCCCTTTGGGAAGGTTCTTCGAGAAGTATATGTACACCATCAGAGATCATTGTAATCATCATTGAAAGTACTATGTGATCTCTTCGACATATATGTGAATAATAAGAGTACTATTGTTACATGTTCTTGTCTATTGTTGACATGTATTAATCTGTCACCCTAGATGGTAAATAGACTCCATAGTTCTTAAAATATTAAACCATCAAGTAGGAAACTACAGAACATGAAAGGATGCTTGGGATTATGTTATGAATTGATTCTTTTTGAACCCGATACTTTGTCACTTCTTGATATGAACAAAGTAAAGAGTGTTGAACCTTTAAAAGGAAAATCACTCTTGCCTCAATACAACCATGACAAATGGCAAGGGAGACAAGAAGTCTTTTTCTTCGAGGCATCCTTCAATGTCATATTGAAAGACAATAGACTTGATGCTCCCTACAAATTTGAGAAGCAAGATGGTGCATAGTGGTTTTCCCTAGAATTTTTATTAGTCAAGCATGTTGAGATACCTTTCCTCTTCTTATTTCTTGAGTTATTAGGTTCATCTTCCATGACAAGAATGTGTCCAAGAGTAACCCATCTATTGGGAAACTCTAGTTTTCATGCCATAACTACATGAGCCAACAAAACTCTTTGATCAAGGTAAATGATACACACAATTGGAATTACCTAGATAATTTGTTTAATTTTACACATTTGAGCATATAGGTAGTTAAGTCAGAATATGTACAAAATTGTTTATCGACTATTCTCTTGCACCTTCTATGGTGCAAGTGCTGGTATATTTTACTATAAAACTAGTAATAAATAAAATTATATTCATTAAATAAATCTATTAGTGTAATGCCCCGCCAAGGGATCCAAAGAATTAACCTAGAATTTCACTAAGTTTAGCAGCATTTTTTTTTCCATGGAAGTAAACATCACATAAAACTTATGTACAATAATGGAAGCAATTATAACGTCCATCTAAAAATAAACATAGCATACATAACATATTACATTCTTTAAGATCCCTTTACATTGAATTACATATATGATTCCATCGAGTACAACATCCACATGAAACAATAATGATAAGTCCAATGTTTGTACATTACATTTCAAATGCTCATCCATCCTCTGTACATGTCACAGGGTATGACAAGCTCAAAAGAATATACATTCATAGAATAAGGTACATCCTCCTATCCTAATCCATGATGCATCAAAGTAAAGATAATCACATGATACACATGATACATCATCATAGAAAACATATACATCCATCATAACATCAAACATAATAAACTAAGTGCATGGTTCCTCCCAACCATTAATAGCATCATTAGACCATCGTGGATCCTAGCCATCCCTCCGTGCGTAACATTCCAAATTACTGAAGAGATCATCGATATTAAATAGTAGGAATGTCACTCCTAACATATAAAACATCATATGTGGAAAGTAAACTAACATAAGATAACATCATCTAACATATGCTAATCATCAATGAAAATGGATACATATCAACCATCATGAAGGATGCATCAGCCACGATGTCTCAATGAATCTCAAATGATAAGAGTGGAAAATACACTACCACCTGACTACATGGTACCAAAGTGGTCCACTCCCACCGTTTTGAGGAGATAATCTCAAGTCCCAAACAGGCTATCAAAATCACATAGCACAAATATCTATAGGTCCAGGAATCCTAGAAGTATACTAACTCAAAGGTTCCAAACACAAAATCTGACATCTAATCCCAGAGGCACACAATGACATGTAGGAACCTGTGTCTCAAATTTTTGGATTTGATTGTGTATAATTTTTTTTACATCAACATTTCGGATCATACTACATGATCCATCATCAGGATGCTAGAGAGAAAAAAGAACATGAAAAAATAGAATGCAGATCCAGCCAACTGAAGAAATAGAAGGGAGGGGGGAAGGGGAGGAGAGAGAGTTGATGACACATCCCACCAAACCCACTAGAAGAAAGATGAAATAAAAATAAAAATAAACCAAGAGGGGAATGGAAGGGTGAAAGGAAAGACACCTAACAAAGGAAGCCACCAAGCTTAAAAACAACTCAAGACAGGAAAGCCAAAGGAAAAAGGAAATTGATGAGGGAACAAAAACACAAAGACAAAATAAAAGCGCATCAAATTGAATTAAGCCAAAAGAGAAAAAAACCAAAGAAGCTAAAGAAATGTAAAATTAAAGGAAAAGTCTAATAGACCAAAGGGGACTAAGAAAATATTAAGAAAGAAATATATAAAAAATATTCCGAGAACGAAAATGAATAAAAGAGAGAAATGTGAGCCCACACACTCATATATATATATATATATATATATATATATATATATATATATATATATATATATATCTAGTAATTACAAATCTAAAAATATCTAAAAAAGAAAAAATTGAAATTTTTTTTTATATATATATACAATATACCTATATATACGTCTATATATATATATACAAATATACATATATATACGTATATATATATATACTTATATACATATATATATGTATGTGCACATATATACGTATTTACAAATATATATACATAGATACATATATACATGTATATACGTATATATATACATATATACATGTATATATGTATATATATATACGTATATATATATATAATATTGTTATATATATTTCTATTTATATATATATGTAATAATATTGAAATATATATATATTTCAATATTATTACATATATATAAAAATATATATCCCAATATTTTTATCTATATATATAAGCCTATAAGCCTCTACAAAAACCACGAAGATGAAAAAACTAAAATAATATTGTTAAATATATATTTTTATATATATGTAATAATATTATTGCATATATATATATATATATATGTATGTATATATATATGTATATATATATATATATACACACACACATATATATATGCATATATATATGCATATATATATACATGCATATATTTATATATGTATATATATATATATATATATATGTATATATATATATGTATATGTATATATATATATATATATTTATATATGCATATATATATATATGTATATATATATATATGCATATATATACATATATATATATATATATATATATATATATATATATATATATATATATATATATATATATATATAAGCTTATAAACCTATACAAATAACCGCGAAGATGAAAAACAAAAATATAAATAGAAGGATGTAAGAGAGATTAAAATAAATAAAAGAGTAAATAAATAAAGGGGCTAGAGGGGCAACAAAAATAAGTGAAACCACATATAAAAGAGCAAGGGCAAAAATAACACTGAGCCAAACCAAGAGACCACTGAGTGTGGCCAAAGCAAAGGAAAAAACAATGCCAACATACCTAAAAAATGAAAACTAGACGATGATCACAAGGATATAAGAGGGAAATATAAATGAAGGCACACAAATATGCATAAGAGTAAATAAAGGAAAGAAAAATAAAATATAAAAACTAGAAGACGACGAGCTCACCAAGGTGAAGGGCCAAGACAAGGGAGAAGGGGTGGTGGAGGGCAGAGGCGAGAAGGGAGAAGAGGGTGCCAGAGGAGATGGAAGGGACAAAGGGAAGGCAGAAGAAGGGGGAGAAGAGACTAGCTAGAGAGTCAAGAGCGAGGTAGTTTGTGAAGGGAGGATAACAAAGGATGCCAAGAACTGATTAAGGTCCATCCTTCATCATGATTGAGGTTAGAAGGGTTATCATTGATGACAACGGCTTCCTTGAGCTTTCTTTTAGCAAAGTTGTCTTCCCTGAACACAATATGCATCTTTTCTAAGAAGATATGATGCTTAGTAGAGGAAGAATGATTAGCTAATGCAGATTTGAGGACCCGCTCATGCTTGATGTCAGTGGCATGTTCCTTCATTCTAGTATTGAACGAATGGCCCGTTTCACCTATGTAAGGGGTACCACAAGAGCAGATGACCTTATAGACTCCAGAATCTGCGAAGGCATCCCTATGGTCTTTAATGGGGGGAACACGATCTCTCAGCATGGATGCGGGCTTGAAGGCAACTCTAATGCCTTTTTTGCCCAAAATCTTGGAGATCTTGTTGGATATCCCCTCGACGTAAGGAATCAAAAAGAAAGGGAGCGACTAGGTGAAAGAGGGAGGAGGAAGAGAGGCCAAAAGAAAGAGGGAATTGGCCAAGTGAAATGCTCTGGATATTTTCTTGTTAGAGTATCCATTCCACTTCAAGACTTGACAAAGGTGTGAGAGCTCTAGGTCCAGGTTGTCACTATCACAAATCCTAAAAGCCCTTAAGGCTAGGCTTTTTAGGATCCCCACCTTTTGACAAGGGTGGTGGTGAGAGGCGGCATGGAGATAAAGGTCAGTGTGGGTGGATTTACGAAAAACTCGATGGCCAAGAGTGCCATCAAGTTTTTTAAGGATTAAGACATCAAGGAAAGGTAAGCAGTTATCTTCTTCTAACTCCTTGGTGAAAGAGATGCTAGGAACTAAATTGTTGATGTGGGCATGAAACTCATCCAGCTTGTCTAGGCCATGCGACCAATAGACATTGGTGTCATCTACGTAGCATTTCCACCACTTGGGTTTCAGAGGGAAAGAATGTAATGCCATGGCCTCAAACTCTTCCATGTATAAGTTAGCAATGATTGGTGAAAGAGGGGAACCCATGGCAACCCCATCAACTTGCTCATAGATGACACCAATGAAGGAGAAGAAAGTTGATCTCAAGCATAACTCCACAAGAGATGCAACCTCAGTCGAAACTTTCTTCTTGACAATATCTATGGAGTTAGGTATGGGAACCTTAGGAAAAAGTGAGACAACATCAAAACTAACTAGGATATCATTGTTGCCACAAGTGGCATCTTTAATGAACTTGACGAAATGGTTGGAATCTTTGACATAAGAGTTAGAATTACCAATGAGGGGGGATAACAATTTGGCTAGGAAAGTTATAAGCTTGTGGGTCAGGGAGCCAATAGTGTCAATGATGGGCCTGAGTGGAATATTAGCTTTGTTTATTTTGGGAACCCCATAAATGTGGGGGTTAAGCTCCTTCGTGGGCAACAATCACTTTTTTGTAGTGATATCGAAGGAGAAATCATTGATAGCAGCTTTGATCTTCCTCACGATCTTAGCGCAAGGATTGGAGGCCACAATCTTGTAGTTGCTGGACTCAAAGAGAAGGTCCAACATCTTAGCAAGATAGTCTGACTTGTTCATAATTACTATGGTATTACCTTTGTCAACCCTAGTAATAAAAAGATCAAAATTACGAAGAAGATTAATAAATGCTGCAAACTCACATGAGGGGGTGTTTCTTATGGGGGCCTTGGCCTTCCTAAGGGGGACGACACAATCTTGCCTAGCCTCTTCGGCGATAATGGTTGAAAGAGAATGAAGAGCATTCTCAATTTCCACCAAAAAATCAATGTGCGGGATGGTGCGAGGCGAGAGAGAAATTGAGACTACCCTTAAGAACCCTGAAAGTGAGAGGGTTGATGGGGGCATTGGAAAGGTTAACAACTAATTTGGACTCTGAATTTTTGATGGGGCCACAGTTCAAAGAGGGAGGGAAAACAAGATGGCAAGGGAGGGTTATGCAGGAAGGGACCAAGATCAACGACAGATTGACACACAGGGCTCGAGAAAGTAATGGGGATGGGTTGCTATAAAAAGGGGGGGGGACAATTGGGGAGAAAGAAGAGGGGATTGGCAACCGGAGCTGATAGGTAAATCAGAACCCGTGCCAAGGATGCAATTCAAGGAGGGGGTGGTTGGAAATAAATAAGAGTGTTACTGGTACTGGTGGAAGACAAAGAAGCTAGAACAAGGTCATAAATGCCACCACAATTGAACCTAGAGGGGGAGTTAGAAAAAAATGCACCTTGACATGATGTAGGAACCTACTATGCAAGCGGGAAAGTGTCATCACAATTATCACGTACAAGTTACCCTGGTAGTTAGCTAAACTCCACGAGTCCATACTAATTTCATGCAGCCACTAGTATCCTCTCATACTCATGAGGCATACTACAGAATGCAAGGTCGCAACCATGCATCTCACTACTCCCATCCTAGCCTGTACAAGCACTCAAGGCATGGGTGAGAACAAAACACTTATCTTTTTAGGTTCATTCAGTTAGTATTAGGTGTATATGTTATCACTTATTAATCCAACTTACAATGAGTTACCCTGGCAGCCTCTTAGGGACCTAGCCCCCATTCCAAGCCACTTCTCGTCACTACATGCAGATATCCTACCCTAATTCTCATGGACTTATAAATCTCAAAATCACAAAAGATAATCCATAATAAAATCATCGAATA
Organism: Cupressus sempervirens; assembly: GCA_028749045.1. Lineage (NCBI taxonomy): Eukaryota > Viridiplantae > Streptophyta > Pinopsida > Cupressales > Cupressaceae > Cupressus > Cupressus sempervirens. The sequence goes on from CM053784.1 coordinate 203,446,770, forward strand.
TGCATAAAAGCATCAATTCTCCATGAGCAAACATCCATAGAAAATCATGAACACAATAGCTCTATATTGGCAACTGAAGTATCACTGATAATCAAAAGTATCCAATGGTTTTCAATAACCAAAATATATCTCAATCATACTGATCGAAGACTCTGAAAATGGTTGAGTCAAACATGTCACAACATGACATCATCAAGAATAAATCCACATTTTAGTCCCATCATGGTGACTAGAAAATATTCCAGGATAACTGATTGATGACCCAAATAATGGTTAAGTCAAGTATCTCATACATAAGAATCTCAACTATAATCAATCAATAATTACAAACAATGCATAGAGCATTCCATCACATAACCATGGTTGGGTTTATAAAGATTGAGATTAAAACATCATCATGTCATCACAATCGCATAACCCCCAAGCCTCTGGTAGACGTCCTATACTGGTCAACACTAGTCAACCCAAAACCCAAAACAATAGCATAAAGAATACACAATGCAAACACATGTTTTGGTTTTGCCAAGTTTACAACTTGAATTTAAATATAGACATCTCAGTTTATGTTTCCAAGTTTGAAGAATGAATAGAACAACACATGAATTGTTTTAAAAAATTTCCTTAATAGAACTAAAAATCCGTTTTCCAATTATAATATTTATTTGATACATCCCCCACCAAACTATCAACTATTTATTTAAAACAATTAATTCTTAATAGTTGAAAATTATTAAAGAGTCACCATTGTGAAAATAAACCTTCAATATAAATCATTTATCAAATAATATTAACTCAAATTTATTAATAACATATTTACATATTACATATATACATATATATATATATATATATTTAAAAAAAAAAATATATATATATATATATATATATATATATATATATATATATACATACATACATATGTAAATATATAAATAGTTATTATGTTTCATAAAATCGAATTAACAATTTCGATTGACACCATATATCATATGGAAGTAACAATGAGAATCGATTTTATGTATATCGATTGCTTTAAACATTTTAACATAAACTTTTTTTGGTATAACAATATTATTAAATAACCCCCCTTTCTCTTGGTGCGATACGCAATACCTGCGGTCACAGGCACTACGCCTACAGTGGGTACGTAGTACCCCTGTCGCCGCAGGCCTGCGATGGCAAGCCTCTGCCTTCCGCAGGCATGGGGTACAATTCGTCCCCGCAAAAATTTATTATATACATTTTTTTTAACATTGTTTCCATGCGATATGAATCACGATGTGATTTATTAAGTTTTCGCACTATTATTTATCAATCGCTCATTCAGTGTATTATATATATATATATGTATATATATATATATATATCAGTATATATGTATATATATATATATATATCAGTATATATGTATATATATATATATATATCAGTATATATATATATATATATATGTATGTCTGTATGTATGTATGTATGTATGTATGTATGTATGTATATGTGTATATATATACATATGTATATATATGTATATATATATATATATCAGTATATATATATATGTATGTATGTATGTATATATATATATGTATGTATGTATGTATGTATGTATGTATGTATGTATATGTGTATATATATATATATATATATATATATATATATATATATATATATATATATATATATATATATTCGAATTTTGTATTAGATTCATAATAAATGTATACATATACATATATATATATATGCAGATCTGAATATATAAACATGTATGTTTTTTTTTTCCACAAAGATTATATCTACAATTTAAGAATTTTAAAATACTTGCATTATAGGTTCACTCAATTAATTTCGTAATGGATTTGGCTATAAATTTAAACCATATCCCCGTGATGTTTTAGATCTATGCATATAGAATTCTCAAATAAATTAATCTACCCATATTGAGAATGCATAAAAATATGAAACTTCTCAAAAAACATATGGAAGACACAAAGAAGACAGGGAATGCGTGATGTGGAAATAAAATCACAAGAGTCTACCCAGACTCCGATGCTAAATTGTTCTTCCTTAGAAAACCCGCAGAGCAAGCTCCTCCCTTCTTCAGAATTCTCGAGTCCTCCAATCCTCCTATTGCACTCCCAATGCTATATCTAAGCTTCTATGAATGCCTGAATATAAAGAGCTTTCAGGAATCATCTAGAATGCTTCTAGAAACAGCTAGAAGGTGTCACCAACTAAGCATGGGTCTTTTCCAACCTTCAAGATGAGCCATAGGGTTGTAGACACCATGTCCTTAATTGATGCACTAACCCCCGTATTGTTGACACATGAGAAATAGAAAAGTGCACTAACTCCCATGCAAGCTTATAACTCCAATTCACTTTTATATAATTTCTATTTAAATATTTATAACTTTCATTTTAACTTTATAAATTTTATTATTTTATTTATTTATTACTTTATTATTATTTTATTATTATTATTAATTTTAATTTCTAATTTTCTTTTATTTATTTTCTTTTTCCTCAATAATTCAAAATATCAAATAACATGATATTTTATATTAAATTTTTCAAATATTTAATTTATTAATTAAATCTATTTATTAAGACATAATTAATAGAAAATTCACCATAGACCTCCAAGATAAAATATGAAAACTCATCATAGAGCAAATTACTCACAATCAGTCTAAAGGGTTAAAAATCATGAATCATGTCATCCGACACATTCGGTGGGTAAAATATCCAGATACTTGTCCTACCTTACTAGGATAGTTGGCTTAAAGGTTTGGGATTTGGACTTGAAAATTTATCTCCCTCCTCTTATCATTGAGATAGTATAATAGGGTACTCTCATCCTGGCAATTTAGGGCAGTCGATACCCAGTACCTGCAACCTTCAGAAAAACCCATGTATGTACATACAATATATAATGCTAAGCTAAATAGACAATGGCAGGAAGTGGTGCATCGTGTAGATCCCGACTAAGCAGGTGACTATGACTCCCTTCCTTAACAACATCAGAAATGCCATACAATATGAAAACACGCACACCATATACATGCAAGTATGGGGTAAGTATCCATAATAAAGTACATAAGATAATAAACCATCCATCCAATCTTCAATAATAACTAAAAATAATATAATGATCGTCATGTAAGCATGAAACATAAAGTCTAAGGGATCTCATCATATAACCACTGAATCCATAACATAATGTCTGATAGTGTCAAAACAATACCACTAATCTATCAACTTAGAACTAGTCCATCTTAGTCTGATAATAACAACAACAATGTCCAGAAAAGATGTGAACGAGGGTAGGCATTACATCCACCCCCCCTTGGGTTAGGCTTACTACTGGAAGCCTAGAAGCAAGTAGGGATATAACTCCCTCAATCTAGCTGCATCCTCCCAAGTAGCTGAAGAATCATCAGTAGGGTCCCATTGGACCCTTACCTACTCGATGGTTCAACCCCTGAGGGTCAACTCTCACTACTCCAGAATATGAATCGGCTCCAAAGCCAGCTACCCGTTCTCTACCTGCAATGCATTCCAATCAATAACATATATGATATCAGGAATATACTACCAAAGTACTGAAACATGGAAAACATCATGAATGCAAGCTAGGCTGGGTAGTAGAGCAAGGCAATAAGCAACCGGGCCAATCCTCTCCAAAATTTTGAATGGTCCCACAAAATGAGGTGCTAGCTTAGAACCCTTTCCGTAGCGGATTGGACTCTTTCGTGGTCACACTTTCAAGAAAACCCTATCACCCACAACAAACTGCTTATCAGTCCTATCAGCATCAACATACTTGTTCTATCTATCCTGCACTGTAGTCAAGTGCTCACGGATACGCACTACCTTTTGCTCCATATCATGAAGCATCTCAGGACATAACAGGATGCGATCCTCAAGACTGTCCCAACTCAATGGTGTACGACAAGGACATCCATTTAATGCCTGAAATGGTGCCATGCCAATAGAAATATGATACCCATTGTTGTAAGCAAACTCCACTAGGTAGAGATAATCCTCCCAATGTGTCTACCTATCCATCACATACATCCGTAACCTAATTCACCCTCTCTGTTAGACCATCAATCTCTAGATGATATGCCGAACTAAAGTTTATCTGTGCTTCAAGCTCATGCTGCAACGATGTCTAGAATGCAATGTGAATACAAGATCCCTGTCAAAAAAGATCTTTCTAGGAATACCATGTAATCACACAATGTCACACATAAAGACATTAGCTACAGAAGCTACTGTGTAGGAAGACGTAATTGGTGAAAAATGTGCCACCTTAGTCAATTGATCAATGGTGACCATGATAGCATCATGATGTCGAACAGTCATAGGTAATCCTACTATAAAATCCATGGAGATGATATCCCACTTCCACGAAGGAATGAGATTAGGCTGCAAAAGTCCAACTAGGTGTTGATGTTCTACCTTAACTCTCTGACACTCAAGGCACCTAGCAACAAAATCAGCAATATCTCGCTTCATCCCAGACCAAAAGAACAAATGTCTCAAATCAGCATGCATCTTCTTGACACCTAGATGTGCTAAGTAAGGTGTACGATGGGCTTCTGCCAGTATCAAGGTGTGAAGCTCATCTAAAAATGGCACATATATCCTCCCCAAATGTCTTAATAGACCATCTAATTCTCGAACATAACCTCCAAACTTTCCTTCCAAAGATTTCCCTGAATCTATCTCTCTGCACACTTCTTGATACCAAGAATTCATAGGAAGTGCCTAAAGAATCTGACTCCTCAAATCCACACTAAGAGTCATCAATGATACCACATGTCTCCTGTGACTCAAAGCATCTGCCACCACATTCTCCTTACCTTGAATATACCTAACCTCAAAATCATACTCGCATAGATACTCCATCCATCGCCTCTTGCGAGCATTCAAATTAGGTTGAGTAAAAATGTACTAAAGACTACGATGATCACTATATAGTTCAAATCTGTGCCCCAACAAGAAATGTCTCCATCTAGTCAAAGGATGAACTATTGTTGATAACTCAAGATCATGTGTAGGATAATTTAACTCATGATCCTTGAGCTTGCATGATTTATACGCAATCACCAGTCCATTCTGCATCAACACTGCCCCAATCCCTTCAAGAGAAGCATCTGTACATACCTTGAAATCACCTTTTGGATCAGGTACAGCTAGAATCGATGCATTGGTCAAAAGTTCCTTGAGCTTTTGGAAAGCTTGCTCACATTTCTCTGTCCATACGAACTTCTTTCCTTTCCTCTGAAAAGAAGTGATAGGATGTGCTATCCTAGAGAAGTTCTGGACAAATCTACAATAATAATCGGCTAAACCCATGAAACTATGAATTTTTGACACATTAGTCAGTGTAGGCCATTCTATTATCGCTTGAATCTTTGTAGGATCCACTGAAATACCATCACTTGAAATAACATGCCCTAAATACTAAATCTTTTATTTGAAGAATTCACACTTGGCTGCATTAGCATAAAGCTGATATTCTCTCAAACATTGCAATACCAACCGTAGGTGTTCCTCATGCTCCTTTTGAGTCTTAGAATATATCAATATATCATCAAGAAATGTGAGTACAAACCTGTCCAGATAAGATTAGAAAAAACCATTCATCAAACTCATGAAAACCGATGGAGCATTAGTCAACCCAAAAGGTACCACTATGAACTCATAATTCCCGTAGCGAGTTCGAAAAGCGATCTTGTGAATATCTGCCTCCTTAATGCGAAGCTGGTGGTATCCTAACTTAAGATAAATCTTGGAGAATACTGTAGCTCCCTTGATCTGATTGAATAAGTCACCAATCTTAGGTAAAGGATACTTGTTCTTAATAGTCACCTTATTCAACTGTCTGTAGTCAATACAAAGGTGCAAAGAATCATCTTTCTTCTTCACAAAGAGCACTAGAGCTCCCCATGGTGATACACTAGGTTGAATGCTCCCTTTGGCCAGAAGTCCCTGTAGATGAAGATGTAGGTCACCCAATTCCTATGTCATCATGAAATAAGGAGATTTAGAGATAGGCTCTGCTCTAGGAATCAGATCAATACTAAAGTCAATGTCCCTCTTTGGAGGCATGCCTAGAATCTCACTTGGAAAATTATTTGTGTACTCCTACAAAATCGGATGATCTAAAGTCTCCCTCATGGGATCTTCTCCATCAAGATCATTTACCATAACAGAAAATATCTGACATCCCTTACAGAAACTTCACTTCAATTGCATAGAAAAAATCATCTGTAAAGATATAGACCTCGGTATCCCAACTATCTGCACATCATTCCCTTGGTCATCTTGGCACATAATGATCTTCTTCCTACAATCTATACTGGCTCTATGAGATCTAGGCCAATCCATGCCTAAAACCACATCATAGGAACCAAGGGGTATGACTCAAAGATCCACTTCTGTATCAAAGCTTCCTAAGCTAAGCCCACACTTATGAACTACAAAATCTGTGGAGACCTTAATGCCTGAGGCTAGTTCCACTTGCCAACCACGATCTTGCTTCACCGCATCTAGCTTACACTTAGAAACTATAGATGGTAAAATAAATGAATCAATAGCTCTTGAATCAAATAATACTGAAAGAGATATACCTCTAATAGCACTCGTGGCCTCAACCACTATTTCCTGATGATATGCCTGATGTTGATCAACTGCTGCAAAAACTCTATGAGCTCTACCTGCATCACCAACTATAGGCTCTAAAACGGTAGGCCTAGGTCCTAAAAACTGAGGTTCTTGTTGAGGAGACTGAGTTACATAATGTCTAATCTGACCACATGAAAAACATTCCATATTTCTACCAGAACCTCTTCCCATAGGTGGTACATTAGATGACTGGCGAATGTTCCTGCTCACAAAAGACTGGCTACTTTGAGCTGGCTAATTGGAATAATTTTGTTTATTGAATTGAGCATTGTGGTTGTTATTGGTATTAGAACCTTTTCCACCACCTTGAGGTTGACAATTTGATCCCTTCTATTGTTGTGTCTACTAAGACTGTTGCTGACACTGTTTCCCCTTAGAGAAAGAAAACTTCTTGTTACCACCTGAATTGTAGTTGCTTTTAGATCCTGATGCTGCGGGCACTACTACAAAACCACCTTGATGAAGGTTGACACTTTTCTCAACAAGGATAGCTCGATGTACCACATCCTTGATGGTTTTTGGCTCAAATACCTTAACTTGCCCAATAATACGGTTATTAAAACCCCTAATAAAATATTGTGTCAATTGAGCTGAATTTTCACTGAACCCTGAAAAAGGCATGAGCTCATAAAACTTACGCTCATACTCAGTCACTGACAAAGTGTACTGCCTAAGATTATGAAGTTCATTAGCCCTTTTTTGTTTCCATTCCTCTGGTAGGAATCATTCACGAAAACTGTCTTGGAATAACTCCCATGTAACACTTCTCATATCGATTCCCAACTTCTTCTCCTCTATCATCCACCAAGTGGCCCCAAAATTCTCTAGATTAGTGATCACAAATCTTGCCTTAACATTTCTATCGAACTCCTGCATGAAAAAAATCCTATCAAGAGAAATAAGCCATTGCTCGGCCACATAACCAAAACCTTGCCCATTGAAAGGCTTAACCTTGGATCTTGAAAGATCCTCCATCTGAGTGGACACAATGGACCTCTGATGTTCCTTTTGAGGACTTCTAGATCTGGGTCTATGCTCTTGTTCTGTCTGATGCACTTTGGGCTATTCTTGAATAGGAGGTAGACGTTCTAGAATAGTCTGCATCATCTATCTCAAACTTACCTCTTCAGACTTAGCTTGGTCCTCTCTACGGCTCTCATCCTGCTGCCTACTAGAGTGCTCTTCCCTGCTCTCTACATGAGTCGATCCCTCATGGACAGACTCATGGACTCTAATAGCCCTGCCATGACCATGGCCTCTACCATAGCCTCTAACTGAAGACCTAGTCCCAGATACCATCCTAAAAAAGTACAAGGTACTAAGTTCAGTTCTATATTTAGGTTTAAGTTAAAATTTCCAGTTTTGAAACTAAGTGTTGAAGTATGAAAAATATTCAAGTAACAGTTCAAGTTCTATTTTCAGTTCACCTAGTTCAAGTTTGGAAAGTTACACTTAATAGTTCAAAGTTCTAGTTATTCCAAAATACCCAGAGGTCCCAATGTAGAAACTCGGGCTCTGATACCAAATGTAATGCCCCACCAAGGGATCCAAAGAATTAATCTAGAATTTCACTAAGTTTAGCAGCATTTTTTTTTTCCATGGAAGTAAATATCACATAAAACTTATGTACAATAACAAAAGCAATAATAATGTCCATCTGAAAGTAAACATAACATACATACCAGATTACATTCTTTAAGATCTCTTAATGTTGAATTACATACATGATTCTATTTAGTACAACATCCACATGAAACAATAATGATAAGTCCAATGTTTATACATTACATTTCAAATGCTCATCGATCCTTTGTACATGTCACAAGGTATGACAAGCTCAAAAGAATATACATTCATAGAATAAGGTACATCCTCCTATCCTGATCAATGATACATCAAAGTAAAGATAATCACATGATACATCATCATAGAAAACATATACATCCATCATAAGATCAAACATAATAAACTAAGTGCATAGTTCCTCCTAACTGTTAATAGCATCATTAGACCATCATGGATCCTAGCCATCCCTCCGTGCGTAACATTCCAAATTATCGAAGAGATCATCGGTATCACATAGTAGGAATGTCACTCCTAACATATACAACATCATATGTGGAAAGAAAATTAGCATAAGATAACATCATCTAACATATGCTAATCATCAATGAAAAAGGATACATATCCACCATCATGAAGGATGCATCAGCCACGATGTCTCAATGAATCTCAAATGATAAGAGTGGAAAATACACTACCACCTGACCGTGTGGTACCAAAGTGGTCCACTCCCATCGTGCTGAGGAGATAATCTCAAGTCCCAAATAGGCTATCAAAATCACATAGCACAAATCTCTATACGTCCAGAAATCCTAAAAGTGTACTAACTCAAAGGTTCCAAACACAAAATTTGATATCTAATCCTAGAGACACACAATGACATGTAGGAACCTACTATGCAAGCGGGAAAGTGTCATCACAATTATCACATAGAAGTTACCCTGGTAGTTAGCTAAACTCCATAGGTCCATACTGATTTCATGCGGCCACTAGTATCCTCTCATACTAACAAGGCATACTACAGAATGCAAGGTCGCAACCATGCATCTCACTACTCCCATCCTAGCCTGTACAAGCACTCAAGGCATGGGTGAGAACAAAACACTTATCTTTTTAAGTTCATTCAGTTAGTATTAGCTATGTATAGTATCACTTATTAATCCAACTTACAATGAGTTACCCTGGCAGCCTCTTAGGGCCCTGGCCCCCATTGCAAGCCACTTCCCATCACTACATGTAGATATCCTACCCTAATGCTCATGGACTCATAAATCTCAAAATCACAAAAGATAATCCATAATAAAATCATCAAATATGCATAAAAGCATCAATTCTCCATGAGCAAACATCCATAGAAAATCATGAACACAACAGCTCTCTATTGGCAACTGAAGTATCACTGATAATCAAAAGTATCAAATGGTTCTCAATAACCAAAATATATCTCAATCATACTGATCGAAGACTCCGAAAATGGTTGAGTCAAACATGTCACAACATGACATCATCAAGAATAAATCCACATTTTAGTCCCATCATGGTGACCAGAAAATATTCAAGGATAACTGATCGATGACCAAAATAATGGTTAAGTCAAGTATCAATACATAAGAATCTCAACTGTAATCAATCAATAATTACAAACAATCCATAGAGCATTCCATCACATAACCATGGTTGGGTTTATAAAGATTGAGATTAAAACATCATCATGTCATCACAATCACATAACCCTCAAGCCTCTGGTAGACATCCTATACTGGTCAACACTAGCCAACCCAAAACCCAAAACAATAGCATAAAGAATACATAATCCAAACACATGTTTTGGTTTTGCCAAGTTTACAACTTGAATTTAAATATAGAGATCTTAGTTTATGTTTCCAAGTTTGAAGAATGAATAGAGGAACACATGAATTGTTTTAAAAAATTTCCTTAATAGAACTAAAAATCAATTTTCCAATTATAATATTTATTTGATACATCCCCCACAAAACTATCAACTATTTATTTAAAACAATTAAATCTTAATAGTTGAAAATTATTAAAGAGTCACCATTGTGAAAATAAACCTTCAATATAAATCATTTATCAAATAATATTAACAAAAAATTTATTAATAACATATTTACATATTACACACACACACACACACACACACACACACACACACACACACATATACATATGTAAATATATAAATAGTTATTACGTTTGATAAAATCGAATTAACAATTTCAATTGACACCATATATCATATGGAAGTAACGATAAGAATCGATTTTATGTATATCGATTGCTTTAAAAATTTTAACATAAATATTTTTTGGTATAACAATATTATTAAATAACCCCCCTTTCTCTTGGTGCGATACACAGTACTTGCGGTCGCAGGCACTGCGCCAACAGCGAGTACGTAGTAACCCTATCACCGCAGACCTGCTACGGCAGGCCTCTGCCTTCCGCAGGCATGGGGTACAATTCGTGCCCACGAAAATTTATTATATACATTTTTTTTAACATTTTTTCTATGAGATATGAATCGCGATGTGATTTATTAAGTTTTCCCACTGCGATTTATCAATCCCTCATTTGGTGTATTATATATACATATGTATATATATATGTATATATATATATATATATATATATATATATGTATGTTTATATATATATATATATATGTATATATATATTCAAATTTTGTATTAGATTCATAATTAATTTATACATATACATATATATAAATATATATATACATAAATGTATGCAGATCTGAATATATAAACATGTATGTTTTTTTTCCACAAAGATTATATCTACAATTTAAGAATTTTAAAATACTTGCATTATAGGTTCACTCAATTAATTTTCTAATGGATTTGGCTATAAATTTAAACCCTAGCCCCATGATTTTTCATATCTATGCATATAGAATTCTAAAATAAATTAATCTACCCATATTGAGAATGCATAAAATTATGAAACTTCTCAGAAGATATATGGAAGACACAAAGAAGACAGGGAATGCGTAATGCGGAAATAAAATCACAAGAGTCTACCCAGACTCTGATGCTAAATCGTTCTTCCTCAGAAAACCCACAGAGCAAGCTCCTCCCTTCTTTAGAATTCTCGTGTCCTCCAATGCTCCTATTGCACTTCCAACGCTATGTCTAAGCTTCTATGAAAGCCTGAATATAAAGAGCTTTTAGGAAACATATAGAATGCTTCTAGAAACAGCTAGAAGGTGTCACCAACTAAGCATGGGTCTTTTCCAACCTTCAAGATGAGCCATAGGGTTGTAGACACCATGGGCTTAATTGATGCGCTAACCCCTGTATTGTTGACACATGAGAAATAGAAAAGTACGCTAACTCTCATGCAAGCTTATAACTCCAATTCACTTTTATATAATTTATGTTTAAATATTTATAACTTTCATTTTTACTTTATAACTTTTATTATTTTATTTATTTATTACTTTATTATTATTTTATTATTATTATTAATTTTAATTTCTAATTTTCTTTTATTTATTTTCTTTTTCCTCAATAATTCAAAATATCAAATAACATGATATTTTATATTAATTTTCTCAAATATTTAATTTATTAATTAAATCTATTTATTAAGACTTAATTAATAGAAAATTCACCATTGATCTCCAAGATAAAATATGAAAACCCATCATAGAGCAAATTACTCACAATCAGTCTAAAGGGTTAAAAATCACGAATCATGTCATCCGACACATTCGATGGGTAAAATATCCAAATACTTGTCCTACCTCACTAGGACAATTGGCTTAAAGGTTTTGGATTTGGACTTGAGAATTTATCTCCCTCCTCTTATCATTGAGATAGTATAATAGGGTATGCTCATCCTGGCAATTCAGGGAAGTCGATACCCAGTACTTGCAACCTGCAGAAAAACCCATGCATGTACATACAATATATAATGCTAAGCTAAACAGATAATGGCAGGAAGTGGTGCATCGTATAGATCTCAACTAAGTAGGTGACTACGACTCCCTTCCTTAACCACGTCAGAAATGCCATACAATATGAAAACACAAACACCATACACATGCAAGTATGGGGTAAGTATCCATAATAAAGCACATAAGATAATAAACCATCCATCCAATCATCAATAATAAATGAAAACAATATAATGATCATCATGTAAGCATGAAACATAAAGTCTAAGTGATCTCATCATATAACCACTGAATCCATAACATAATGTCTGATAGTGTCAAACAATACCACTAATCTATCAACATAAAACTAGTCCATCTTAGTCTGATAATAACAACAACAATGTCCAGAAAATATGTGAACGAGGGTAGGCACTACAATTAGCAATTATATCACAATATGTATATTATTGCTATATTTTTAACAATATTATAATATACCATAGTTACATATTATAAGATATTTGTTATATTACTTGTAATATATATATATATATATATATATTATAAATAAATTGTAAAATTTAAAAATATATTATTATATAATCTGTATATAATATGATTTAATATATTTAAATAATTTATTATTTCTTTTATCTTGTAACAAACATTTTTATCATAATTACAAATCAATCTTTCACTAAAGAATATGAGTGGCGAGTTTTCCACTTTGAATAATTTTTAAATATATTTAATTACTCATGCTTCTTAACATCCTTTTTATTTTATATAAAGTAGAGAAGACCATGAAGAAACCTATTTTGTCATATTTCATTTTTTTATATTTATTCTCATTCCTTATATACATTTCATATTAAAATGTGTTTTAGGGGCTACTAAAATTCTACCATTAACAAATGTTCAAAAAAAATCCAATTATGTATTATTAGTCAAACAGACAGGGAACTATTGTTTTCAATTGCTATCTTCAATTAATTTTTATGACTTTAAGTGTTGGAAATCTGATTGAAAAGCTCATTATTGAAGATCAAAGAGGGAGATTTTTGTAAAGAAGAAAGTTTGTTGTTAGGAAAAATGTTTTCAATCATTGTTTCATCATTGATGTCAAACCTGCTATTTGTAGGCATGGCATTTGCTTATAAGATCCAAGTACTATAACTTAGTTGATTGATAAAGAGGATTTGATCAACAAGATGTAACAAGAGTACCTAAGGCAAAGGTTGAGTTTTGATATTGTAATGAAGTGCAAGGATCAATTAAGACAATGGTTAAATGATGTATTGATAACATACCCAAAGATACAGAGGTTGGTCACACTTAGAAATATTGGACAAATAAGTTGTAATATGGTTGACTACAAAGCATAAACTAAGATCATTAGTGGGTGTCGAGCAAGTTACTTGAAGCCAAGAAAATTCTCAATTAGAGCTATGTAACAGAAAATTCTAGTGTGTGTCGAGTAATCTTCAAGTGTCGAGCATCAGGAAAAACACTATTGATGCCAAGTAACATAGTATGTGCCAAGCACTAGTACTTCAATAGTGCCAAGCTGTGTATTATTTTAAATAATGAAGATTTTCCAAATCTGAGTTGACAAAGTTGTTATCTTAAATTTTGTGAACTAGTTGGAAGATAAGGATGATGAGCTAGTGGCATAGAATTCTATGTAAACTAGTTTTAGACGAATTCAAGAGGATTATTCAAGAAGTTTCTAGAGGGAAAAAAATATGGATTAGATGCAATGAATCCAACCTAATCCATAAAAATTGAAATTAAAGAATGGAAGAATAGAGCAACAAAAGAACACCAAGACTTCTATTTAAGGAGTCAGACCAAGAAGCAAATGTTGTTGCTACCAAAGAGCCAAATTGTGAAGTGATTAGAAGGGTGTCAAGGAGAAGACATCTAGAAGAAGGAATATTATAGAGGCTCTGCTTCTACAAGTGGTCAGAAAGAGATGATTGCACTGGTACATTGAGCATGAAGACTCAAGGAGACTAAGCTTGAAAGGAGGCCAAGCTATCAGAGTTGCAGAGATTGAAAGCCGGATAATGGTATGAGCTGACAAGTGATCTGAGATCTACAAGTTAAGTTGTATGTTGTAGTCAGGTCAAAGATTTTCTAATACTCTCTAGCAATTGTATTAAATATGAAAAATCCTATGGACTTAGGTTGGTTTAATAACCATTTATAAATCTTTTAACAAGGTGGCATTCCAAGTGAATGTTCTAAAGTCCTCTAACCAGACCCACTTCTAATAGGGTGGTTAAATCCTTTAACAAGGTCACATCTAATAGTGTGTTGTAAGCCTTTAATAGGGTAGGCCTTTCATAGGGCATCACTTCAAAAGAGTGACAATTGAGTAGCATGTTATTGGTGGTTTTTTCCAAATTGGGTTTCCATGTAAATCACTGTATTATATGTTGATATCTCATGTGTTATATTTGCACATTGATTTACAGTAACTTGCTGGTTAGAATTGTTAAAGCTTGGATGAATGAATGGTTGAATGGGCTCACTATACTTAGTGAAAAGTTTGAATAGGACATTTGGACCTTGAATAACTAAGCCACCCCCCCTCTAAGTTATTCTAAAGTATTTCTAACATTAAGTACACAATTTCAAAAGTTAGAGAATAGATTTATTTTTAAAATAATTTTTAATCTCTAATTCTTCTTTTCTAATTGGTTGATCTTAATTTTCTTAGGGATATTATTATTTTTTCACTCAAAAAAATCTTAAAAATAAAAAAATCTATATATTTTCTAGAAAGTTCCTTTGATTCTCCACCAATTTGAAATGTTCTTGGAAATATTTAGCGATGTGGGCATGTCATTGATGAGCTTCTGCTAAACCTAAAATGTCAAGAAACCAGCTCCAAATAAACTTGCCACTAGAAGGGAGGAGAGTTAGTTGTCACTACATCTCCTAGTTCTAGGAAGCACATGAGATATAGAGGATAAATATATCAGATCATCCTAGATACAAAACATAACAAATCATGTGTTGTTAATATCTCCTTATCCATTTATGAAGAGGAAACAACTAGGGCAAGAACAAAGCTAAGTCTTCGTGATCTTTTCTAGAGAATAGAAGGGATGTTCTCCTAGCTAATGGAAATTTCCTATCATAGGTCATGACAATGGAATAGGAAGCAATGGTAATGGTAATCTATTTGCATTCTCTTTGCCTTTTCTCTCTTTAATACCTACCATAATAAAACTAATAAAACTAGAATTAAGACTGAGAACCCAATAGTGGTCATTGGCAATGCTTCTACAAATGAAAAGAGATCCATTGAAAGAGTCATTTTAATCCTATTTTTCTTGAAGTTTTCTCTCTATATTGTATTTAAAGTCAAAGTGTATTAAAAATATCTTCTAAATGATAGACTGACATCAGAACTAGAATAGAATCCATCATTCTATGTGAAATATATACTCAAGTGAACATTCCCTTTTTGCTTATTTAATAAGTAAAATGATCAGAAATGAGAGACTGCTTTGCCACTCTTTCTCTAAAGGGAAAACATGTCCTCATGCTTTTGAGTTGGTCACACCATTCCTTCTGGTCTGTAACAAAACTATGAAATTCACAACTCTCCACTGAACCTCTCTTGTGAATGAAGTGTTGTTAGTGTTGTTGAGGGCTTGTTTGGTTGCGAGAATTAGTGAATTAGGAAATCAACTATGCTGGAATAAGCTCTCTTCTAAAATTATTACATTCTTAAAATAACTTCTAGAATAGCATTTAGACTTGTTTGATTGACCTAGAAGAAGAGATGGAAGATGCATCTTCTATGTTTGGTTGTAACAATTGAAATAGGAATTGGAATAAGTATTTTTTTGTAATTTTAATAAATTTTGTAATTTGCAATAACTATTAAAAATCATAGAGTTTGAAATATAATGAAGATATAAAATCCACAAAACATTCCATTCTATAGCTTCTCATATGTAGAAAATTATTTTGAAATAGTAACCAATAAATAATCTATGCTTGTAGGGAACACTCGAGAAAAAAAGAATAAATGTGAATAGGAGCATCTATGGAGATGGCCGTTTTGGTGTTGCCTATAATCATTGGCTGAGACTCACAGACAAAAATAGTCTTCAAACCTTTAATGGTGCATAGGATGTCTTTTGCATCTCACAATAATGCCCTCCTTCATCTGCTGAGATTCACAAAAAAAAATGGCCACCATTATGTCTTGAAACACGTCTTTCCCTCCAAATGGTTATGAGCAGACGAGACAGTGCATCAAATCAAGTTTATGAAAAAGACATAATAGGAATTCATTTCTTATTCCACCTATTAAGAGGGAAGAGCACCATGCCCATTTTGGGCTAATATTAGCATATATTCATTCTTATTCAGTTTTGACGATTTACAAAAAAACATTGAATTGACACATTCCAATATTTGACTATTCTAATTCCAAACCAATTCCTATTAGCAAACAAGCCCTAAAGGTGGGCATTTGCACATTACTATGTGTCACCTATCCTCTTTGACACCATTCAATTTGTCTCAATGAACCCTAGCGACCACATTTATGATTTCTCAAAGAGAGGTTAATTTCATGACATTTTTTAGCATACATTAGCAACCCCACCGCCTCCCTCCCCACAGATGGCTTAGAGGTGTGGCCTTGTTCCTTCCAATGCCATGCTAAAGAGTCACAAATCTAACTCTGCAATATTCCTCGTAGACCACCTAAATCATGCACTTTGATAATAATATACGATCATTGATCATTCTATTCAAGAATTTTTTTTGTTTTTGTTTTTCAAAAGGTATTTATTTCCCCTCCAAATAGATTTTAGAATATGTGGTGGGAAGGCATTTACACATCAAGTAAAAAAATATAATAATTTGGTAAGTTCAGTTAGAGTTCAAATTGTTTCGAATATTAAATGTAAATAGTTCTTGACTACAGCTAGGGAGATAGGTAGAAAGTTTAGTGGTTTATTTAATGGATTTGCATTCAATAACTATGACCAAGACATATCACATCAGCATTAATATACAATCGGAAGACAATTGTCGAATTAGTGGTCACCTAGGATATTTTAATTGTTTTTAACAAATTTCAATGTTTCTAACTTTTAGTTGATTTTCAAGAGTTTTATGTGATATATTTTTTAAAATAAAAATATAATATAATTATTTAAATTTAAATTATAATATATTTTACTAATAATTGCAATTGAATAATAATAAAAATATAATACAAAATAATTATATTTAATATGTTAAATACATTATAATAATATTATCCTTAAATAATATCTGCATAATAATTTTTACTGTAGTACTGTAAATAACTCATCTGCTCCATTGTATCATTAACTCAGATGATCTTATTCTAGTCCTTTTATTACCAAATTCTTGCCTTTATTTATTACCAAATTTTGTATATTTAGATACTTATAATCTTGTATATTTAAATATTTATAATTTTTCATATTTAGATATTTTGTATTTTTAATTCTTAAATATGTTATTATAAATAATCATGTTTCTAATATTTGCAAAGATTTAAGATTTTTTACCTAGGTCTTAACATTAATGGTTTGTTGAGAAGTGTAGTGTTTGGAATGAAACACTTCAACTTAATGAAGACATGTACTATCAACCTAATCATAATGAAACATTCAAGATAATCAAATTTTGGTATTTGTTACCTTTTTTACTTATTGGCATAATAGTCATCCTAATAATTTATTTCCTTCTACTTGCAAACATTTTGGTCCCTCTTTTTGGAAGAGGTGACCTTGGAAGCTGCTGAAAATGTAGTGGACATGAAATGCTTCATGCCTTCAGATGCAGGGGACGCATTTGCCTTGGTTTTGCTTACTGCTGGTGTGGAACACATTGCCATGGCAGCATTCTATCTTCTTCAAAATGAGCTTCTAGTTACTGTGTTTGATTTCAAGTAGTCACTAAACAGATTGATTGATTGTGTGCAGTAAAATGGTTGTTATATTAGCTTCCCCTATAAGCAATTTGTACTTAGGCATTGCAGAGGTGAGCCATTTAGAAATGAGGATTCTCTGGCAAATGCTATTGACCCATTACATGGTGGATTTGAGTTCTGTATCATCCAAATCTCTAAATTCAAGGTCTGTAGATAGCAAATGATTCTCTGGAAAACACAATCAGCCCTTTATATGGTGAATTCAAGTTCTTTATCATCTAAAGCTTTGATTCCAAGGTTCGTACATTTGCAAATGGTTCTCTATCCATGTAATTGACCCCTTCCATGGTGGATTCGGCATCCCAAATATTGATCTTCATTTGATTAACTATGTGGGGAAATTGATGACGCTATTTATTTGTGAATACCTGTCCTCTACTAGAAATGAACATATTTAGGAACAGATCAGTGAACTGCGGCTGCAAAAAGTAGGAACAGAAAGTAGATGATTCTCTGGAAAACACAATCGGCCCCTTCCATGGGGGATTCTGCATTCCAAATCTTCATATTTATTTCATGAACAGAGAGTGGGGGAATTAATGTAGTGCACTTCACTTTATCAACCTACTCTTTTTGAACTTCAAATTTGGTGCACTTCACCTGTGAATGAATGATGTCATGCATGAGCATTTTTTATATGATGTAAAACTTCATATATCCGTGAAGGTAAAATTGATTGTAGCAAAGTAACCATTACAGACTATCTATAAATGCCTACCCCTGTCGTTGAAGATTAGGAATAGGGAAAATAGATTAAATTATATAAGGACATGAAGAAGGTATTGCACCAAAACTGATTGTCGGCAAGTCATTGTGGTCACTGTAACCATTATAGACTATCTATGCAAGCAAATAACAAGACAGACAAGCACTTAGCGTACACAGACAAACTTGAACCTGCATGAGATGTCAGAAAAGGAATTGAATTTATATACATAACCTTTCTAATTCATGAATGGGTACTTTTCAGAGCTAGAAATAGACTCTTTTCGACTTTATATTTCCTTGCTATTACTACTGCAAATTTTACAAAAAAAACACAAATTCGATGATATAGAAACTTTCTATCACTATGGTATATTAAGGAAACTTGTCATTTAGAAAACATTTACAAGGGGAAAGGGAAAAGAAAATAAAGATGGTTGCATGAGCTCATCTGGAAAGAGTTACCACTACTGAGCTAGTCTTCTTTTTTCACTCCTATTTCTAGCTTAACTCTTACATTGGTAGCTTCCTTATATTAATTAAATCAAAATCGACCAGTGTGGAGAAAGTACTAAGCTAACAATAATATAACACATTGAATTCTTTATGTTGTGATAGAAACAATCCTTAACAGAACCATAATCTTTTAGAGATGTTTTCCAGAAATGGTAATTCCAACCATACAAGAGATGTAAAATTTTATTAGAAGCTAGAAATGAAGATGACTTTGAAATGTGGGTGCTAGCTCTTCTATAATTGTAGACAAGAAGTAAATTCTAGGTTCTATGTCCTCCAACCCATTTGTAATTAATAGCAACTTGAAAACAACTCAAAAGCTTCATCATAGTGAATATTGGTACCAATTAATTAATGTGTCGAATATTAGCAATAAGGAAAATAGATCATATTAGTAATTCATCTTGATGTACAATGGGTACATCGAAGATATAGAAGATTAATGGAGGGATAAATAGAGAATACTAGCATTACACATCAAAAATATTATAATAAGAGATTATGTTTCAGTCATAGGCAATTAATGTGTAACAATTCCAAATGCTATATGTGTGCAATGTAGATGGTTAAATTGTGTAATGTAGATGGTTGTTTGTAATATCTAGAGTAAGAGCTATAGAAATAGCATAAACATTATTCTTAAGTCTATCATACTACTTCACTGGTATATTGAAGGTTTATAAGTGCAATTAGGAGTGGTATAAGAAGCATGGGTAGATTGGATGATGTCTAAAGAGAGAGAGAGATAGAAGAGGAGATGAAGTGGTAGGAGAAGATAAAATTACACAGTAAATGAAGATTGTGACAATTTAATAACATCACAAATCACATACCTAAAACACAAACACAAATTAATTATTTCATTAGTTTCCACTAAAAACATACCTTATCTAAACCTTCTTCAACTCCCTTAAAATTAAATATTTCCTTCTAATGTTTATGGTAAATTTCTGCTACAATTTCCTATTATATTAACAATATAAATGAATGTATAGTTACAATGTGCTTAATCTTTTACCAAAGTAATTGCAACTACCTCTTCGCAAATCCCTTATACTTATGCTTGATGAATGTAGCCTATTCCAAAGCCTCTATTTGGTACATGTTGGGCTCAGAGGGTGGAAAGGTTGTAGTGTTTCCCATCATACTCGTTGATTGTATTTGGTTGCAAATTTCTAATGCTTCTTATATGGGGCAATCAAGGTGCTCCATAGGAAAACATTTTTTTAGGAATTTTTTCAAACGGTTCATGTGTCTTGTCTATGCTTCCAAATTTTATCTTACATATGATTGGCTAAATTTATTTTGTGTTATGGGAGCCCTTTTTTGGGACGCTTCCCTATATGTTACGCTAAATTTTCCTAACCACTAAATAAATGAATTATTAATATAATTAGTCGATACACTTTTACTATGGGACAACCCTTGTACTTTTTGCTTGAAAATTTTGTCTCACATTGTAAAAGTACTTTAAAAGTCACAAAGCAACATTTAGAAACTCATAAAATCATTTTGTAATGGTTGAAAAATCTATTATCATAAGAGAATGATGTCCAACATTATATATTTTTTATTTTATTTGAAAAAACTCTTCTTATCTATTTTTTAATGAGTAAAATAATTATTACTAATTATCTTTTTAATTAATCAATTTAAAAATTATAATAAACAATAGCATTGCATAAAATAATAGGAAAACTAAATAAAATAATTATTTAAAATTTTTTTAAATGTATTTTCTAGGTTAAATTTTTTTAATGTTTTTTAATAAATTATAGTATAACAAGTTTATTTTTTCTTTAATTTAATTGTTCTTTTAGAAATAAAATCAAAAAGAAAAATTAACTTTTAATTAATTAAAATAATTATTACAAATTTTCTTTTTTATTAATTAGAAACAAGAATATTCTTGAGTGAATAAAATATTAAAAATATAAATACAATGATAATATTTAAAGAAAATAAATTTAAATAATATCTTCAAAACTTTAAATATTAAATTTTAAATTACTTTTTATATAAGAATTAAATAAATGATTTCTCTAGTTTTTAATTCTTATAAAAAATAACTATCATCTATTTAATTAATTTAAACATTTTTTTGATGTGTAAATGACCTAAGTCTTCGAAACTATATTAATAAAAAAATAAAAAATACATGATTCATGATTCTCTATTCAAAAGGGTAATGGTAGGAAAGAATGGTGAAGAAAACCTATAGTCTTGCTCAGGACCTAAGTCCTTTCAAATTACATAAATGAAGGGGCATACCCAGTTTTAAATCTTACTAAAAATGTATCTCTTTTAACTCTTATTCCTTCAATTTATATATGTCACTATAACTTAGGAGGTTTCTTTGAGATATATTATTCCCCTTCTAATGGTTATCATGTATCATTACTAAAATAAGTGATAAGACACCGACCCATTTGATGGTTAGGATTGCAGCTTCTTTCCCATTCAAATATAAAGTTGATTGTCTATATTTGATATTCCAAATCAATATTTTGTAACTCAAGCACTTCAATACATCTTTAAATGTTAGTCTTTAAAAAATAGAGGAAGATCTAAAGTCCATGACACCTTATTGGATATTGGATAAGTTAATACATATTTCCAGATTATTCATCCTTTTTAATGTGATAATGTACCAAATGAAGTTTTAAAATGGTCAAATTATTAAGTTAACAAAAAATTTAATAATGAAACTCTTAATTTTACAAGGTCGAATCTATTTTTCTTGAGTTTACATGAAAAATTCAGTTAGGATTAAATGTTTAGACTATAAACAATGGAGATTTCATCTCCTGTTTCAAATATATAGGTTAATATCAGTCTAAAAATTGATTGATTTGGATATAGAGCTAATTTGAACTAAACATTAGAATGAACAGAGCCTAAACTATAAAACAACAAGTAGAATAGAAACTAATTGGTAAGATTGGCATTAGTTCTAGAAAGATAGAAACATGATGCCACTATTCATCATATCTAAAATAGTAACCCTATATTAGTGATCGGCATATGTGCATGTATTACTAAAAATACTTAGAAAAATTCAAGGAAGATCAAAGAATATTGCTAAACCCATTGAACAAAATTAACCTAATAGGGTAAGACAAAACCAGAAAAAACATTTTTAGATAAAGACAAAACTGAACGTATCCGGACACTTGAGGAAACTAAATCGAGAAAGAAAAACCCAGAGATAGGAAAAGGCAATGACAACTCAACCAACCAACCAACAAAACTTTGAACAAAAATAAGCCTAGCCTAAACCATTGGCTAGAAAATGGAGAGAACTAGGAAACTATCTCAAAATAGGGCATCCTCAGCAAAAGCTACCCAGAATAATAGAGGGTTATGCATCTTCCCCTTTCTTCCAACAAACCATAATAATATTGGGTGCTTTCTCTAGATTGTCCACCCTAGATCCTGGTGGGAATACAAAAGTTGATTTCTCTTTGCTTAACTTGAACATATTTGGTAGTTAGAACTCCAATTTTTTGAAATCGTTAAAGTCCACCCTTGGTTCAATGTAAGAGTAAAAAATATGTAGATATTGAAATAACCAATTCTTATTATGTTCTATAATTCCTCTCCATCGAAGGAAAAAATCAATACTTGCTTCCATCTTTTGCCATCCCTTGAAGAATTGAATGTTGTCATGAATGTATAGATTTGGCTACTTTGATACATTAACTAACCCTAGACTACCAAGGGGATGAAAAATATACATTTTTGGTAGAGGAATCATTAGTTTATGATCAATGTTAAGAACTACGTTCTCAAGACCCTCTACCCAGATGGGATTGAAGATGCTTAGACATAGACAAATAATGTCTCGCTTCCCAAATTTGGCCCTAGCTAAATATCCTATGAAGGATACTATAATAGAGCTATAACCTAGCTGACAATGACCCTTGTCATGTCAAAATTCTATTCCATCTCTCTAGTTTGACAGTCCCCTGAAAAGCCATGGTGTAGAATTCTAGAGCATGATACAAGGAAATCGTCGACTCCATGATGATCTACAAAGGATAAAAGCTAACACCAAGCTATATACACCCAAAAGTGATAGGAGTACACACTAAGTCAAGATTAAATAGAATCCAGAAGCCAAGGATCTACGTGTAAGACCTAGAAAGATCTAGAGAATAGAGTGATACTCACATTACACTCATATCAATCATTAACTGTCACCCTTAATAGCAAGGAACATGATTGTTGAATCGCTTATGATCTTGATCTTCTAATAAAGCTCTAGTAATTGGGGCTAAGATAACCACTAATATATATATACTTAACATTTTAAAATTAAGTGTTAGACTTAAATGGGATGATACTAAAAAAAGGAAAATAAAAAGAAAGGGTAAAGCAGAAAACTAAAGATAAGGGAAGGAATGAGAAAACTATCCCCAGGGTAATTCCAAAGGAAATACTCATGCTCAAGAAGAATAAAATCCTCGCCTTCTACTCCTTTATTCACTAAAGAATATACTTATGTATTACCTTCTCGATATATGTGTTTAAACCTTGTTTATTCAAACTTGTTAATTGAACTTAGAACACTTTCAAGTTTTGAGTACATGACCCAATTTGGAGTTTTTCATTTTCTAATCACATTTAAATTAATTTGGGAATCCCCTTTGATGATAATTCTTTTCATTCTCATTTTAAGCTTAGTGCAAGCTTCTCAATAAGAACTTCTAACTCTACTATATTTTTTGTAGTGATGCCCAATGGTTTAAATCTTTTAATAATCCATTATCTAGAGTTTGACCTAATTACACAACCTATTCCTTCTTTTCCTAGATTACCTCTTGATCCTTCATCAAAGTTAAGTTTCATCCATCCTTTCAATTGTGGTTCCCATCTACACTCTTTTCTTTTTTTTTGATCTTTTTTCTCATAGACTAATAGTGGATTGATTAGGAAGGTCCACTTATTTTTTACTTCTTTGTCCCATTCTATAATGGTCCCTTCAATTTTGACTATTTTTCTTAAGTAGTTATTCATAAATTATGATATGCTTGCTTCTACTTTGTTAAGAAAAGAGGGAATACTAAGTCCTATGTTGCTAAATACTCGCTTATTGATTTCTTCACATATTTTCCACATTAGTATGGTAGGAGATATGTTCCATAGTTTACCATATATGTTATAATTGTCTTCTTTATGCCATCCTAGTAGATGACTATTAAGATTCTTAGGAAGAGGGGAAATCCAACTTAACTTTTGTTGGAGCCAATACCTTACTCTCTTTAGCATAGGAACAATTATAAAATAAATAACTTGTCATCTCAATATTTTCCTTACAAGAATGCATCTTGATAGGCCTTCAGATCCCATCTTTGTAAACCTATCAACTATTAAAATTCTTGTTTTGAGTTTTTTCCCATAAGAAGATCCTTGCCTTAGGTAGACATGTTGGATCCCAACATAGCTTAAGGGGAATGTTTATATTTTTCCATCTTTGTGAGTTAATAATGATATTTTATCCTATCTTAACTCTATATGATCCATCTTTGCAAGCTCCCAGATAAGTTTTTCTTTCCTATCTTTCTGCTTTACCTATCATTGTTTGACAATTCTTCCAAGGCTCTGTTTTTCTTTAGGTGTTAAGTCTACAGTTTCTAGATCTTTCTGTGCCTAGATATCTTCCCCATTTTCCCTTTTGATATTTTTATAATCAGCTACCTTTATCCCCCATAAATTTACAAGCACATTTTTGACATTCAAGGGAATATTACTGCTATCTAATGGAGGCAATCCATCCTTGGAGTCCTCCTAGAATAATGATTCATCACCTCTTCCTATGTCCCAAGTGGCATACCTACTAATCATTGATTGAAATTTTATCATGAAATTTCAAGCTTTTGACCCCTTGGGTGGATTCCTAATTCTAAATAGTGATGTTGGGTCTTCGGTCTTCCACATTCAAATATTTATTTTATAAAATTTTAGCCCATTTAATTTCTCTTTCTTGGTACATTCACCATACTAGTTTTTCTCCCAATGCTTCATTTTTCTAGCTGAAATTTTTAATTCCTAATCCATCTTATTCCTTTGGTCGGAATATCTTCTCCCATTTTTCAATGTTGGTCTCTTTTTATCTTTTGTTCCACTCCAAAAGAAGTTTCTCAGTTTTTGGTCTAGCTTTTTGTTTATATTTTTAGGTAAAGGAAGGCATGACATTTGATAAATAGGTATAATTGAAAGAATAGCTTTGATTTTCATGATTCTACCAACTTTAGTTAGCCATTTCCATTCTCAAGTTTTTGTCTATTTATCAATTCTATCTAAAATATTATCCATTCCTTTATTCTTCCTTTCCTTTTTCTAAATGAATCCCAAGGTACTTAAATGGGAAAGAACCCTTCTTATATCCCATCTTCTTACATATATATTCTTCCATTTCCATTGGTGTATTCAATTTTTTTTATTTTTTTTTCTAGAATTCACTTTTTGTCCTGATGCTTCTATATATTCATGTATAATCTATTTAAAATTTTAGGCTTCTTCTTTGGTGTTGATTCTTGGTAGAATAGTATCATTAGAAAATTGTTGGTGGGTAATATTATGGATTTTTTTGTTATCATTATTCCTCTTAATTTAACTTCTTCTCGAGCTTTCTTTATTGATCTCCCAAATGCTTCAACCATAGTAATGAATAAGAAAGGCTAGATCGGGTCACCTTGACAAATCCCTCTAGATATACTAAAAAACCTCCTAGTGTTCCATTTATGAGGAGAGAGATTTTTAGTGTTGAAATGTAAGTGAATATTACATTGATCAATTAGTGTGAGAACTTGAAAGCTTCTAAAGTTTTACATAAAAAGCTCCAATCCACTAGGTCATATGCTTTCTAGATATCTAGTTTAAAGAACATACAAACTTCCTTGTTGGTAGAGGTTGGAATAGTTTCCTAAATTATTGTTATCCCATCTAGAATGGATTTTCTAGAAAAAAAAACTAGTTTTTTCTTCTAAAATGATTTTAGGAAGGATTACTTTTTCCTGGTTTTCTAATGCTTTAGATAATATTTTGTATATTGTGTTACATAATGCAATTGGTATAAAATTTCTTGGTGTTTCTGTGGCAGTTTTTTTGTTATTAAGGCTAACAATGTATGGTCGATTTTTGTTAATATTGAGCCTCCATTTCTTGAGGCTTTTATTTCCTTCCATAGGTCCTACCCTATGATTTCCCAACATTTCTAAAAAAAGAATACTTGGAACCCATCTAGTCTTGGTGATTTGTCATGGTTGAGGTTAAAGAGGGTCTTCTTAATTTCCTCTATAGAAAATGATTTATTGAGGACTATATTATCTGTTGTAATCTTGGGATTTCTTTTAGCAAATTTGCTCGAGCTATTTGATCTATGAATTCAAAGTTGTTAAGGATTTCTTTTATAGTAGGGTATGTGTAGGATCATGGTGTGCCTAAAATTAGCGACCTAAAAATTATATGGTTCTGAAATGCCTCAACGCATTCCAAAATCTATTCCAACTTTTTTTCCACCCATCCTAATACTAAACCCAAAAATCAATACCTTTATAAGGCCTATTATATGCTTGGATAGCAACCCTAATGGTCAACTTTTAAAATGTCCCAAAAATGTGTTTTTGGCCTGTTCTTGTGTGTTTTTTACTTCAAACATGTAGCTGACAACTTTTTTCACTCAAATTTGATGAAATGAAAAGGCTTTCTTAAGAATGTTCTTAGTTTTCCATAAATGTAATGTTTGTCAAATTATGAATTCAATAAGTAATTATTAATTATTTTCTAATGGAGTTATGTATAAAGTGCTAACTAATACACTAATTTAAAAACAACTTCAACTTTCAAATGGTACAACATTTTTAGAATCCAAAAAATGCACCACATTCGATGCTTCTACTATAAGGAAAAAAATTAAATTTTGCAAAGTTTTGAATTAGTTAAGGTGGTCAGATATGAGAATTTTTTTATTCCGAAAATACTATAGTAGAAAACTAATAATTAATTGTTTATTTAGAATAAAAATACCCAAAAATGTATGTCACGTTTGTAAATGAGTATAATTCTTATATCTAAAATATTATTAAAAAATAATATCATTTCATTTTTCTTAACATGGTCAGACATACTTCTACTTATTTTTGTCCTAAAATTTTTGTACTATTGCATTAAAATTTTAAAAAAATGACCAATCAATTTTTATTTTCCTAAGATAAGGCCTAGTATTTTAGAAACTAAATTCAATTTCCTAGAGATTCTTTTCTATTAAATTTTTGATAGAAAGCTCATAAGAAGTTGAAAATTGGATGTCAAGTTGACATAACTTTGATTAGTTTATTTTTCATTGGCACTTAAGGGCATAGTTTGATTGACCATGATCCTACACATACCCAATAATTTACAAATACCTCTACTCTTTTAGTGGGATTTTCTTCTACATTTCAATTTCAATTTCAAATTATTATTCTATTGATTGATCAATTACAGATTGTACTATTATAAATTTTTTTTTTAAATTTATGCCTCCTGCCAATCATTGCTCCCTAGATTTCTATCTCCAAAATATCTCCTACTTTGCTAGTATATCTTCCTACTTTCTTAGCAATTTTTTTTCTTTGAAGAATTTTTCATTATCCATACCTTTTTAAATCATCGATCATTTTCAATTTAGATACAAAGCAATACATTTTTTAACATTTTAATTTCCCTTCTTGCCACCATAGTTTTATGTTTTCCATGAATTTTTTAATCTAGGAACCGCATTTTTTCACACTCAAATGGGTTTTGATGCAATGCAAGGCAAGAGAATCCCCAAAGGAGATGTCCAAACCCCCCAAAAAATAACCACACAATAGAAATAATACAAGAGAGCAAAAATAATGCAAGATTTGATACCAAACAACAACTTCTTTATTCATAAAATAATTGATTACATGAATATTCTCAGTTGTAAGTCCTTCTGGGTTAGGAAAAAATACAAACAACAATTACAATACCAGTTCTACAAGATCCCAAAAGATCCAATTACCACACACTAATTCCAACTAGTCCAGATTCACAATTGGATAAGAACAACAAAAAGAATTCACACTTGTACCCTTAGGTCCATCAAGAAATCCTCTAGTTCTCAAGCCACAACCCTAGCTCTTCAAAATTCACATCTACACTTCATCCCCTTCTCTAAGCTAGAATGAATCCTACCAAAAACTGTACAAGACCCCTCACTTATACCCAACTAAGCCACAAGTTGGCCCAATTCCTTACAAAGTAAATTAAATCCTTTACATTAAATATAGGTCAAGCCACAAGTTGGCTACACCACTAAATTAAATACCATACATAAATTAAATGCAAAAAGTTAGCTCATAGAAAACTCAACACCCACAAAAACCAAGACAAAGCCGAGTACCAACAAAACCAAGTTGAACACTAGCAAACCCCCAAGCAATTTTGAGCTCCCAGACTATGCCGAGTTCCACAGACCATGTCAAGTACCAATAACTACCAAACTCCACAACTTTAAGCT
Source organism: Cupressus sempervirens (assembly GCA_028749045.1). NCBI lineage: Eukaryota > Viridiplantae > Streptophyta > Pinopsida > Cupressales > Cupressaceae > Cupressus > Cupressus sempervirens. Next base: position 203,475,701 of record CM053784.1, read on the forward strand.
AAAATCCCTCCAAACATGCAAGATTATAGAAAATCCCAAGATGCTCCTACATTAGACACCCTAGGTCCAAAAATATATTCTAATAGTTGGAAAAACATCTTCTGGGATTCAACACATAAATCCCAAATTTTTTCTTCACATACATATCCTCCAAGTCTTCAACATGTACATTCTTTCCCTTGTTCTTCTTCTGCTTCTTCACATCCATCTTTCATGTGATACAAGTCTGATTTCCATACTGATCTCCAACCTTCCTAGAATCTAACAAGACAACTTGGCTACCAATACTCAAGTTGCTCTTACTGAGCTCTTCATTCTACAAAGGAATCAAGGAAAACTTCCTGCCACCTTTCTCAAATTAAACACATTCTTGACATAATCATGCACAACCCTACAATCATATTGCCAAGGTCTACCAAGCAACACATGACAATTGTTCATGTCCACAATATCACACAACACTTGATCCTTATACTGCCCAATCTAAAAATCAACAAGGCATTTCTCCATCACTTTCAAAGCATGCCCACCTTGCAACCAATGGATCCTATAAAGATAAGGATGTCTCACTCTCTTCAAACCAAGTTTTGGAACCATATCCTTAGTAATAAGGTTATCAATAATACCACCATCCACAATCACCTTGCATACTTTACCACCAAACTTACTACAAGTCCTGAACAAACTAGTCCTATGAAAAGAATCCAATGTCCTCTCACCAACTAGTACTCGCTGAGCTAGCAAACTATCTCTTGTCCTAGACTACAACCTCATTTGCAATAGTAACATTCAAAATATCTATGCCCTTCTTTACCACATTTCAAATAATTACCTTTGAACCCACCTCCACCTATGCTCCTTCTCTTCTCAACAGGATTTGGTTCACCTTTAGCACTTAGTTTAGCTTATGCCAAACTATCTTGCTTCTCCTTCCCTCTAGCATTATCTTGATTTTTCCTCTTCAACTTATCTTCTACCTCTAGTGCATATTGATAAGAATCCTCAATTGAATAAATATTCAACATATCAACCTTGTCTTGAATATTGAATCTCAAATCAGTGATGTACAAAACTACCATTTCCTTTGATAATTCTCTATGACCAAACTGAATAGTCAACTTATAGAACTCCTTTGTATAATCCTTCATAGACACATATTTCTATTCCAGACTCTACAACCTCTTAAACAACTTGAATTTATAATCAACATGAATGAACTTAGCCTTCAACTTAGTCACCATTAACCTCCATCTAGTGATCTTTATTTCACCTTTCTCTTCTCTATCTCTTTGTAATTCTTTCCACCAAAGAGTAGCAAGTCCTTTCAACTTAGTTTGTGCCAACCTCACTCTAAGTATATCCTCAACATCCTAAAGCTCAAAGTAGTCTACCAATTCACCAATCTAATCAATCAGGTCTTTAGGAGTCAAAGTACCTAAGAAATTAGAAACATCCATCTTATGCTTTAGCTTGAACTAAGAGCTAGGTCTAGCAAATTGACCAACCCTAGTTCCAATAGGTCTCTCCACATGATCAATTTTGTCCTCACCACTAGATCCAACAACTTTAAAGTCTTCAACAACTTCCTCATAACTCCCTTCAGTACCCACATGCCTAGGTACACCACGTAAAGCACTCACAATTTCAATAATCATGTCACTTTTTTGTCAATGCAATCTTAGATGTGAACTCTACTGTTATCTTCTTTGAGATCCTTTTCTTCCACAACATCACTAAGATCATCGATTTTCCTAGGGTCGAATCTTCCTGGAGAATTTTTCCAAGAATTTTGGAACCCTAAGCAACAAACCCACCAATCCAGAAGATCAATTAGCCACAAGATCAACCTTATGCAACCCAAGATCCTGGTACAAACTGCCACAATTTTGGAAATCTATCTACACACTCAGGAACAACTATGTTGTGATGCCATTTGATGGAGTGTAAGGCAAGAGAATCCCCAAAGGAAATGTCCAAACCCCCAACAAATAACCATACAATAGAAATAATATAACAAAGAAACAATAATGCAAGATCTGATATCAAACAACAATTTCTTTATTCATAAAAAAATTGATTACATGCAATATTCCCAACTATAAGGCCTTTTGGGTTAATGCCAAATACAAACATCAATTACAATACGAATTTTGTAGGATTCCAAAAGATCTAAGTAGTCTAGATTCACAACTAGATAAGAACAACAACAAGAATTCACACTTGTACCCTCAAATCCACCAAGCAATCCTCTGGTTCTCAAGCCACAACCTTAGCTCTTCAAAATTCACATCCACACTTTATCCCCCTCTCCAAGCTAGAATGAATCCTGCCCAAAGACTCTACAAGACCCCTTACTTATACCCAACTAAGCCACAAGTCGGCCCAACTCCTTAAAAACTAAATTAAATCCTTTACATTAAATTTAGATCAAGCCACAAGTTAGCTGCAACACTAAATTAAATGCCCATACATAAATTAAATGCCAAAAGTTAGCTCAGAGAAAAATTGATACCAATAGAAACCAAGACGAAACCAAGTATCAATTAGCTCACAGAAAAATTGACACCAATAGAAACCAAGATGAAACCAAGTATCAATAAAACCAAGTTGAACACCAGTAAATTCCCAAGCATTTTTGATCTCTTAGACCATGCCAAGTTCTAAGGACCATGTCAAGTTTCATAGTTCTAAGGACCAAACTCCACAAATTTAATCCAAAATCCCTCTAAATAGGTAGGATTGCATAAAAATCCCAAGATGCTCCTCTATCAAGTTCCTAGATGGTTTGTTAGGTTCTACTAATTCTATTCTAATAAGGTAGTGATCTAAACCAACTATAGGCTAAATGGTTGCTTGAATTGCTAGATCCATGTTTCTTCAATCTCCGTTAAAGAAGAATCTATCAAGTTTTTCTATTATATAGGCAAAGTTTTTTCTTTTGTTATTCCAGTTTAATATTCCATTGTTTGTTGGAATTTCAAGTAATTTATTCTTCCCAACCCATTCTCTGAAATCCACAGTTGCTCATGTAATCATTTGAGCTCCCCATAAATTTCTTCTAAGTTCAATATTACGTTAATGTCTCCTCCAATGACAAGATTTTATTTAGGGTAATTTTCCATAAAAAAATTGATTTCGTCCCATAATTTTTTCTTTTGTATTGTCTATTGAATTAATATAATGTTTGATTCAAATAAGGAAAGGTTACACTTTAATAATTGTTTCTTGCTAGGAGCATTCAAACCCCTAATATTCCAAGTTGTAATTCTCATTGAGCTATGGGAAGGTTCTTCCCCTTCCTTGCATTTAGAATTTTGAATATCTTTTTTTAACTCCTTAGCATTCCCATCAACCTCTTTTAATTCCCTAAATGATTTCCTTTCTCTATTCATTTTCTATTTTCCACTATTCAAAGTTTTAAAACCTTCCTAATTAATAAAAATGTGTATATTATCCAATGAGTGCTGATCATAATTTATGTTGATTGAGTTTATTCCTTCTTCCTTAATCTCTTCTACTTCTATTCTCTCCTTAAAGATCTGATCTTCTAGTTCCTTTTCATCTATGTTTTGTTCCTTATTCTCTTCAAGTTGTTGTTCCATCTCTTTGACCTCCTCTTTCTCACTTGTTTGATTTATGTCATTTAAAACCCCAAACTCCTCCCATATTTGGATATTTCCATTTTTATTATTTTTTGTCCTCTATTCCTTGAAGATTATTAGTTCTTTTGGATCTATTACTTTAATGTATGCTGGTACTTCTATTGGTATTAAGGGTTCCTTAATGTTCTTAGTTTTCAGTTGTTCTTCTTTGTCTCCATCTCCAAAGAGATATCTCTCATTTGTGAGTGTTTGCCAAAATTTATAACTCTTTTCTTTGATTTTTTCCAGATTGTAATATTACTCCACTATGCTAATGCAGCTATTGGAATCAACAATCATTATTCTTGATTTTCTCTATCCTCTCCAACTTTTAAGTTTCCTTGAACCCTTTTTTCTATTTCACTCCTGAGAGAATCTGTTTGAGCCCTACTATTATTGTCATTTATCATTTTTGGACATTTTGCTTCTTTGTAATGCTTTTTTTTCCTTTTTTTGTACTAATCCCTTTACTCTATTTTTGTGTACTATTCTTTTCTACTATAGGATTTTATTGATAATATTTCTTTTGTTTTTATCATCTCCTAATCTAATTTCTACCATTGATCCATCTTTATTTATTTCCCCTAGAAAACTTTCCTCTACTTCTTTATTGCTTGATTCTTTCTTCTTCTCTTCTTTTTGGTCGTGTAGTACCATTTTCGCATGATCATTATGTATTTGTTCTCCTAATATGATTTGATCTTCAATATAATAATTTAAAAGTAAGATATCATGGAACATTCTATTTAAATTTTGCATGCTAAATTCAACCTCTTCTAATACAGTATTCTCTCTTTTTCAAGCCTCGCATTCTTTGAGTTTTGATAGTTTAAACTAATTTTTTTGACTATCATCTGCTCTCTTTGATATTTCTTCCAATATCTTCAATTCACTTTGTATTATTCTTTGTGTTGTTTATTTTCTTCCTTCTGCATGTATTTTCTATCCCACTATCCTTGCTTCTATTGTTGTTTATTTATAGTGCTTTCTATTTTTGCTTAGCTCTGGGATATCATCCTTTAGTTCTGTAATGCCCCGCCAAGGGATCCAAAGAATTTCACTAAGTTTTTCAAACAATTTTTTTTTTAAAACATGAAAGATAAAACATTCACAACTTATACATAGTATCGGAAGCAATAGTAACATCCAACTAAAAGTAAACATAACATATATAACAGATTACATTCTTTAAAGATCCCTTAAAGTTGTATCACATCTAAATTAACTATTCATCCAACATCACATCCTTAACAATGTTACATCCAACATTCCTAAACAATTTACAAGTATCCTTTTTGTAATTACAATTTAGTTTAGCTCAATCATCCACTGTACATGTTACAAGGTATGAAAGGCTTAAAAGAATAAATATCCATGTAAATAAAGTACATCATCATCCAATATTAGTCCCTGATGAAATAACATAATGAAACCACATATCATCCATGATACATCATCACAAAAGATATAAACATCCATCATAAAAGATAACCATAAAGCACAAACATAAATAACTAAGTGCACAGTTCCTCCCAACCGTAAATATCATCATTAGACCATTGTGGATCCTAGCCATCCCTCCATGCATAACATTCCAAAGCACCGAAGAGATCATCGATATAAACATAGTAGGAATGTCACTCCTAAAATATCCTACTAACATGCAAAGTAGAGCATAATATATCATCATCTAACATATGCAAATCATCAATATAAGAAACATACCAATAAATACATCCATCATAAGGTATATCATCTATCGTAATGCTCCAAGAACAGAATGAAGATAAATACCAATCAAGAATGCTCCAGCCACGGTGTCTCGGACGGATCTCAAATGATAAGAGTGATAAAACACTACCACCCGATCGCGTGAAACCTAAGTGGTCCACTCCCACCGTGCTGAGGAGATAATCTCAAGTCCCAAATAGGCTATTAAAACCACATAGCATAAATCTCTATAAATCTAGGAATCCTAAAAGTATACTAACTCAAAGGTACCAACACACACAAAATCAACATCTAATTCCCAAAGGCACACAATGACATGTAGGAAACCTACTCTACAAGCGAGAAAGTGTCATCGCATTTATCACATACAAGTTACCCTAGCAGTTAGCTAAACTCCATGGGTCCATACTGATCTCATGCGGCCACTAGTATCCTGTCATACTGACGAGGCATACTACGGAATGCATGGTCGCAACCATGCATTCTCACTACTCCCATCCTAGCCTGTACAAGCACTCAAGGCATGGGCGAGAACATCAACAATTATCTTTTTAAGTTTATTTAATCCCCATTTAGTGTGTAAATGTTATCACTTATTAACCAAACTTACAATGAGTTACCCTGACAGCCACTTAGGGCCTCAACCCCCATTGTATGCCACTTCTTGATAGTACAAGTAGATTACCTACCCTAAGCTCATGGAATCATAAAATCACCACAGTCCTGTACCAGCGATTGTAAAGAAAATCCAAAAGATAATCCATAAAAAGTATCATCAAATATCCATGATAAAAGCATCAAATATCCATAAGAAGAATCATCAAATCTCCAAGAAAAGAATCATCAAATCTCCATGAGCATCTGGAAAAGCATCCATAGAAAATCATGACCACAATAGTTCTCTATTGGCAACTGAAAGCATCACTGATAATTATAAGTATCCATTGGTTCTCAATAACCAAAATATATCTCAAAATAAATCACAATATCCATTGGTTCTCAACAAGTAACCAAGAATATCTCAAAATCATATTGATCGAAGACTCTAAAATGGTTGAGTCAAAACACGTCACAACATGACATCATCAAGAAATAAATCAACATATCACTCTCATCATGGAAACTAAAAAAATAACTAACGATAACTGATCGATGACTCAAAAATGATTAGCTCAAGTGTCTCATACACATACATCTCAACTTCACACATGAAGACTGATGAACAAATAGAAACATTTCATAGAGCATATGATCACATTACCATGGTTGGGTTTATAAAGATTGAGACCAAATAAGATCAACATGCCATCATATCTCATAACCCCTGAGCCTCTGGTAACAACCTAAGACTGGTCAATACTAGTCAAACCAAAACCCAAAACAAGAAGCATAGAGAAAACACAATGCAAACACATGTTTTGGTTTACTAAAATTTCATAGTTGAGTAATGTGTGGAGTTTCAGTTTCAGTTTGCTAGTATACTTCAAGTGTCTAAATTTAATCATTTGACTTACAAGTCAACCCGTTTGTTTCTCGATAGCATTACTCTTTCTATCATTAAAATAATATTCTAAGAATAACTTAAGGATAAATATTTACTCATTAAACTAATCATCATTGACCTTTAATCAAATTTTTCTCTTTATTTAATTTTGATCCATATTCTAATTGATTAACTCTTCTTTAATGTTACTTCTACTTAATCAAAGAATCATTATTCGTTAAATTATAAGAGAGCTAATTATCAATCTTCAAATAAGAAGAATTATAACTTCATTAAAATGATCAATTTAATCAATCAATTAACATAGGTTCACAATCCATGACCTTTTATTGTTCTAATAATTCTTAATTAAATATTACTAAGTCTCCATTAAAATATCTAAGGTCATCATTCAAGTCATGAGAGTACGACTTGTCAACTTCCATATACATACTTTACAACTTTGCTAGAGGAATCGATATTAGCATATCAATTAAAACTTTATTACATATCTTAATTACTAATTAAATCTAATTAACTCTAATTAATTTAATTAATAATTACATATCCATGGCAATGTTCCAATTAATATCAGTTGACTAATAACTAACTATAATTTTGTAAGTTAAAAGTCAACTATAATCTAGTACACAAATATTCATATTCATAGTTCAATAATAATAACTTGCTAATATTTAATAACAAGTTATATTGGAAATCTTATTAATAAATCTATAATGACCACATCCGTCATTCTTTCGATAAATACTAATATTCTCTTGATAAAATAATTAAAACTCTATTATCAATTAAATCTAATTAATTTTATGATTAAATTAACTAGTAGCTATGTCCATAACTACATGATTATCAGCTGATAATAGTTTCGTTCATTAAGAGTCAACTATGTATCATTTCATCAATGTTCAAATTATTACTTTACTAATAAAAATTATAATAAATCTCTAATATTAATATCTCAACTAAATACTTCCTATGTTGGTTGATAAATAGATTAATTATACTTCTTCTACTATTAACTAATCTTAATTAAATTATATTAGTTAATAAATCATATAAAACTAATGCATAAAAATAAGATTCTACTAAGGGAAGACTGCAATAATATCTTTAATTCATTCTATGCTTTGATATATATTATTTTTGTGAAGTTTAAGTATAAAGAACTCTTGGTTATGGAAAATGAAGAAATATCTGTCCTTGAATAAAATAGTCCAAGTACAAGGGCCATATCTCCATAATGAACCGTTGGATCGGGCTGAAATTAAAATATGTTGGAGAGGGCCAAGTTGCACCACTTCTGACCGGAGCGATCGAATAAATTCGATCACAATAAAAAATTATGAATGATTGAGTTCGGGTCTATCCAAAAGGCAGTGATAGGGCAGTTTGTGATGAATTAAGAATTTCTCCTATAAGGTAAAATTGTTCTCTAAATTTAACCATAAAAGAGTTTGTTCATACGCATCTAGAAATATGATTTGATAGAAAGGCTACATCTAAATTTTAGAATTTTAATTTTAATTTCAAACCTTGTCTATCTAATTTCACAATTTAAATTCGAACCCAAATCTGATTCAGATCTAATTTCTCCTTAATTGGATTTAAGATTTTCTATTGTTTTTTTCTCAACCAATTACCATATCTAGATTCTAATTTCAAAATTACAAATCCAATCACAGAGAATATTTAGACACATATAGCAGGCACGATGAAGACAGAAAGAGAAAGAGTGCAAATAAATTATGTGATTGTCACGAGTGCACCTAGACACTGATGCTAATTTGCCATGCCTCAGAAGTCCATAGAGAATCTCTTCTTTCTCCAACATTCGCAATCCCTCCAAGAATCCAAGCCAACCAAATCCTCCAAGTGATTAGAAGTGCTAGAAGAAGCATAGAAACATGTAGAAACATATGAGCATATGAGCTTCTCCAATGTATGTAAGCTTTGAAGCTTCCATTTTAGCTTGAAGCTTGTAGCTTCCATTAAGCTTGTCAAAACACACTAGGAGAGCCTCTATTTAAAGGCCTCTAAGACTCATCTAGAGTGTCTCTAAAAACAACTAGAAGATAAGCATGACAACCAAGCATGGGTCTTCTCCAACCTTCTAGATTAGTCTTAAGGTTGTAGACACCATGTGCTCAAATAAAATGCTAACTCATAAGTGTAGACAACTTAGTGCATTCTTAGAGTGCAAACCCCTATGTTGTCTACATGACAACTTTCGAGAATTTGCCAACTCCTATGTGAACAAATATTAAAATAATGCACATTAATTAATATAATATTTACTTTACTCTTTCCAATTTAATTTATTTATTTATTAAATGTTAGGCACTTACTTTAATAATTTCACTTTTCAATCTAGAATATTTTAATAATTTTAAATATATTTTTCACTTCTAAATTTCATTTTCCAAAACTTAATTTGCTAAAATATTTATTGGCTTTAATAATACTATTATTTAGTCATTTATTTAAAAATGAACTCCAAATATATTATTATTAAAATAAATGTTGTCACATTCCAAATTTAAACTTTTAACTTTTATTTTCAAATTTAATTATTTTATTTAATTAATTTTTCAATTAATTAAATAAAATAAATATTAAAATACCATATTAATTTTCCATTTAATTAAACCATTAATTAAATCTTTTAATTAGGCCCAATTAATAGAAAATACATCAAATACTCATAAGGTAAAAATATGAAAACTCATCATAGCCAAAATACATACAAAATCAAACTAAGGGTCAATATCACGAATTATGTCATCCGACATATTTGAAGGGTACTCAACTTAGATACTTGTCCTAATTTTTTAATTAGGACAAATGGCTCAAAGTGTTGGGATTTGGACTTGAGAATTTATCTCCCCTCTCTTATCATTGAGATAATATGATAGGGTACGCTCATCTTGGCAATTCAGGAAAGTCTATACCCGGTACCTGCAACCTGCATAAAAACCATGCATGTACAAGCACAATATATACTAAACTAAACAGGCAATGGTAAGAAGTGGTGCATCGTGTAGATCTCGACTAGCAGGTGACTACAATTCCCTTTTTTAACCACATCAGACATGCCATACAAAAGCAAACACGCAAAGCAAACAAACACACCATACACATGCAAGTATGGGGTAAGTATCCATAAGAAAACACATATGATAATAAATCATCTTACTAATCATCATTAATAACTGCAAACACTGAAAATAATCATCATGCATACATGAAATGCAAAATCTAAGTAATCTCATCACATAATAAACTGAATCCATAGCACAATATCTGATAATCCCAAAAGAATGTTGCTAACCAACAACATTAAACTAGCTCTAAAAGAGTTCAGCAATGATAACAATTGCAAACCAGGGGCAGGCACTACAAGTTCTTTTAATACCTTTATTCTTTTCCTCCATTTAGTGATATTTCTTAGAACCTCTTTAATATTTGTGAGATATTTTTCCATTGTAAGATCTAGTTTGACAATACCTTTAATTTCTCCTTCAAAATTTGTGAAACTTAGTTTGTATAATGATCTATTTGTAATGATCTTCTTTGATTTAAGTTCCTTTTTCCCTAGTTCAGTGTTCACTAAAAATTTAATGCTATTGCATGTTTTGAAATTAAAATCAATCCCCACTAATTTTTCTAAAGAATTCCCAATTTTAATCAATATTTTGAGATTCAAGAGGAACAATTTTGTGTTCATATCATTTTAAGGCATTGATTTTCTTACTATTTTGTTCATTATAATTTGGTTCTCATGCTATAAATTTAATAGGATACCCTTTGTAAAAATAATTTTAAATAGAAACCAATTCATTCCTAATATTGTTATTTGCACAATGTACATATAATAATTGCTTAGAATAATTAGCAATACTTACATGGATTTCGTAGATCTTTTTTAGGCTTTTTACTAGTTTTTAATTGCATTCTTCAGGACCATTCTAGGACATACATATGCTCTTAGGTCTGAATAGTCATGTCATCATTTCTCATTGAATCTATTTCTTATAATGACAATATCTTCTTTTTTACTCTAATTATCTATTAGGTTATCTATTTCTGAGGATTTGTTTGTTCTAAATCCATGTTTTTAATCTTCAAGAAGTTTTGTTTATTTTCTATGAGGAGGGATATAGGCTTTAGGGCATTCGAAAGGAGACAAAGGTTTAACACCATCTTTACTTTGATTAGGCTCTAAGTATATACTCAATTTTTTAGGGCCAATGGGAATGCTATTGGAAAATGATACAATTTTAGGTTGAGGTTTATCGATATTGATAGTAATCCTACTACCTATTTTCCTATAGGGGTAAGGGAAAGGATTTTCTAATCCCAAATACTTTGCACACTTTGTTTTGCTAAAGTATGTCTTTTGATTTTCTAGCTAGTTTTCTTCGATGTGAAGATGTTTCCACTTGAGTTCATCTATTTGAGTTTTTTTTTTCCTTCTTACCTTGTGCCATTCCCTTTCTTTTATTTCATGTATGTTGCTTTGTTCATTTTCAGCTTTGAGGTTTTCCTTATCCTTAGCTTCATGACATAGAAGTAAAGATCCAAAAGTCTCAACTCTATTCATACTTTTTGGTTTCTATCTTGCTTCTTGTGTGGAGGCCAAGATTTTGAACCTAATCCTAACAATCAGTGGATGACCAACCTACTAATTTTTTGCCCTAATTCTAATTGGATTCAATGGTTACTTTCTATAGATTACCCATTTAGGTTTTCTTGATTGTTCATTTACAATTTTTATTTTTTCGCATAAGAAGACTTATTCGCTTTGATCACCATTTTTTATTAATTCAATTTAAACAAACTTAGTATACTAAAGTAAAGTTTATTTTTTCTTATAAAAATTTTTTTTAAAAAAATTCCATATTTTTATTATCATAAAAAATAAATGTTGTGTATTCAATTATTTAAAAAAAAACATCCATAAAAATTTCATTAATAGAAAAGATATGTTTTTATTTTTAACTTTATCTTTCTAATTAATCAATTTGAAAATTCAAATAAATAATAATATTATATAAAATAAGAGCATAATAGATAAAAATTAATTGTATAAAACTTAAAACTTATTTTTTTCCGTAAAAAGACACCTATTAATCAAATAAAGGATTAAAATTATAAAATAAAATCTTCCTCTAATTAAAATAATATATTTGAATGAATAAAATAGAAAAATCTAAATGCAATGGCGATATTTTTATATTTAAAATATAAATTATAATAATACTCGAAAATCTTTACATTTAAAAAAATATTATAATAATATTTAAAAACTTTATATGCTAAATTTATGATTATTATTTATATGAATAATTAAATAAATATTTTCTTAATATTTTATTTTCATAAAAAACCCATAATTTATTTAATTAATTTAAACAAACTTAAATTTTAGATTTTCCAATATTAAAAATTAAATAAATATTTTATCAATATTGTTTTATCATTATACAATTTTTTTATCTATTTGTTAATAACTAAAATAATCAAAATAAAGTATTTTTTATTAAATAAAAATATCAAAGTTAAAATAAACAATAATAAGATATCTAAGTCTCTAGAATATTAAATAAAATAGATTTCTATGAATAATTTTTTGATCAATAATCGGCCAAGGCCTTAACATATATATTAGATAAAAATAAAAAGAGACATCAAGTTTTCAGAATCTTCGTTCAACTAAGCACTAGAAGGAAATAACATAGAAGAAAACCTCAAGTCTTGCATAGGACTTAAGTCCTATATTATTACATTTATAAAAGGGGCATACCCCAGTTTACATACATATTATTTTTTGTTTACATTTTCAAATTCCTTTCTTTGCATTCCCCATCATAGTATTTTGAGATGGAAGCATTTGTTTAAGGAACTATTTGCAGAAGATAGTGCATTATGAAGTCTTTTCTATTAATTCCATTCCTCCTTAATATCTGCATACTATCAACAATTTAATCTCAAAGAAATCATGTTAGAAATGACTAATTAGAAATCCTTTCACAAAGTTTCCAATTTGGGATCTCTTCTCAATTTGTCAGTTTTCAATGAATATGAGTTATGGTAGTGTTGTTATAATTTTTTGTTTCGGTTGTTTCCATCTAGCTTCGATGCTAGAGTTTTATGATTCAAATATTCTAGTATGAAAATAACAAAGGGAGGTTACTATTTTTTTATTAGTTGGTATGGAGTTATGATGAAGTTTTGGTTGGTTTTTTCTAAGGAAGCTTGTGTTGATATTGTTTTTTAGATAGTCATTAATACATGATCATGTATTTTCAATTATCATTCACCCAATTTTATACTAAAGCCTCAAATGTTTGAATTGATTGCATTATCTTTTACCCTTCTACTCCATCGTTAGCATCCCCTTTGTTCTTAAGTAAAATTTCCTTCTAATATACCTTTCTTTTTTGTTAGATCTACTTTACTTGACATTTATTTTCAACACAATTTTTGAAGAGTTTGTTCATTTATTCTTCTTTACTATCCGCATTGACTTCACCAATTAAAGTTAAATGTGCATTACTAGTAAAAAATTGTTATAGTGCTTTTATGTTTTCCAATTAGGTTGTGATTGTATACTTTTTTCTTTTTTTGATAGGGTATGTTCTTGATGCAGGAGCATCCTAGGAAGTCAACAATCCTGTATGTAGGGGCTTCATGCTTGAGTTTGTGGAGTTATGGTTTGCAAGGTTAGGGATGTGTTTGAGACATGTTTCTGGGCCTTCTCCTATGAGATCTTAAGGATTGGATGGATTGTTGGCATATCCCCATTTTAAGATGAATTTTAATAATAATTAGATAATATAATGTTATTAAATAAATAATGATAATAAACTTATATTAAAACTAATACTAAAATATAAAACTAGTAAATTATTATTATTTAATATACCCTATTAATGAAATAATATTTAGTATGATATTTTAAATAATTGAAAATGATAAATTTTCAATGAGTAAATAAACAAATAAAATTAAATACATGAGACAATATTGTAGAAAGTATGTTAACATTATACATAGACTTTCATAATAAATAATAATAAATACAAATAAGTAAGTAAATAAATAGTATAACATAGAATAATATAAATTAACTAAATCCAATGAAAAGTCAAGAGAGGTTTAACAAATAGACATGACTCCTTAATATTAAGATACAAAAGGGAGAAGAGTTTATTTTAGAGAAGAAAAAGGAGGAGGAGAAGAAAGGATTTCCAAAAGGAAAAATGGAAGAGGAAAGTAATATGAATAAAATAAGTGACTTTTTGAAAAGGTCTCAATGATATTGAAAGGATGTGAGCCTTTGAAAGGGTCATAATTATGAATAGTTTCCACTCTTCAAAAATATTGTGATTATAAAATATTGAGATTTTTCGAAAGGATTTTAGTTATGAAGTGTTGTGACTTTTCAAAAGATTTGTATTATAAAAGAATGTGACTCTTGAAAAATAAGAAGGTAACAAAGGTATGTTTATGGATTATATTTGTTTAATCATGTTTATGTATTTATTTATATTTATGAATCATACTTGTGGATAATATTGTGTTAGCTCATGGGATTAACACAATGGATATTAATGAGACCCAGAGCATGGAGCATGGAGATATTAAGATCTCCATTGTCCACCATGGAAAAGAATTAATGTGAACTCGAAGCATGGAGCATGTGAGATATTCTGATCTACATTGTACACCATGGATAAGAATCGATATCAAAGCATTAAGCATGGAGATATTAAGATCTCCATTGTTTTCTATGGCCAATCATCGATGTGCCAAAATATTTTGATGTTGTCAACATATTCATATGTGAGTAGCCTTGGATAGAGGATGCCCATCCAAGAGGAATCTTAAGGGGTGTGATTCCGAGAAGATGATGAGGTAGCTATGAGCTAGGAAGCCCAATCTGGAGACATCTTTCAAGATTGGGGTTAAATTATAGGGTAGAATAATATAGTTTTTTTGTTATTATTATGATTCTAACCTTTATTTTTTAGGTATTACTTATTCCAAACTAACCCTAATAGTGGGAACATCACAATTATGTCGAAATCAAAGTTGTTTTACCTTGCCATTAGAGCTGTATTTTCTATTTTTTGCATACTATTAGTGCATAGTGTAATATTTTGATCCTTAAAGTATCAACCTTTGAGAATTTAGGGTCTTAAAGATAACCTAAAATACTACATATAGTTAAGAGGGAAAGTCTTAATTCATCTAGAGTTGGGACATATCATTATTTTCATTAGGTATTGATTTTCAGCCAATTTCATGTAAATCATGGAGTTTTTCATCTTGCACAATTTTGTATGACGAAAAGGGATCTTTCCAAGTTAGGGACATTGTCTTGGATCATGTATAGACCTAAATATAACTTAGCATCAATTTTTGTTCATATTTTCTATAGATTTGGTTTACTCTTCCAAGGTTGGACCACTACTATAATTAATTGGTTGACCAGTTGACATGTGGCTTAACTAGCTATATAAGGAGCTTCGGTTGATGTAGAAATCATTATTGTGGGTCATCAATGGAGGATTCCATATCATTAGTAGAGGAATTCCTGAGATAGTGAGGTTGAGAAGAGCTAGTGGCTATGGTTTTGAAACAAGGAGGTTGCTTGGTAGCTTGTGAGCACAAGTTTAGATCTCACTTGAGGTTTCTACCAAATTGATTTTATGTTATGGATTTGGGCTAGCTATTATTTGAATTGGATTTTGAGGAATCTTATAGAATTACTATTGTAATTTTTTATGTATTTGGCCGCAACCCAAAAGGCCTTACAACTAGGCATGTTGGATGTAAATCTTATGATTCCATTATGAGAGTTGGCACTATTTTGGATGTAAATATTTGTAATATTGTTTATATTCCACTATGTATTATTTTTTGGGGTCTAGGACATCTCCTTTGGGGAGTATCCTACCTTGCACTACATTAGTTTTTCTAAATATTAAGGTGTTTGAGGATTCTTTAAGTATATGTTTTCTCCATTTCCTCCTAGATTTGTCATGAGATCTTATTCTTTGTTTCCTTCATGAAAGATATGTTGGAGTCTGATTTCCTCAAATTCAGTGATGCTCAATATGGCATGTTCTAGTTTGGAATGTAGTTTCTAGTTTTGGGTATCTCTTTTTTTAATTACATTTAGAGTTATCTAGGAATCTCCTTCTATAATTAGATTTTTTATTCCTAAATCTTTATTTATCTTTAATCCTTCTATGAGAGCTTCCATTCCAGCTAAGTTGTTAGACATTTCTTAAAGGTTTTTCTCTTTTGACTAGCTAGTTTCCATTTTCTAAGTGTATGATACATCCTAGTCTCGATTTTCCAAGATTACCCCTTGAAGCTCTATCAAATTTCATAGTTTCCCACCTTTTGGGTGGAGTTTCTCATTTTCATTTCACTCTTTCTATTTTTTTTATTTAGCATATGTTGATTGTGGGTTTATGAGTTTTTTTTCCAAAAAAAAAATCATTTATGCATCACATTTTGAGAATGTTCCTTCTTCTCTATATGTATTCCTTACATAATTGTTCAACACTTCCATTCTACTAGTTTCTACTTTGTTCCAGAAGAATGTAAGAGTCATTTCCTCATCCAAGGATATTCTCCTATTTCTTCCTTTCCAAACTTTTCATAGGATTATGGGGGGGGAGAATCTTCTAGAGGTTGTTATAAATTTTAGAGGAACCTTGTTTAGGCCAGCTACTAAGATGTTTTAAGAGATTTTCTAGATACATTATCTACCAATTGAGTTTTTGGCATAACCAATTCTAGCTAGATTTGGAAAAGGGGCATTAGAAAAAAATATGTTTTGCTATCTCTACTTTAGATTTGCATAAGGAACATTTCAAGGGTCCTGTAAATCCCATTTTGAAAAACTAATCCACTATAAGGATTCTTTTCTGTAGTGTTGACCAAAGGAATATGCCTACTTTGGGTAAACATGCTCTATCCCAACATAAGTTTAGGGGAATATCTATCTTTTTCCTTTTTTATAAATTAGTTATTATTTGATAACCCTTTTTTTATGATGTATTTACCATTTTTGGAAGCTCCCTAGATTAAGTGGTCTTTTCTTTCTTTATGGTTTTCTTGTTTATGTTTTAAGGCTTGTTTAAACGCTATTTTTTGTTGTTTAGAGAGATTTTTAGTTTCAATATTTTCCATGTCCAATTGTTCAAATGACCCTCCTCAAATTTTTGAAGGTTATTGTTAACATATTTACCCCATTCCATAGTTAGGATAGCCTTGATGTTTGGAAAGAGGTTTAGGCTATCCAAAGGTGGTAACTTGTCCAAAGAGTCTCCTCAAAATAGTGCCTTTTAACCATTTCCTATTTCCCATATTAGATTTTTGCTGATAAGAGGTTTGCAGTGCATCATAAAGTTCCATGTATTAGAGACTATAGGTGGGTTCTTGGTCCAAAATAGGGACATAGGATCATTGCTATTGGGGTATTTTTGATAGAGGATCTTGGCCCATTTACTTTCATGCTCTTGCAACATTCTCCATCCATGTTTTTCTCCCAAAGCTTCATTTTTTGAATTTAAGTTTTTGATTCCTAGTCCTCCTAGTTTTTTAGGTCTACAAATGTTATCCCATTTAATGAGAACTTTTTTCTTTTTGTGTTATGAACAGTTCCAGAAAAAGTGCTTTAGTTTACTATCTAGCTTATTTTTATACCTTTTGGTAGAGGGAGGCAAGACATCTAATGATTGGGAATAGCTAATAGGACTACCTTGATTTTGGTTGCATGTCTCACTTTTTTCAACCACTTGCCTTTCCAGTTGTTGATTTTTTTGTCAATATTTTCAACAATAGGTTTCTAGGATTTGGTTTCTTTTCTATTTTTATCTAGTTGGATTCTTAGGTATTTACAAGGGAACTCACCTTTTTTATAGCCCATTATCTTGCATATTTTCCTTTTTGTGTCTGGTTTGGTATTTAGGAAAAATATTTATGATTTGTCGACATTTACTTTTTGACCTAAGGCTTTGATATAGAGTGAGATAATTTGTTTAAAGTTCTAGGCTTCTTCTATTTAGATTTCTCCTGGAAGGAAAGTATCATTTTCCAAATATTGATGGGCAATGTTTGGAACACATTCTATGACTATGACTCCTTGTAATTTCCTTTCTATTTCTACTTTCTTGATTGCTCTACCAAAGGCTTCTACCATTATTATAAAAAAGAAGGGTGAAATTGGGTCACCCTTTCTTATACCTTGGGGTATATTAAATAATCCTTAAAGTGTCTAATTTATTAATATTGTTTTTTTGTGAGTAGAGACAAAGTTGAATAATAGGTTGATCCATTACTATGAGAAACTAAGGGCCTGTAGTATTTTGCATACATATCTCTAGTGTACTTTATCATAGGTTTTTTTGTAAGTCTAACTTCATTAGCATACACTAATTTTTATTAATTTGTGTTGAATAGATTAATTCTTTTATTATTAACATTACATCTAAGATTGATCTTCTTGGTACAAATTCAACTTGTTCTTCTAAAATTAGCTTTGGGAGCATTGATTTTAGTCTATTAGCTAGTGCTTTGGATAATATTTATAGGTTGCATTGCAAAGGGGAATAGGTCTAAAATCCCCAAGTTCCTCATAGTTGGTTTTTTTAGGGATTAATGACAAGAAAGTGTTGTTGATTTTTGTTAGTAGGGATCTTGAGTTTCATATTCCTTCTATAGATTTTCAAAAATCATTTCCTAATATATCCCAACATTTTTATGTGAAGAAGGATTGGAAGCGATTTGGTCCTAGTGATTTATCCAAGTTCATAATGAAATGGGTAAATTTTAATTTCACCTATAGTGAAAGTTTTATTGAGGAATTTTTTATCTTCCTTGGTAATTACTTTTAGAATGGTTTGTTCCATAAAGTTCTAGGCTATAAGGTTGGATTTTTAATAGTTATTAGTGATATTTAAATAATAGTTAACTAAAGTATTGGGTATTTGTCTAGGTTCCTCAATGAGTATACTTGTTTCATCTTTTATTTTGGTTATTATATTTATATTGTTATTATTTAGGATGTTTTTGTGAAAAAATTATATACTTTGGTCTCCTTCTATTAGCCCTATTTCTCAATATTTGTGTTTCCAAAAAATCTCTTCTTTGGCTAATATATTTTCTTGTTTTGATAGAAGTTCCTTTTCTTTGATTAAGGTGTCATTGTTTATTCCATTTTTTATTACTTCTTAATTCAAATTTTTGAGGTCTTCTTCATTTTATAATTTTTATTTAAAGATGTTATTGAAATGGCTTTTGTTCTATTTGAGTATTTTCCTTTTAGGTTTTTTTAATTTTAGACACAAGGTAGAATATTATGGACCCCTTAAAATCACCTTCTTCCCACCATTTTTTGATTTTTTCTATGAAGGTTTTGAATATAAGAACCACATCTTTTCGCATTTGAAAGGATTTCTAGATGGTTTATTTTGTTATGTTATTTCTAGTCTGATAGGGTAGTGGTTTGAGCTTGCAAGAGGGAGGATTGCAAAGTGTATTAAAAAAATAAAGTTACTAAGGTCTCCTTTGAATAAGAATTTGTCTAACTTCTCAACATGGTTGAATCCTAGTATTTTATTCCAAGTGTATAAGTCATTAGTTAGGGGTATATCTATTAAGTTGTCTTTTGTGGTCCATTCTCTAAAGTCATGCATTGCCTGGGATATTATTTGTGATACTCCAAATTTTTCCTCTAGGGATAATATAGCATTGAAATCTCCTCCTATAAGAATATTTTTTGTTTGTAGATTGCTAGTAAAGGTGACGATTTCTTCCCATACTACTTTTTTGTCTACAATTGGCATTGGTCCTCAAAAATTAATGATTATTAGTTGTAAATCATTTTTCAAGCTATGAATTCCCCACTCTCACCCTTCATCCAATTTTTTTTAGCAACTTTTCTACTATAAGATACATTCCTATGATTCCATATAATACCAATCCCCCTTGAAGCTCTTGCTAATTCTATCAAGTCTAAGTTTTAAATTTTGAGTTTCTTGTTGAGTTTGACTCCTTTATTTATTTTTGTTTCCTAGATTAGGATGAGTTCTGAATAAAAGAGGGTTAGGTTGCACTTGAGTAAGCAATTCTTGTTATGGGCTTTTAATCCCCTAACATTCTAGGTAGTTATCTTCATTGGTTTTTGTGAAGGCTCTTCCCCTTCCTAGCTTATAGGATATCTTCGATTTTATTTTCGTTTCCTTCTCTTAAAGTTGCATCCCTTAATTTTGTGAGAGATTTCCTACCACATTTTTTTTTTATTTTTCTTTCTGCATTTAAGGGTTGTATTTCCTTTCATTATTTCCTCTAATCTTAACTTGTCAACATAGTCCTTTACATTGTTTAAATAATTTTTAAATTATTTCGTTTGTAGTTTCTGCTCCTTCTTCTATAATTTCTCTTGGTGTTATATCACACAATCAATTTTTTTGGTGTCCTCTTCCTGGCGTGTTCACTCATGTCTTCTAGGTCCTTTTGGTATGCAAATTGATGTTCTTTTCTCTTGGGTTCCTTATAAATCAAACTCTTCCCAAATTTGTCTTACCTCTAGATCAATATTTATTTCTTGTTCTACCTTCCTTATATTCTCTATCTCTTCATCCTCAACCATTTTTATTTTTTTCAAAAAGGTTTCCACCTCTATTCGAACTAGGTTGGTATTTTAATTTTCCTTCTCATCGCTCTGCTTCTATAATTCTCTGCTTTCTTTAAATGGGTTGCTACCATTCATAGGAGTTTGTAGAAATTTATATGATTTCCTTTCTTTTCGCCTTTTCCTAAATGTTATACATTTCCAATGTTTTTAAGTTGGTGGTGGGATTCCCTCATCACTATTCTCCCTTATGGGTGCTCTATGTATTGTTGCTATATGTTCTTTGTTTCCCTAGTTGCTTGTCTATCTTGTTCTAGTATTCCTTATTTACTTCACTTGTGTTCTTCCCTATGCTAATATCTATTTCAATTAGTGAAACCCTTCTGATCAAAGTTGAGTTTTTTTGTACTTCTAGGGTGTTTCCCATAGTTTTCTTTCCTTTCATATTTACTTTTTTTTTTAGTCTACTTTTGAGTTAACTTAAAAGGTTATGCTATCTATCCCTTGGTTCTTTGTTTTTTCCTCTACTCTTTTGAGTTCTAACAAGTGTCCTTTTGACTCTTCATTTTCTATCCTTTCTGGGTAGGTATCGCTCCTTTTATTTGGAAGCTTGGGGTTGCTCATTACACTTTGTATCATGTTTGGGATTGAGCTTCTAGTTGGCTCATGGTATTCTGATTCCTCTCTCCTTTTCTTGCCTTGTTCTTCTTTATCTTTCTGGCCTTTTATTTCAAGGTGTTTGTCATGTGCTTGATCCCATAGAATGCATTGATCCCAAATGTCATTTTGTGTTAACAATAGGCTATGGTTAAATTTTTTATAGGATTGTATACTACTTCTGATATTTTCTATAAATATATTCACTTTACTGTACCGATTACATTCTGATTTATCTTCTGCTCAAAGCTATGACTTGGCTTTGTGAAACTTCCATCCATTTTGCTTGGTTCCTTTTTTTTATCAAAGTTTTTTAAATGTGTCATCACTTGATGTTGTACCATGTTTTGTATACTATTGATTAATGGGTGGTCCTTCCTTCTTTTCCCTATTTCTTATATTCTAAACTTGCCTTCTTCCAACTCCTCTTCTCTATTTTTCTTTTTCTCAATTTTTCTAGCTATCCTATTACAATTTTCATCCCATTATAGAGCTCTCTTCTGAGGTTCAGGTTTGATGTTTCTATAATATATCATGCTAAGTATCCCTCTCAGGTTTGATGTCCTTTCCATATATTTTGTAATTGAGCTTTAGGTTGAATTAAATTTCATTATTTTTTAATCTTTCCTTCAAATTTTTAAAATGATAATGTATAAATTGATCACATGGTTATTATTATCTTAGCTTTGAAAATAGTCTAGCCAATTTTGTTGTTTATTAAAAATTAGATATCATTTCTTGTATCAAAATATGAATCTATTCCTATGAGATCACCAATGTTTTCACTTATTCACTTATAAATTTATGGGTGATTAAGCTCTGGTGAGATTTCTATACTAACAACCTAAATAGAGGCTGTGTGTATTTTTGCCATGGTTTCAATGAAGTTTTCTTCTGATCTTATGAATTCTATAGAGAAGCCTTTAAAAGGCATAATGAAGATAAAAGAAAATTTTGTCTGATACATCTATCTTTGTAGTGAATATATAAAAGACATTTAGATAAGGAAGATATACTTACTGGTTCCCCATAGTATGCTTTTAACTAGTTTATGAGGCTTGTGCTTTTCCATCCAAGCCCATTCCAGTATGAAAATAGTCCTAGATCTTGACATTCCTTCAATCTTCCTTCACTGAAGGTGTTGTTAATGATGTTTGTATTCTCTAGATTAACTTTTGGAGTGTGTTGTATGATTGGATCTGCTCTTTGTGGAAGTGTTCTATTGCTCCTACTACATCTATATATTGTGTTATTGAATCCTGAAGTCTTCCATTGAGTTAATAAGAGATTGATTTTTCTATAGGGTGGGATATAAATGAATGTCTCCTAGAGTTGAGGGTTTTTTTTGGGTTCCCCTAATGAAATTTTCTTGACTTTAAAGATATGTAGGAGGGGGGGTGGTATGGATCAGACAATGGACCTCTATTTGGTTACGGCTTGTCAAAAGAAAATGATTTAGTTTTTTCTCCAACTCTTGGGTTGGAGGTGTGTTGCTTATCGAAGGAGGTATCCATTGATAATTGTAGATATGGTGAGGATCATCAATGGTTATCTTTCTTATTACATGATTGTCATTCTTTCCTTTGGTATATATTGTTTTAGCGAATAAGACTTCTTATTGATTAATTTGTTCTTTTATTCCTATACAAGCATGATAGTGGGATGGACATTGACTTCTTTCCTTAGGGTTTCCTCCCATTATGGGTTTGTTCCTACTTTTTTTGTTGTGTACAATTTTTTGACCTTCAGTTTTTGCTTGCTAGCTCTTTTTTGGTGGGGATTGATCTATGAGGTATTAGTTTGCATTTTCTCTAGGAGTATTCAAGATAGCTCCTTTCCCTTGTTTGCATGTAGTATAGAGAGGTGTGTGAAACTATTGCCTATAGTTATTGCTAGATCTTTCTACCTACTAGATTGAAGGGTTCTTCTCGATGGAATTTTTGCATTCATCATTGTTGTGATTTTACCATTGTTCCATATTTCCTTTGGCTTTTGGGAAGGATGAGATTTGGGGATTGCATCCTTTTTTCTAGTATCTTTTTAGCTTCTTAGTCCTGAAATCCCACTAGAGTCTCAAATTTGTTGAAGGTTTCCAAAATTCTTGTCATTGCGTGTTTTGTATGTATGGGGAGCTTCCTTCCCTAAGTAGAGGAGATATTCACATTTTTTTGATTCTCTTATGGAAGAGGCATTTTTTTAAAGTAAAATTAATTATTATGCATGCACCTACATCTGAAATTACTAATCTAAAAAGGTGCTACCAAATTTTCTATTGCGCATTGGTTTGAATTTGTAAACTCGCAATTGATAATGGAAAGTTCATGTGTAGATTGATTCGCATTCACTACTCCATGCTTTTTTTGAATGAATTAGACTTAACCACCATAGTAAGTGCAATACCTAATCAATGTGATAGGTTCAACTCACATAATTGTATGGGAAATGTCCTTCGCTTTTAAAATGTTTTGAGATTTTATAGATGTAGATGTAAAATATGGAATCACAAGCAAAGGCATGTGAATTATTTCATGAAATGCTTCCTTAAGATTAATGTCATCCTCTTTCCAAGTATTAGATTTTTGCTTATGGTTGGGGTGCTATGTACAATGTAATCTTCAAAATTCAAGATTTATGCTACTAGCAAATTTGCACAATGTCTCAACACTTGTTTCTTCTTACTTCACAAATATTAATCAAATGAATATCATTCACGGTTTGTAGATAAAATTCTGAAATTTAATTCCCAGATACAGTTTGTAGATTTAGTTTATACATGGAGATAGGAGAGAAAAGATAATCTAGAGATGATGAAAAAATTCAAGTGGTGCTTTCGACAATTTGATATTGATCTTTGAATAAATAATTCATTGCCAAAGATTGTTGACTAAATAATTTAATGTTGAAAATCACTCATTTTTGCTGAGTGCTCTCCTTCAACCTTTCGACATAAGTAAAAAATAGATTCATATTAATTAAAAAAATATAATTGTAATTTTAGTTTTGACAATAAAACTTTTTTTTTAAACTTTTTTTTTAATAATTAAAATAATCAATATAAATTAGCTATAATATAAGACTCCTAAACATCTAAAATAATTTTTAAAATGTTCTATTTTATTATTATTTAAAGTTTTCCTTAAAATTATACATAAATCTTGTCATGTGTTGAACTTCTTCATACAAATATAGGGCCAAAGTATTTAAAATAACCAATAATTTAAGAAGACTCACATAGTGAAATGCATTTGACATATTCATATGAATGAAGTTCAAATTGGATTTTTAATTATCAGTATTTTGGTAGTTATCTATTTTGTATAGTGTTAAGTATCAATTGTCCATTCAATATAATGACTAATGCTAAACTAGAACAACTAATGCAAGTACAGATATTCATGATTTATGAGTTTGTATTGAAGGCCTTTTAAATAGACCCAAGGTATTTTTTTAGAGACAATTGTCACCTGGTAATATCTACCTTTTTTTTAGACTGTACTATTTTTTTGGTTTACTATGTGGCATGATTTTAGGTTTAAATTAGCCATCTAAAGAATCTTACTATTATTTTGAATTCAATTTTAGTAAGTATTTATTACATGGATGGTTGTTTTTTCTAGGTGTACTAACCTTTACTTTCCTTTATTTTTGAACCTTTTGATCAAGATATAATGACTTTGTATGTAGAATGTTTCATTAGCATCTCTATGATTGATATCAAAAGTAGATTGTGATAGATACTTGATTTATTTGAGCTAACTTTGCTAAAAATAATTTTCCTATGGATGAGAGCCTTAAGTAGTGTTACTCTAATTTTCTCTTGTTATTACATTTATAGGTTTGCAATTATGTGGAAATATTTTAGTAGTTGATCATCAAAATATTTTTCATACCTCCTTTGGGATTGTTGGCATGTATTTTCACCTTTTCTAAATCTAGACAATTTATCGTGAAAATCTAGTTTTAAAATGTGAAGAATAGAGTTATATGTTTCCTTTTGCATAAGTTTTTATGAAAAAACCCTAGATCTTTACCCTCATGCATGTTTTCATATTTGAAACCCTAATTGTTCTAAATAGTGTTTTGAGCTTTTAAAATATTTTTTGCACAACTTTAAAGTGTGACCCTGTGACCAAGTTATTTCTCTATCGCTACATTATTAAATCTTTAACCTTTTAATGGTGTGAAAGTGTGACATAGTCAAATGCTCAATGTTCACTTAGTCATCATAGTTAACTTAAAATGGTTGATTCAAAGAAAGAAGATGTGATGCAGTCAAGTGATGAGCTTTTGCATCCTCACATGGTTAATTATGAAGTTACAGTTTTAGGCAATGACAATGTGAAAAGACACTCACACTCAGTCGCTACCCCGGTGATAGTTTCAAGAAAGAACATGTGTAGGCATATGAAAGGAAGTGTTTGTGTATAACATAAATAGTTATCCTATGATGGTATGACTAAGGTTAAGGAAGTTGTTTAGTTTCATGACCTAAATTTTAAATAGTTAACATATTGGAGCGGCTTGGTAATCAACTTTGATCATACATTTGCATGGCTAAGGTTGCAATTTGATAATATAGCCACACTGATGCGAAATAATTATTTTTGCATTTGAAAAAAAACTTGATCACTCAATTGTAAGGTTTAAATTGTAAAGAGAGATAGAAACAATGAATTGGCAAAAAGGGTAAACATGTTATGAAGAATGCTTAGTCACTCAGTCATGTCGTTAAAGTGATAATCAAAAATGTAAACAATGAATTCGCAAAAGGGGTTAAAAGCTTATGAAGTAATCTTTGATTATGCAATTAGAAAATGTAGAATAGAGTAAAGCCACAACTTGGAAATCAACTTTGATGACACAATCATGTGGTTAAAGAATATAGTTAGTCAAATAGTTGCAAATTGGAAAAGGTTTCAAAATGATGCATGAGATGTTTGATTGCATGGTCATGTAGTTAGAACCTTAAGGTGAAAATCAATGAAACAATTAAGAGATTATAAAAATTTAGTCATTATTTTGTCACACAGGTAAAGTGATAAAGAGAAATAAAGGCAACAAACATGTGACTTCTTAGACTTAACATGTTTCACATGATTGCAAGCTTTAAATGTAAATACTAGAATTAAGCAACGATTATGAGACTAAGGATTTTTGTAGCTTCACAACTCATAAGATGTAGTTACACCAAATCAATGTGATCATGAGATATTCTCAAGAGATATAATAGTTTGTCTGATTGTGTAGTCATACTATTGATAACTTAGTGTAATATGCAAGTCGTGAAGAAATGACCAAGACATGATGGTAGTATTTGCTTAGTTGCATGGTTAAAAGCACAAGGTAAAGAATAGACTATGAAGTAGCAACAAGGTGTTTAAGAAGGTTTCTCTCTTTCACAAGGCTAAGATTTTAAGCATGAAATCACATAGTGATGTTGCGACCAAGGGTCTCAAATAGTTGCAGGTAGAGATAAGGTTTAGAAAACAAGCCTCCTGAAGCTATGAATAACTCGCATTTTTCTAATGTTCACATGGTCACAACATGAGACTTAAATAGTAAAATGAATATTGTAACCTCATAATTACCAAAAAGAGAGGTACAATTTGAAAAAGAATAAAAATGAATTTGGAAACTAGTAGTACAAGTGTTGTAAAGATTTATTATGATGATTTTATGAAATTTAGAATTTTTTTAAGCACGCTGACTTAAAGATGCCATCAATGCTATTTCTATGTTCAACTACTATTAAAGATAATGTAAAAAATTCTAATTAAAACATTCACAAAGTTTTAAAGCCAAAAAAGAATTGAGCATGAAGTTTTTTTAAGAGAACTGAGTTGCAGAAGAAGTGTTGGAATTAATTGAAATAAAATAAAAAATGACACAAGAAGAGGATAAGCTAATAGCACAGGTCAACATAGAAGGAGCTACTCAAGGTAGTAAGCAATCTAAAACAAAGCTAGCCATCCTCTATGTTGAAGAATGGGTTTACTTTTTACTAGGGTCCTCAAATGCCTAGATAGTAAATTCACATATATTCAAAGATACATATAGTTTTTGCAGAGATGCAATCACATCAAAAACTAATGGCAATAAGTTATTCTGGTATTTTTACAATAATAGGTTAGACAATCCACCTATTTCAAATCCATGGAATAAAAACTTAGCAAATTTGATCATGCCAAATGTGATAGTTGATGCCAATTAAGCTCATCTTTTATGTTAGATCAAATAAGAAGGCAAAGCATATCTATCTCATTTGAGGAGACCAACATTGTGGGAGAAGTACAGGGGTCTAGATTTAATGTTGACTACAAAAAATTGTTAGCATCGAGCATAGCCCTTGACTCTAATAAACCAACACTGATGGAGGTCACAGATCCTCCCCCAAGACAATGTGATATTCAGGAATGTCACAACAACATCAAGTGACTAGATTCACAACATGTGAACATTATTTCACTCATGGGGAAGAGTAAAATGGATATGCTTGAAGAGAAATTGTTTCAAACTTATAGCATATCCATTGAAACCAGAAAGAAATATGAGGAGTAAATGAAGAAGACCTATATATTGGAGGAAAATATGGTCACCCAAAAAAATGAGGTGAGAATTTTGAAGAACTAGACCTATAAAAAAGTTAAAAGATCAAGAGACCCAAACTAATATTGATACAAAAAATGTGGGATGGATCAGCCAATGGAAGTGGATGAGATGGAAGTGGGAAAAGAATTAGAAATTAAGACTATGGAGAGCATTCTCTCACACAAAATAAATGTCCTCAAACAAGCTTCCTAGAATCTCCACAACAATTATATTGCACTGCATGGATCAGAGTATCAATTTATAGGGGCACTATCCATTCTTTCTCCCTTGTTCACTAAGTGGGGCCCCTACATTCCATTTTTTGATAAGTTGGTCCCAATTCTAGCCTAGAAGAAATAATTTTCCAAGGAGACCATCATTTCCACTAGGAAAATGATAAATAAAGTAAAATAATTAAATGCATTCTTTTCTAGTAAGTTGTAGTTAATAAATAATAAAATGAAGACCATTCCCAATGGGACACCTAGCTTCATATAGAAAATTATTGATGATGACAATAAGCCAAGGGAATGGAAAGAATGGTTAGATTCTTTTGATAATATTTTAAATCATGAAATATTTTTTGCCTAAAAAAATGGAGAAACTAACATAGTAATAGTTTTTGACATTGTTGATATTTTATACAAGTTGCAAGCAGACATGAACAAAATAGTTACATAGGTTAGAGCCTTGATAGATGCAAAATGGAATAATTTCCTGAATGAATTGAACACTATTAGAGGAGGCACCTGGCCAAATGAAAAACTAGATATTACCATCTGGGAGGTTATAGATGATATAAAGGAAATTCCATCTGGAAATAGTGACTAAACATGCAAGGAAAAGTAAAAGAACATTAAAGAGGGAGGGAAACTATCTAAAGAGATACCTTATCTTTGTGGTTCACTTACTATGGGTATGCTCTCATTACAAATTATGAAGTTGATCTTAAACATCTAGATTGACAGTTGTTCTGATTTTGGCTATCTCCAACATTCTTTTTGTAACTATTTTTTCTTATATGGAAAAGTTGTTGTATCTTGTTTTTGAACATGTGTCACTCCTTCTAAAGCTTTTTTTAATCCTTGTTTCTATCAAAGGATTTCCAAGATGTGAAGTGAGGATCTAAGAATTTTAGTTTGAATAGAGTCTAGCCAATTAGTCCTTTTAATTTTCATTTCTGAGTACCATTATGGTTTTTAGCTAACTCCTAGGTATTCTCATCTTTAAGAGGTTGTTAAAATTCTGTCAAATCATAAGCCAACAAGGAGGAAGGGGAGTTCTATGTCAATGATTGAATAGTAATGTGTGTGAAGGGTTCACTTGAAAGATATTAATGCTAGAAATGCTTTAGAATAACTAAGAGGGGGGTGTGAATCAATTATTCAAGGTCCAAATGTCCTATTTAAACTTTTCAATAAGTATAGTGCACCCATTCAACCATTCATTCATCCAAGCTTTCACTTTCCTATTCATCAAGTTACTGTAAATCAACATACAAGTATAACACATGAAAAGATCAACACATGACATAGTGATTTATGTGGAAACTTAATTTGGGAAAAACCACTAGTAACATGCTACTCAATTTTAACTCTTCTGAAGTGATGCCTTGTGAAAGGCCTGGCCTATTAAAGGCTTACAACACACTATTAAATGTGACCTTGTTAGAGGATTTATCCACCATATTAGAAGTGGGCATGGTTAGAGGACTTTAGAACATCCACTTGGAATGCCACCCTATTAAAGGATTTACAAATGGTTATTAGGCTAACCTAAGTCCATAAGATTTTCCTTTACCCTAACTGATACAATTTCTAGAGAGTAACAATAAGGGGTTTTGACCTAATTGCAACATACAACTTAACTTGCAAATCTCATATCACTCTTTAGCTCCTTCACATTCCTTGTCTTTTAATTTCTACAACTCTGATAGCTTGCCCTCCTTTCAAGCTTAGTCTCCTTGAGTCTCCATGCTCAATGTACTAGTGAAATAATCTCTTCTTGACCACTTATCGAAGTAGAGTTTCCATGCTCTATGCTTCCTTCTCCTTGACATGCTTCTAATCACTTCATAATTTGGCACACCAATAGCTCTTGATTCTTTTTCTTTGACTCCTTAAATAGAAGTCTGGAACTTCTTTTCCCACTTGATTCTTCCCTCCTTTGATTTTGATTCAAATGGGTTAGGTAGGATTCACTGAATCTAACCCATATTATTTTCCTTCTAGAAACTTATTGAATAATCCTTTTGAGATTGCACAAAAATTGTTTACTTAGAATTATGTACCACTAGCTTATCCTTATCATCCAACTAGTTCACAAAATTCAAGGTAACAACTATGTTGGCTTAGATTCCATGAATCTTTGACATTTTCAATAATGCAACAGCTTGATATTATTGAAATTTTGGTGCTCAGCACATATTGTGTTACTCAGGATCAACTACATTTTTACTGATGCTCGACACCTAAATTTCACTCGGTACCTACTAGGATTTTATAATTCTTAGCACCTTTTACTTTGTTCGGCACTTGAACTTCACTCAACACCTAAAGTTCACTCAGTACACACTAGATTTTAATTTCGCTTGGCTCCAACTAAGAATTTTCTCGGCTTCAACTAGCTTTCTTGGCACCAACTGATGAACTTAGTTTAAGATTTGTAATCAACCTTATTACAACTTATTCCTCTAATGTTTCTTAGTATGACTAGACTCTATATCTTCAAGTATGTTATCAATACATCATTTAATCATTGTCTTGACTGATCCTTCCACTCCATTACAACATCATAACTCAACATTTCCCTTAGATTCTTTTGTTACATCTTGTTGATCAAGTCCTCTTCATCAATCAACTAAGTCATAGTACTTGGATCTTATAAGCAATTATCATTCCTACACATAGCATGTTTGACATCAATGACAAAACAATGATTGAAAAATATTCTTTTAATAACAATCTCCCTCTTTGATCTTCAACAAAGACCTTTTCAATCAAATTTTCAACAATCTCCCTCTTTGGCATTCATGGAAAACCAAACTGATCAACCATTAGACTAAACTATTTAAACAAGTTAACTAGGTTAGAACAGTAAGTCAAATGCCAAAAAGTAATTATGTTATCATTAGTTTTCACATCTCTCTCTTTATGCTAACTTCTCCCTCTTAGCTATTGTATTCTTTTTCTTTCCTTTGTTCCTTCTTATAGTTTCTCCCTTTGTATGCATTGCTCATCTACTGCTATTCTCTATTTTGATTAGTCTTTTCACTTTCTCCCTCATACTATTGATCATTTTTTGTTGATCAGTTTCTACTTTACTTCTCTCTCTTTGACAACAATGCAAAAGACATACTATTGCAACATCTTAATATACAAGTGTAGAATTTTTAGGTTCTTTCACTTTCTCCCTCTGTCACCTTGCTTGTGATTAATTTTTTAGATTCTATACTTTGATTACTTTAGGCATGAATCCTAAAGTAGGTATCCTCCATATCAATGTGTAATATTTTAACAATCAACTCATTTGATGCAGGGCAGTCTTGCACTTCAAGTAGCCTTGGCCTAACTTATCTCTAAGATACTCAAAAATATCTTTAGGTAGTGCTTTTTTGAAAATGTTAGCAATCTATTCCTTTGAGCTAACATACTCCATCTTCACTTGCTTGTCTTCCACCAATTCTCTTACATAGTGATACTTGATTTCAATATGCTTGGTTTTAGCATGGATTACAAGATTCTTTGATATGTTGATAGAACTTGTATTGTCACAATAAAGTATCATAGGCTCATTTACCTCTTCCTTCATACCTTGAAACAAATGTTTGATCCATACAATATTGGTGCAATTTATAGTAGCTGCAACATATTTAGCTTCAACAGTGGACTATGAGGTACAACTTTACTTTTTACTGGTCAATGTAATCAGTCTTTTTCCCAAGAAAAGTGCTCCTCCAGTGGTTCTTTTTCTATCATCAATATTACATCCCCAATCTGCATTAGTGTAGGCTTTGAACTTAAAATTTTCACTCCTCTTGTAATACAAACCAAAGTCATCAATTCCATTTAAGTATCTTAGTATTCTCTTTATTGCCATCAGGTGATTTTCTCTTGGATTTGCAGAAATTCTTGTCACTATTCTAACTACTAATGCAATGTTTGGTCTACTATGTACAACATACTCCAACATTCCATTCATTAATCTATACATTGTCTGATTCACTTTAGTTAATTCATCATTCTTGGATAGCTTATGTCCAGTTGCCATTGGTGTGCTGACTAGTTTTGAGTCTTCCAATCCAAATGTTTTGAGTATCTCTTTGATGTATTTTGATTGGGCCACAAATATACCATTCTTCAATTGATGTAATTGTAAATCAACAAAGAACTTGATTTCTCCAAACATTGATATTTCAAACTCATGTTTCATTTGATTAGCAAAATCTTTGCATAGAACATCTTTTCCTCCAAATATTATATCATCAATAAAAATTCTAATATCAAAATATCTTTACCTTGTTCTGCCTTGATATACAAATTTTTGGTCATCTATTCTCTCAAATCCAATCTTCACAAGATATTTGTGCAGTCTCTCATACCATGCTCTAGGTGCTTGCTTTAGACCATAGAGTGTCTTATGCAATTTGCAAACCATATCTTTGTTGTTGTATACCATTTAGAAAAGTATACTTGACATCCATTTGGTAGACTTTGAAACCTATGTAAGCAGAACATGCAAGTAAGATTCTCCTCCTTCTATTCTTGCAACAAGGAAAAATGTTTCTCCATAATCCAATCCTTCTTCTTGTGTATAGCCTTTGCAAACTAGTTTGGCTTTGTTTCTTGTGATCTCACCATCCTCATCAAGTTTGTTTCTAAACACCCATTTAGTACCAATTACATTCTTATCAACTGGTCTAAGAACTAGGGTCCATGTTTTGTTCTTCTCAATCTGGTCTATCTCTTCTTCCATAGCTTTATACCAGTCATCATTTTGTAGTGCATCTTTCACTATTTTGGCCTGAACCTTGCTCAACATACATGATTCATTCCTTAGTCTATTCCTTGTCATTGGTCTACCATCCTTGTCACCAATGATTTGATCTGTAGGGTGATGTCTTCTCACATACTTGGTTAATCTTGGTTTTATCCTTTCCATGTTTAATCCTCTAGCTTTAGAGTCATTTTGTTCTTCTTCTTCTGGTATTTCATCATCTCTTTCATGTGTACTATTTTTAGAATTAGAATGTGCATTTTCTTCATTCTACAACTTGACTTTTGAATGTAGCTCAATATTCATTGGTTGTGACTTAGCTGATACTAAATTTTTTTATTGATTCCCAATTTGATTTGAAACATTGTCTTTAATAGTCATTCCTTCATAGAAATATACAAAAGATTTGTAATCTTCTAGTTTCCTAGATTCATCAACTTGGACTTCTACATGCTCATAAAAATTTACATTTTCACTCTTCATAATCTTGTTAGTGTTACTATTCAAACACTTATATGCCTTACTTCTAGTGGAGTATCCAAGAAATATTCCTTCATCACTCTTTGCATCAAACTAGCAATTTCTAGTATCTTTAAGAATATAGCATTTTTAACCAAATACATTGAAATGCTTAACATTAGGTGAGTGACCATACTATAATTTAAAAGGTGTTACATTTTTTCCTTTCTTGACTTGGACTCTATTCAGGGTGTAAACAAAATTACTTACAGCTTCTCTCCAGTCCTTTAGAGCAATATTTATCTCCATCATCAACATTCTTGCATAGTCAATTATTGATCTATTCATTCTTTCAACAATACCATTCTATCATGGAGTTCTTGGTGCTAATGTTTGCCTTTTGATACCTTTGTCATTGCAGAATATCTCAAACTCTTTTGATGCAAACTCACCTCCTCTATCTAATCTTAGGCACTTTAGACTCTTTCCTCTTTCATTTTCAACTCTAGCCAAATACCAGTTACGCATTTGAAATGCATCAGATTTTTGCTTTAAAAGCATAGTAGTCATCATCCTTAAATAGTCATTTTCAAATAGTATTATGTATTTTTCTCCTAGGTAGCTTTTCACTTCTATTGGACCACATAAGTTTGTATGGACTAACTTCTTTGGAAGTATATGTTTTTCTTTTGAAACTAGACTTAGTCATCTTCCTTGGTTGATATTTTTTTCACATTATGTTTTCAAGTTTCTTGAATTTAGGCAACCCTCTAGCGTTCTTCTTTTTCCTAATGCTAATCAAATGTCAAAGTTAACATGACACAAACTTTTATGCCATAACCACACATCATCAAGTCTAACAACAAGACAAGTTGCATCTTCCATATCTAGGTAAAATAGATTACTCCTAGTTCATTTAAGTTTTCCTATCAAATTTCCATCAATGTCATAGATCTTGGTAGATTTGTTTCCAAATTCTACTTTGCAACCTAAATTGCCTAACTGTGATATACAATAAATTGTAGTTTAATCCTTCAACAAATAATGCATTATCATATGAAATATTCTCAGTAATTTTAACGAAACCTTTTTCTTTGATTTGACATGAAGCATCATTTCCAAATCTAACACTATTTCCATCATACTAAGAAAAGATAATGAACTTAATTTTGTATCCTATCATATGATGTGAGCATCCACTGTCTATGATCCACTTGTTATTCTTGTTCACAAAAGTTACCAATTTTGTTAATTCATCTTCATCTTTATCTAATTCATCCATCATGGTCACATAGACTACTTCATCATTATTCTCATCAAAATATTCTTCAACAATGTAGCATCTTTTGGCTTTGTCTTTGTAATCTCTGCTATCATCTTCTCTTTTATTCTTGTACTTGTTTTCTTCTTTGTAATTCTTCTTCTATGTACACCTTGTAACAATATGACCTACTTCATTGCAATTGAGACAAATGATAGGGAGCTTACCTTTGAATTTACCTTTGCCTCTATGGAATCTGCTAGCCAGTAGTGCTTCCAATTGTTCCACATTTTCCTCATCTATGTTGCTATCACTAGATGCATGTTTTCCTTTTCTACTCTTCTTCTTTGATGTAACCTCCTCATTTTCTTTCAATATCAGCTTGGTCTTGAAATTAGATTCAAGGTTTTTAGGTCTATACTTGTCAAAGTTGGACAATTCAAATGCAGTAAGTCTTCCCACTATTCCTTCAAAGGTTAGTGTGTTTCCTTGAACACACCTTACCTCTTGGATGACTAAAAATCTAATAGCATAGATAGGGAGTAGAGTTCTCAAGTATTTTCTATTGAAAGTCCCTTCTTCCAATTGACCACCTAGACTCCTTATTGCACTTACCACTTTCTTTATTCTAGATCCATATTGAGTAGCATTTTCACCTTCCTCCATTTTTATGTCATCAAGCTTTCCTCTAAGGCTTTCTTTCTTTTCTTTCTAAACATTCTGATCTCATCCATAGATACCTGATAGGGCTTTCCACATTTTGAATGTAGTATCATATCATTTCATGTCATTATATTTAACATAATTGAGTGCAGAGGCAATCTCTAGCATTGCCTAATTATGTTCCTTCCTTTTGCTCAAATCATTTGCAGTAAGAGGTCCAGTTGGGTCTACATGTTCTATTCCAATTGAGATTTTTTCATAATCACCTATTTATCCAAGGTGTAGTTTCATTGGACTCTACCATGCAATAAAGTTATCTTTATTAAGCTTGGGAACTTCTCTCTTGGGCATCTTGATCTTCCTACTACTAATACCTTGAAACTAAATTAGTAGATAGCTCTAATACCAATTGTTAGAAATTCTTTAGAATAACTATGTGTAGTGAACCCATTCAACCATTCATTCATCCAAGCTTTAACTTTCCTATTCAGCAAGTTACTGTAAATCAACATGCAAGCATAACACATGAAAAGATCAACACATAACATAGTGGTTTATGTGGAAACCCAATTTGGGAAAAACAACTAGTAACATGTTACTCAATTCTCATACTTCTTAAGTGATGCCCTATGAAAGGCCCGCCCTATTAAAGGCTTACAAAACACTGTTAAATGTGACCTTGTTAGAGGATTTATCCACCCTATTAGAAGTGGGCCTAGTTAGAGGACTTTAGAACATTTTTTTGGAATGCCACCCTATTAAAGGATTTACAAATGGTTGTTAGGCCAACCTAAGTCCAAAATATTTTCCTTTACCCTAACTGATACAATTTCTAGAGAGTAACAATAAGGGATTTTGACTTGATTGTAGCATAAAACTTAACTTGTAGATCTCATATCACTCTTCAGCTCCTTCACATTGCCTGGATTTTAATCTCTACAAATCTGATAGTTTACCCTCCTTTCAAACTTAGTCTCCTTGAGTCTCCATGCTCCATGTACTAGTACATTCATCTCTTCTTGACCACTTATCAAAGCAGAGTCTCTATGCTCTATTCTTCATTCTCTTAGATGTCTTCTCCTTGATACCCTTCTAATCACTTCATAATTTGGCACACCAATAGCTCTTGTTTCTTGGTCTTTGACTCCTTAAATAGAAATATGGTGTTAGAGTAAATAATTAATTAATTGTTAATTATTTATTCTAGTACTTAAGCTTACTTAGGTTAATGCATGTAGTTGAGGTTAGTTGTTGACAACACTGGAGTTTGTTCCCTTTAGCATACTTGTCTATTCCACCTTTTGTGGATGTGTGCTGAGTTGTCATCCTTATCTTCTACCACATTCTAGCTTATTCTACAAGCTTCCATGAGGCCTTTATAAGGGATCTCTCTCACATTGTAAAATCATTCTATTTTCACATAGCAATTCTAATTTCTTATTATGAATTATTCTTGTGGCATTTGCTTCAAGCTCTTTGCTCTCTAAGTTTCTATAGCAAGTTATTTGCACTACAGGTGATCTTGGGGCATTATCAGAGTCGAATTCTCAACTCCTACATGGTATCAGAGCCTCCCTGTTGCTTCTTGTTCAAAGGATTTTTGAAGCCATAATTTGGAGTCACAAACCCTAGTTTGTTTGTGCAATTTTTCTACAAATCAAGGGTAGAACAAATTTTTAGAGCATTTTCAACCCAAATAGACAATACCATTAGATTGAAAATATCATTTACAGCTAAGATTCATATTAAATTTTTCATTTTTGGCTTTAGACATTTTTCTAGAATTGTTTTTGTCCTCCTAGGTAGTCGTACGGATGAACAGAGGGAAAAAAATTAAAAATAAAAATTCAGCCACCATCGCAGTAGCATCGATGCACCACCGTGAGGCCACCCACGCACCACCAGTGCACTACTGACATGTCGCTCCATCAGCAACTCTCGCTGCAGTGCCACCAATGGTTCCCACCACCCGGGCATAGCCAACTTGCCACCTGCGCGCCGCCCGCATGCCACCAGAGACTCACTTCCGCCAGCAGCGCCATCGAGTTTTCCTCTCAGGCGCCACCATCACCAGAGGTCTTTCTTCACATCCTAGTCCAATCACTTTCTAACATGTGGCACCTAAAAACATTGCTAACTTCATTTCCTAACAGGGGACATCATCTTTCCGCACACTGACGTCATCATTCTGGTTGATTACATCACTTTTTCGAGCAATTTTCTAATGTTACTTTTCGTCAAGTGACATCATCTTTTCATCAATTGATGTCAACATTCTAGTAGCTAACATTATCATTCTGGCGACTATCCCATGATGGCCATATGGGCGTCAAATTTAAGCCAGTATTTGTAATTTTCCAGCAAGGTGCATTTTTGGACCAGCAGCCAATTTTTTGGCTATAACTTGAGCATACATAGGTCTTTTTCCAATTTGAAAGAAGCATCAGAAAGCTAACTTAGAGACGAAGACAATGGTGCTAGCTTTGTAAGATTCTGAGTTCATTTGAGCTTCGAATTTTGGTGTCAAAGTAGAGGCTTGTGTTTCCTCCTATTTTGCATCAACGAATCCATGTTCTTTTCCAATTTTTTCTTTTTATAGTTGTTTTTGTGGTATTTGGGAGATATTCTTATACATTTGTGGGGGGTGGTCTTTCTTTTCTAAAATTTACTTCAGTGAAGACCCTTCTACTTTCATCTTATTCTTTCTCTCAATGGCGGATCCATTTATGACCCATCTCATGCCACACAACTACCACTTGTACAAAGCACAAATGACTAGACTTCTCATGTCAAGAGGTCTATGGTCTTGTCTAGATGCAAATCAGCCTAATCTTATGTGACCTTATGAGGTTTTACAGCATAGGAACAAGATGGATGAAGCCATAAGACTGATTTCCCTCAACATTTCAGACGGTCTGCTATTTCATCTGGATGGTTTGAGTACTCCATGGGCTTATTGGTAGAAATTTTAGACTTTGTTTGGATAGGTGAATGAGTTATGAGCACTTTAGTTGGATGCAGAATTGACTTCTTTTTCACCAAGAAACTTTCCCACCATCAAGGACTTTTTGATGAAGTTCAAATCCCTACTTGTAGTTTTACAGGGATGTGGGAAGAACAAAACTAATGATGAGTGCATATTTTTGATACTCTCAAAGCTGAAAGGGAAATATCACATTTTTTCTTCTACTTTCTAATCCACCAAGGATGCCCTTGGAGACAGACATAGGATGCCTACATTTGAGACATTTTGTGATAGGTTGACTAGGGAACAAGCAAAGATCCAATAGCTGGATGGCTCTGGCTCTTCCAGCCAAGCCCTTGTTGCTCAAAATTCTAAGGGAAAATCAAAGAAGAAAGGAAAATCAAAGAAAGACACATCAAAATCTAATCCTCCAACTAATCCTCTAGCAAACCCTCCCAAGGGTAAAGATTCTTCAAAGTTGGGTGAGTTTACCTCGAAGACCAAGAAGAAATCAAGTGAGAACTATAGGTTTTGTGGGAAAGATGGACATTCAGTTTCCAAGTGTTGGAAATGATTAGAGGCTTTAGAGGAAGCCATGAAGGAGCATCACATTTCAACTCCTCAATCTTCATCTCCATCTACAAGGAAATTTCATGCTCTTTATTCATGAGCTACGACTTCTGCGCCTTTGTGGATTCTTGTTTTTGGGGCTTCTCACCATTTAAAAAACAATCCTAAGTTACTCACTTCACTTGCTCGTTGTGCCACCACATAGATTGTAGTTGAGAATTCTTCACAACTTTAAGTTTTTGGTTCTGGCATTGTTACATTGACTGGGGGTTCTCTTCAAGATGTACTTTGTGTTCCTGATATTTCAATGAACCTTCTATCTGTCTATCAGATTTTCCATTTCGGCTCTAGGAAGACAGTCAAGTTCTCACCACATGATGTGGTTATTTGGGACTTGCATGATCCGAAGATGATCATGGCCACTAGGAGTGTTGAATCTACATCACACCTCTACAGATTTGATGGATTTGAGTCTTTTGATGATATAGGTTCATGTTTAGTTGCACATGTAGATTTAGTAAGCAGACTTTGGCATGAACATTTTGGGTATGTCAATTATAGATATCTTCAGTAGATGAGCACACAGACACTTGTTCTTAGGCTTCCCCAGATTTCTTGTCTAGATGGTGTTTGTCAGGGATGTGCTCTTGGCAAGCAACATAGGGATATTTTTCCACATGGATGAGCCACTCATGCTTTAGCACCTTTGGAGTTGATTCATAGTGACCTCATGTCATTTCCTACTCCTTCTTTTTGGGTGCTAGATATGTGCTTACATTCATTGATGACTTCTCTAGATGCACATGGGTGTACTTTCTTAAGTACAAGTCTGATGCCTTCAATTCATTTCGAGTTTTTAAGGCATTTGTAGAGAAGCAGTCTAAAATTTCTATTCAGTGGATACACACAGACAATGGGGGGGAGTATGTGAACCATGATTTCAAAGATTTTTGTTCTGAGCATGGTCTTCAACATCAAATTTTAGTGCCCTACACTCCTTAGTAGAATGGTGTGGCCGAGAGAAAGAACATAACCCTTCAAGAGATGGAAAATTGCATGATTCGGTCTAGGTCCATCGATTCATGTTTTTGGGCAAAGGTATTCAATTGTGCCAACTACATTTAGCATTGGATGCCTCACAAGGCACTTTGACATATGACTCTTGAGGAGGCTTGGTCCCATGTCAACCCTGATGTGCCATCATTTAGAGTTTTTGTGAGTACAACATACACATTTGTTCCTGATGCTCAGAAGAAAGCAATCGAACTAAAGAGCTAACCACTAATTTTTGTTGGCTACTATGAGGATGTAAAGGCTTATAGGTTATTTGATCATGATTCTAGAGAGGTCCTCTTTCAACAAGATGTCCAATTTGATGAGAGCCCTCTTACAGTTCATTCCTCACCTCTAGCGTCTCCTCCAGCTCCATTGCTCCCTCTTCATCTCCACTTTGTTTCATGGATGATGAGGATGATGATCAAGGTGATCCTGATATACCTCCACCATAGGATCCTCCCTAGATGCTTAAATGGGCTCAAGCTACTGTTGAGGCTATAGGATCTCTAGCTGGTGACCCATCCACATCCCGTCACACCCATTCTCACACTGCAAGTTCCAATATACTTAGTCATGCTATTAGTACTGATCCTCATACTTTTGTAGAGGTGATAGGACATTCAGAATGGGATAGTGCAATGGAGGAGGAATATTCTTCTTTGATGAATAACCACACATGGGATCTTTGTTCTCTTCCTAAGGGGAGAAAACTAGTGCATTGTAAGTGGATTTACTGCACTAAGTATGTTGCTGATGGTTCCATTGATAAGTATAAGGCTCATCTTGTTGCAAAGGGTTTTTTGCAAGTTGAGGGTTTTGATTATTCACCCTTGCTACCAAGATGAATTCTATTCGCCTTGTCTTATCCCTCGTAGCTTTACAGGGATGGTGAGTTTATCAGATGGATGTTAAGAGTGCCTTCCTACATGATGATATCACAGAGAAGATTTATATGGAGCAGCCTCCAGGTTTTGTGTAGGATCCCACCTTGGTTTTCAAGCTTTGATGTTCACTGTATGGTCTTAAGCAAGCCACTCAGGCTTGGTATGAGAAGATGGACTCATTTTTTCTGTCTACAAGCTTCACTCACTGCCATTTTGATCCCATAGTGTACATTTAGCATCTTGGTGATGAGATTTTGATTCTTGTTTTGTATGTTTATGATCCTATCCTTAAAGGTAGTTCATCATCCATGCTCTAGGATTTTAAGCATACACTAATGGACCAGATCAAGATGATTGATCTTGGTTTTTTGCACTTCTTTCTTAGTCTTCATATTCATTAGTCTCCTACTGGCATTTTTGTGTATCAATAGAAGTATGACCTTGACATGCTTCGTCGCTTCCACATGCTTGATTGTAAGGTTTTTCCTACACCATTTCAATTGGGTGTTACTTTGTGTACCTCCTACTCCTCACCTTCAGTGAATGCTACTTTGTATTGGTAGTTAGTTGGTAGCCTTTTGTACCTGATACACACTCACCTTGATCTTTCTTTTGTGGTTGGCCTAGTCTCTTAGTTTTCTCAGGACTCTCATGAGAGTCATTAGCAAGCTACTAGGCATATTTTGCACTACATATAGGGCACACTTATGTATGGATTTCACTACACTATAGGGAATCCACACATTGTTGGCTACACTGACTCAGATTAGGTCGGTGATGTTGATGATCAAAAGTCTACTTCTGGCTTTGTGTTTTACCTTGGTTTTTGTCCCATCACATGGTCATGCAAGAAGCAGCATACTCGAGCACTTTCATCTATAAAGGCTAAGTACAAGGCTGTAGTTCTTGCTAGTCAGGAGGCTTAATGGCTTCGTCGGTTGATGACTGAGTTTGGATTTCCTCCTAATCACCCTACTATTTTGTGGTGTGATAATTAGAGTGCCATCCATATTTCACGCAACTCGACGGAACATTATCATACCAAGAACATTTAGTTGCATATGCATTCCATCCATCAATTGATCTAGGATGGTGTTA
Source organism: Cupressus sempervirens (assembly GCA_028749045.1). Classification (NCBI taxonomy): domain Eukaryota; kingdom Viridiplantae; phylum Streptophyta; class Pinopsida; order Cupressales; family Cupressaceae; genus Cupressus; species Cupressus sempervirens. The sequence continues at coordinate 203,517,427 of CM053784.1, forward strand.
TTTCATTGGAGTACATCCCTACCACTAGTGAAGTTGTAGACATCTTCACTAAACTTTTTGCATCACCACACTTTCTTCAGCTATGATCAATGCTTGGGGTTATGAAAGTTTTCCTTGGGGGGATTGGTTGAGGCCTTCCTTCACTTCATATTTTTTTTCAGCATGTTGTTTTTTACCTCTTTTTTGGGGAGATTTTTTCCCATAGGGTTTTCTCTCTTTCCCCATTTTACAGAGGTTACATTTAGTTACATTGTATTTGGGTACCTAAAATGGCCTCATTGCCAGGACCCATTTTGCATTTTTTTCTTTATTTTCTAAGCTTAAGGCATTCCCCTAAGTTTCACTTAAGGGGGGGTGTTAGAGTAAATAATTAATTAATTGTTAATTATTTATTCTAGTACTTAAGCTTACTTAGGTTAATGCATGTAGTTGAGGTTAGTTGTTGACAACATGGGAGTTTGTTCCCTTTAGCATACTTATCTTTTCCACCTTTTGTGGATGTGTGCTAAGTTGTTATCCTTATCTTCTACCACATTCCAGCTTGTTCTACAAGCTTCCATGAGGCCTTTATAAGCAATTTCTCTCTCATTGTAAATTCATTCCATTTTCACATAGCAATTCTAATTTCCTATTGTGAATTATTCTTGTGGCATTTTCTTCAAGCTCTTTGCTCTCTAGGTTTCTCTTCAGCAAATTATTTGCACTACAGGTGATCTTGGCACATTATCAGAGTCAGATTCTCAACTCCTACATCTGGAACTTCTTTTCCCACTCAATTCTTCCCTCCTTTGATTTTGGTTCGAATGTGTTAGGTAGGATTCATTGAATCTAACCCATATTATGTTCCTTCTAGAAACTTCTTGAATAATCCTTTTGAATTCGCCCAAAAATGGTTTACTTAGAATTTCGTGCAACCAGATCATCACCCTTATCATCCAACTAGTTCACAAAATTCAAGGTAACAACTATGTCGTCTTAGATTTGGTGAATCTTTGACATTTTCAATAATATAGCAGCTTAGCACTACTAAAATTTTGGTGCTTAGCACATACTGTGTTACTCGGCATCAACTATGTTTTCATTGATGCTCGGTACCTAAAGTTCACTTGGCACCTACTAAGATTTTTTGATGCTTGGTACCTATTACTTTGCTCAACATTTGAACTTCATTTGGCACCTGAAGTTCACTTGACACACACTATATTTTCCTTTTGCTGGACTCCAACTAAGAATTTTCTCGGCTTCAACTAGCTTGCTTGACACCCACTGATGAACTTAATTTAAGCTTTGCAGTCAACCTTATTACAACTTATTCCTCCAATGTTTCTAACTGTGACTAGCCTCTATATCTTCAAGTATGTTATGAATACATCATTTAATCATTGTCTTAACTAATCCTTGCACTTCATTACAACATCATAACTCAACCTTTCCCTTAGGTGCTTTTGTTACATCTTGTTCATCAAATCCTCTTCATCAATCAACTAAGTGATAGTACTTGGATCTCATAAGCAATTGTCATTCCTACACATAGAAGGTTTGACATCAATGACAAAACAATGAATGAAAAATATTTTTTAATAACAATCTCCCTCTTTGATATTCAATAATGACCTTTTCAATCAGATTTCCAACAATTAAAATATTAAACCATCAAGTAGGCAACTAAAAAACATCAAAGGATGCTTGGGATTATGCTTTGAACCAATTCTTTTTCAACCCGATAGTTTGTCACTTCCAATTATCAGATTTCCTATGAACATAGTAAAGAGCATTGAAGGTTTAAAAGGAAAATCACTCTTGCCTCATTACAACCATGGAAAGTGACAAGGGAGAGAAGAAGTATTTGTCTTAGAGGCATCCTTTAATGTCACAATGAATGACAACAAACTTGATGCTCCCTACAAATTTGACAAGCAAGATAGTCTATGGTAGTTTTCCCTGGATTTTTTACTAGTCAAGCATGTTGAGATACCTTTCATTTTCTTATTTCTTGATTTGTTAGGTCTATCTTCCATGACAAGAATTTGTGTAAGAATACCTATCTATTGAGAAACTCTATTTTTCATGCCATGACTACATGAGCCAACAAAACTCTTTGATTGGGGCAAATGATGCACGTAGTAGGAATTACCTAGATAATCTATTCATTTTTACATAGTTGCGCATATAAGTAGCTAACTCAAAACACTTACAAAATTGTCTTTTTGCTATTCTCTTGCACCTCCTATGTTGCAAGTGCTAGTATACTTTACTATGAAACTAGTAATAAATAAAATTATATTCAATAAATAAATCTATTAGCAATTATATCACAATATGTATATTATTGCTATATTTTTAACAATATTATAATATATCATAGTTAAATATACTATAGGATATTTATAATATTACTTGTAATATATACTTATTATAAATAAATTTTAAAATTTAAGAATATATTATTACATAATCTATATAATATAATTTAATATATTTAAATAATTTATTATTTGTTTTATCTTGTAACATATATTCTTATCATAATCACAAATCAATCTTTCACTAAAGCATATGAGTAATGAGTTGTCCACTTTGAATAATATTTTTTAATATATTTAATTATTCATGTTTCTTAACATCCATTTTATTCTATATAAACTAGAGAAGACCATGAAAAAAAACTATTTTTTATATGAAGTCATTTTTTAATTCTTATTCTCATTCATTAGATACATTTCATTTAAAATGTGTTTTATAGGCTACTAAAATTCTATCATTAACAAATGTTCAAAAAATAATCTAATCATATTATCTATTATTAAATTTTTTAAACTCATCACCAAATCAAAATTTCATATTTTGTTATGATTTTATCTATACAGAGTACTTATAGTTTCCAAATAAAGATTTTTATTTACTTGTACATAATAAAACGGTAATAGAATCAAGGTCAAGCTTATTCACATTCTAAGGGTAATAGACTTGACAATGGTAAAAAAATGATTAAAATAAGATATTTATTAGTACTTGTCAATAGATTAAGTACTATTGTGACATTTTATGAATTGTTAATGAGTTATTAAATAACCTCCAATCTACCAATTACAATTCATTTAATTTGATTGTTTTTATTTATCTTATGTTTTAAAAAGATACATGACAATTTTTTAACTTTTTAATCTTTACAAATTAATTTGTTGTATTTTAATTGGTTGAATGTATCGAGGTTGTTTATGAGTTGTTGATATATGTTTTTTTTTAAATATAAATTTTATGTCTTACTTCATTGTTATGGCTGTTATTTTCTCCAACTCGTTTTATATCCCATATTTTTTGCTTACCGACGACCAATTTTATGTTTGTCTATTATGATTTCTAAAATTCTATAATGAATAGTTTATAAAAATGTCAAAATATGTTATGAAGATGAATAGATTTTATATATATAGTAAATGTTTATGTTTAAAATGTAATAAAATGAATAATGACAAAAACTTAATCAATTAATAAGAGCTAAATTAGATCAACCAAAGAAAAATTTAATTTCATCATAACCATTACATGTAAACTATTGTCAAAGATTGAAATTACTAACTATTCCTTAGTTTTAATTATAATGTATATTTAAATTAATATTTTTTAAAGTCATTATATAGGAATTATAATACTAGTCATATTATAACTATTTCTTAATTCAATATATATGTTAATTCAAAATTGTAATATAATTTTAAACTAAAAATTAAAAACCATATATTCATGCATACAACAACAAGATAGTCTAAACAAGTAAAACCAAGAGAAGTAATCGAATTGTGTAACACATACTCGCCAATACACTTAGGTAATATCATCTATCCATGGTTTATTGTAATTGTATCACACAACTCATTTTTAACCACTTTCAACCAATTTATAGAATCCACTCCATATCATAGAAGGATAATTTATAGGTGGTTATATGTAATAAAAGATGTCATAGTGCAAGATATCTATAATAGATTGCCCATTATTGATAACATATAATGAAAGAAATGTGACTAAAAGTGTACTCTATTTTCCATATCTAACACATATGATTTTCATTTCAGCATAAGCTCTTAAGTGTTGCTTCTACACTTTTAATGGCATTTTAAATATTGCAAGTGCAATGTATACTAATATTGATATCTAGTTTGTCATTATCCCCCAGATACGGACAAGATTGAATTGTTGATATCCACAATAGTATCATGTAAAATGCATATGCATTACATATATTTACTCAACCTTAATTAGAACACAAAAGTGGAAATAAATACAACATATTTATTTCCTACCCTTTCCTAATAGTTCACATACAACACCCGTCTACCCATTGTTAGGACATAATTTTGAAATATGTTAATACAAATATATCTTCCCTTAAGTAGTTTCATATAAAAACAAATTTGACTCCTCTAATAAAATTATCTCATCTAATCATTCTTCACAATGAAAACATTCATTAAGAGTAAGGGGAATCTTATACAACATATAAAAATGGAAATTTAGAAAATTACAATACCAATAGTAATAATCACTAAACAATTGGCAATTAGTTCATTGCTTACTTTGTCGCTTCCCAAGGTACACTTGATGATTTTACAATCAATTCTTTAACCACTTATAGACCCCAAACATAAGTTATTAGAATGAACAGAATTTCAAGACAAGTATGTTTTGACAATTAACTATTCAAAGTGTCCTAACAGTTCTCAAGCTGAATTGTTCTGTATGTCATTGAGGATTTATTAGCAAAACCTATGATTACATAATTTTTTTGCTTTATTATAGCAAAGCCTATGAATTTTCTTTTTTGAATATGAGTTTAAGTAACAAAGCCTTTTATATGTGTCTCTATCAAATGCAAACAAACCCCCGTCAAGAAAAAGAACTTGCCACATTAGCTAATTAGGTATAGCAATTTTTATTGCCTGTGGATTTGAAATGTCACCTTCCTAGAGAACCCATCATCTAGTTAAGGTTTAGAAAATAGCTTGGTTCTTAAAAAAAAATAGAGACATCTCACCCATCAAGAAGTTGGATAATTCACACGGAGTTCTAGAAAACCTTGTTTTGCTACCATTTTTCATGGAAGAACATCCAATTCAGAAAGGCACAATTTAACCTACTAATTTGTATAGAAAAGAAATACTATAACAAAAGTAAATAAAGCTATATTAGACTTCTTAGCCACATTCAATGCACCAAGCCATAAAAAAATAGTTAAATTTGCAAGTGAGACAACTCCTTAATAGTTAAATTTGCATGCAAGACAACTCCTTAATATTTAAATTTGTAGATTATGTTGAGAAAGATAAAGGCAAGATGGACCCATGTTATTAAGAGGTCAAAGGATCGATTCTCACAACTAAAGATGATAAATTTGAACTTACCTCTGGCTATAGTACACAATACTCCATACACTACAAGAAAAAATAGAAGCAAGCAAAAGAAAATAAAGCTATATCAGACTTCTCAGCCACATGCAATGCACCAAGCCATAAAAAAAAAGTTAAATTTTCAAACAAGACAACTCCTTAATAGTTAAATTTGTAAGAGAGACAACCCCTTAATACTTAAATTTGCAAGCAAGACAACTTCTTAATAGTTAAATTTGTAGATTCTATTAAGAAAGAAAAAGGCAAGCTGAATCCATGTTATTAAGAGGTCAAAGGATCAATTCTCACAACTAAAGATGATAAATTTGAACTTACCTATGGTTGTCGTGCATAATACCCCATACACTGCAAGAAGAAATAGGAGCAAATGAGCCATTAGACCATTGATTGCAAGTCACTAGCTTGGGCTTTGGCTATGCTTGCTTGATCGAGGATCACAAGCATGACCATGACATTTCCAAGAGTAGATTGCTTAATGCTTTCCATAATATCAAATTGGCCTTTCAATGTTAGTGAGTTAGACAGCCGACAACCTAAACTCTAATAGGACACCTATGAATACATTCAACCAAGGATTAAAAAATGAGGCAGCAGGGAAAAAATCCTTGAGAGCTCTCTAAACAATACTATCGTACTTAAATCCAGTCCCAATAGCCATCATCCAAACCCTATCACCTTCTTTAATCCACTTCATATCCATAAAATAAGCCAATTCGTAAAACATCGATCTACTAGAAGTGTTCCCAAATCTATGAAGAGTCATCCAAACAGGTTCCACACCATAACTACTCAACCTCAAACTCCTCACAATCTCATTGATCATAGTTTTTCCACCAGTATGAAGACACATATGCTCAAATGCAATGGAAAATCTAGAACAAAGGGCTTCATTTCCATCTACAAAACAACAATAGCCAACCAAGACAAAATATACTTTAATTGCTAAGAATAGGACAAATCCAGTGGATCCAATGAAGTTACATGAGCAAAATATATGACAAGAATTCCGAAAATCTAGATTCAAAAAGTCATGATAGGCAAAGAAGGATCATCGGTTACATGAACTGTCAAGGCCACCCCCTCCACTTAGGACTACTCCTCCATATAGAATGGTCCCATAACTCTCATCCCATAACTAAAAATGTTATTTTTAGGCTTAGCTAATTCTGTCTAAAAAGTATGGTTCAAGAAATTGGGCATAATATGCTAGTTATGAATTATTTTTTGTTATCGCGCATGGTGAAACATTACTTCATATTTGTTAATGATTCCAGATTAACTCAAAATATTTCCATTTTGATTTAATTTTTGAGAACAAACTACATGTGGCAATAATAATAGAAATTTATTCGATAGAGAAGAAATGGGTTATGACATCCTTTCCCACTTAGAGAATGCATTGTCCCGATGCAGATAGACATAAGAATTCAAAATCATACCCAATTATATATATAAGGAAATTTATCTACAAGATCAAGATCTAACTTCCATTTATACAATAGCACATACATCTGCATTTAGTTCTATAGAAAAATATAGATTTTCAATTACTGTACTAAAGTATTTTTTTCTTTTCTTTATATCAAATCTACATTTCATTTGAATGCATTTTGATAAAATCTACGTACAGTCTCATGGAAAAAATCATTTGAAGATAATATAAATGCATATTTAAAGTAGAAAACATAAATTTTATATAAGCACAAGTATAAAAACTAATGTTAACAACATTTTCCATGTGTTTGTGTGGATTCCATTATCATTCTATACTTTTACAAGGTAAGGCTACCTCTCTCTGACAACATTCCCCCTTTCTTATAATATGTCATTCCCTCTATAGCATTATAGGAACAACACCAAAATATTAGTCCATAATATATCACAAATCAATCAAATACCCAAGAAATATCAAATCAATTACTTCCTTATCTTAAGAAATCTCAAAATTAAGTAATAAATTACCTTAAAATTACATGATACCTAACACATACTTGTGCTTACTTATCATACCTTGGCATTTTAACTGGATTTGACCCCACCATTAGGTATTTGATAGCCACTTCCTGCCATACTTATACATATACACTTACAATTCCCTTAGCTCATTCCTAATTTCAATACATTAAAATGTAAATATTCAATATAAATATCAAGAGTCAATATTTTCCTTTAACTCATATTTAATCACCCTTGATCAAGAGTAACATAAATAATAAACCATTCATACCATGTGCACCATATGTACCATGTGTACCATCTAACATGTGGTGCTCGCTAAGTGAGTACTCATCTACATCAATAGGTCAGTGCCCACAAAACATAATCAAGTGATGCAATCCCATTACATTTAATTCTTCATCATTTGATTCATCATGAAATATAATGACATGCACATATAACATCATCAATGTAATAATTAACATTTAATCATCATTATGAACCTAAATTCTTGCTAAAGTTAATGTAATTACATCATAATGTATCATATACCTCCAAACTAACACATAAATTTAGCCAATATAATAGAAAGATCAATGATAGAAAGTCACACAATCAAATGTGTTAAGTAACATCGACCCAAGTTCTACATCAATAGATAATTTTACCACATCCCAACACACATGTCGAGAAAAGGATGTAAGTTGGGTGCATAATAGCTAACTCTATGTCAAACACCATATCGATTAGGAGTCAAACATATAACTCAAGATGACCAAATCATTGATTGTCATTCATTGACCAAGTTGACTAAATAAAATGAGTCAAAAACTTTCTATAAGTAGAAGTCACATGCATGGTGGATCATCAGATATACATAACACTAATGCAAACATATTATCAAAAGTAGATAAAAGAAGGATCTATACAATACCCTTTTTGCATTTCCATAGGAAGACCACATTTTGATAAACATGCCACATAGGCCAAAAATCTAGTTAGGTTAGTCTGAAAATGACTACACAGTTTTATTCAACAAGTAGAAGCAATATCTTCCAATTAATTATGCAACTTCATTCTAGTTTCCAACTTACATGTCAAAATGATAGATGCAAATAAAGTTACGTTTCATAACCAATTATTGACCAAATTTTCAAACACAACATGTCATAAGAAAGCAAAACCCTAGTTTGAACAGTCAATAACTATTTCATTCACTATGTTCACAATTTATCAAATAATTAATCATTTAAGAATGTAACACATGACATTATCCAGGGATACTGACCTACACATCATCCATCCATCAAATGCATGATTTAATAAATACATGAAGTACAATTTTAAGATCATATCTCAATGGGCATCATGAAAAATGTCGACCTACATGTCAGACATGGAACAATAAGCACATCATACAAGTGCAATGTCCCCTACCATATGATCAAAACCATTAAGTAAATCATCTAGGTATGCTCATCAATCACCTACAAGATCAGTAAATCCAATTTTTATCAATTTAGTGACCTTAAGCCCTCAAGCCCATCTTGTCACCATAGTGTGCTTAACCAACGTATAAGAAAGTGTTGTGATGTATGACCTTCATGCCATTAAATGATCAAATAAAATATAGTTTTGAGGCACTTTAACCTTGCCAACCACGAAGTGAAACCTCCCCCAGGATTCTTCTTGACATGAAGAATTCCCTGACCCTAGCACGAGAAGCCTAATTTCTTGGAACAAAATGGATTAGATGGATCTAGTGTGGCCATGAAACACACTATATTGAAACCATGTTCCTAGCAACCTAATCATGAAATGTAACAAGGAATAAAAATAAACTACACATCTACACATATGTAGTAAAACAAAATAAACATAACCATATACATATATGCATTATTTGGAAAACAAATGGCTTGGACAAACACTTTATAAAGTCAGATTTAACAGTAGAAGAAACAAGAACAACATGTATCCATTCTACAAAACTAACAAATAGAGAAACAAAACATGGAGTATCCATCTATCTTTCCCATAATTTCTACATTACACCTAGCCATGAAGGAGAGTACATATCTCAATGCTGCTCTACAATAAGATGTTCAAAAAATTCTAATTTATCACATATATGATTGTTTGTTCACATATAAGAGTGGAATTTTCTTCACAATCTACTCCCTTATACATTCTATCAATGCTCCATAATGAACATCATCTAGATGTCATCACCTCCAAATCATAGGACTAAAATCATCAAAAATACGCACACACCCTAGCCACCTCAAGATCAAAGAAATCTTGAAAATGAGATTCATAATTCTCAAGTCAAAGTCCAAAAAGGAGATACAAAACTAGAATAAAAGTGAAGAAGAATCACAGTAAATATCATAAAGAACATAAGATTTCAAGCTAGTCCTTCATCACATCCAAGTTCATGAAATCAAACATAATAAACCCAATTCACTTAAAGCATAATGACTTTCACTAGTCACCAAGAGTGAGTAGATGTTTAACGAAACCTTGCATCCAAGGGTCATTGAGAGCATAAGCAAACTTCTCATGCATTGCATGCAATTTATCTTGATAATCACACATTTCTAAATTCATAATGGAACACACAATATTTTTGCAAATGAAATCCAAGTTCTTCCTACTTGTATACTAGGTTAATCAATGAACCTCATGAATCTAGCATAAAATACAAATAGTTTCTTGCACCACATGTGCATCACATGTTATTTACATAATAAAAATACATTTTTCATTGCTATCACAAGCCAAATCTTTATTTGGTAGGCTCTCATAGCCTACTACAAAAGTCAACCATCCTTTGACTATCTCAATAGTTCAAATTTAATACTCCAAAATGCATATTATACCATGACATTTTTTATAGTAATATAATCATAAACATATGAGGAACACAATTTACCATTCATTCCATAAACTTTCCATTTTGACAATCTTTAAAGGAATGCAATTTTTAGCTCACAATCATGACATACATAAGGAACACTATATCCTTCTATGTCAAAATTAATTATAGCTAAGAGACACAATATGCAACCATGTCATCATCTCATACAACATAAAGTAAACTAGTTGACTTACAGTTGTGTGTCTATCATAGTGAACTCAAGGCCCAACCACTATAGCATAAAATGTACTCTATTTTCTATATCTAATACATTATTTGCATTTCAACATAAGCTCTGAAGTGTTGCTTCTACACTTTTAATGGTATTTTAAATATTTCAAGTGCAATATATACTAATATTGATATCTAGTTTTTCATTATCCCCAAGATATGGACAAGATTGAATTACTGATATCCACAATTATATCATGTAAAATGCATATGCATTAAATAGTTTTACTCAACCACTCAACCTTAATTACAACACACTCAACCTTAATTACAACACGAAGGTGGAAAAAAATACAATGTATTTATTTTCTACCGTTTCCTAATAGTTCACATACAACACCTTTCTACCCATTGCTAGGACATAATTTTAAAAGATGTTAATGCAAGGATATCTTCCCTTAAGTAGTTTCATATAAAAAAAAATTTAACTCCTCTAATAAAATTATCTCATCTCATAATTCTTCACAATGAAAACATTCATTAAGAGTAAGGGGAATCTTATATAATATATAAAAATGGTAATTTAGAAAATTACAATACCAATCGCAATGATCACTAAACAATTGTCAATTAGTTCATTGCTTAGCTTATCTCTTCCCAAAATACACATGATGATTTTACAATCAATGTTTTAACCACTTATAGACCCCAAACATAATTTATTAGAATGAACAGAATTTCAAGACAAGTATGCTTTGAGAATTAACCTATTCAAAGTGTCCTAACAGTACTCAAACTGGATTGTTTTGTATGTCATTAAGGATTCATCAACCAAACCTATGATGACATATTTTTTTTTTTCCTTATTATAGAATAGCTTTTGAATTTTATCTTGTGAATCTAAGTTTAAGTAACAAAGCATTTTATATGTGTCTCTATCAAATGCAAACCAAACCCCCTTCAAGAAAAAGAACTTGTCACATCAGTTAAATAGGTAAAGTGATTTCTATTTCCTGTGGATTTGAAATGTGACCTTCCTCAAGCACCTATCATCTATTTAGGGTTTAGACAATGGCTCGGTAAAGAGACATCTCACCCATCAAGAAATTGGATCATTCACATGGAGTTATAGAAAACCTTGTTCTGCTACCATTTTTCATGGAAGAACATCCAATTTAGAAAGGTACAATTTAACCTACTAATGTGAACAAAAAGGAAATACTATAATGAAAGAAAATAAAGCTATATCAGACTTCTCAGCCGCATGCAATGAACCAACCCATTAAAAAAAAAAGTTAAATTTGCCAGCGAGACAACTCCTTAATAGTCAAATTTGCAAGCAAGACAACTCCTTAACAGTTAAATTTGTAAGTGAGACAACTCCTTAACAATTAAATTTGCAGATTCTATTAAGAAATAAAAAGGAAAGTTGGATCTATGTTATTAAGAGGTCAAAGGATCAATTCTCACAACTAAAGATGATAAATTTGAACTTACCTATGGCTACAATACATAATACTCCATACACTACAAGAAGAAATAGAAGCAAATGAGCCATTGGATCATTGATTTTAAGTCACTAGCTTGGGCGCTGACTATGCATGCTCGGTAGAGGATCTCAAGCATGACCATGATATTTCCAAGAGAAGATGTCTTGATGCTTTCCATAATATCAAATTTCCCTTTCAATGTCAGTGAGTTAGCCAACCAGCCATCTAAACTTTAATAGGATACCTATGAATACAATCAACCCAAGGATTAGCAACTGAGGCAACAGGTGAAAAATCCTTGAGAGCTCTCCAAACAATACTACCACACTTAAATCCAGTCCAAATAGCCATCGTCCAAACCCTATCACCTTCCTTAATCTGCTCCATAGCCTCAAAATAAGCTAGTTCATAAAACACTGAGCTACTAGCATTGTTCCCAAATCTATGAAGAGTCATCCAAATAGGCTCCATACCATAATCACTCAACCTCAAACTCCTTGCAATCTCATTGATCAGAACTTTTCCACTGGCATGAAGACACACATGCTCAAATGCAGTGGAAAAATCTAGAACAAAGGGCTTCATTTCCATCTTCAAAACAACAATAGTCAACCAAGACAAAACATACTATAACTACTCAGAATAGGGCAAAACCAATAGAGCCAATGAAGTTACATGAGAAAAATATATGATAGGAATTCCTAGAATCCTTATTTGAAAAGTCATGATAGGCAAAGAAGGGTCATTGGTTACATGAACTATCAAGGCCACCCCCTCTATTCGAGACTGTTCCTCCATATAGAATGGTCCCATAACTCTTGGCCCATAACTAAAAATGTTATTTTTAGACTTAACTAATTCAATCTGAAAAATATGGTTCAAGAAATTGGGCATAATATGCTAGTTATGAATTTGTTTTTTATTATCACACATGGTGAAACATTATTTCATATTTGTTAACGGTTCCCCATTAAGTCAAAATATTTCCATTTTGATTTTATTTTTTATATCAAAATACACATGGCAATAATAATAGTGATTTATTTGGTAGAGGAGAAATGGGTTATGACATCTAATAACTATACTTACATTGCTAACTAAAGGCAAGTACTTAGCCACTATATGGCCCTTGTATTTGTTGTACATATTGCAATCACTTCTATCTATCTAGTAATTATTTTTTCTTTTCAACCAATTAAATTTGATTATTTTTATTTTAAATTATGATGTTTCATTTTTCTAATGTATATTTGTGAAATTTTTAATTTTCAAAATTAAAAAATATATATATACAAGATTTAAATACAAAATGATCCTCCATCAAGATTTAATGCATATATGTGTATAAATGTGGCAAAATTGATCCAATGAAGTTTCTAACCGGTAGAAGCTACTGGGAGGATAGGACTCGAGCATAAGATTACCCCGATAAACATCATCAAATACACCATAAATATCTAGATATGATGGAAAGGTTAGTACGTTATATAAGCTACCTTAAAGAACCATTATGATCATCGAATATTAAACAATATAGAGTAGATTAAAAACTAGTTAATCAAAATCAATGAGGAGGCAGAATACTAAACTCAAAAAACTAAACTACAACCCAAAACATAGAATCTACTGAAAAAGAAACCTTGATAAACATAAAAGATGCATAACTAAAATCTAAAAGAGATAAATCCAATCCAAGAGAAACTATTGGAACTAGATAACAAATCATAAAACCCAACCATACTAGCAGATGAAACATAAAATATGGAGAAATTCAAGCCTACTCACATAAATATATACTCATGTATATATGCAATCCCTGTATAACATATACATGAGAGTATACCTATATGAAAAGACCTACCAAATTCACCATACACCAATATGAATATATATATATATATATATATATATATATTAACGAGATCAAAAAATGCCAAGGATCTCATTAGACTATATAAATAAGCACAATATGATAAAAAATGCTAATCTACATTTAAATGAACAGGTATACATACTTAAATATAAATCAAAGTGAGTCTAAACTAACTTAGTAAAACCAAGGCCTCAAATGGTCAAAGAGAAAGACATTTGAGGGCCCCTCAATACTGAAATTGAATCAATAGAAAGGCTATGCCTAAAACAAACAAAACCTAATAGACTATCTACCTAAAATGAAGCAAAAAATAAAACCCTAAAAAAAGGCCCAGTCAGAGATCTGCAAATGAACAATCAGACCAGAATATTATTAAAATCTAATATGATGCATAAAGTTAACATAAATATGCAAGGATATAAATATAAGAATGTGTCAACATAAAAAATATTAAACGGTAATCATAAGCATATCCTAATGTATGTATGCTAGAATTAATACAAGAATACTAGTTAGATTTACATATTAAGCTATATGTATCATAACTCCAATATCGAGGAATAAATTAAAATAGAGCCCCCAATACTGATAAAATGAGCTTAAATCAATAGTAAGAAATGAGAACTAATAGAAAGAAGCCAACATACTAACTATCCACCAAAATTACATGCTATGCAATACAAAAAAAGCCTAGATGCCTTCCTGAGAGTCAAGTTAGTAGACTCGAAATTAAACAAAACTTATCAACACCAAAATATATCCTGAGAAGGAAAATTATCCAAACTTTTTGAAAACCATAATGATTTCAGCGATATCATTGGGGTCCTCTAACTAGAAATTGGGTGGGAAAACTAGCAAATTCCTTACTTTACTGGATTTGTCTTGAAATTGGGCATACTAAAATCCAACTCAACCCAATTGTCCAAGTCTATACTAGGTTCAATATATGCACTAAAGATATTGAGATAATTCTTAAGCCATTCTACATTACTATCCACCTTAATTCCTCTCCATCTCAAAAGGATGTTTACACTGGCCTCCACTTTTGGCCAAACCCTAGAAAATTTGATATTGTCCTTGATTGCCAAGGTAAGCCACCTAGGAACAATGGCAAACTCAAAACTACTTGGTGATAAAGTCATATAAATTTTGGGAAGAGGGACCCTACCTTTGTTATCTAAACTAAAAATAGCTTCTTCCAATCTATAACACCAAACCAAGTTAATCAAATTGTTGCAGAGTTAAAAAATTTCCCATTTCTCAATCCTTTCTCTAGCTAAGATACCAATGAATTCCCCAATAACGTCATTATTTTTTCTCCAAGAAAAGTCGTATTTAAACATACCTTCTCTAAGAGCTCTATTCAATGTTATTCTAGTCATATTGTTGACCAGGTTCATAATTTTATTCAACCTTTTTGGCTTGATCTTTCCCCTAAATGCCATTGTCCTGACTTCCATCGAGTGAAAAATACAGATATTAGAGTCCATGATGGCAGAGAAAATGACATTCATGAAATAGGGTAGAAACTTAAAGGAGAGAACGAAGAATCTAGAAGCAAGGAACCTTCTAGATTAGAACACCGAGTAGCATGTTTAAAAATCATGACAACTACTAGAGATATGTGTGAAGATCATGTGACAACGAGCCTAAAAAGAGAAGACACAAACCTAATGATAACTAGCCATCACCAGGGTAGATTAATAGAGTAGGAATAAATTAAATCATGAGAATAAACAAATAATGTATCGAAACTAATAAACTAAGAGAGCAACAATTTCCATAAAGGCCCTACCTGTAGAGCAATATGAGTAAAATTACTATTGAATTCGAGGATATTTTAACCATCAGCTCCTAAATTACTTAGGCTATCTATTTCCACATTACCCTCCCTAAAGATATGCTCAATCCTAATGTATTCAAATTTATTCAATAAGTTAATAATATATTCTAATTTAGAATTAAGCAACCAGTTAGGGGTGGATTTCTTTCTGATAGCATTTAGCACGATTTGAGAATTCCCTTCAATGAAGATGTTTGAAACTCCTAATCTAATACATAATAATAAGACTTATTTTAAGGCTCTAAGTTCTACTGGGCTATTTGATGTGGGATCAATAGAAAGAGCTTTCTTGGCTAACCAGTCACCTTTATCATTATTGATCATAATCCCTACTCTTGTTGTTCCAGGGTTACCTCTGGCAGCTCCATCAAAGTTAAGTTTGGTCAATCCTTTTGGGGGTGGATTCTATTTGCAAACCCTCCTAGCTTCCTTGTTTTGCTTGGCATAAACCAAGGGGGTTGATCAAATTAGTCCATGCTTTTTTATTTAGCCATCCCAGATGGAGAAGGAGCCTTCTTCAAATCTAGCTTTTCTAAGATACAAATTGGTTGTTTCAACTATATCAGCTTCTGTTTTCATCATGATTTCTTCTAGGTTCATCTTAATATTATTAAAAATCCTTCTATTTCTCTCCTTTTAGACTTTCCATACAAGAATGGATGGGCAGATATTCCATAGTTTACTATAAATACCTTTGCAAATGTTATAAGACCACCCTTTAAGAAAATCTACAAAGGATATTGGAAAAGGGGATGACCAATTTAGTTTCTTAACTAACCATTCCCAACAAGATTGAGAAAAGGAGAAATTATATAGGAGATGGTCCACTATTTCACTATTTGTTTTACACAAGAAATACCTCAATGGACTAGAGAACCCTATCTTCTGGATTCTATCATAAGTTAAAACTAGATTTTGAAAGGCCAACCAAAGGAAAAAACTAACCTTTGGTAAGCAAGTAGAATCCCAACAGAGGTTTAATGGGATATCCACTTTTTCCCATTTGACGAAATTAGTCAAAGTATTATACCCCTTTTTCACACTATATTTACCATCATTAGATGCAGCCCAAATGAGTTTATCCATACTATCAACTTTTTTAATTTTTCAAAACTGTAAATTTTTTTCATAAGCCTTAATAACTACAAGATCTTTTTCTAATTCCTTAATAGATTTCTAATACCAAATGACTAAGTCTTCCTTGTTGGTTTTATCCTTATAATCCCTCACTTTACTACCCCATAAATTAATTAATTCTTCTTTAAGATTACCAAGGGAAGATTCCATTTCTATGGGGGGAAGCCCATCCCAAGAATCTTCCCAAAAGAGTGTTGAGCACCTTTACCTACATCCCATGTCAAATATTTGCCAACTAGATTGTGACATTTTACCATAAAATTCCAAACTTTAGACCCTTTAGGTGGGGATTTAGATCTAAATATAGATGTAGGATCTTCCACATTTAGATATTTGTAGTAGAGGATCTTAGCCCATTTATGGCCCCTAGAGCTTGATTTTGCAATTGAAGGTTCTTAATGCCTAATCCACCATATTCCTTTGGTTTACAAATTTGATCCCATCTAACAAGAGAAAATTTCTTGGATTCTTCGCAATCATTCTAGAGAAAATATCTTAATTTAGATTCTAATTTATGATGTAAGTATTTGGGGAGAGGAAGACATGAAAAGGGGTAAGTAGGGATAGTAGAAAGAACTGAACTAATCTTGACCTTCTTATGAGCTTTAGTAAGCCACTTCCCTTTCCAACCACCAATTTTTGCTTCGAGTTTCTCTAGAACATTATGCTAGATTTTACTAGATTTAGTTCCCTTCTTTAGTTCTATACCTAAATACTTATAGGGGAAAAGACCTCTTATATCCCATATTCTTACATATCTGACTTTCTAACTTACTTTCTATATTGATGAAAAATATTTCAGATTTTGCTTCATTGACTTTATGTCCAGATGCACTCAAGTAGTTGTTAATAATAGATTTTAATTTAGTTGCTTCTTTAACCGAACTTTCTCCTTGAAGGATGGTATCATCAGCATATTGTTGATGTGTGCTATTAGGAACATTTTTAGTAACTATCACTCCTATAATATCTTTTTCATTTTGAGCCTTTGTAAGAGCTCTCCCAAATGCTTTAGCCATAATAATGTATAAGAAAGGGGATAATACATCCCCTTGTCTGATACCCCTAGAGATTTCAAAAAATCCTTCCAGAGAACCATTGACTAGAACTAAAATTTTGGTGGTAGACATACATTTGAAAATAAGATTAACCCATTGACGAGAAAAACCAAATGCCGCTAGAGATTTACACAAAAATCTCCAATCAACCATATCATAGGCTTTTTTAATGTCTAATTTCATAAACATACACGCCTTTTTTATTTTTGTGCAAAATGAATGGTTTCCTGAATTGTGATGATACCATCTAAAATAGATCTACCTAGAACAAACCCTATTTGTTCCTCTAATATGATCTTAGATAATAATGGCTTCAATTTATTAGCTAAAATTTTAAAAAAAAATTGTAGATAGTATTGCATATTGTAATAGGTCGGTAATCTCCCAAATTTTCTTGTTCAAATTTTTAGGAATTAAGGTGAAGAAAGAGTAATTCATTTTAGCTAGCAAAGATCCACCTTGTCTCGAAGCTTCTATAGCTTCCCAAAGTTCTGTATCGATAATATCCAAACATTTTTAATAAAAAAAAGGCCTAAAATCCATCAAGACTTAGCAATTTTTCAAGGTTCATATTGAAAACTACATTTTTAACTTCTTCTAATGTGATGGGTTTATAGAGGGTTTTATTATCTTCTTTATTGATAACTTTGGGAATAACTTGTAGCATTTTGCTTTGGGCAATTCTGTTAGAACCTTTATAAGTGTTTAAAGTATTTTGAAAGTTGTTAACCAAAATATTGAATATCTCACTTGGTTTCTTAGTGTGTGTACCAAACTGATTTTAATACTAGAAATTTTACTTTTAGCTCTATTAACCAAAGTTGAATTATGAAAGAATTTTTTATTTCTATGTCCTTCTTCTAACCATTTCTCTCGAGATTTTTGTCTCCAGAATATTTCTTCCTTGGGTAATAAATCTTCTTGTTTGGCTAAAAGTTATTTTTCCAACCAACAGGTATCATTATTCATACCATTCTTAATAATTTCTAAGTTTAGCTCCTTTAATTTATCTTCAGTTTCCAGTTTTTCTTTAAAAATATTGTTGAACTATTCTTTATTCTATTTAAGGATTTTCTTCTTTAACATCTTGATTTTAGACAAGCATATATACATTTTAGAACCTACAAAACTGCCTTCAAACCACCACATTTTAATGTTTTCTATGAAGTTAGAATCTAAAAATCGCATCTTCTCACATCTAAAAGAGTTCCTAGCTGGTTTGTGAGGTTCTGTGATATCAATCCTAACTAGAAAGTGATCAGAACCTACAATTAGGAGAATTGTGGATATAATATTTAAATTAGTGATATCTAAGTCTCCTTTAATGAAGAATCTGTCTAGTTTTTTAGTAATATAAGAAAATCTTTCCTTCTATTATTCCAAGTATAGATACCATTTTTAAATGGAATATCAATCAGATTTTATAAGTCACACCAAGTTTCAAACTCTTTTGAGGATTGTGAGATCTATAAGGATCCCCCTATTTTCTCATTCATATTCAAAATACTATTAAAACCACTTCCTAATATTACCAGCTCATTTTGATGTTCATATAAAAATTGACCAATTTCATTCCAAACTATTCTTTTTTCAATATTACTAGTATGACAATATACATTAATAAGAATGAAAGAAAGTTTGGATTTCAAGCTTTGACCCTTGCAACTAACCCAATTGTTATTTAAATTAAGAAAATCTAGAGTTACTTTTGTATGCTTCCCTATTAACCCTAAACCTCTAAGGCTCCTACGGAATCTTTTGTAATAATACTCTAGTTACCTATAAGTTTTCCCAGATGCGCACCCTCTGCCTTATTCAATTTAGTTTCCTATAGTAGAATGATATCTAATTCAATTTTTTTTAGATTATGTTTTAATGTTTTTTTTTTTGCTAGGGGCATTTAGACCCATAGCACTCCATGTAGTAATTGTCATGTCTCCTTGGGAAGGCTTTCCCCTTCCCTATGTTAAATATATGATTGATTTTCTGCTATTCTCAAGCCTGACCATCTGCTTCCCTGAGTTATTTAAGAGATCTCCTCCCTCTTTTAGATTTTTTTAGGCCACAGTTAGGAGATTTAATACCTTCCTAGTTCATAACTAAACCTCGCTGATCTAGGTTATCTTGAGCACTTATTGATGTTTCAGACTGATTACATTCATACTCTCCCTAGGGACCTTTGAGATCGATTTTTCCTTACCCTCTTCTTCAAGAGATAAAATATCTCTCTTTAGGTCTTCATATGTATACTTATCTCCCCCTAATTGTAGAACTTGTTTAATGAGTTCTTCTTTCCAAGAGAGACTAGTCTTGTCCTCATTCTCATAATCAAAGACTTAAATTAATTCATCTGATGATTTTTCTAATTTTTCTTTGTCTATTTCATCCAAAGATACACCATTCTTAATTTCTGATTCTTTCAAATCCTTGTTCAAGTAATTCTGAAAAACTTCCATTGGGATTTTTGGTGATTTGTATCTTTCTTAACTTTTTTCCATACCATTGACTTCCTGTGTCTCTTTCCTAGGAGAAGGAGTTTGCTAGAATTTGGTAAGTTTCTTTGACAACTCATCTTCAGAAAAAATATAGGAGGAAACTTCTGGCTGTTTCCCTTGTTTCTCCTTATGATTATTATCCAAAGAATTCATCTTCATATTAAAGATAGGATTTGTATCCCTTAATTCCTTGATGGGAGAAGAAGGGCTTTTGAAGTTCGAAGACTTTACGTATTTTGAATCTTTCCTTTTATGTTCTTTTCTCTTTTTATCCTTTTTCCTCTCCTTTTGTCATTGACAATAATGCTCTATAATCTATGACTATTTACTATTTGAATATTGACCGTGTTAAGGCCACAATCATCTTGTTTCATTGCCTCTATTATGTTTCCCTTCTCTACTAGATTAAGTTGTTTTTCTTTTGGAATCTTTTCCATATAGAGATTAATGTTATCTTCCTTATTATTATCCTCTTGGAATGCTATTTTGTTTTGGCAATCCTCATAATACAAATTGTACTTTATCTTAGAGTGATCATCTGCCATACTACTCCATTTTTTGATCTCAGGGAAGAATTCTTCAAGCTTAGAGGTAACAAACATAATATCAAAAGAGTCAGTCTGATCATCATCCAACTTAATGATCTCAGTAATACTAGCTTCAAATCTTTGAGGATGAATTTTATATATTGATCTGTTGGTGATAACTTTGATCAAACTGATGTTCGTATTCTTAATATTACATTTGATAAGGAGCTTAATATTGTTACATCTATCAAAGGAATAATCCATCCCAATCATTTTTCCCATAGACTGCCCAATTCTTTTGATAATAATGATATCCTTTAGTTCCAGAGGGATAGGGTTAATAGAAAACCAGGTGGGAATACTAAACTCTAGATTTTCTTCTAAACAATTGGGTATCCATTCAAAAAATTTGATTGCATGATCATTAAATAAATAGTTAGGGTTATTTAGAAATTCTTTCTTCACATTCTTATTATTGCATATGGTATAAATTAATCTATCTAAATAGTTAGAGATGCTTACCTAGTCACCGTAGAATTCTTCTAGCCATTCGCATAATTTTTCCAAAGGGTCATTCTAGTAGGAAAATATACTAGTTTCCACATATTCCTACCAAAATTCCTTGCTTTCTTGGTTAGGGTATGTGCAGGATCATGGTCAACCGAACTATGGCCTTAAGTGGCAGTGAAAAACCAACAAATTAGGGTTATGTAACCATGACACATAATTTTAAAGTGGTTATGGACTTTATATCAAAAAGTTGTAAGAAAATAATCTATAAGAAATTTAATGTAGTTTCTAAACTGCTAGGCCTTATCAGGAGAAAAAAATAATTGATTAGTCAAAAGTTTGAATTTCAATGCAGTACTACAAAAATTTCAGGTAAAAAAAAAAAAGTAGGTGTATGTCTGACCACCTTAACCAAAATCAAATGATAATAATTTTTTTAATATAATTATAGATATAAAAATTAGACTCATGCTCGGACGTGACACATATTTTTTGGTATTTTTATTCCAAATAAATAATTAAATATGAATTTTCTACCAAAACATTTTTGAAAAAAAAAGGTCTCATGTCTGACCACCTTAACTAATAGAAAATTTTCTTAACTAATAGAAAATTTTATGAAATTTTATGAAATTTTATTTTCCTTATACTAGGTGAAGCATAGAATGTGACACAACTCTTAGATTTAAAAAATGTTATACCGTTTGAAAGTTATAACTATTTTTCAAATAGTATGTCAATCAACACTTTACAGTAATCTTCATTGATAATTAACTAATAAATACTTATCGATCTCAGAATTGGACAAAAAGTATATTGATGGAATCTCGAGAGTGATATTAAAAATCTCTTTTCATTTCATTTAATTTCAATCAAAATAACATTGTTAGACAGCTACTCGAAGTTTTAATTTCACTAAAACCCTCTTCAAACGCGTCTTTTGGGTTTACCGGGTAGGCTTGGTAAATACCAAGCCTAATCAGATATCCGATATCAAATCGGATATTTGATTTCAAATTGGATATCCGATATGCTTTGACAAAATTTGGGTGGGAAATTTCAAATCCCAACCCTTTTGGAGGGAAAATTGCATTTAAAAGTAACAACTTATGATTTATAAATTATTTCTCTTATATTACTATGTAAAGACGTATTTTAATATATTATATATATAATAAGGTAATATAAAGATATAAGATATAATCTATTAATATATAATAATATATTATGTCAATCTTATTACAATCTATAAACATAATTTATATTATTATTATTTTTACTAAATAAAATAACATAATATATATATATATATATATAATATGTATTATATATTATTATATTAATATGCATGTTATTAATATATATATATATAATAATGTAATATTTTCATTAAATATAATATCTATTATATATTATTATATTAATATGTATGTTATTAATATATAAATAATAACGTAATATTTTCATTAAATATAATAACATAATATATATATATATATATGAATGAGTCAAAGGGGGTCATAGGTCAGCCATTGACCCCCTTTGATGCATTAAATGATTACATATGTCCCTAGGGGTCATAGGACCCCTAGCGACATATTACAATGGTTAATATGGGTCAAAGGGGATCATAGGGTGACCTATGACCCCTTTTGACCCTTTAAATGATGACATATGTAGGACCCCTAGGGACATATTAGAATTGTTCATATTGGTCAAAGGGGTTCATATGGTGACATATGACCCCCTTTGACCCATTAAATGATGATATATGTCACTAAGAGTCTTAAGACCCCTAGGGACATATTAGAATCATTCATATGGGTCAAAGGGGGTCATAGGGTAACCTATGAACCCCTTTGATCCATTAGATGATGAAATATGTCCTTAGGGCCATATTAGAATTGTTCATATAGGTCAAAGGGGGTCATAGGGTGACCTATGAACCCCTTTGACCCATTAAATGATGACATATGTCCCTAGGGGTCCTAAGACCCCTAGGGACATATTAGAATAGTTAATATGTGTCAAAGAAGGTCATAGGTTGACCTATGACCCCCTTTGACCCATTAAATAACAAGATATGTCCCTAGGGATCCTAGGACCCCTAGGGACATATTAGAATTGTTCATATGGGTCAAAGGGGGTCATAGGGTGAACTATGACCCCCTTTGACCCATTAAATGATGACATATGTCCCTAGGGGTCTTAGAACCCCTAAGGACATATTACAATCATTCATATAGGTCAAAATGGGTCATAAGGTCCTTTCACTCATTATATGATGACATATGTCCCTAGGAATCTTAGGACCCCTAGGGACATATTAGAATGGTTAATATGAGTCAAAGGGGGTCATAGGGTGACCTATGACCTTCTTTGACCCATTAAATGATGGCATCTATCCTTAGAGTCCTAGGAATCCTAGGGACATATTACAATGGTTAATATGTGTGAAATGGGGTCATAGGACCCCCCATGACCCATTAAATAATGAGATATGTCCTTAAATGTCCTAAGACCCCTAAGGGCATATTAGAATGGTATATATGGGTCCAAGGCGGTCATAGGGTGACCTATGACCCCCTTTGACCCATTAAATGACTAGATATGTCCCTAGGGGTCCTAAGACCCTTAGGGACATATTAGAATGGTTAATATATGTGAAAGGGGGTCATAGGTTGATCTATGAACCCCCACAACCCATTAAATGATGAGATATGTCCCTAGGGGTCCTACAACCCCTAGGGACATATTAGAATGGTTAATATGGGTCAAAGGGGTACATAGGTTGACCTATGAACCCCCATGACTTGCTAAATGATGAGATATGTCCCTAGGGGTTGGCGGACCCCTAGGGACATATTAGAATGGTTAATATGGATCAAAGGAGGTCATAGGTTGACCTATGACCCCCTTTGACCTATTCAATGATGACATATGTCCCTAGAGGTCTTAGGACCACTAGGGACATATTATAATGGTTAATATTTGTGAAAGGGGGTCCTAGAGTGACCTATGACCACCCATGACCCATTAAATGACAAGATATGTCCCTAGGGGTCTATATTAGAATGGTTAATAAGTAAGAAAGGGGGTCATAGGTTGATCTATGAACCCTGACAACTCATTAAATGATGAGATATGTTCCTAGGGGACTTTGGACCCCTAGGCACATATTAGAATGGTTAATATGGCTCAAAGGAGTTCATAAGTTAACCTATGAGCCCCCAAGAGCCGTTAAATGATGAGATATGTCCCTAGGGGTCTGAGCACCCCTAGGGACATATTAGAATGGTTAATATGGGTTAATGGGGGTCATAGGTTGACATATGAGCCCCTTTGACCCATTAAATGATGATATATGTTCCTACGGGTCTTAGAATCCCTAGGGACATATTAGAAAGATTAGTATGGGTCAAAGGGGATCATAGGGTGACCTATGACCCTTTTTCACCCATTCAATGATGACATATGTCCATAGAGGTCCTAGGACCCTTAGGGACATATTAGAATCGTTCATATGGCTCAAAGGGGGTCATAGGATGACCTATGACCCCTTTTGACCCATTAAGTGATGACATATGTCCCTAGGGATCCTATGACCCCTAGAGACATATTAGAATGGTTAATATGGCTCACAGGGGGATCATAGGTTGACTTATTAACCCCCACGACCAATTAAATGATGACATATGTCCCTAGGGGTCCTAGGGCCCCTAGGGACATATTAGAATAGTTAATACAGTTCAAAGTGGGTCATAGTTTGACCTATGACCTCCTTTGGCTGATTAAAAGATGACATATGTTCCTAGGGGTCCTAGGGCCCCTAGGGACATATTATAATGGTTAGTATGTGTGAAAGGGGGTCATAGGTTGACCTATGACCCCCCACAACCCATTAAATGATGAGATATGTCCCTACGATTCTTAAGACCCATAGAAACATATTACAATCATTCATATGGGGCAAAGGGGGTCGTAGGGAGACCTATGACCACCTTTGATCCATTAAATGATGACATATGTCCTTAGGGGTCCTAGGACCGTTAGGAACATATTATAATGGTTAATATGTGTGAAAGGGGGTCATAGGTCCTTTGACACATTAAATGAAGACATATGTCCTTACTAGAGACATATTAGAATCATTCATACGGGTCAAAGGGGGTCGTAAGGTGACTTATAAAGCTCTTTGACCCATTAAATGATGACATATGTCCCTAGGGGTCCTAGGACCCCTATGGACATATTACAATGGTCAATATGGGTCAAAGGGGGTCACAAGGTGACCTATGACTCCCTCTGACTTATTAAATGATGACATATGTCCCTAGGGGTTCTAGAACTCCTAGGAACATATTAGAATGGTTAATATAGGTCCAAGAGTGTCATAGGGTGACATAGGACCCTTAGAGACATATTAGAATGGTTAATATGGATCCAAGGGTGTCATAGGGTGACATATGACCCACTTCGACCCATTAAATGATGACATATGTGCCTGGGGGTCATAGGGACATATTAGAATGGTTAATATGAATCAAAGGGTGTCATAGGGTGACCTATGACCCCCTTTGACCTATTAAATGATGACATATGTCTTAAGAACATATTAGAATCGTTCATATGGGTCAAAGTGGGTCATAGAGTGACGCATCACCCCCTTTGAACCATGAGATGATGACATTTGTCCCTAGGGGTCCTAGGACCCCTAAGGACATATTAGAATAGTTAATATGTCTCAAAGGGGGTCATAGGTTGACCTATGACCCTTGACGACCCATTAAATGATGACATATGTCCCTAGGGGTCTAGGAACATACTAGAATGGTCAATATGGGTCAAAGGGGGTCATAGGTTGACCTATGACTTGCTTTGACCCATTAAATAATGACATGTTCCAAGGAGTTCTATGACCCCTAGGGACATATTAGAATGGTTAATATGGGTCAAAAGGGTTCATAGGATGACCTATGACCCTCAATGACCCATTAAATAACAAGATATGTTCGTAGGGGTCTGAGAACCCCTAGGGATATATTAGAATGGTTTATATGAGTGAAAGGGGATCATAGGTTGACCTATGACACCCTTTGACCCATTAAATGATTACATATGTCCCTAGGGGTCTTAGGACCCCTAGGTGCATATTAAAATGGTTAATATGTGTGAAAGGGGGTCATAGGATGACCTATGACCCCCTTTCACCTTCTAAATGATGAGATATGTTCCTAGTGGTCCTAAGACCCCTATGGACATATTAGAATGGTTAATATGTGTGAAAGGGGGTCCTAGGTTGATCTATGAACCCCCACAACCCATTAAATAATGATTTATGTGCCTAGGGGTCCTAGTACCCTTACAGACATATTAGAATGGTTAATATGGGTTAAAAGTGTTCATAAGTTTACCTATGACCCCCCATGACACGTTAAATGACGACATATGTCCCTAGGGGTGCAAGGACTCCAAGGGACATATTAGAACTGTTAATATGAGTCAAAGGGGGTCATAGGTTGACTTATGACCCCTGTTGACCCATTAAATGACAACATATGTCCTTAGGGGTCGTAGGACCCCTAGGGACATATTAGAATGATTAATATGTGTGAAAGGGGGTCATAGGGTTACCTATGACCCCTCTACGACCCATTAAATGATGAGATATGTCCATAGGGGTCCTAGCACCCCTAGGTACATATTAGAATCATTCATATGGATTAAAGGGGATCATAAGGTGACCTATGACCCCCTTTGACCCATTAAATGATGCCATATGTCCTTAGGGGTCCTAGGACCACTAGGAACATATTAGAACTATTAATATGTGTGAAAGAGTGTCGTAGGTTGACCTATGACCGCCCATGACACATTAGATGACGAAATATGTCCCTAGGGGTCCTACAACGACTATGGACATATTAGAATGGTATATATGGGTCAAAGGGGGTCATAGGGTGACCTATGATCCCCTTTGACCCATTAAGTGATGAGATATGTCCCTAGCAGTCCTAAGACCCTTAGGGACATATTAGAATGGTTAATATGTGTGAAAGGGGGTCATAGGTCGACCCATTAAATGATTAGATGGACATATTAGAATGATAAATATTTGTGAAAAAGGGTCATAGGTTGATATATGAACCCCACGACTCATTAAATGATGTGATATGTCCCTAGAGGTTCAAAGACACCTAAGAACATATTACAATGGTTAATATGGGTCAAAGGAGGTCATAAGTTTACCTATGACCCCCTTTCACCTATTAAATAATGACATATGTCCCTAAGGGTCCTAAGATCCTTAGGGACATATTAGAATGGTTAATATGTGTGAAATAGGGTCATAGGTTGACCTATGACCCTCCACGACCCATTAAATGATGAGATATGTCCTTAGGGGTCTTAAGACCCCTAGGGACATATTAGAATCATTCATATGGGTCAAAGGGGGTCATAGGGTGACCTATGACCCGCTTGCGACATTAAATGATGACATATATCCCTAGGGACACATTACAATGGTTAATATATTTGAAAGGGGGTCATAGGGTGACCTATTACCCCCTTTGACCCATTAATTGATGACATATGTCTCTAGGTGTCCTAGGACCCCTAGAGACATATGTCAATTGTTAATATGGACTATTAAATGATGACATATGTGGATAGGGAACCTAAGAACCCTAGGGACATATTAGAATGATTAATATGAGTCAAGAGGTGTCATAGGTTGACTTATAACCCCTTTTGACCCATTAAAATATGAGAAATGTCCCTAGGGGTCCTAGCACCCCTAGGAACTTATTAGAACTGTTAATATGTGTTAAATGGGGTCATAAGTTGACCTATAACCCACTTTGGCCCATTAAATGAAGAGATATGTCCTTAGAGGTCCTAGAACCCCTAGGGACATATTAGAATGGTTAATATAGGTCAGAGCAGGTCATAGGTTGACCTATGACCCCTCAAGACCCATTAAATGATGACATATGTCCCTAGGGGTCCTAGCACACCTAGCAACATATTAGAACTATTAATATGTGTTAAAGGGGGTCATAGGTTGACCTATGACTCCCTTTGACCCATTAAATGATGACATATGTCCCTAGGAGTCCTAGGACTCCTAAGGACATATTAGAATGGTTAATATGTTCAAAAGGGGGTTGTAGGTTGACCTATGACCTCCCACAACCCATTAAATGATGAGATATGTCCCTAGGGTTCTTAACATATTAGAATCGTTCATATAGGTCAAAAGGGGTCATAGGGTGACCTATAACCACGTTTGATCCATTAAATAATGACATATGTCACTAGGGGTCCTAGGTTATAATGTTTAATATGTGTGAAAAGGGGTTGTAGGTTCTTTGACCCATTAAATGATGACATATGTTCCTACTAGAGACATATTAGAATAATGCATATTGGTCAAAGAGGGTCATAGGGTGACCTATGACCCCCTTTGACCCACTAAATGATGACATATGTCCCTAGGGGTCGTAGGACCCCTATGGACATATTAGAATTGTTAATATGGGTCAAAGGGGGTCATAGGGTGACCTATGACCCCCTCTGAAACATTAAATGATAACAAATGTCCCTAGGGGTCCTAGAACCTCTAGGGATATATTAGAATGGTAAATATGGGACCAAGGGTGTCATTAGGTGACATAGGATCTCCTTCGACCCATTAAATGATGACCTATGTCCCTAGGGGTCATATTAGAATGGTTAATATGGATCAAAGAGGATCATAAGGTGACCTATGATGCCCTTTGATCAATTAAATGATGACATATGTCCCTAGGGGTCATACGGGGTCATAGGACCCCTAGGGACATATTAAAATCATTCATATGGGTCTAAGGGGGTCATAGAGTAACCTATGACACCCTTTGACCCATGAAATGACGATATATGTTCCCTAGGGACATACTAGAATGGTTAATATGGGTCAAAGGGGCTCATAGGTTGACCTATAACCCTCCATAATTCATTAAATGACAACATATTTTCTTCGAGGTCCTAGGACCCCTAGGGACATATTAGAATGGTTAATATAGGTCAAAGGGGGTCATAGGTTGACTTATCACTCCCTTTGACCCGTTAAATGATAACATATGTCCCTAAGGGTCCTGGGACCATTAGGGACATATTAGGATTATTAATATGTGTGAAAGGGTGTCATAGATTAACCTATGACCCCTCATGACCCATTAAATTAGGACATATGTCCCTAGGGTTCCTAGGACCCCTAGGGACAGATTAAAAAGGTTAATATGTGTGAAAGGGGGTCATAGTTTGACCTATGACCTTCCACGGCTTATTAAATGATGAGATATATTCTTAAGGGTCCTAAGACCCCTGGTGACATATTAGAATCGATCATATAAGTCAAAGGGTATCATAAGGTGACCTATGACCCTCCATAACCCATTAAATAATGAAGACATATTAGAATGCTATATATGGGTCAAAAGGGGTCATAGGGTGACCTATGACACCGTTTTACCCATTAAATGATGAGATATATCCCTAGGGGTCCTAAGACCCCTAGGGACATATTAGAATGGTTAATATGTGTGAAAGGGGGTCATAGGTTGATCTATGAACCCCTACGAACCATTAAATGAGGAGATATGTCTCTACAGGTCCTAAGACCCCTAGGGACATATTAGAATGGTTAATAAGGGTCAAAGGGGATCATAGGTTGACTTATGACCCCCCATGACCCATTAAATGATGACATATGTCCCTAGGGGTGCTAAGACCCCTATAGACATATTAGAATGGTTAATATGTGTGAAAGGTGGTCATAGGGTGACCTATGACCCCCCACGACTCAGTAAATGATGAGATATGTCCCTAGGGGTCCTAGGACTCCTAGGGACATATTAGAATGGTTAATATGTGTGAAAAGGGCCATAGGTTGATCTATGACGCCCCACAACCCATTAAATGACAAGATATGTCCCTAGGATTCTTACGACCCTTAGAAACATATTAGAATCGTTCATATAGGTCAAAGGGGGTCATAGTGTGACCTATGACCACCTTTGATCCATTAAATAATGACATATATCCCTAGGGGTCCTAGGACCCCTAGGGACATATTATAATGTTTAATATGTGTGAAAGGCATTTGTAGGTTCTTTGACGCATTAAATGACTATATATGTCCCTACTAGGGACATATTAGATTAATTCATATGGGTCAAAGAGGGTCATAGGTCACCCTATGACCACCTATGACTCCTTTTGACCCACTAAATGATGACATATGTCCCTAATGGTCCTAGGACCCTTATGGACATATTAGAACTTTTAATATGGGTCAAAGGGGGTCATAGGGTTACCTATGACTCCCTCTGACACATTAAATGATAACAAATGTCCCTAGGGGTCCTAGGACCCCTAGGGACATATTAGAATGGTTAATATGGTTCAAAGGGTGTCATTAGGTGACATAGGATCCCCTTCGACCTATTAGATGATGACATATGTCCCTAGGGGTCATATTAGAATAGTTAATATGGATCAAAGGGGGTCATAAGGTGACCTATGATGCCCTTTGACCCATTAAATAATGACATATGTCCCTAGGGGTCATATGACCCCTAGGGACATATTAAAATCATTCATATAGGTCTAAGGGGGTTATAGAGTAACCTATGACACCCTTTGACCCATTAAATGATGACATATGTTCCTAGGGTTCTTAGGACCCCTAGGGACATATTAGAACGGTTAATATGGGTCAAAGGGGGTCATAGGTTGACCTATGACCCTCTACATTTCATTAAATGACAACATATTTTTTTAGGGGTCCTAAGACCCCTAGGGACATATTAAAGTGGTTAATATGGGTCAAAGGGTGTCATAGGTTGACTTACGACCCCCTTTGACCTGTTAAATGATGACATATGTCCCTAGGGGTCCTTGGGCCATTAGGGACATATTAAGATTGTTAATATGTGTGAAAGTGTGTCATAGGTTGACCTATGACCCCTCACGACCCATTAAATGATGAGATATGTCCCTAGAGTTCCTAGAACCCCTAAGGACACATTAGAATGGTTAATATGTGTGAAAGGGGGTCATAGTTTGAACTATTACCTTCCATGGCTCACAAAATGATGAGATATATTCCTAAGGATCCTAAGATCCCTGGTGACATATTAGAATCGTTCATATAGGTCAAAGGGTGTTACAGGGTGACCTATGACCCTCCACAACCCATTAAATAATGAGGACATATTAGAATAATATATATGCGTCAAAAGGGGTCATAGGGTGACCTATGACCCCGTTTGACCCATTAAATGATGAGATATATCCCTAGGGTTCCTAAGACCCCTAAGGACATACTAGAATGGTTAATATGTGTGAAAGGTGGTCATAGGTTGATATATGAACCCCCACGACCCATTAAATGAGGAAATATGTCCCTAGGGGTCTTAGGACCCCTAGGGACATATTAGAATGGTTAATATGTGTCAAAAGGGTTCATCGGTTGACCTATGACCCTCTTTGACCCATTAAAAGAAGAGATATGTCCCTAGAGGTCCTAAGACCCCTAGGGACATATTAGAATGTTTAATATGGATCAAAAGGGGTCATAGGTTGACCTATGACCCCCCATGACCCATTAAATAATGACATATGTCCCTAGGGGTGCTAAGACCCCTATGGACATATTAGAATGGTTCATATGTGTGAAAGGGGGTCATAGGGTGACCTATGACCCCCCACAACCCAGTAAATGATGAGATATGTCCCTAGGGGTCCTAGGACTCCAAAAGACATATTAGAATGGTTAATATGTGTGAAAAGGGTCATAGGTTGATCTATGACCCCCCACAACCCATTAAATGACGAGATATGTCCCTGGGGTTCTTAGGATTCTTATGAACATATTAGAATCATTCATATAGGTCAAAAGGGTCATAGGGTGACCTATGACCACCTTTGATCCATTAAATAATGACATATGTCCCTAGGGGTCTTATAACCCCTAGGGACATATTATAATGTTTAATATGTGTGAAAGGGGGTTGTAGGTTCTTTGACCCATTAAAGGACTACATAGGTCCCTACTAGGGACATATTAGAATAATTCATATTGGTCAAAGAGGGTCATAGGTCACCTTATGACCCCCTTTGACCCATTAAATGATGACATATGTCCTTAGGGGTCGTAGGACCCCTATGGACATATTAGAATTGTTAATATGGGTCAAAGGGGGTCATAGGGTGACCTATGACCCCTCCGACACATTAAATGATGAGAAATGTCCCTAGGGGTCCGAGGGAATATAGGGACATATTAGAATGGTTAATATGGGTCCAAGGGTGTCATTAGGTGACATAAGATCCCTTTTGACCCATTAAATGATGACATATGTCCCTAGGAGTCATATTAGAATGGTTAATATGGATCAAAGGGGGTCATAAGGTGACCTATGATGCCCTTTGACCGATTAAATGATGACATATGTCCCTAGGGGTCATAGGACCCCTACGAAAATATTAAAATCATTCATATGGGTCTAAGGGAGTCATAGAGTAACCTATGACACCCTTTGACCCATGAAATGATTATATATGTCCCTAGGGGTCCTAGGACCCCTAGGGATATATTAGAATGGTTAATATGGGTCAAAGGGGGTCATAGGTTGACCTATGACCCTCCACAATCTATTAAATGACAACATATATTTCTAGGACCCCTAGGGACATATTAGAATGGTTAATATGAGTCAAAGGGGGTCATAGGTTGACTTATGACCCCCTTTGACCCGTTAAATGATGACATATGTCCCTAAGGGTTCTAGGACCATTAGGGACATATTAAGATTTTTAATATGTGTGAAAGGGTGTCATAGGTTGACCTATGACCCCTCACAATCCATTAAATGATGAGATATGTCCCTAGGGTTCCTAGGACCCCTAGGAACACATTAGAATGGTTAATATGTGTGAAAGGGGGTCATAGTTTGACCTATGACCTTCCATGACTCATTAAATAACAAGATATATTTTTCGGGGTCTTAGGACCCCTGGCGACATCTTAGAATCATTCATTTAGGTCAAAGGGTTTCATAGGGTGACCTATGACCCTCCACAACTCTTTAAATAATGAGGACATATTAGAATGCTACATATGGGTCAAAAGGGGTCATAGGGTAACTTATGACCCCGTTTGACTCATTAAATGATGAGATATATTCCTAGAGGTCCTAAGACCCCTAGGGACATATTAGAATGGTTAATATATGCGAAAGGGGTTCATAGGTTGATCTATGAATGCCCACGACCCATTAAATGAGGAGATATGTCCCTAGGGATCCTAGGACCCCTAAAGACATATTGGAATAGTTAATATGTCTCAAAATGGTTCATAGGTTGACCTATGACCCCCTTTGACCCATTAAATGATGAGATATGTCCCTAGAGGTCCTAAGACCCCTAGGGATATATTAGAATAGTTAATATGGGTCAAAGGGGTTCATAGGTTGACCTATGACCCCTCATGACCCATTAAATGATGACATATGTTCCTACGGGTGTTAAGACCCCTATGGACATATTAGAATGGTTAATATGTGTGAAAGGAGGTCATAGGTTGATCTATGAACCCTCACAACCCATTAAATGAGGAGATATGTCCTTAGGGGTCCTAGGACCTCTAGGGACATATTAAAATGGTTAATATGTGTTAAAAGGGTTCATAGGTTGACCTATGACCCTCTTTGACCCATTAAAAGATGATATATGTCTCTATAGGTCCTAAGACCCCTATGGAAATATTAGAATGGTTAATAAGGGTCAAAGGGGATCATAGGTTCACCTATGAACCCCCATGATCCATTAAATGATGACATATGTCCCTAGGGGTGCTAAGACCCCTATGGACATATTAGAATGGTTAATATGTGTGAAAGGGGGTCATAGGGTGACCTATGACCCCCCACGATCCAGTAAATGATGAGATATGTCTCTAGGGGTCCTAGGACTCCTAGGGACATATTAGAATGGTTAATATTTGTGAAAAGGGTCATAGGTTGATCTATGACCTCCCACAACTCATTAAATGACAAGATATGTCCCTAGGATTCTTAAGACCCTTAGTAACATATTAGAATCATTCATATAGGTCAAAGGGGGTCATAGGGTGACCTATGACCACCTTTGATCCATTAAATAACGACATATGTCCTTAGGGGTCTTAGGACCCCTAGGGACATATTATAATGTTTAATATGTGTGAAAGGAGTTTGTAGGTTCTTTGATGCATTAAATGACTACATATGTCCTTACTAGGGACATATCAGATTAATTCATATGGGTCAAAGAGGGTCATAGGGTGACCTATGACCCCCTTTGACCCACTAAATGATGATATGTGTCCCTAGGGTGTTAGGATAAACATCAGACAGAAATAAAAACTACATGCAAATATAACCAATAACAGAAAATAATAGAACACACAGAAATGAACACAAGGCACCAAGATTTAACGTGGTTCACCCAATCCCTGGGCTACATCCACCAAACAACAAGTCCGATCTTATTACAATCCAGTGATTACAACCTGATTACAATCCGTAATCCCTTATAGCTCAATACCGCCGCAAGAACCAATTTCATATCACAACATAATGAAAAATACCCAACCCTAAGCCCTTTTATACAAGTATTAAACCGCTTTAGGATTATAACATGTCGGCCATATGTCGGTCATAATATGTCAGCTACCATGTCGGCTACTGCCCAAAAAAAAATTTTGTACAGTACTTTCCTGATCAATCACCACAATCTAACAATCTCCCACTTGGGGACTGATCAAGCTCCACACTAAACAACAATCTCCCACTTGGAGACTGATCCTGTAGCAATACCACTACCACATGGGGCTCCCATTGGATCAAACCATCCTGGACTCTACTGTTCTTTTATTCATGTTCAGTCTAAAAGACCAACCGAAGCTGAAGAGGAGTTCAACTTCTCCCTTGTTACAACCTTTGTCAACATATCTGCTGGATTGTCATTGGTATGTATCTTCTCCGGCTTTAACTGTCCATCCTCCAAAACTGACCAAATGAAATGGTACCGCAACTGGATGTGTTTGGTCTTAGAATGCAGAGCTGAATTCTTAGCAAGATGAATGGCACTCTGACTATCTATGAATAAATAATTATCCTTCTGAGGATGTCCCAATTCTTCCAAGAAGAACTAAAGCCATATCATCTCTTTGGCTACTTCTGTAACAGCAACATACTCTGCCTCTGTAGTGGAGAGAGCATTAATCTTCTGTAACCTAGAAACCCAGCTCACGGCTGCCCCACCAACAGTAAAGAGATAACCTGTAGTACTCCGCCTGGTATCAATATCCCCAGCCAAATCTGAGTCAACATAGCCCTGTAAATCAGTAGTAGAGCCCCCAAAGTGTAAACACTTATTGGATGTTCCTCTCAAATATCTGAGAATCCACTTGACAGCATTCCAATGCTCAAATCCTGGATGACTCATATACTTGCTAATGACTCCCACTGCATGTGCAATATCTGGCCTAGTGCATACCATAGCATACATCAAACTTCCTACAGCTGAAGCATAGGGTACCTTGGACATCTTATCCTCCTCTTCCTATGTCTTGGGACACATCTCCTTAGTCAATTTCAAATGACCAGGTAAAGGTGTGCTGACAGCTTTAGCATTCTCCATAGAGAAAGGTTGCAACACCTTCTCAACATAATCAGCTTGAGATAGCGTCAATGTTCTGTTCTTCCTATCTCTGCAAATCTTCATGCCAAGGATTTTTTTTGCTGCCCCCAAATCTTTCATAGCAAATGC
Source organism: Cupressus sempervirens (assembly GCA_028749045.1). NCBI lineage: Eukaryota > Viridiplantae > Streptophyta > Pinopsida > Cupressales > Cupressaceae > Cupressus > Cupressus sempervirens. The sequence goes on from CM053784.1 coordinate 203,553,659, forward strand.
ATGTGCTAATTGGCATTTCAGCCCCTTAATATGATCCATGTTAGACCCAGCTATAAGCATATCATCAACATATAAACATAAAATAATGTAGTTATCATCATCCAACCTCTTAAAATAAACACAGTAATCTAAATGACACCTATTATATCCATGCTCATGCATAAAACTGTCAAATTTCAGATACCATTGCCGAGGTGCTTGCTTCGATCCATATAAACTTTTATTCAATTTGCACACTAAGTTCTCCTTACCTTTGACCTCAAAACCCTGTGGTTGAGCCATATATATTTCTTGATCCAAATCACCATGAAGAAAGGTTGTTTTAACATCCATCTGCTCTAAATGCAAATCTTCAGTAGCCACAAGACTTAAAACAGTACAAATAGAAGTCATTTTAACAATAGGAGAAAATATCTCATCAAAATCAATTCCCTTTTTCTGTGCAAATCCTTTTACAACTAACTTGGCCTTAAATCTTTTCTTACCTCCTTCCTCTTCTTTCAACCTGTAAACCCATTTATTCTGTAAAGTCTTTTCACCTGCAGGCAACTTGCACAAATCCCATGTCTTATTTTTCAGCAAAGAGTCCATTTCATCTTTCATTGCAGACTCCCACTGAATCTTAGTATCCACCTGCACAGCTTCATCATAACTTTCAGGTTCACCAGCATCAGTAAGAAAAATAGAATAGAAAGAGGGAGAAAACCTTTGTGGAGGTCTAATTTGCCTTGTTGACCGTCTAACATTCACTGGTGTGTGTGGTATTTGTTGTTGCAATTGTTGCACATCATGAGGAATGGCTAGAACATCAGCTTTTGGAGTATCATCCAACACTACATAATCATCTTCTTTCTTTTCATGTTGCTGCAACAGATCTTTGCACAACACTTTCTCATTGAATATGACATCTTGACTTCTAATAATTTTAAGATTTTTAAAATCCCAAAGCCTATAACCAAATTCATTAATGCCATATCAAAAAAAGACACATTTCTTTGATTTAGCTTCTAGCTTGGTTCTATTTTCAGAGTCTATATGAGCAAAAGCTTCACAACCGAAGGTCTTGAGAAAAGAATAACTCACCTTCTTCCCAGTCCATGCTTCCTCTAGAATACCATAGCCCAAAGGAGTAGAGGGACCTCTATTAATCAAATATACTGCAGTATTGACAGCCTCCACCCACATGTGTAAGGGCAACCCAGCATGCAACCTCATGCTCCTTGTGTGCTCCATTATAGTCCTGTTCATGCATTCAGCCACTCCATTTTCCTGTGGAGTCTTTGGAACAGTTTTTTGTCTACGAATACCATTAGTGGAGCAATAATCTTCAAATTCATGACTTGAATACTCACCACCATTATCAGATCTGAGACATTTTAATTTCTTACTAGTCTCATTTTCAACCAAGCATTTCCATTTCTTAAAAGTTTAAAATACATTAGATTTCTGTCTAAGGAAATAAACCCATACTTTTCTAGTTGCGTCATCAATAAATGTAACATAATAATGAGAGCCACCAAGGGAAGATACCTGAGCCGGTCCCCATACATCTGTATGCACAAGCTCTAATTTCTACTTTTTGTTTTCCTTCCCTGTCTTTACAAAACTCACTCTCTTTTGTTTTTCATACACACAACTTTCACAGAAATCCATATTCACACATTTCAGACCTGGTAAAACTTTCTTTGAATGAAGTACTTTATACCTTTCTCACTCATGTGCCCAAGTCTATTGTGCCACAATGTTGTATCAGAATCTACAGCAACTACTTGTTCTCCCTACTCAACTACAGTAATTGTTCCTGAATATTCATTTTTCTCTAAAATAATCAAAGTAGAAGGAACAATATGACCTATACAAAGATATAAGGTGCCTACTTTCACACCATTTTCTACTACAAGGGAACCTTTTGAAACCTTCCAATTTTTATCATTAAAAGTAACTACACAACCCTCATCACCGAGTTGCCCTGCTGAAATTAAATTTCTACTTCGTTTTGGAACATGTCTTACCTCATGTAGTAGCCAATGATTCCCATTCTGCAACTTAATCTTAATTTTTCCCTTTCCAATAATCTGACAGGGTTCATTATCCCCCAAATAAACAAGCCCAAAATCCCCTTGGACATAATCAATGAAATAACCTCTATGAGGTGTAGCATGAAATGAAGCACCAGAATCTAAAACTCATGAATCATCAACACTCTCTAAAGACAGAAGCAAAGCATCCTCTTCGGATTTGTTACTTACCACATTTGCCTCCTTGTCTCCATCTGATTTATCTCCTTCATTTTTCTTTCGATTCTAGCAATCTTTCTTTTTGTGCCCTGGTTTCCCATAGTACCAGCAATCATTTGGTCCTCTCGATTGAGACCTCCTCCCCTTTGACTTTCCTCTTGATTTCCCACGATTTCCAAAGTTACTTCCTCTTTCAGTTGTTCTGCCCCTGCTTTGTGCATTTAAAGCACTTCCTGATGTAGATCCACTTGATGATTTTCTACGAGTTTCTTCACTTAAAATAACACCGATCACATCATCATATTTTAGGGTACTAGATACAAGAACAGAATTACTCACCGCCATTACCAAGCCATTCCAACTTTCAGGCAAAGAACACAAAATCAAGAGAGCCCTAATTTCTTCATCAAAATTGATACCCACAGAAGATAATTGACTAGTAATAGTATTAAACACATTTAAATGATCTGCAATAGATCCACCTTCTGCCATTTTCATATTAAATAAACGGATATGTGTAGGATCATGGTGTGCCAAAAAGTGGCGATGTGAAAAAAAAAGAGTTTGAAGACGCCTAAAAGCGCTTCAAAATCCGCTCTGACTTTTTTTTACCTATCCAGGAACCAAACCTGGAAGGTTAAGCCGAGCCTTATCAGATATCCGATATCATATCGGATATCCGATTTTAAATCCAATATTCGACTAATAATTAAAATCATAAATTGTATGATATATTATTTAATATTATTATTATTGATATAAAATAATAATAATAATATTAAATAATACATCATACTATTATATTATAATAAAATTATTATTATTTAATATTATTATTATTATTATTATTATACTATAATATAATAAAATTACTATAATTATTATTATACTATAATATAATAATATTATTATTATAATAATTATTATACTATAATATAATAATATTATTATAATTATTATTATACTATAATATAATAATAAATTTATTATTATATTATAATCGTAAAATAAAATACTATAATAATAATATTATAATAACATATTATATTATAATAATATAATATAATATTTCATATATTATAATATATAGTAATGTAATATAATATATATATATATATAATATAATATAATAATAAAAAGTAATATCTTATAATATAATATATAATAAAAAAGTATAATATATTATAAATTATAATAATATAGTATAATAATAATATTTTATATTATAATATATAGTAAATTAATATAATAAATATAAAATATAATATAAAAATATATAAAATGTAATATATATGTTATATTATATATATTATAATATTGGATATCTGATATAATATCGGATATCCGATACCTGTGCATGGATTAAACACAAAATCACAGACCCATGGCCCTTATTTTCACGCGAATTTGGGCCAGTCAGATCGGATATCAATTAATAAATCAGATATCAGATAGCAAATCAGATATCAGATATCAGGTATGTTCCCCCCCTGACTCATTTTTGACCTAAATTTAATAGATTTTAACAAGATTTTGTTTGTTTTAGTTGAATCTAGGGTTATTTTGACAAAAATGGTTAAAATTTAGACTCAACTAAAAAAAGGGTAATCTATGACCCTTTTTGACCCATTAAATAACGACATATGTCTCTAGGGGTCCTAGGACCCCTAGGGACATATTCAAATCGTTCATATGGGTCAAAGGGGGTCATAGGGTGACCTATGACCCTCTTGACCCATTAAACGATGATATATGTCTCTAGGGGTCCTCGGACCCCTAGGGACATATTCAAATGGGTAATATCGGTCAAAGGGGGTCATAGGGTGACCTATGACCCTCTTTGACCCATTAAACGATGACATATGTCCCTAGGGGTCCTAGAATCCCTAGGGACATATTCAAATGGGTAATATGGGTCAAAGGGGGTCATAGGTCACACTAATTAAATGAAGACATATGTTCCTAAGGGTTCTAGGACCCTAGGGACATATTCGAATGGTTCATATGGGTCAAAGGGGGTCATAGGGTGACCTATGACCCCCTTTGACCCATTAAACGACGACATATGTCCCTAGGGGTCCTAGGACCCCTAGGGACATATTTGAATCGTTCATATGAGTCAAACGGGGTCATAGGGTGACCTATGACCCCCTTTGACCCATTAAACGACGACATATGTCCCTAGGGGTCCTAGGACCCTAGGGAAAAATTTGAATGGTTCATATGGGTCAAATGGGGTCATAGGGTGACCTATGACCCCCTTTGACTCATTAAATGATGACATATGTCCCTAAGGGTCCTAGGACCCCTAGGGACATATTTGAATCGTTCATATGGGTCAAACGGGGTCATAGGGTGACCTATGACCCCCTTTGACACATTAAACGATGACATATGTCCCTACGGGTCCTAGGACCCCTAGGGACATATTCGAATGGGTAATATGGGTCAAATGGGGTCATAGGTTACTTTGACCCATTAAAAGATGACATATGTCTCTAGGGGTCCTAGGACCCCTAGGGACATATTCGAATCGTTCATATAGGTCAAAGGGGGTCATAGGGTGACCTATGACCCTCTTGACCCATTAAACGATGATATTTTCGAATGGGTAATATGGGTCAAAGGGGGTCATAGGGTGACCTATGACCCTCTTTGACACATTAAACGATGACATATGTCCCTAAGAGTCCTAGGACCCCTAGGGACATATTCGAATGGGTAATATGGGTCAAATGGGATCATAAGGTAACCTATGACCCTCTTTGACCCATTAAACAATGACATATGTCTCTAGGGGTTCTAGGACCCCTAGGGACATATTCGAATCGATCATATGCGTCAAAGAGATTCATAGGGTGACCTATGACCCTCTTGATGCATTAAGCGGCGATATATGTCTCTAGGGGTCCTAGGACCCCTAGGGACATATTTGAATGGGTAATATGGGTCAAAGGGGGTCATAGGGTGACCTATGACCCTCTTTGACCCATTAAAGGACGACATATGTCCTTAGGGGTCCTCGGACCCCAAGGGACATATTCGAATGGGTAATATGAGTCAAATGGGATCATAGGGTGACCTATGACCCTCTTTGACCTATTAAACGATGACATATGTCCCTAGGGGTCCTAGGACCCTAGGGACATATTCCAATCGTTCATATGGGTCAAAGGGGGTCATAGGGTAACCTATGACCCGCTTTGACCCATTAAATGACAACATATGTCCCTAGGGGTCCTAGGATCCCTAGGGACATATTTGAATCGTTCATATGAGTCAAAGGAAGTCATAGGGTGACCTATGACCCCCTTTGATGCATTAAATGACGACATATGTCCCTAGGGGTCCTAGGACCCCTAGGGACATATTCGATTAAGTAATATGGGTCAAATGGGGTCATAGGGTAACCTATGACCCTCTTTGACCCTTTAAATGATGACATATGTCTCTAGGGGTCCTAGGACCCCTAAGGACATATTTGAATCGTACATATGGGTCAAAGGGGGTCATAGGGTGACCTATGACCCTCTTTGACCCATTAAACGATGATATATGTCACTAGGGGTCCTAGGACCCCTAGGGACATATTTGAATGGGTAATATGGGTCAAAGGGGGTCATAGGGTGACCTATGACCCTCTCTGACCCATTAAACAACGAGATATGTTGCTAGGGGTCCTAGGACCCCTAGGGACATATTCGAATGGGTAATATGGGTCAAAGGGGGTCATGGGTCCCTTTGACCCATTAAATGATGACATATATCTCTAGGGGTCCGAGGATCCTTAGGGACATATTCAAATGGGTATTATGGGTCAAAGGGGGTTATAGGTCACCCTATGACCCTCTTTGACTCATTAAATGACGACATATGTCCCTAGGGGTCCTCGGACCCCAAGGGACATATTTGAATGGGTAATATGTGTCAAATGGGGTCATAGGGTGACCTATGACCCTCTTTGAACCTTTAAACGATGACATATGTCCCTAGGGGTCCTAGGACCCTAGGGACATATTCTAATCGTTCATATGGGTCAAAGTGGGTCATAGGGTGACCTATGACCCCATTTGACCCATTAAACGACAACATATGTCCCTAGGGGTCCTAGGGCCCCTAGGGACATATTTGAATCGTTCATATGAGTCAAAAGGGGTCATAGGGTGACCTATGATCCTCTTTGATGAATTAAACAACGACATATTCTCCTATGGGTCCTAGGACCCCTAGCGGTCCTCAGACCCCTAGGGACATATTCGAATGGGTAATATGGGTCAAATGGGGTCATAGGGTAATTTATGATCCTCTTTGACCCTTTAAATGATGACATATGTCTCTAGAGGTCCTAGGACCCCTAGGGACATATTCGAATCATACATATGGGTCAAAGGGGGTCATAGGGTGACCTATGACCCTCTTTGACCCATTAAACGACGATATATGTCTCTAGGGGTCCTAGGACCCCTAGGGACATATTCGAATGGGTAATATGGGTCAAAGGGGGTCGTAGGATGACCTATGACCCTCTCTAACCCATTAAACGACGAGATATGTCGGTAGGGGTCCTAGGACCCCTAGGGACATATTCGAATAGGTAATATGACCCCTTTGACCCACATGAATGACTCGACTATGTCCCTAGGGGTCCTAGGACCGCTAGGGACATACCTCGTCATTTAATGGATCAAAGGAGGTCATAGGTCACCCTATGAGCCCCTTTGACTCATATGAACGATTCAAATATGTCCCTAGGGGTCCTAGGACCCCTAGGGACATATGTTGTCATTTAATGGGTCAAAGAGGGTCATAGGTCACCCTATGAACCCCTTTGACCCATATTACCCATTCAAATATGTCCCTTGAGGTCCAAGGACCCCTAGGGACATATGTCATCGTTTAATGGGTCAAAGAGGGTCATAGGTCACCCTATGACCCCCTTTGACCCATAATACCCATTCGAATATGTCCCTAGGGGTCCTAGGACCCCTAGAGACGTATGTCATCGTTTAATGGGTCAAAGGGGGTATTAGGTCACCCTATGACCCCTTTTGACCCATATTACCCATTCGAATATGTCCCTAGGGGTCCTAGGACCCCTAGCGACATATCTCGTCGTTTAATGAGTCAGAGAGTGTCATAGGGTGACCTATGACCCCCTTTGACCCATATTACCCATTTGAATATGTTCCTAGGGGTCCTAGTATCCCTAGAGACATATATCATCATTTAATGGGTCAAAGAGGGTCATAGGTCACCCTATGACCCCCTTTGACCTATATTACCCATTCGAATATGTCCCTTGGGGTCCAAGGACCCCTAGGGACATATGTCTTCGTTTAATGGGTCAAAGAGGGTCATAGGTCACCCTATGACCCCCTTTGACCCATATTATCCATTCGAATATGTCCTTAGGGGTCCTAGGACCCCTAGGGACATATGTCATCGTTTAATGGGTCAAAGAGGGTCATAAGTCACCCTATGACCCCTTTTGACCCATATTACCCATTCGAATATGTCCCTAGGGGTCTTAGGACCCTTAGAGACATATATTGTCATTTAATGGGTCAAGAGGGTCATAGGTCACCCTATGACCCCCTTTGACCAATATGAACGATTCGAATATGTCCCTAGGGGTCTTAGGACCCCTAGAGATATATGTCATCATTTAATGGGTCAAAGAGGGTCATAGGTTACCCTATGACCTCATTTGACCCATATTACCCATTCGAATATGTCCTTAGGGGTGCTAGGAGCCTTAGGAACATATGTCATCGTTTAATGGGTCAAAGGGGGTCATAGGTCACCCTACGACCCCCTTTGACTCATATGAACGATTCAAATGTGTCTCTAAGGGTCCTAGGACCCTTAGGGACATATGTCGTCGTTTAATGAGTCAAAGGGGGTCATAGGTCACCCTATGACCCCCTTTGACCCATATGAATGATTCGAATATGTCCCTAGGGTCCTAGGACCCCTAGGGACATATGTCGTCATTTAATGGGTCAAATATGGTCATAGGGCACCCTATGACCCTTTTTGACCCATATTAACCAATTGAATATGTCCCTTGGGGTCCGAGGACCCCTAGGGACATATGTCGTCATTCAATGGGTCAAAGAGGGTCATAGGTCACCCTATGACCCCCTTTGACCCATATTATCCATTTGAATATGTCCCTAGGGGTCCTAGGACCCCTAGAGACATATTACATCATTTAATGGGTCAAGTGGGTCATAGGTCACCCTATGAACCCCGTTGGCCCATATGAACGATTTGAATATGTCTCTAGGTGTCCTAGGACCTCTAGAGACATATGTCATCATTTAATGGGTCAAAAAGGGTCATAGGTTACCCTATGACCCCATTTGACCCATATTACCCTTTCGAATATGTCCCTAGGGGTCTTAGGACCCCTAGGGACAGATGTCATTGTTTAATGGGTCAAAGGGGGTCATAGGTCACCCTATGACCCCCTTTGACCCATATGAACAATTCGAATATGTCCCTAGGGACCTAGGACCCCTAGGGACATATGTCGTCGTTTAATGGGTCAAAGAGGGTCATAGGTCACCCTATGACCCCCTTTGACCCATATTACCCATTCGAATATGTCTTTTGGGGTCCAAGGACCCATAGGGACATATGTCATCGTTTAATGAGTCAAAGAGGGTCATAGGTCACCCTATGACCTATAACCCCCTTTGACCCATAATACCCATTCGAATGTCCCTAGGGGTCCTAAGACCCCTAGAGACATATGTCGTCATTTAATGGGTCAAAGGGGGTCATAGGTCACCCTATGACTCCCTTTGACTCATATGTACGATTCGAATATGTCCCTAGGGGTCCTAGGACCCCTAGGGACATATGTCGTCGTTTAATGGGTCAAAGAGGGTCATAAGTCACCCTATGAACCCCTTTGACCCATATGAACAATTCAAATATGTCCCTAGGGGTCCGAGGACTCCTAATGACAGATGTCATCGTTTAATGGGTCAAAGAGGGTCATAGGTCACCCTATGACTCTCTTTGACCCATATGAACGATTCGAATATGTCCCTAGGGGTCTGAGGACCCCTAGGGACATATGTCGTCGTTTAATGGGTCAAAGAGGGTCATAGGTTACCCTATGACCCCATTTGACCCATATTACCCATTCGAATATGTCCCTAGGGGTCCTAGCACCCCTAGGGACATATGTCATCATTTTATGGGTCAAAGGGGGTCATAGGTCACCCTATGACCCCCTTTGACCCATATGAACAATTTGAATGTCCCTAGTGATCCAAGGACCCCTAGAGAAATATGTCGTCGTTTAATGAGTTAGAGATGGTCATAGGTCACCCTATGACCCCCTTTGATCCATATTATCCATTCGAATATGTCCCTAGGGGTCCTAGGACCCCTAGAGACATATATCGTCGTTTAATGGGTCAAAGAGGGTCATAGGTTACCCTATGACTCCCTTTGACCCATATGAACGATTGGAATATGTCCCTAGGGGTCCTAGGACCCCTAGGGACATATGTCATCGTTTATTGGGTCAAAGAGGGTCATACTTTTGACCCATATTACCCATTCGAATATGTCCATAGAGGTCTTAGGACCCCTAGGGACATATGTCATCGTTTAATGGGTCAAAGGGGGTCATAGGTCACCCTATGACCCCCTTTGACCCATATGTATGATTTGACTATGTCCCTGGGGGTCCTAGGACCCCTAGGGACATATGTCATCATTTAATGGGTCAAAGGGGGTCATAGGGTGACCTATGACCCCCTTTGACCCATATGAACGATTCGACTATGTCCCTAGGGGTCCTAGGACCCCTAGGGACATATGTCATCGTTTAATGGGTCAAAGAGGGTCATAGGGTGACCTATGACCCCCTTTGACCCATAATACCCATTCGAATATGTCCTTAGGGGTCCTAGGACCCCTAGAAACATATGTCATCGTTTAATGGGTCAAAACCTATGACCCCCTTTGACCGATATGAACGATTCGGCTATGTCCCTGGGGGTCCTAGGGACATATGTCGTCATTTAATGGGTCAAAGAGGGTTATAGGTCACCCTATGACCCCCTTTGACTCTTATATATTATTTATATACATATATATTAATAATATACATATCAATATAATAATATATATATATACATATACATATTACATTATTATATTTAATGAAAATATTATGTTATTATATAAATATATTAATAACATACATATTAATATAATAATATTTATAATATATATTATATTTAATAAAAATATTGCGTTGTTATATAAGTATTATATTATTATACATATTAATATTATAATATATAATACATATTTTATATATATAAATTACGTTATTATATTTAGTAAAAATAATAATAATATATATTATATTTATAGATTGTAATAAGATTAACATAAGATATTATTATATATTACTAGATTATATCTTGTATGTTTACATTACGTTATTATATATATATAATATATTAAAATATACCTTTACATATTAATATAAGTGAAACAATTTAAAAATAAAAAACTAGAACGTTTAAATCGAATTTCCCTCGAAAATTTGAGGATTTTTTGAATTTGACTACCGAGCCATATCGGATATCCGATGTCAAATCGGATATCCGATTTGAAATCGGATATCCAATTTTGAATCGGATATCCAATCAGGCTTGGTATTTACCAAGCCTGCCCGGTCAACCCCAAAGATGTGTTTATAGAGAGTTTTAGTGATACTCAGACTTCGAGTAGCCGTCTGACAATGTTATTTTGATCGAAATTGAATGAAATGAAATCGGTTTTTTAATATCGCTCTCTAGATTCCATCAATATAATTTTTGTCAAATTCTGAGTTCGATAAGTATTTATTAGTTAATTATCAATGAAGATTATTGTAAAGTGTTGATTGACATACTGAATGAAAAATACCTATAACTTTCAAACGGTATAACATTTTTTAAATCTAAAAGTTGCGTCACATTCTATACTTCGCCTAGTATAAGAAAAAACAAAGAAAGAAAAATTTGATCAAATTCTCTATTAGTTAGGGTGGTCAGACACGGGACTTTTTTTAATCCGAAAAATTTTTGGTAGAAAATTCATATTTAATTATTTATTTGGAATAAAAATATCAAAAAATATGCGTCACATCCGAGCATGAGTCTAGTTTTCATATCTATAATTATATTGAAAAAATATTATGATTTGATTTTGATTAAGGTGGTCAGACATACACCTACTTTTTATTTTTGCCCTGAAATTTTCTTAGTACTGCATTAAAATTCAAACTTTTGACCAATCAATTATTTTTTTCTCCTGATAAGGCCTAGTAGTTTAGAAACTAAATTCAATTTTCTACAAATTATTTTCTTACAACTTTTTGATATAAAGTCCATAACCACTTCAAAATTATGTGTCAAGTTGACATAAACCTGATTTGCTGATTTTTCACTGCCACTTAAGGCCATAGTTTGGTACACCATGATCTTGCATATACCCAAACGCTTCATGAAAAATACCTTATTTGAAGCGGAGGGATTTTCATACAGTGTTGCTAGGGTTTTCATCAAATCTTCTGTCATCTTTGCTTTTGTAATATTAAATGCCACCGATATTGCCAAGCATAACCGAATGCTTCTGAGTGCCTTTCTGTCCAAAAGATCCCATTCAGCCTCTAACATAGTTCCCTAATTCTTGGCTTTTCCTTCCAACGACTTCCATAAATCCTTCTGATATAAATAGTCTTCCATTTGCATCTTCCATAACTAGAAGTTCTTGTTGGATACAATTGATAATTGCATGATTGTCTTTGATGTTACACAAATGTCATATCAGTCATCAGACAGAGTCTACCGAGCTCAAAAGGTAAGTACAGCTGTTGACAGAGTTTACTGAGCTTGCAAGGTAAACAAAGGAAGTTCAGTGTTTACTGAGCTCACTCGGTAATCAAAGGATTTGTTGCCGAAAGACAGTGTTTACTGAACTCACTCGGTAAACAAAGGATATGAGATAGGTTGTCAGTATTTACCGAGTTGACTCGGTCATCGAAGAAAAGTAGCAGACAGTGTTAACCGAGCTCACTCGGTCATCGAAGAAAAGTAGCAGACAGTGTTAACCGAGCTCACTCGGTCATCAAACGAAAGTCAGAGAAATCGGTGTTTACCGAGTTCACTCGGCGACTGAAGGATTTCACGAAATTCTCTGTATTAACCGAGCTCAGTCGGTTAACACAGGAATTATTTTCTGTGCAGTATTTACCGAGTTAAGTCGGTCAGCGAAGGATTTCTCGAAGGTTAAGTAATTAAAGTTAATTACTTTATGTAATGTATGAAGCCGACTTATAGCACAATTATTTATAATTGTAACTTGTATTTGAGCCAACTTGATAATCTGAAAGGTATATATGAAGGATCAAGTTGCAAATTCAAGCATGGAAGTATGAATGTGAAAAAGCTAGCAGATATGATTGAATATCTAATATGCGAATTATAAGGAAGGTCAGAGAAAATTTTTGAAGGATCAGAGATGCAGAGTTGCATTTGATCAGAGAGGATCTAGAGGAACAGAACAGAGATCTGTATCAGCAAAGATAAGTTGTATTTATTTCAGATCACTCATTGTTACTTTCTAACAATTGTAACAGTGTTTTCAAATCTCTTAACAGAGTGGGTTTAACAGCCTTTTTTAAAATCCTCTAACAAGGTGGCAATTCAGTTGAATTGATCTAAAGACCTCTAGCAAGGCCACTCCTAGCAGGGTGATTAAATCCTCTAATAAGGTCGCACCTAACAGTGTGTTTTGTAACCTTTAACAAGGTTGGCTCCTAACAGGGCTCACTTCAGAAGAGTGAAAAACAGTAACTAGTTACATTGGTGGTTTTTCCCATATTGGGTTTCCATGTTAAATCTGGTGTCTCTTGTCTCTTGTTTCTTGTGTTTTCAGTTTGATTATACGAGTATCAGCAATGAGTATTTCCTTTGACATCTTAAGGGACTTGTGGGAAAAGTTTTTGTAGTAACTGATTCACCCCTCCCCTCTCAGTTACTCCATTCTCATTTCCAATAGTTCTGCCCATTAAACCTGTCAACCCTCAACTTACCCTCATCTGCCATCGCTCCCACTCAACTGTGAGACTCCCACTTGATCGTGAGACTTTCCTACAGAGGATAACTAAAAGACAACCTTGCTCTGATACCACTTGTTAGGATAAACACCAGACAGAAATAAAAACTACATGCAAATATAACCAATAATAGAAAATAATAGAACACACAAAAATGAACACAAGGCACCAAGATTTAACGTGGTTCACCTAATCCCTGGGCTATGTCCATCAAACAACAAGTCCGATCTTATTACAATCCAGTGATCACAACCTGATAACAATCCGTAATCCCTTACAGCTCAATACCATCGCAAGAACCAATTTCATATCACAACATAATGAAAAATACCCAACCTTAAGCCCTTTTATACAAGTATTAAACCGCTTTAGGATTATAACATGTTGGCCATATGTCGGCCATAATATGTCGGCTACCATGTCAGCTACTGCCCAAAAAAAAAAAATTTATAGTACTTTCCTAATCAGTCACCACAATCTAACAATCTCCCACTTGGGGACTAATCAAGCTCCACACTAAACAACATAGGGGTCCTAGGACCCCTATGGACATATTAGAACTGTTAATGTGAGTCAAAGGGAGTCATAAGGTGACCTATGACTCGTACATATTAGAATGGTTAATATGGGTCAAGGGGTGTCATTAGGTGACATAGGATCTCCTTCGACCTATTAAATGATGACATATGTCCCTAGGGGTCATATTAGAATGGTTAATATAGATCAAAGGGGGTCATAAGGTGACCTATGATGCCCTTTGACCCATTAAATGATGACATATGTCCCTAGGAGTCATATGACCCCTTGGGACATATTAAAATCATTCATATGGGTCTAAGGGGGTCGTAGAGTAACCTATTACACCCTTTGACCCATTAAATGATGACATATGTCCCAATGGTTCTTAGGACCCCTAGGGACATATTAGAATGGTTAATATGGGTCAAAGGGAGTCATAGGTTGACCTATGAACCTCTACAATTGATTAAATGACAACATATTTTTCTAGGGGTCCTAGGACCCCTAGGGACATATTGGAATGGTTAATATGGGTCAAAGGGGGTCATAGGTTGACTTATGACCCCCTTTGACCTGTTAAATGATGACATATGTCCTTAGGGGTCCTTGGACCATTAGGGACATATTAGGATTGTTAATATGTGTGAAAGTGTGTCATAGGTTGACCTATGACCCCTCACGACCCATTAAATGATGAGATATGTCCCTAGAGTTCCTAGAACCCCTAGGGACACATTAGAATGGTTAATATGTGTGAAAAGGGGTCATAGTTTGACCTATGACCTTCCACGGCTCACAAAATGATGAGATATATTCCTAAGGGTCCTAAGACCCCTAGTGACATATTAGAATCGTTCATATAGGTCAAAGGGTGTTATAGGGTGACCTATGACCCTCCACAACTCATTAAATAATGAAGACATATTAGAATGGTATATATGGGTCAAAGGGGGTCATAGGGTGACCTATGACCCCGTTTGACCCCTTAAATGATGAGATATATCCCAGAGGTCCTAAGACCCCTAAGGACATACTAGAATGGTTAATATGTGTGAAAGGGGGTCATAGGTTGATATATGAACCCCCACAACCCATTAAATGAGGAGATATGTCCCTAGGGATCTTAGGACCACTAGAGACATATTAGAATAGTTAATATGTGTCAAAAAAGTTCATCAGTTGACCTATGACCCTCTTTCACCCATTAAAAGAAGAGATATGTCTCTAGAGGTCCTAAGACCCTGAGGGACATATTAGAATGGTTAATATGGGTCAAAGGGGGTCATAGGTTGACTTATGACCCTCCATGATCCATTAAATGATGACATATGTCCCTAGGGGTACTAAGACCCTTATGGACATATTAGAATGGTTAATATGTGTGAAAGGGGGTCATAGGGTGACCTATGATCCCCCACGACCTAGTAAATGATGAGATATGTCCCTAGAGGTCCTAGGACTCCTAGGGACATATTAGAATGGTTAATATGTGTGAAAAGGGTCATAGGTGGATCTATGACCTCCTACAACCCATTAAATGACGAGATATGTCCCTAGGGTTCTTAGGACACTTAGGAACATATTAGAATCGTTCATATAGGTCAAAAGGGGTCATAGGGTGACCTATGACCACCTTTGATCCATTAAATAACGACATATGTCCCTAGGGGTCTTAGAACCCCTAGGGACATATTATAATGTTTAATATGTGTGAAAGGGGGTTGTAGGTTCTTTGACCCATTAAATGACTACATATGTCCCAACTAGAGACATATTAGAATAATTCACATGCGTCAAAGAGGGTCATAGGGTGACCTACGACCCCCTTTGACCCATTAAATGATGACATATGTCCTTAGGGGTCGTAGGACCCCTATGGACATATTAGATTTGTTAATATGGGTCAAAGGGGGTCATAGGGTGACCTATGACCCCTTTCGACACATTAAATGATGAGAAATGTCCCTAGGGGTCCTAGGGCCTATAGGGACATATTAGAATAGTTAATATGGGTCCAAGGGTGTCATTAGGTGACATAGGATCCCTTTCGACCCATTATATGATGACATATGTCCCTAGGGGTCATATTAGAATGGTTAATATGAATTATTCATATGGGTCTAAAAGGATCATAGAGTAACCTATGACACCCTTTGACCCATGAAATGATGATATATGTCCCTAGGGGTCCTAGGACCCCTAGGGATATATTAGAATGGTTAATATGGGTCAAAGGGGGTCATAGGTTGACCTATGACCCTCCACAATCCATTAAATGACAACATATATTTTTAAGGGTCCTTGGACCCCTAGGGACATATTAGAATGGTTAATATGGGTCAAAGGGGGTCATAGGTTGTCTTATGACCCCCTTTGACCTGATAAATGATGACATATGTCTCTAAGGGTCTTAGGACCATTAGGGACATATTAGGATTGTTAATATGTGTGAAAGGGTGTCATAGGTTGACCTATGACCCCTCACAACCCATTAAATGATGAGATATGTCCCTATGATTCTTAGGACCCCTAGGAACACATTAGAATGGTTAATATGTGTGAAAGGGGGTCATAGTTTGACCTATGACCTTCCACGACTCATTAAATGATGAGATATATTCTTAGGGGTCTTAGGACCCTTGGCGACATATTAGAATCATTCATATAGGTCAAAGGGTGTCATAGGGTGACCTATGACCCTCCACAACTCATTAAATAATGAGGACATATTAGAATGCTATATATGGGTCAAAGTGGGTCATAGGGTGACCTATGACACCGTTTGACTCATTAACTGATGAGATATATCCCTAGAGGTCCTAAGACCCCTAGGGACATATTAGAATGGTTAACATGTGCGAAATGGGTTCATAGGTTGATCTATGAATGCCCATGACCCATTAAATGAGGAGATATGTCCCTGGGGGTCCTAGGACCCTTAGGGACATATACAAATGGTTAATATGTCTCAAAAGGGTTCATAGGTTGACCTATGACCCCCTTTGACCCATTAAATGATGAGATATGTCCCTAGAGGTCCTAAGACCCCTAGGGACATATTAGAATGGTTAATATGGGTCAAAGGGGTTCATAGGTTGACCTATGACCCCCCATGACCCATTAAATGATGACTTATGTTCCTAGGGGTCATAGGATCCCTAAGGACATATTAGAATGGTTAATATGGGTCAAAGGGGTTCATAGTTTGACCTATGTTCTCCGTTCACCCATTAAATGATGACATATGTCCCTAGGGGTCTTAGGACCCTAGGGACATATTAGAATGTTTAATATGTGTGAAAGGGGGTCATAGGTTGACGTATGATGTCCCATGACCCATTAAATGATAAGATATGTCCGTAGGGGTCCTAGGACCCCTAGGGACATATTAGGATCGTTCATATGGGTCAAAGGGGGTCATAGGTCACCCTATGAGCCCCTTTGACCCATTAGATGACGAGATATGTCCCTATGGGTCTTAGGACTCTTAGGGACATATTAGAATGGTTAATATGTGTGAAAGGGGGTCACAAGGTGACCTATGACCCCCTTTGACCCATTAAATGGTGACATACGTCCTTAGCAGTCTTAGGACCTATAAAGTCATATGTCAAGTGTTAATATGGGTCAAAAGGGGTTATAGGGTGACCTATGACCCCCTTTGACCCATTAAATGATGACATATGTTTATATGGGTCCTAAGACCCCTAGGTACATATTAGAATGGTTAATATGGGTCAGAGGGTGTCATAGGGTGACCTATGACCCCCTTTGGCCCATTAAATGATGAAATATGTTCCTAGGACCCCTAGGGACACATTAGAGTGGTTAATATGGGTGAAAGGGGGTCATAGGTTGACCTATGACCTCTTTTGACCCATATGAACTATTCTAATATGGGTCAAAGGTGGTCATAGGTGACCTATGACCCCCTTTGACTCATTAAATGAGGACATATGTCCCTCGAGGTCCTAGGACGCTTATGGACATATTTGAATTGTTAATATGGGTCAAAGAGGGTCATAGGTCTACGACCCATTAAATGATGACATATGTCCCTAAGGGTTGGTGGATCCCTAGGGGCATATTAGAATTGTTAATATGGGTCAAAGAGGATTATAGGTTGACCTATGACCCCTTTTGACTAAAAAAATGATGAGATATGTCTTTAGGGATCTTAGGACCCCTAGGGATATATTAGAATGGTTAATATGTGTGCAAGGGTGTCATATGTTGACCTATGACCCCCCACAACCCATTAAATGGTGAGATATGTCCCTAAGGGTCCTAGGACCCCTAGGAACATATTAGAATCATTCATATGGGTCAAAGGGGGTCATAGGGTGACCTATGACCCCCTCTGATCCATGAAATGATGACATATGTCCCTTGGGGTCCTAGCCTAGGACCCCTAGGGACATTTTAGAATGGTAAATATGGGTCAAAAGAGGTCATAAGTTGACCTATAACCCCCTACGACCCATTAAATAATGACATATGTCCGTAGGGTTCCGTGGAGCCCTAGGGACATATTAGAATGGTTAATATGGGTCAAAGGAGGTCATAGGTTGACCTATAACCCCCTTTGACCCATTAAATGATGACATGTTTATATACTATTAATACTATTGTAGCATAATGATAATAATAATATAAGTAAACACTAAATATTAATTCTATTATATCTATAGTAATAATAAGAATACTATTATAGGTATAATAATAATATTGATACTATATATTAATACTTATAAACCAAAGTTGGTTTCCCTCTAATAATTATTCTAATATTAATACTATTATAGCAAAGGTTGTTTTCCTTCCAAATGTCATTGGGAAAAATCAAATATCCGATTTCTCCTAGCACTAGTTTCCAACATATCCCCATCCCTGCAGACTCGACAACATCACTTTTTCAAAAAAATTTCACAGGTTTTGCAAAAAAATGTGTTTTGGGGCCCATCCAATCAAATTTTTTTTTGAAAATATAACCTTAGGTGTTCGTATTTTTCATCTCAATGGGGAGCCACAGTCATCGAAATGATAAATGCAAAAGGAAGATATCCAATGAAGACATTGCAGCATATAGGGAAAGAGACAAAATGGAACATCGAAGAAAAAGAAAAGATATGATAAATATTAGTCAAGTTGACGATGAGTTAGTCGAACGTGAAATCATAAAGTCAGATAATGAATATGTATAGTTGGAGAATGAAAATGCACCTATTGAAAATGATAATGTTGAAATTGAAAATTTAGAGAATGAAGATTTTTAAGATAAAATGCTACCTAGTCATAATCCAAGTTGCATAATTGACCATGTCGAACATAAAAATGCACAGGAACCTAATGCACAAGAATGTTACATATCTTCTAATTATAATCGACATGAAGGTTCTAAAACACCAAAATAGATAATTGAAATTGATGATATGATTATTACTAGTTTGGAAGGGAAAAAATCAGAAAGAACCATTCTATTATGGGCTTCAGGACTATATCAAATGTTTTTCGGCAACAAGACAGTGGTAGAGCAATTTCAGCTTTTCATGCACTTATTAAAGATACAAAAGATGAGACCTATGCTTTCCAAATTGAAGATTCGTGTCAATAAAAAGTTGGAAAGACATGCCATTATTGTGAAAAATATTTTCAATGCTCTCAATAGCATTAGGAAAAATAATAGGGAGAAGGATAAAAGAGCTTCTCGAAGGGTTATTACAACCTCTTTGGTAAGTCATCATTTGAGAAAGGGTAGATATATGAGACAAACTTGTATTGATTTGAATTAAATTGTACTACTTTGAGAAGAGCACTTAGTCGACGAGAGAAAATTGATGATCCTCTTCAAAATGAAACATGGGCATATGGTGGGAAACTTTCACGTTTTGATAAGAAGCTATCTAATGATGTGAAGGAAGAAATTACCCAATTTTGGCACTCTAACTCACGAGTATCACACCATGCTAAAGACGTGTTAAAGTTGAGAATTGGCATCAGAGAATGCACGCCATATCCTAAACACTATTTGGAGGTAAGTCAAACTATGTTGTTCAAACAATTTAGAGAGAGTCATCCAAGTCTTCATATATCACAAAGGGCTTTTGAATCTTTGAAGCTATTTTATTGTGTACCACTCAAAATTCGAAATACATGTTGTTGCAAATATCATGTTGAGTTTCCTATGCACTATGAACTATTACACTCTATCTTTTCTACTTTGCATAGTAAAGAAATATTGAAGGATTGTGGTACTAGTGAGCTTCCAAAATCATCAAGAGACTTTCTACATCAAATTTTATGTCATAGAGTTGATGGTTGTTTCTTTTATAGAAATGCTTGCTTAAATGAGAAGTGTTCAGAATGTGGTGGCTTATCCAAGTTTTACACATGTTTCCATGAGGGGTGCGAAAAAGATTTTGGAAAGATAATAATGAAAAAAAAGGTATATGAAACGGTGAAATACACATTGAAGAGTGGAGGTGAGAGCTCTAGATGTGAATTGGTTGGAAAAGATATCAGTGTGGCTAGTTTTATTTCAGATTTCAAGGAAAATCTTTTTTACAAGTATGGAAGACATAGTCACAAGTCTCAGTGGTTGGATGAATAATTTAGAATGTGCAAGGAGACTTTTTCCATTGGCACTATTATATCAGTTGTTGATTTTTCTGAGAACTACACATTGCAACCTCAAAATGAGACATAATCTCAGTATTACAACTCTATTCAGATTGTTATTTTTGTTCACATAACATATAGACATGCCCCTGATAGTGCGGAAGATAATTGAAAGATTATGAGAGAGTATCATTTTTATATGAGTGATGAGAGATCTCACTCTCATGAGTTTGTACAACATTGTTTCGAGAATTATTTTTGATTTCTTACATGAGCATGCAATTGCTATGGATACACATATCATTTGGTCAGATAACTATACAGGTCAATTCAAGAATGCTCACATGTTTTATTGGTTGTGTAGGATGCACGTAGAGAGAGGGGTGCCTCATATTTGGAGTTTTTTTGAGTCTGGCCATGGAAAAAAGGAACATGATGGAGTGGGGGCATGTGTGAAGAGAGCTTTAGTCAAGGAGCAACTAAAGATTTTAGTAGCAGAGCTTCTTGATGCTCATAGCATTGTTGATTGGTGTAGTTTAGCATTATCATGCGGGGGGACTCTTAATTTAGTGGTACATAGGTTCTTTTGGTTGGTTGAGGAAGGGTCCATAGCTAATAGATTAGATTGTTCTATAGTGAGAGACTCATCAAAAATGCATTCATTTTGGAGCTCCGATTCTAGTACATGGACCATTTGGACATGACAACCAACTTGCTTTTGTCCTAGTTGTTTTCAGTATGATTGGGATCACTGTGAGTGAAGTGAGTGGATGGACACATGGGCTCCACATTATTTTACTCCATTTTCTGTCATATCCTCTATCAAAAATGATGACATGGAAAGTTCACTTGAGCATAACCATCTATCAGATCTACTTCAACAAGAACATGTCTTTGTATTGGTTGCACCACAAGGGAATGATGAGAAATTTGATTATTGTTTAGCACGTTGTGTAAGAGGTAAACAAAAACTTGCACAACCAATCACAAATGGTGATGGATTCACATATCCTACTGGTTCAGTGGTTGTCGGTGGAACATGGTTGCAGACATACATGCTTAGAAGGAATGAAATTCCTGCATTCAAAGACTATCAGAAGCACAAAATAATTCTCATATATTCACATCTTATTATAGCAACAAATGGTTATAGATCACTGCCCTATGGCATTTAGTGACCCTTAGGGACATTTCGGTTCGACATGCCCAAGAACATTCAAGTACACGATGGTATTAGAAATAATTTTTGGGATAAATTATTTAGTTATTTCTAATTTTTGGGATAAAAATATGGTTCTGAGAACAAAGGTAGAAAAAAATTTGGGCGTTGGTGGAAATTTTGACCAATGAAGGTGGAAATTTCAACCAACAAAGGTAGAAAAAAAATTTAGGCATTGGTGGAAATTTTGACCAACAAAGGTAGAAAAAACCTAGGCATTGGTGGAAATTTCAACCAATGAAGGTGGAAATTTCCACTAATAGCTAGGTGAATTTTTTTTTCAGACATTCTATAAAACAGTTGACATGCCTTTACACTGTTAAATGTTCTTGTAAATCTAATAATGTATCCAAGAACATAATAAGAATGTTGAACAAAAATTGAAAATTAGTCAAATGGTTTATTGTATCTTCTATATCAGACTATATTCACAAATAAAATTCTTTTAAAAATAAAAATATAATATATATTATTTATTATGGAAGGGGGATGTTGTTCATAAATTGTTTGTATATATACAAAGTAATATAAAAGAAATATTAATAAATAAATTTTTAAAAAGAAAATTTTAATATTTCTTAAATAAAGAAAACTTATATATATATATATATATATATGTGTGTGTGTGTGTGTGTGTGTGTGTGTGTGTGTGTGTATATGTATATATGTGTATATGTATATATATGTATATATGTGTATATGTATATATATGTATATATATGTGTATATGTATATATATGTATATATGTGTATATGTATATATATGTATATATATGTATATGTATATATATGTATATATATACATATATACATATATATATGTATATATATGTATATATATGTATACATATGTATATGTATATATATACATATACATATATATATACATATATATATATGTATATATATATGTATATATATACATATATATATGTATATATGTATATATATACATATATATGTATATATATACATATATATGTATATATTGGGAGGGGGATATTTCCACCCCACTTACCATGCCCTCGGCGGCTCCAAAAAGTTTGCACAGTACCCGCAACTTTCTGGGGGTGCGGCATATTTAAAACAACCACATGACCTTTCCTTTAAGTGGTCTCCAAATTCTTTATTATTATTAAAACACAAAAATGCAAGAGAGGGCACACATAATTCCTAAAAAGCAAAAAGGTATTAGTTTTTTCTAATAATTTTAGTATAGTTTATTTAAAAAGATTTAAATTTGTATTATGTTTAATTTAGTAAAGTTTTAATTTAATTTAGTGTAATTAATTTTATTAAGGTTTCTTTAATAATAATGAATGTATATATTAAAATATTAATGTTTAATAAATAATTATTATTAAAGGGTAGATATAACAATTAAATTTTAAATTGTTATTAATAATTTATTAATAAAATAATAGTTTTCTAATTAATAGTTTTAAAAATATGTATATTCATATTTTAAAAAAGTTACTAATAATA
Source organism: Cupressus sempervirens (assembly GCA_028749045.1). Lineage (NCBI taxonomy): Eukaryota > Viridiplantae > Streptophyta > Pinopsida > Cupressales > Cupressaceae > Cupressus > Cupressus sempervirens. The sequence continues at coordinate 203,576,874 of CM053784.1, forward strand.
TTTAATTAAAAGTTTTAATTAATTATTATTATGTAGTTGGAGAATAAAAGAAAGATAATTAAATTTTAATAATATTTAATTAGATTACTTAATTAAATAAATTACAATCGTAAATTGTGGATTTATATAATATGTCATATAATTATTGATTAATTTAATTAAATATGATTTAATTAAGATTAGTTAATAATGAAAGACATTCAATTAAGTTCTAAGTATATTTAATTTTATTAATATTGATTTTAATAAAATTATAAGCTCTTATTCTAATATCAATAAGTATTATTTAATAGTTTAAATAAATAATTATCTTGAATTATTTTGGAAGAGTTGACTTAAAAATGAATAGAGGTAATTATGCAATTTATAGGAATAAAGAATGGGTTAAAATACATGGGTAAATGATGAATTTTATCTACTTGAATTTTACACTAAAAATAGAAATTGGAAACCTTATTGTTTGACTCAAAATTCTGTATTTTCAAATCAAACCCAAACTATGAAACTGTATTGTTTTGCTTTGTATTGTCTATGCTTTGGGATTGTCGAGTTGATTATATGTTGACTAGTCTAGGATGTACACTAGAGGTTTTGTGAGATTTTTTTTAATATCATTTATGTGGTTGGATTTCATGATATGTGATTCAAATTGAAAATTATATTTATAAGGTTTACTATGTGGAGCATTATGTGTACTTGGGTTTTAGAATTAGCTTGTTTTCAAGTTGCTTGTTAAGGAGCAAAGTTTGATCATTATGAGTGTTGTGGTATGGGACACAACTATGTATTTATGTGCTTAGGAGAGGTTATCTAGGTACATGTCTTTGGGAGTGGCTTTTAGTAGGGGTCCGAGACCCAAAAGTGGTCAGTGTCAGGGTAACCTATTGTAAGTTATGTAATAAATGATAATCTAGTAATTAATATTTTTGGGGGGAAACACACTAAAAAGATAAGTTAGAGATATTTGATCCACCCATACCTTGAGTGCTTGTATAGACTAAGGATGGGAATGGGATGATTGTCTCATCTTCTTGAGAGGGCTTTTCGGTTTCCACATGTGTCATGTTGAGGGTCCAGGGTAACTCAATGCTTCAGGGTCTGGGGTTTATTAAGAGACTAGTCCAGGGTAACTCGAGTAGCCATGTGATGAAACTCCATAGTATGTATCTTGAGTCTCATCTGTAGATTTTTTGTACCTCTAGTGGTGTACTTATTGTTGGATGTGTTTATTATGGTTATTTACTTTCATTGATGATGATTGGTGATTCATGGATGATGTACTTTTGACATGTGGCTTTTGACTTGAGGTGATTGCCTTTCATTGAATTTATCTTATGATCTTGGTATTCGATTTATACTTTGTTCATGTATGATGTTTGGATATGAGGTGTTGGTATTGGTTTGAGTGTTCTTACTTTTGGATTATTTTATCTTCTTGATTAGTATGTTTTACCTTTTTAGGTAGTTTTGGCTATTAGAAATTCCTTGTCTAGGAATGTTTTATGTTTTATTGGCCATATGAGGATCATTCATTATCTTCCTTGCACAGTGGGAGTGGAAGCCTGACTAGGTAACCACGTGGTTGGGAGGTAGTGTCTTCTTACCATTTGGGTTCCCCTCACTTTGCTAGCTATTGGATGTTCATTGTAGAAGATGTACCTGTATCATTCTCATTTCTTATCTTAGAGACTTCTTTTTAGATGATGTAATAATGTTATCATGTATTCTAATGTATTGTATCTATTCACACATACCCTGCGACATGTGTAGTGGATGTTATTAATTGGATGTACTTTCATGGTATTATACTTATGCTTTTCTTATGTGATTATGTACTATTATTTCTTTATGTTCATGAGACATTGCACTTGAAACTTAAACTATTTAATTTAAACTTCTCAAATGTGACTCAACATAAAGGAACCCTTGAGGAATTGAAACTCTATTTGTAATTGCTAATGTGTATTTGATGTGTATGTTCATATTTCCTCCACATTAATTTTATCTTGATGTTGCTTAAAAGTTTTTTTTTAAAAATAGTTCAGCAAACATTGTAACATGTTAGGTTTATTTCTCTTGGGTTCCCGAGTAGGGCGTTACAATAGTTCTATGTAAGTACAATACAAAATCATCAACCTAGCTTCTATAATCATGTTTTTCACTCATAAAACATGTCAACATGCCATCTTTGTAGTTAACTCTACTTTTCTATGTCAAATAAGATCAAATACTTGATCTGATATACACCATTACAAAAACTCAATTAGTCTTCCTTAAGAACATAAAGTGCAATGTTTAGAATGTCAACCAAATCCATTCACAAATCTTCATGCTAACCTCAACCATATACATAGATATTATTAATCATGTAAGCACCACCAATTACAACTCTCAAACTTATTGGATCATCGATTTGTTAGGATTGCTAATTGATCAAATAGCTAATGAATATTTTTCTTCATATTTCATTGCTTAATTGACACTAAAAACTTCATAACCAAGAAAATGATTACATCAATAGGGGCAAAGATAAGATACATAGTAGATACCTTGTAGGATCATATCCTAATTGGTGACTTGAGAATTTAACTCTACTTACAATGTACCTATTCTTCCATACTTAGCTAGTTTATCAATCTAACCTCCAATACAACTAAAATATGTTGAGTGACGGAAAGAAACATGTATGGTAGCCATTGATGACAACATACAAGATAAGATATCAGTGTCTCTTGCTAGAAAGAATAAGATAATATGAGCTATTATGAATTCATTTCATATTGTACATATGTAGTTGGGTAACTTGTTGATGCATTACAAAGAAACGAGCCTCTTATCTTCTAACAAAAAACTCAAGCATAAAAATGGATTGCAACCAATAAAAAATTATTTCTCATTAATTCAAAAATACATCAATTACATTCATAACTCATTTACAATACATTCATACTCAAATTTACAAAATAATCTTCTTCACAACAAAATTTTCTCACTTTGTCCCCTTTGGTATTTATTGCATTGCTTCCCTTCACCATGCAGACCCACACCCTATCTCCCCTTTTTTTTGCACGGTTCCTTTTAAATCTCTATGCATCTTCCTTTGAAACCCTTTTACCCTTGTCTAATATCCCACTACTACCTCCTACTTGCTGTCCTTTGTAGTCTTATGTTCATCCTTATTAACGCTCTTCCACTTCACCTCCCACTTTCTTCCTCTCTATAGATGCACTCATTTCCCACTATACCACTATTGCACCCTTTGTTTCCCTCCTTAATTGATTTTATACTTGATTCGGAACCAAGGCACTTTATTCTTATTACATTTGACAATAGCTATATATAAAATGATTAGTAAAATATATCAAAATAGTCAATATTAGGGAATGAAAATGTTGTTAAATTGAGAAAAAAAAAAAAAGGTGTCACAATCTTCATTAAAAAATTATTAACCATGAGTGGATGCTGCTTCATCACTTGTTTGGGGTAAATAATTTTCAAATGATAGGACACAGGTCACTCACTGCTAGTAGAATAAATTGAACATGTCTTGTTTGGGGATGATAGACTCACTATAGTAGTGAAGGTCAAGGTCAATGCTGGTGAATAGGTCACAACTTCAAATCTAACAAACAATGAAATACCTACTAATTTGTAACAAAATTATACTTCTCATAAAGGATGTAGTGTGTTTATAAGAATGTCTGAACAAAAGTCACTAGGAGAAACAACCTAGTAGCCACCTAGGGTAACTTTTCGCGCACTTAGAGTTACTAATCCATATGTTGAAATTTGTCAATTTTCTCGAAAACTCTTAGAATCCAAAGTAGTCTAAAAAGTATCATTTTAAAGCATTAGCCTCACCCAATAGCCACTCACAATAAAAATAGTATATTTACTATCATTTTTAAGAATGTCTCGACGAAAACTCAGAATCGTTTCATTTCCCCTACTACTAGAGTGACTTGTATCAGTTTTGGTGCTATACCCTCTTTATGTCATATAATTCAATCTATTTTCCTTATTCCTAGTTTTCCATGATAGGGATATGCATTCATAGATAATGGTTCATTTACTGCAATCATTTTTACCTTCTTGAATATATTGATGCCTGACATCATTCACAGATGAAATGCACTGAATTTGAAGTTTAAAAAGAGTAGATTTTAATGTGGGAAAATGGATATCATTGACGATTTTACTTCATTGATTCCAGCACACTGTGTTCAAAAAATGAATATGAAGATTTTGTATACTAAATCTGCCATGGAACTGGTTGATTGTGTTTGCCAGAGAATCATCTATTTTCTATTCCTAATTTTGCTTATTTTTAGTAAAGGACAGATATTCACAGATAAATAGTGTCATCAATCCCCCGCACTATTCATCAAATGAATATCAATCTTTGGGATGTCAAATCTGCCATGGAATGAGCCTTAAAGTATTTGCAAACCTTCAAACCTTGAAATCAAAGATTTGGATGATAAAGAACTTGAATTCGCCATGTAACAAGCCGATTGTGTTTGCCAGAGAATCATCTGCAGTCTACATTGCTTGAATTCAAATCTTTGGATGATATAGAGCACAAAGTCACTATGTAAAGGGTCAATTGCATTTGCCAAAGAATCATCATTTGTAGCTACAGATTGATGCCCTAAACTACTATCCCCTGCAATAGCTAACTAGAAATTATTTACAGGGGAAGGTTATATAACAATCATTTTACTACACACAATCAATCAATCTATTTAGTGACTACTTGGAAATCAATCCCGGTAACCAAAAGTTCATTTTGAAGAAGACAGAACACTACCATGGCAATGCGTTCCACTCCTGCAGCAAGCAAAACCAAGGCAAATGTATCTCCTGCGTCCAAAAGCATGAAGCATTTCATGTCCACTACATTTTCAGTAGCTTCCAAGGTCACGTCTTCCAAAAGGAGGGACCAAAATGTTTGCCCATGTCCCCCTACATCTGCATCAGTAAAATCCCCTGCTCCCAAAGGAGTGAAGAAATTAACAATTTCTGCATCTGGCAAGGCTGCCTCTGGGAAACAGAGGGTATCTGAGCCAAAAAATGTCCTCCCATTGCTTTCAAAATATGCCATTGCCAAAAATCCTCCACCAAAAGGCCCAAAGAATTGTATGTCCCCGATAGCCTTTGCAACTTCCAAAGCTATGGTTCAAATTGAGAGATCTAAGCCAAAAAGTGGGATTAATAAAAGTAAGGAGATTTAATCTCTGAGAAAGAGAATGGATAAGAAAAATGTCCACCCATTGCTTTCAAAATGTGCATCTGCTAAAAATCCTCCACCAACAAATGCCCCACCCAAAATCTTCCACCAAAAATCTTGCATAAAGCATTTCATGTCCCTGACAATCTCTACAACTACCATCGTTGTGGCTTGAGAAGAGAATTCTGAGCCAAAAAGTGGGATTAGTAAAACTGAGGAGATTGAATCTCCAGGTGAGAGATTGGATATTGTCAATGGTAAATCTTCTCAAGAAGAGTGTACCATTGTCCTCCCTCCATACAGTTCCATAAAGAACTATCTTTTTGCAGGACCTAATAGTAGGTTGGACATTGAAGGCATGCAAGCTGATGGGGAGTTTAGCAACTCTGAATTCTCTAAATTTGGAATTTCTTCTGATGCTACAGAAGAAAAAACTATTCCTATTCTTCCTCCTTATGACCCCATCAAGAACTATCTTTCGCCGAGGCCTAATTTCCTTAGGTCTCGCCCCAATTGGGGCTTGGACATTGATGACACAGAAGTAGTTGATGGTGGATTTAAGAAGCCTCGGGTCTTCAAATTTAAAATTTCTCTTGATTTGAGAGAAGAGAGTAGCATTGTTCTTCCTACCTATGACCTCATGAAGAAGGACACTTTTGTTTCCTTGAGGCCTATGTTCCTTAGGTATCGCCTCACCAAGGGCCTCGACCTTGATGTGATCGAAGAGGAGGGATTTGAGCAGCACCAATTTCTCAAATTAGAAGAAGATGGAGCATTATTAGCTATGCCAAACAAGTCCAAGGCAAAGGACAACAATGGCATTAAAGAGAAGATCAATGTCAATGTTCTTCCCAAGAAAAAGGACAATAATGGCCTCAAAGAGAAGATCAATGTTAATGTTCTTCCCAAAGAATCTCCTCCTAAAAAGGGTCATGAGCTCCTCAACTCCACTCTAGCCAATAAACATACAGGTAAAGACTATGCAAAACTGATGAACTTCAACTTTTTTAATGAAATTTCAACAGCAACTCAAAAAAACACATGATTGTTTGTTAAAATGCGTTTTTACTCTGTAGATTACCTTCAAAGGGCCTCCCCATTCAAAGATGTGAATACCCCTGCATCCAAAGGAGATAGAATGAAGAATTTCATGTCTCCAATGCTTTTTGCAGCTTCCAAAGCTACATCTTCTAGAAAGAGGATCCCAGTTAGAAAGTGCCTTCATTTTTAATTGTGATATTCAATTAGAATTTTTTATGTGGGAGTTCAATTCTATCTAAGGAGATGGGTTTAACTATTTTGCTCCATGTAATCAAAGTATACTAGGTGTCAAACTTATTTATAGAACATTAAGCTAATAAAGATCATCTACATACAAACAGTGGTTGTAAGGATAGCTATGTGAAATGCTACTATGATTGCCTGTAAAATAATCTAATATGTATATTTTAGTGGAGATCGTCTACCAAATCATTTTAGTTATCTGATATGGGAGTATGAGCTTTATGGCTGAATATTGAATTTTTCTTTCATTTTATTTTGAGATGCAACCAGTTTGTTATTTTGGATCTTATTCCTATGAGTGATCAATCTAAATATTTGGTCAGAAAAGAAACTAATTTAAAATCTGGTAATCTGAACAATTGATGATTATGTAAGAATCTCTTTGTGTATTTTAACTCCCGAAAGAGGAGATCCCTCTACCAAAGCAGGAAGTGTCATTTCTTATAATCATCATTAATTTGAGAATACATGGTTCCTTGGGGTATTATACAAACAAAGTGTAATTACTAAATTGTGATCATGCATATTTATAGTGCTTGCAATTTGGCAGATGCACAGATAATAACTAAATTCACCTACAACAAGCAAGCTCACATACTCTTTGCATAATTCTTTGACAAACTTAAAGCATATGAGCTGAAAATCATTGCTCCTTGTGACAGTCAAAACACTAAAGGAATTCACATACAACAAAATAAGAATGTGATGATTCAAAATATTACTCACGGGTAGGTAAGCCTTTTTAGAGAATACTAAAAGCCTCTGTGAAAAATTTAACTATTGAAATCACTAATTATTAATCTCCTATCATAAATGATTATTAAAATGCTGAAAATAAATTCCCAGCTAATATTGAAAAATAACACAACTGAAACTTCACTTATAAAATACGAAAAGAAATGTGCAACATAGTGAACACAATATTTTAAGACAAATTGTCCCTGGAAAAACCCCTAAGGGAAAACCAATTCTACATATGAGGAATTATATTAAACTTTAGTAGATCAAGAGATACAAAATTCCTTGCCTCTTACTGGCAGAATTCCAACAACCTCCTAATTTCTCCTGGTGATATTCCCCACTACTATTCCCACGCTAACACTGCGCCCCTGCTAACACTGCAAGACTGTTTGCTAACACTGCAAACATTTCTCCAAACTTCATGTTCTCCAAATGCCCCCCATACCTCCTTTTATACTACTCCTATTGGTAAAACAATGGTCAAGATTGATTTACAATCGACAGTTGAGATTAAAACAACTTAACAACCCTAACCAAGTCAGTTTCTAATTGTTTCCAAAAGTGGTCAATTAATTAACAAATATTTGTTTCTTATCTAACCAATTAGTTAGTAAAACAATTACTTGCTAAATAATAGCAAATGGACAAACAGTTGTCCAAAGCTAACAAAACTAACACTCCCTCTTAGCGAGGAAGCTATTCTACAGGATACCTAACTTATCTATGAAGAAGATAAATTTTGCCTTCCCCAATGCCTTAGTTAGAATGTCTACCACTTGCTCCTCTGTAGGTATGTATTGTAGCTGAACAACTCCCCTTTGTACACAATCTCTAATGAAGTGATATCTAATATCTATATGTTTAGACCTATCATGAAACACTGGATTCTTAGACAACTTGATGCAACTTTGATTGTCACAATGTATCATAGTAGTCTCAACCTTCTGACCAAACAAGGCTACTAACAACTTCCAAAGCCATATAGCTTCACATGTCGCCATGCTAGCTGCTATGTATTCTGCTTCTGCTGAACTTAGAGCCACAGACTTTTGTTTCCTGTTGAACCAAGATACAACTCATGATCCCAAGTTGAAACAACACCTTGAAGTGCTCCTTTTGTCTGCTGTGCTTCCTGCCCAATCTACGTCAGTATAGCCTATCAACCTAATACCTTCACCTCAAACATAATTGATCCCATACTCGACTGTACCATGCAAGTAACGTAACACATGCTTAGCTGCTATCCAATGAATTCTCTTTGGTTCAACCCTGAACTGACTAAGAGAGTTTACTGCAAATGCTATATCTGGTCTAATGTTGACCAAATACATAATGAACCAATCAATTGTCTATATAAAGTGGGATCTGCATCTTTCTCCTTAGTTGTATCTACCTTCCTCCAATTCGTGATCATGGGTGTAGACATGGCTTTGCAATCCTCCATCCTGAATTTCTTCAAGATTTCAATGCAATATTTCCCTTGAACAAGGAAAATCTCCCCATCTATCTACCACACTTCTATGCCTAAAAAGTAGTGCATAAGTCCTAAATCCTTCATCTCGAACTCTTCTACAAGGTTCCTTTTGCAATCCACTATGAGCCCTAGTGAACCTATAAGAAATAGGTCATCCACGTAAAGAAAAGAAATGAGAATCTCACCCCTAACCATCAAGTAGTAGAGGTTAGCATCTGCTTCACTCTTCACAAAGCCCATTTTATAAAAGTATGTATCAATGTGCTCATACCACACTCTAGGATCCTTCTTGAGTCTGTACAATGCTTTCTCCAATCTGCACATGTGGATCTCTTTGTTGTGTGCTACAAAGCCTTCTGGTTGTTCTATGTATACCTCGTCCTTCAACTCACCATTAAGGAATGTTGTCTTGACATCCATTTGATGGATTTTCCATCCCATCTATGTTGCAAGTGAGATTACAGCTTGTATAGAAGTATACATGGCAACTAGAACAAATGTCTCCTCATAGTCTATTCCCTCCTTCTGAGAGAACCCCTTTACCATGAACCTCACCTTGTATTCCTTGATGCTACCATCTGCACCATGCTTTATCTTATAGATCCAGCATGATCCAACTAAACCCTATCTATTGGTCTAGGTACTACCTCCCACACATCATTCTGCATTATTGAAGAATATTCCTCAACCATAGCATCTCGCCATACCTGATGTTCTACAGCTTCTTGATAGCTAGAAGGCTCACTATCTACCAACTGACTAACTAATGCCACATAGTCATTGAACTTGGTTGGTTGTCTTCACTGTCTAGTACTCTTCCTAGGAGCTCCCACAAACTCTTGAGTATCCCTTTGTGTATCTGGAACCACATGGTTCTCGCTACCAACTATAGAGGATGAAAAGTTAAACTCTAAGTCTTCTAGATGTATTTCTTGTTGCACCTGTTACTCCATACTTTGTGAATCTTCACTAACTGAGTCTACACTTGTATTGGTAACTGTACTTGACCTTTGTTCCTCTTGACATGGTCTTGGAGCTTCTGTTGGCTACTCACTCTGATCATCTGCTGGCAAATCTCTAGATCTCCTGAATGCCTTGTCCTCCATGAACTTGACATCCTGTCTGACAATAATTCTTTTAGTCCCCAAAATGAAAATTTTGTATGCCTTTGAGGTCTCACTGTACCCCACAAAGTACCCCCTCTCTACAGTTTGATCTAACTTTGTACGTGTATCTCCAGGAATATGGCAATATACCAATCTCTCAAATATGCTAAAGTGACTAACATCTGGCTTCTTCCCTATGAAAGCCTCCTCTGGTGTCATATTCCCTAGCATCTTGTGTGGAACTCTATTTTGAATGTAGACTATTCTATTGCATGCCTTTGCCCATAAGTAACGGGGCATGTCCTGGTCATGTAGCATGGCTCTTGTTGCTTTCGATATAGAACGGTTCTTCCTCTCAGCAACTCTATTCTGCTGTGGATTGTAAGGAACAATTCGTTCTCTCTTGATACCTTCTCTAGTACAAAACTCATGGAAGACATTTCCTTTGTACTCACCTCCATTGTCTGACCAAAGAACCTTTATTTTCTTTCCTATCGAGTTCTCCACAAGAGCCTTGAACTCTTGGAATCAACTGAAAACCTCATCTTTAGTCTTCAAGAAGTATATCCAGGTCTTTTTAGAGAAATCATCAATAAAATTAACATAGTACTCATATCCTCTGAGAGATTTCATCGACATTAGTCCACAAACATCTGAATGTACTAGATCAAGAACACCCTTAGATCTGGTGTCACTCCTTGGAAAAGATGCTTTCACAAACTTCCCCAACACACATCCCTTACATAAATTGTCATGCTCTGTGCTCACCTCAAGAACACCTGTCACCATCTCACAAAGCAATCAAAGTGCTCCATGATGAATATGGCCCATCCTCCTATGCCATAGCTCTCCAAGATCTTTAGGATTACTGTTGCTCATAAGTGCCTTAGGAGTATCAAACTGCAATCTATAAAGGCGACCACTCCTAACTCCAATAGTTATGGGTGATTTCCAATCCTTGCGCTTAATCAACACATTTGTCCCTCTAAAGAGTACATTATACCCCCTATCTTAAAGAACAGATATAGAAATCAAATTCATACCTAAGCTTGGCACATATAACACATCATGAAGTGGGATTATCTTTCCATTCTCCCTCTAAAACTGAATAGTCCCTTTCCCAATAGGGTTGAGTTTGGACAAGTTTCCCATAGAAATCTGGATGTTGGTGTCCTCCTCCTTGTAACTAGAGAAGTACTCTCTAAGTCCTGTCATATGAAATGATGCCCCACTATCTATATATCAAACACACTATGAGGTTAAACTAACCATACAAGTTATGAGTGCAAACTCATCTTCCATTCTATTGGAGAGTTCTTCTGCACTTGCTAAAGCTTCCACCTACTTCTTACCCTTCTTCCTCTTTGGGAAATCACTGACATAGTGGCAAAACTTGTGACATACAAAGCACTTGACCTTAGAAAGGTCCCTCTTCTTCTTTTCATTTTGTGAATTCAATCCTTTGCTAGATCCCCTCTTTGCTTTCCCTTTACCTGCTAGGGCAACGTTCTCTTGTTCCACCTCATTTTTTTGACTCTTGTTGGCCCCATTGATAAGACTTAGTCTAAACTCCTCCTGAGTGAAATCAGTCCATAGTCGATCCAAACTCAATAAAGTATCTCATCCATTGAAAACTTGAACAAAGACACTCCATTGTTTAGTAAACCTATTGAGGGTTATTCTCACTATCTCATCATCACTTGGGCTATCTCCAATAGCTGCTAACTTGTCCTTGACAAGTCTAAGCCTGGTAAGGTAACTTGTGACGTATTCTCCTTGATTCATCTAGGTATTCTTTAGCTTCTCTCTAAGAATCAACTTCCTATTGGTGGTAGCATTTTGGTACAGATTTAGAATGGCATCCCACATCTTCTTTGCCATATCTAGCTCTACAATATGTGAAACAATATGATCCTTGACACCATCAAGGATAATCCTCCTCGCTTTGGCATCATCCTTCCTATATGCTACAAGCTATGTTGCATCCGTTGGTATAGGTACAACACTGGTAGCATAATCCTTGATACCATTCTCTTCCAAAAATAAAGAAATTTTGGCCTTCCAGACACCAAAATTTGAGGCACCATCCAATCTATCCTGATCTCTCAAACTAGTTGAAGCCATCTCTAGGGTTTAAAACAATAATAAATCTAAAGAGATCAAAATTTCTTTCCTAGGGCAAAACTCTTCTACCCTTAACAAGGCTCTGATACCATGTGAAAAATTTAACTATTGCAATCACTGATTATTAATCTCCTATCATAAATGATTATTAAACTGCTGAAAATAAATTCTCAACTAATATCAAAAAATAACACAACTACAACTTCATTTATAAAATATGAAAAGAAATGCGCAACACAATGAACATAGTATTTTTGGACAAATTGTCCTTGGAAAAACCCCTAAGGGAAAACTAGTTCTACAGATGAGGAATTATATTAAACTTCAACAAATCAAGAGATACAAAATTCCTTGCCTCTTACTGGCAAAATTCCAAAAACCTCCTAATTTCTCCTGCTGATATTCCCCACTACTATTCCCTTGCTAACACTGCAAGATTGTTTGCTAACATTGCAAATGTTTCTCCAAACTTCATGTTCTCCAAATGCCCCCCTGACCTCCTTTTATACTACTCCTGTTGGTAAACCAATGGCCGAGATTGATTTACAATCGATGGTTGAGATTAGAAAAACTTAACAACTCTAACCAAGTCGGTTTCTAGTTTTTTCCAAAAGTGGTCAATTAATTAACAAATATTTGTTTCTTATCTAACCAATTAGTTAGCAAAACAATTACTTGCTAAATAATAGCAAATGGAGAAACAACTGTCCAAAGCTAACAAAACTAATAGCCTCTAAACTCATTTTTCTATTATGATAGAAAATTCAACTTAAATATATTTGATGCCTAATTCTATGCCTAAACATGTCAGAGAGGCTGTGGGGAATTTGGAAGCAATGTCCAGATTAGAAGGAAGCAAAGAGTTTGAAGGCCTAGAAAGAAGGTCATGGTTGGGTGATGATGTGTGCATAACATACTCAACAATTGAACCGTGTGACATTGGAGATGTATCATGTGAGTAGCAGAATTGGAAATAAATTAATTGTATTATCAACCTATTTTCTGGAGCATGCTATTTTGGTCATCAAAATATTTATCAGGTTGTTTCGCACAATTTTGGACAATATTCAGTTAAACAATTCCTAAATCAAAATCAATGATTTAGTTAGCAATAGGATGGAAATAAATATCTAGAATCAAAATCAATGATTTCATTAGGAATAGGGTGGAAATAAATATCTAGAATTATGTTGAACATTGGTATATCATGATCAGATTGTGTTCAAATAAAAGTTGTGCACATGTAATGAAAAAATACATAAGGAATAGGTATAATATGAGTTCAGATATATGACAGAAGAATATAGAACAGAACAACAATTTATCATTCTGAACATAAAGTGTAGAAAAAGAAGATTGAAACCCAATTTGTATCAAAACAAGCTGGGTGTCCGTATTGAGTAAAAAAAGCAGATAGCATCCATGAAACTTGAGGACATTCAAGTAGACAATTGTATTCATGCTCATCAAGAAAGAATAAATTAGAATTGAGAAAAAAGGTATTGCTCAAGAAATCTGTCAAAGAAAGATAAAAGATGATCCTTGTCTTTTGAAGAATGGAAATCTGTTCAAGTGTAGCCAGCATCTTGGAGGCAGGAACTCATGGGTTGAAGGTGCATCAAAAGTCCAATAATTTTAACAACAGTATTTTTGGTCTCCTAGGTAGAGAATAATGATTTTTTGTCACTAATATCCATGGTTTTTTTTTAATTTCGAATTAGAAATTTATCTTTTGACTCATCTTCTGTACACAATTTTTCCTCGTTAACTCTACAACTTAAGTTGTGGGTTGTAAGACTGCAAATGGTAGGGTCATTTGTGATTTATTATTTCCATTTCTTTTCTTGAGCAGATATAAACTACATTATCTTTTTCTCCAGATTCTGTTAATGGAAGAAGCAAGGCCAGTTTTAGTAATGTTCATGGCTCCAGATTTCTAATTAAGATTACCATAATCTTCTATCTAGCTTTATCACACTCTAGCCCTTTTGTCAATTTAGTAGTAGGATTTTAATTCTCATAATCTAGTCAAATTGTTGATTCATGCATAATTAACAAAATCAAGTCTGGCTATAATAGAATTTAGCTCGGTCTAAATATATAACGAGTGTGGTAAGTTGTTATATAGAGTAGTATATAATTTTATCACAGAATTAAAAAAATTATAACTATAAGAAAATAAAATGAATAAATTAATTTATATTTTATTAATAATTTAAAATTCTTATTTTTATACATTCTAAAATATAAATCAAATCAATCAAATTGTTAGAATCACATATTGAAAGTGTTAGCATGAATTTCTTAGAAGAGGTGCTACATAGTGACTTGTAGTTACCATAAGTAAGTTGTAACTAGTATATATATCTTAAAGAAATCTATATAAAGAAATGCTGATAGATATCCATTATAAGCATGATCAAAATTTAATTTACTATATCTATACATATTTTTATTTCCATTCTATTTTTTATACTTAATTTTTTTTATATTTTGCCTATTTTTTGCACACACTTAATTTTAAAAAAAATAAAAATTGAAATGATTATTTATATCTCTTAATTTATAATTTTTTAAATATTCTATGGACCATTTATTAAACTTTAAAAAAATAATATATTGTATTTATAATAAATATTAAGATCTTGACATATAGATGGTTGTCAAATTTAACCTAGAAAGTAAATGTTAACATTAACATGCTCACACCTTCCCACTCCACCCATGCTCCCATTGTAGAATGCATATCGGCATTAATAATTTAATTTAATAGATAGTAATTAAATTTAATAATTATAGTTTAATTAGGTAGATAGTACAATCTTAATAATTATAATTTGGTAATATTATTATTATTATTATTATTATATATTGGTAAATGATCGAAGCCATGAATTGTATTAATGGAAAATAAGTTTTTACAATAATCTCCATTTTGGCAGGCACTAGCAGGAAAGAATGGAGAAGATAACATTTAGTCTCGCCCGGGACCAAAGTCCTATATTATAGAAAAATAAAAGGAGCATACCCTAGTGAGAATCAGAACATAGCTACATTATTTCCTATGTACATAATAAATTTGATTTAAAAAACAAGGAAACCCTTCCAAACTCTAAGGAATGTAGACTTGAGTTTGAAGAGTGGAAATCCTCAATTCAAATAGAAAAAATACCACAAACTAGCCACAAAAAGAAGTTAATAGTTAATCCAAGAAAAGGAGGAGGAAAAGCCAAAATAGATGAAAAAACTTCATCCTAGATTAAGAAAGATAGAAAACGAGGCTGGTACCAAGAGATCATACATAATGGGAGTTGTTTAAATTTATTGAAATTTCTTAAATTTAGAAAATTTCTAATATTCTTCTCAACTAGTTTTAGCGAATATTTTGAGTATTAATCATTAAACTGCTATAGGTTTTAATATAATTAGCTCATATTTTTATAATAAATATTCAATCCTTATAAAAGAAAGCTAAACTTATCACCCCCTACCAAACTAAACTCAAGTTTGCTTTAGTTATTTCTTTTATCTATAATAATGCGAAGAGGCAGAAACAAGATAAAAAGTTCAGAATTGCATTGAAAATAATCTAACTTGTCCTATACCTTTATAACCTAAATTTTAGTTAGTCTTAGGAGAATACAACATATCAATAACTAAAATTCATTTAAATTAACACAATAGAGAAATTTGAAATCAAGAAGGACAAAATTGCTAAGATATCCTGCTAATACTACTCGAGTGAGGAAAGAGAAACTGTAATACACCACCAAAACACTGAAGTCCAAAGGTAGAAATATTGGAACCATGATTCGAGTAGATAATAGTTATCTTTAATAGAATCTTAAGTTAAGAGACCTACTCTAAGATAACCATGATAATAACCAGGGCAAGATATCGGGCAAAAAATACTAAAAACAATCAATGCCATAAAAAGAGGAGATACAATGCAAAAATTAATTGATTAAGTATTAATTCCTAAAAATAATGCATAAACATATTTCCAACCCATCCAAAATTTAGGAAGCTGCTTCAAAGCTTTCTAATAATAGTTTAAATCTACCAAACAAGCAAGATCCATCTAGATATAAAAGCTCTTAACATAACAAAGGGGGAGCAATAAGCCTCAAAGACCACTGAAGCCAAAGAAACCATGAAATATGTGAATAAAATAGTGTTTTTTACCATTATCTATATTAAAGGAGAGAAACATTTATACAAAGCAGAGGAAGCAAGAAAAATACCATCAAGCAACTATACCTAATAAGAGAAATGAGCTAGGAGGACTTAGAATTAAAAAAAATACTACAAAAATGCAACAAGAAACTAGTAAGAAATGAACATTACAATGGCCCAAAATAGAGTACAACATAGAACTAGCATTCTAGTATAATGAGAAAGCATAGCCCTAATACTGAAAGCACCCTACAAGTCTAACCAAGATAAAAAAAGAGAACAACCCAACATATCACTTGAGAGCCGCCTAATTCCAATAGACCATAATGACTTCAAATATGTCATTTGGGTTCTCCAACTAAAAATTGGGCAAAAATTCAAATTCAAACTTTACCTTGCTGGTTAAATTCTTTGTGTTTGGAGTATAGAAGTTTAGGGCTTCTAGGTTGTTGAAGACCACCCCAAGCTAAATGTATGCTTTGGACAAATTGAGATAGTTGACTAGCCATACTCTATTCTCGTCCTCATCTATTCCCCTCCACTGGAGGAGGAATTTTCTACTAGCCTCCATCTTGGGCCATTCATGATAAAAGGCTAAGTTTTCATGGATTACTAGGGAGGGTCAACCAAAGGCTACCTCCAAATTTTGAGAACCTAGAGGGAGTGCCATGTACTTCTCTAGGAGAGGGATACACAACTTGTCATCGATGCTTCTAATGGCTTGTTCAAGACCCTTCCTCTAGATCGGGTTTAAAATGTTGTAGTAAAGTTTGATAATGGCCCACGGCTCCACCCTAGCTCTTACCATACAACTGATGAAGGTGCCTATAATATCACTATTTGTCCTCTAGGTATACTCATAGTCAAAAAATCCTTCACCAATGGCTCTACTTACAATAATCCTTGTCATGTCATCCACCAATTTAAGGATTCTGCTCCATCTCTCTAGTTTGACATTACCCCAAAATGCCATGGTTTGAATTTCCAAAGTGTAAAATAAACTGATATTGGAATCCATCCCCAAGGTAAGATTGAGCCCAACAATAATGATAGACAATGACAACTAGATAATGAAAAGAAGGATCTAGACGAAGGACCTAGAAGCCCATTCTATTGTTATGTCATAAAATGATGACACCAACATGAGCTAAGACACAAGTGAGACTTGAAGGTGAAATAATGAAAAATCCAGAGGATTAAATTAACATGATCATGAAAAGGAAAAACTAAAACAAAAGAATGAAAGGTCGCCACCAAAAAAATGGAAGCATAAAAGGAAAGGAGATAAAAACAAAAAAATAAATAGTAAAATAATAAAATATAAGAAGGCAGAAAAAAGAGAAAAAAGGTGACCTCTACAAGAACTATAAAGAAGAAAATAAAACACTAACTTTCTCTAAAAATAAGATAAGACTTACCTTTAGCCCCTTCATTTGCTAATAGGTCAACTTTCTTATTGCCTTCCTAGTAGATATGATAAATTTGATTTTCTTCAAATTTATATAGAAGGGAGAGAACCTCTGTTAATTTCAAATTCAGAGTCTAGCTAGGCATGGCTCTTTTCCTAATGGCATTTAATATGATCTAGGAATCTCCGTTGATGATAATTTTGGAGAGACCTAGTTTTAAAAAAATCAACAACCTCTCTTGCAAGGCTTCAAGCTTTGTTAGGTTGTTAGTAGTTGCCTCAATAGATTTGGTCCTCTTAGCTATCCAAAAGCTTGACTCATTATTAATTATGTAGCCAATGCCTACTTGGAAGGAGGAGGTTTCCATCAACAAGATACCCTTGCTACTTGATTTTTCTTTCTATAGGTGAGCGGAGGGTTGATAAGATTATTCCATTTTTTCTTAATGAAACCATTCCAACTAGAGAAGGATCCTTCTTCTTTTTGGGACTTTCTGATATGGGAGTTCATTATTTCAATAATACTAGATTCAATTTTCCTGATGCTCTCCTCTAGCTGCATTTCTTGCTCCCTACATAGTCTTATGTTCCTTTCTTTCTAAACTTCCCAAACAAGGATGGAGGGGTTGATATTCCAAATACTACTAAAAATGCCTCTATAAGAGTTGGAAGGCCAACTTCTGAGAAGATCCATAAAAGTAAAAGGAAGGGGGCATGGCTACCCAACATATTTCTGAGCTACTCCCAGCAATGAAAGACATAAGGACATTTATATAGAATGTGGTCAACATCTTCACTACTTTGTTTGCATAGGATGCATCTTGAGGGTCCTTCAAAACCCAATTTGTAACATCTCTCAGCTATAGGGTTCTTGTTATAGTATACCAACCAAAATAAAATCCCTACATTGGGTAGACATGAAGGGTCCCAAAATGAAGAGGATGTCAAGTTCTCTTCTTTGTTATAATAAGGATTAGTGAGAGCTTTATAACCACTTTTGACATAATATCTACCATCTTTGGATGTGTCCCACACCAACTTATCTACTTGCTCTAATTGCTTGATCTTTCTTAATTTTATGATCCTTTGATAAATCTCTTTTGAAGAAGGATCCAAGTCTATGTCATCTACTTCTTTCCATATTCAAAAAAAGGAGTCATCATTAGGATCCTTTGTCTTATAGTCATGTACCTTACTACCCCATCAAGAGACCAACATCTCTTTGAGCTCCCTAGGAATTTCCGGATAGTTAATGGAAGGGAGTCCATCCCACGAGTCATCCCAAAATAGAGCTTTATCTCCTTTGCCAGTGTCCCAAGTGAGGAATTTATTGATGAGAGCTCTACATCTAACCATGAAATTTCAACTTTTAGATCCTTTAGGGAGAGTCTTCATCCTAAAAATAGAGTAGGGGTCCTCAGGATCAAGATACTTGTTATATAAGATTTTAGCCCACTTACTAGTGCTATTTTCAAAAAGGTGCCAAATTAATGGCTCATTTTGCTAGCTAAGGTTCTTAACTCCTAAACCTCTCGAGATCTTAGGTCTACAAACGTTGTCCCATCTTGTAAGAGGTAGCCTTTTGTATTCCTTCCCATTTTTTGAAAAGAAATTTCTAACTTTAGATTCAAACTTCTTATTAATGTTCTTAGGGAGTGGGAGATAGGATAAAGGGTAAGAAGGGATAGTAGATAAAATGGACTTGATCTTGTCTACTATTCCTACTTTAGAAAGCCATCTATCCTTCCAATCACCAAGTCTAGAATCCACTTTGTCCAAAATATTTTGCCAAACTTTGCAAGAATTGCTTACTTTTTCTAGATTGATACCTAGATACTTACAAGGGAAAACACCCTTCTTATATCCCATAATATGAAAAATCTTCTTTTCTACCTTTGGTTTGGTGTAGATGAAGAAGATCTTTGATTTTTCTACATTAACTTTTTGACCTGAAGCTGTCAAATAGAGTTGAATGATAGACTTAATATTACAAGCTTCTTTGATTGTGCTTGTAGACACCTAAATTTGATTACACTATTTTGGTAATCCTATTTAGTTATCTAAAAAGGGCATTATTAATTAAATTTCTATTTAATTAATCCTTTGTCATCCCCTAGTTGATTAATTTAATTAATCATCTATAGTCCTAATTGATAAATCAAATAATCTATTATTTATCAATTAAATCCTATTCTTCTATCTAATTCCAAAAATCCCCATTTATTAAATAAATCTATTTGATAAATAAAATCCTCAAATTCAAAAACCCCTAACCTATCTCTAATCCTCCATTTAGCCTAATCCACCCCATCCACCCATACTAACCAAGCTTAGCCACTAACTCACCCACCCTCATTAATGCCATCCACTTGCACATCTCAAACATCCCTAATCTAATCCTAAACCCAAGCCTAATCCACCCCCTAATGTTGTCACATTCCTTAAACAAGTTTAAGACTTTCCTAATCCAAACCAAAGTCTCCCCTCAAAAAAACCCAACCACTAAGTCATGAGTACTCTTACAAAACATAAAGACTCTTACAAGCCCACTCATGACTCTTACACCCATCTTCCACACTCTTCCCTCTTCCACACTCATTCCTCTTACATCCCTCTTACATACTCAACCCCACTCATCATGACTTTAACCAACCCTTTACCCTACCCTCTCACACTCATCCTCCTTGTGACAAGTGTCACCTTCCCATTGGTGCTAAACAAGCACAATCCATGTGCTCCCCTTTGAGTGCATCTTAGCCCTCCTTAAGCCTTCATCCATCCTTGCATCTAAGCCCTCCATCTCTCTACCCCTTAGCCTATAAATTGAATCCCATCCCAAGCCATTTCATCAACAATCTTTGAGCTAAAGTTACCATGCTATTTTGAGAACCAAATCCATCAATATTACCCTTATAATGCCAAATTGAGAGCTCACAAAGCTACCAATTTGCCATTACCCATCTCCATTGAAGCAACTTTTGAGCATCTTGAGCATACATCCACAGCAAAAGGACACATCTTCAGAATCAAGAAAGCACGGATTGTTTTCTCTTGTGAGGTTTGCACTTCTTGTTTTCTTTCTTTGTCTAAGCATATATGTGAATTTATTTTTTGGTTTGTGAATGTTTACTTTATTTGTTAATGTTCTTTGCACACTGATTCTGGTTCTACAGTGCTTTCATTGGGCAGAATTGTATCATCTGTGAATTATTGGTCGGTGATATTGGAGGTGTTATTTGTGACTATAATACCCAAAATATTTCATCTTTTATGTGCTTTAGTGAAAGCTCTACCAAAGGCTTCTGCCATAATGATAAATAAAAAAGTAGAGAGGGGATCACCTTGTCTAATTCCTCTCGAGGTATTGAAGAAACCTTCTGATGTGCCATTAACCAAAACTGAAATCTTTGTGGTTGATATACGTTGAAAGATGAGATTGACTCAATGGTGGGGATCCAAACGCTTTGAGGGTTTTACAAAGGAATCTCCAATCCACCATATCATATGCTTTTTGGACTAATTTCATGAACATACTTGCCTTTTTGTTTTTGATTGTTGAGTGAATTGTCTCTTGAATGATAACTATACCATCAAAAATTGATCTACCTGGAACAAAACTAGTTTGTTTATCATAAATGATTTTGGGCAGAATATGTTTAAGTCTGTTTGCTAAAAATTTTGCAAATATTTTATATATGGTATTACATAAGGCAATTGGTTTAAAATCCCCAAGGTAGATTGGATCCTCTATTTTGGGAATTAGAATGAGAAACATATGGTTGATTTCTATTAGGATAGAACCACCAATCCTAGTAGCTTCAATGTATTTCTAGAGGTCTTCTCCCAAAATGTTCCATCATTTTTGATAAAAAGGATTGGAAGTCATCTGGACTTGGGGACTTGTCAGGATGCAATTTGAAGACTACCAATCTGACTTCTTCCAATGTGATAGGTTTATTCAAATGTCTATTGTTATCCTCAAAGACTATTCTTCGAATGACTTCCAACATACATGATTGGGCTGTCCTATTGGAATAGTCATAATTATTTAAAATATTTTGGAAGTGATTAACTATAACTTTGGATATTTTCACCAAATCTTCAGTAATAGTGTCTAATGGATCTTTTATTTTGACCTATTTTCTTTTTGCTCTATTATGAAGAGTAGAGTGATGAAAGGACTTGGTATTCTGATCTCCATCATCTAACCATTTTTCTCTAGATTTTTGTCTCCAAAAAATTTCTTCCTTAGCCAAAATGCTTTCTTTTTTGGCAAGCAGTTCTTTGACAAAAGATAGCTATTATTATTCATACCTTTTTTAATGACTTCTAAGTTAAGCTCCTTTAGCCTCTCCTCGATTTATTGTTTTTTGCAAAAATATTGTTAAAGTGTTCTTTATTCTAGATTAAAATATTCTCTTTTAGCATTTTCATTTTTGAGAAAAAGATGTACATTTTGGAACCTTTGAAAGACCCTTGTTTCCACCATTAATTTATACATTCTAAGAATTTGGGATCGCAAAACCACATTTTTTCACATTTGAATAGATTCCTAACTAGTTTGAAGGGTTTTGAAAAAACCATTCTGATTGGAAAATGATCTGAACTAGTAATAGGCAGGATTGAGGACTGAAAATTTATGTAGTTTTACTTAAATATCCTTTCAGAAAAAACTTGTCTAGTTTTTCTACTATATTGCAGAAGTCTTTCCGTTTGTTGTTCCAAGTGAATTTTCCATTGTTTATTGGAATGCCAATCAATTTGTTAGAGTCATACCAAAGTTTGAAATATTTTGAGGCTTGGGAGATACGTTGAATACCTCCATATTTTTCCTCCATATAAAAAATTATGTTAAAATCCCCTCCTATGAGGACTAACTCATTCTTGTAACTATTAAGGAGATAAGTTATTTCATTCCATAAAATTTTCTTATCTAAATTGTATGTGGGACCATCTATATTAATCAAAATAAACTAAAGGTTAAATTTAATACTTTTAACTCTACAACTTAACCAATTATGATTGGATGCTAGAAATTCTAAACTAACTTTCCTAGGATTCCATATGATGCCCATACCTCTAGACGGCCCTTGGATTCCTATAATATGTTGTGCTAGCTACCTAGCCTATGTTCCAACCTAGTTCCTTCTTCCTTATTTAGCTTAGTTTCCTATATTAAAATAATGTCAGATTCAAATAATTTTATATTTTTTTTCATAACTTCTTTTTACTAGGGGCATTTAAGCCCCTAGCACTCCATGTGGTGATCTTCATGGCTCCTTGGGAAGGAACTTCCTCTTCCCTATGTTGAATAGTTGACTAATTTTTTACTGTTCTTGGGCCTGACCATCTACTTCTCTAAGTTCCTTGAGAGATCTTCCTCATTTAGATTTTACCCTATCAAAATTAAGATATTCACACCTTCCTAATTCATTTTTATGCCTAGCTATTCTAGATCTTCTTGTGAACTCTTAGCAGTCTCAGATAGCTTTCTTTCCTTATCTTCATTTTCATTGCTTCCCAACTCTAGTAGTATTTTCTTTTCTATGCTTTTTTGTTCCCTTGAAGCTCTGAACTCCTCCTCTAATGTACTTTTGGCTAACATGACCTCAATATCCTAACTTAGCTTATGATCTTCCTCAAAGGATAGTAATTCTCTTTTAAGATCTTCAAAAGTATAATCATCTCCTCCCAACTGTAGCATTTTTTGCATGAGTTCTTCCTTCTGAGAAGTATAGTTGTTATCTATATTTTCAAAGACATGGATCAAGTCCTCTAAAAGCCTTTCTAGTTTTTCTTTTTCTTCCTCATTTAAGACCTCTTCACTTGTGACTACATTCTCCTCCATCTCTCTATTTAGAAATCCCTGAAAGTCTTGTAATGGATTATCTCTTGTCCTTTCTCCACTAGGATTGCTTGCTCTAGGTGAATTTTCAAGCAAATATTTCCTTATGGGGGGGCAGGGGGTTGTTTACTTCTTCAAAGATTTATTGCTAGATGTTTCTTTAACCAATGGAGGCTCTTTAGGCTATTGGATTAGTGCCTTTGTTTTATCCTCTATCTATATAGTATTACCTACCACTGCATCTTTCCCAAATAAGAGAGAACTTTCCAACTCTTCTATTTTGCTAAAAGAGTTGACATGACTCTTGATTTCCTCATTGTTTAATACTAGAGAAACTAAAGTTTGATCTTTATGTATCTCTAAGGAGTTTTTTCTTTCCTTGTATTTTTTTTCTGTTGGATTTTTTGTTGAAAAGTATTATGCTCTTCAATCTAGTTGAACCTTCATTTTAGATGTATTGAGTCATTTCTTTACTTGAGATTGTGTTGCTCTATATATACAAATTGGAAGGGCTCTCCAAGTTGAGATTGAGGTCTCCCTGATCTATTATGATTGGTGAGTCTGAGTTATCCTTAGTCATATTTGAGATTGGATCTTTATCTCTATTCTTCAGACGAGGGCTCCCTTTTCTAGTTTCCTTGGTTTTTGTTACCATTTCCATGTAATAATTTTTATCTTGGAGTAATGGGCTTCTTTCTTTTCTTGACTTAGCCTTCTCTAATTCTTATTTCCTTGATTTGTCTCTTGTTATCATGAAAAATTTCTCCTCGGATATACTTTCCTTTTCCTTCATTCTTTTATGCCTAATTCTAATCATCTGATGTCATTTGTAGAGTCTTGAAGGAGATTTTGTTCTTGTCATCTAACCTGATTATTTCTAAAATCTTTCCTTCACTTCTCTCAAATTTTAGATTATAAATTGATCTATTGGTGATAATCTTGATAGGTTTAAGATTTTTATTATTCACCTTACATTTAATTAAAAGTTTTATGTTTTTGTAGCATTCAAATGAGGTATCTACACCCAACAGGTCTCCCATTGAATGCCCTATTCTTTTAATAATATCTATCTGTTTAAGCTCTAGAGTGATAGATTTTAAAGGGAACTAGGTTGGGATTAAAAAATCTAAGCTATCTTCCTCACATACCCATTCAAAAAACTTAATAGCATAACCTTAAAAAAAATAGTCAGGAGCATATAAGAAGTCTTTGTTTACAGACTCTTCAAAACAATGAATGTAAATTAATATTTCATCACGGTGAGATATACTTATGTGAAAGCCATAGAAATCCTCCAACCAATCAAGAAGGCTATACATATATGCTCTTAGGCCATTCCAGAAGGCAAATAAGCCAAGCTTCTAGCATTCCTGCTAGCAGTCTTCACTATCAGAGTCACTAATAATGATGACCATATCTTCATCATCAGAAGTAGAGCAGCTAAAGAGCCTATGCGATGAAGATTCAGGGCAAACATGAGGATTAGGTGGTGGCAACTTGCAATGTGGAGGGATATATGACAACAAAGAAGAAGGGATTAGGAGTGGGCCAAAAGAAGCACCGATCTTAACTACATCATGGTCCTTAAAAGAAAAGTTTATTTGCTGAGTGTAAATAGGGTTTAAATTAGATCTTACGTATTTTGTTAAATTGTAAAAAAAGATCTGCTTATCTAGGCTAAAAGTAGAGTGCATAATAGCATGAGCTTTGCCTGAATACTACTATGGAAGGAGATGAAAATGGTTGTCACAATTGTTCTTTAGTGGAAGCCTCCTGCTCCCCAAGTTCTTAGATTAGTATATATCCTTATTGACTTTGGAGAAATTCTTTTGGGCATTACATGCCTTTGTTTCAGGGAGGCCATCAAGAGTAGCAAAAGAATTTGAGGTGTCGACTATGGAATTTGGTTGCTTCTAATGATTTTCAGCCAAAGGTCCTGAATCTCTACTGCCTTTGAAACAGGAGCTATTTCCTGGCTTGCTAGATGAAGGTCTATCACATTCCTTTTGGAGCCCTAGTTTTTTAGAGGAATATACTTTGATTTGCCTTTTGAGATTGGTTTTGAATGAAAATATGCTTTTTTTGCTTTTGCACAATTTGTCTGCTCACCATTTTTTTCTGTTATAATCTAGTTAATTTTTTAAATGCTAATAGGCATTCTAAATGGTAGAAAGGGTAGTGGGATGGTGTGAGTGTGTTAATGTTAACATTTACCTCTCTAGGTTAAATTTGACAACCATATACATGTCAAAATCTTAATATTTTTAATAAACACAATATATTTTTAAAAATAATTTAATAAGTACTATATTCAATATTTGGTAAAATTAGAAACTTTGGAGATATAAATAATAATAATAAAATTAGAAATTAAAATAAAATTTTAAGTAAAAGAAATGAATACGCGAAAATACAGATTTTTTTAAATATAGTAAATTAAATTTTAATCATTTTTATAATGGATATCTATCATTTCTTTAGATAAATTAATTTAAGATTCTATACTAGTCATATTTTAGATGAAAGATTTAAAAAATTATAAGATTGTAGAAATTATCATTCTATTTTTAAAAGTTACTTCAATCTTAAATTCAAAATTTATTTCATATTTTAATATATTTGTGTTTTCAAAAATATTATCTTAAAATAGGGGTATGCTTCCTAAAAATTCGCTCCTATAACAACCCAAATAAATGAACCAATAAAATTGAAGTAATTTTTAATTTTTTTTTTAAATTACAGATTTCACATTAATACATTAGAAAAATGAATCATCATAATTGAAAATAAAAATAGTCAAATTTAACTGGTTAAAATAAAAAGAATTAATTACTAGATAGATAGAAGTGATTACAGTTCATATGAAAAATACAATAATATAATAATTAATCAATAAAATAATAAATATCTCATTTTTATCATTTTTTACCATTATCAAGGTTTATTACCCTTAGCATATGAAGAAGCTTGACCTTGATTCTATTGCCTTTTTATTATGTACAAGTAAATAAAAATACTTATTTGGAAACTATAAGTAATCCACATAGACAAAATCATATCAAAACTATGAAGTTTTGATTTGGTGATGAGTTTTAAAAACTAAATAATAGATAATACATTATTGGATTTTTTTTTTGAACATTTGTTAATGGTAGAATTTTAGTAGCCTATAAAACACATTTTAATCTGAAATGTATATAATGAATGAGAATAAATATTAAAAAATTAAATATAAAAAAATAGTTTTTTCATGGTCTTCTCTAGTTTATATAAAATAAAATGGATGTTAAGAAGTGTGAATAATTATATATATTAAAAAATTGTTCAAAGTGGACAACTCATCACTCATATTCTTTAGTGAAATATTGATTTGTAATTATGATAGAAATGTTTGTTACAAGATAAAAGAAATAATAAATTATATAAATATATTAAATTATATTATATATAGATTATATAATAATATATTTTTAAATGTTACAATTTATTTATAATATGTATATATTACAAGTAATATAATAAATATCTTATAGTATATAACAGCAATATGTTATAATATAATTAAAAATATAGCAATAATATGCATACTATGATATAATTGCTAATAGATTTTTTTATTGAATATAATTTTATTTATTGCTAGTTTCATAGAAAAATATACCATCACTTGCACCATAGGAGGTGCAGGAGATAGCTGATAGACAACTTTGTACATGTTTTGACTTAACTACCTGTATGCCCAACTGTGTAAAATTGAATAGATTATTTAAGTAATTGATATTGCATGCATCATTTGCCCAATTCAAAGAGTTTTGTTGGCTCATGTAGTCATGGCATGAAAAATAGAGTTTCCCAATAGATAGGTTACTCTTGCCCAAATTCTTATCATGGAAGATGGACCTAATAACTCAAGAAATAAGAAAAGGAAAGGTATCTCAACATGCTTAACTAGTAAAAATTCTAGGGAAAACCACCATGCACTATTTCCTTCTCAAATTTGTAGGGAGCATCAAGTCTTTTATCTTTCATTATGAAATTGAAGGATGCCTCTAAGACAAAGACTACTTGTCTCCTTGCCATTTGTCATGGTTGTATTGAGGCAAGGGTGATTTTCCTTTTAAAGCTTCAACACTCTTTACTTTGTTCATAGGAAATCTAATAATTGGAAGTGACAAACTATTAGGTTCAAAAAGAATTGGTTCAAAGCATAATCCCAAGCATCCTTTCATGTTTTGTAGTTTCCTACTTGATGGTTTAATATTTTAATGACTGTCAAGTGAACCCTTCCCACACGTTGCTAGTCAATCTTGGACATAGAACTACTCTTTATCCCTATTGGCTTATGATTTGACATAATTTTAACAACCTCTTAAAAGATGAGAATACTTAGGAGTTAGCTAGAAACCATAATGGGTACTCTGAAATGCAAATTAAAAGGACCAACTAACAAGACTCTGAACTCACTTCTCCACTTTGAACTCTACAAAATTTAGGTGGGTATACCTAGGAATTCATCTTCTTTATCCAATTTTTAATTCTTAATATGAATTCCAATATAATAGATACTTTAGCCTTAATTCTTCTAATTCTAGGACTACAAAAGAGATAAATGACTATCTTATCAAACCCTAACTCCATGAATCAAGCACACGTTTACTTTTCAAATCTTATAACAATAAAATAGTAAAATGATTAATTGATAAAATATTTATACTATAGAGATATTCCAAAACAGATCAGCTTTTAATAGATGGTCAATGCCTTATATATTGGGCTATTATCTAATAGGAATTTGACATCTATTTATCATATTTAACTTAACACTTTGTGAGAAGAATATCAATATTTATTTCCAGATCTCATTCTTATCAAAATGTTCAATAAAAATCAAAGAATTCTTTCTATTTACATCAAGCATTTACATAACCCATTAGATCATAAACAAAATGTAAACTGAAATATAATTCAAAATGAATTACAATTGAAATTTAATAAACTTTTCTACTAAACCTGAGAGAATAAAATAGAAACCAAAGAAGAGACAATATCAAGAATGAAAATTCCAAATTTCTCCATTTTGTATTAAGTTCTTTGAAATGTGTACAATTGAATGCTAATTCCTCTCAGAAGAAAATTCAATTAGACCAACAATTATTAAAAAATTTCATTCCTGCTTTGGAACAAACTTATATAGTATACATGGGCTGATTTAAAAATTAACAAGACTCTATTCAGACTAAAATTATCAAACCCTCACTCCACATCTTGGAAATCCTTTTATAGAAAAAAGGATTACAACAAGCTTCAAATGGGAGGACACGTGTTTAAAAACAAGATACAACAAATTTTCCATATAAGAAAAAATAGTTACATAAAGAATTTTGGAGATAGCCAAAATTAGAATAACTGTCGATCTAGATGTTCAGGATCAACTTCATAATTTTTAATGAGAGCATACCCATAGTAGGTGAACCACAAAGATAAGGTATCTCTTTGGATAGTTGTCCTTCCTCTTCATTGTTCTTTGAATTTTCCTTGCATGTTCAACCACTATCTCCAGATGGAATTGCCTTTATATCAGCTATAACCTCTTAGATGGTAATATTGATTCTTCATCTAGCTAGGTGGCTCCTCTAATAGTATTCAATTCATTTAGGCATTTATTCCATTTTGCATCTATCAAGGCTCTAATCTCTACAACTATTTTGTTCATGTTTGCCTCTAGCTTGTACAAAATATCAACAATGTCAAAAACCATTACTATGTCAGTTTCTCCATTGTTGTAGGAAAAAAATATTTCATGCTTTAATATGTTGTCAAAATAATTTGACCATTCTTTACATTCCATTGGCTTATTGACATAATCAACAATTTTTTGAATGAAAGCATTTCATTCCTGACATTCTAGGAAGCCTAATTGAGGACATTTATTTTGTGTGAGAGCATGCTCTCCATAGTCCTAATCCCTACTTGTTTTCCTGCTTCCATCTCATCCACCTCCATTGGTTGACCCAGACCCACATTTGTTATATCAGCATTAGTTTGGGTCTCTTGATCTTTTACCTCTATTATAGTTCTAACTCTTCAAAGTTCTCATCTCATCTTCGAGGGCGGTCATTTTTTCCTCTAGTATATAGGTCTTCTTCATTTCCTCATATTTCTTTCTAGTTTAAATGGATATGCTATAAGTTTGAAAAAATTCTCTTCAAGCATATCCATTTTACTCTTCCCCATGAATGAAATAATGTTCACATGTTGTGAATCTGGTCACTTGATGTTGTCATGACATTCCAAAATATCACATTACCTTGGGGAGAATCATTGACCTCCATTAGTGTTGGTTTATTAGAGTCAAAGCCCATGCTCCATACTACCATTGTTTTTGAGTCAACATTAAATCCAGACCCCTGTACTTCTCTTGCAATGTTGGTCCCCCCAAATGAGATAGATTTTCTTTTTCTTATTATTTGATCTAAAAGATGAGCTTAATTTCCATTTAGGGAAGAGAAACATCCCTCTTTTTTTTACCAATTTGCTAGCCTCGTCAACAGTGAGAGTCTCACTATTTGGATCATACTCTTATAGCTTTTGCACCAGTTCAACAACATTCTCATAGGGGCCTCTTGGCTACAACTATAGAGTGAGTACATTTTTTTTTATCTTAAACAAAAAAGATCTGAACTCCTCACAATTTAAGAAGTCATCATCCTTCATAACTTCTTGAGTTTGAATGATTCTTTCATCTAGCATCCTTGCCTCAAGCTCAAGTTTATTGGGAATTTTTTCATTTTGGGTGGCCTACTTTTTCAAGAAGTTATGTTTGATATCATCAAAATACTTGGTTCCCCAAGGCATAATTTGCAGTGCCTTCTCTCTTGCCCTATCTAGGGTATCAATCAATTTTGGTGTCTTCCTGCCACTTTGGGCCTAGGTTGAACTCTCTAGTTGATCCTCTTCAACACCAATCTCTATGATATAATCATGTTTAGGGGATTTGAGTGCTTCTCTATCTCTTATTTCAGGAATGACCTAAGACATTATGTTATCAAAATTTTGTTGATGCAATTATTATATATGTCTAGGTACCTCTCCTCGTGATAGAAACCTTTAAAAGAGGGATAAGTTCTTTTCATCTCCTCTTCCACTCTCATGATTTCTCTTCATCTCAATGTTCTTTCTCTATAGTCCTTTATTTTCGAAAAATTCATAATCACATCCTCTTTCCAGCATGGCTTGCTACTTGGCAAATAGAAAATTTTCATCTGCTTGAGGGCATGCCTAACAAGATCACTAGGATCATAGGTCCTAGAAAGAGCTGAAGGTTTGAAGAATTCACTCATGAATTCATCTATCTCTTTAGTAGCATCTTTTCCTATGAAAAAATCCCGTACTTTGACATTTCTACAAAAAAGGGACTTATTTTGAGTCTAGGTCCTAGGTACTCCCAATTCATCATAATTAATTGCCAAAAGAATTCTACAATCTCCATTCTCTCTAGAATATACCTAGGTAAAACATGAGGGGGTTGAAGGCATCCATAAACCCTTATAATAGAAAAAATTTCAAACAAAAAAATACTTCCCTAGTCATGTCCCAATCTCCTATCCTCATTAGAGCATGTAGATAGTGTAATTAGCATGCTAACACCCCTAGGAACCCTTTTAGTAATATCAACTAACATATTAGAAATTGAAAAAATAAAATCATTATAGAAAGCTATAGAATTGGAATAAGAGTAAAACCTTTTCCATAACCTAGTCCATAGTTGCACTGATAGGTTTTCTCCATTCTCTTATGTCCCTTCAATGAAATTAGGACTAATGTGCCCTATAGTCTTATAAAGAATGATATGCATCAATAATGAGTGATGGTGGAATTTGAAATTCCCCATCTCTCCCCTCTCTAAGAAACATTAATCTCATTATGCATAAGATTTAAAATATGGATCACAAAATCATGCCCTACATTATGGTGCAAGTCTCATATGTCTAGGGCCATGATGTATACATTTTCAAGATTATTCAATGTACCATCCAATCCTATCACTTTGTCAATTCCAAAAATAGTATACTGGAAGTATTTGCTAAAAAATTCTAAGGGCATGAACTCTCCTACCTTCTTAAGAAGCTCACCCTTTTCCTTCTTGGACTTAGGCTTATGTCTTTGCATAACCCTTCTAGTGAAGACACTTTTTTGAGTTTTGAAAGTTTCATCTATCTTCTCTTGCTCAATGATTTTTTTCATAGGTCCTCCTAGGTTGAATACTTCTATGAAGGTCTCCCTATCCAAGGTACATACTAGACTGATATACTTCCTATGATATCCAAGAGTTGTAGGATTGTTGGATTTTATCAAGGCCTTCACTAATTCTACATCAACTATCACCTTTGGCATGATTAACTTTGCTAAGTTTTTGTTCCATGGATTTGAAATAGGTGGATTGTCTAACCTATTATTATAAAAATACCAAAATAACTCATTGCCATTAGTTTCTAGCATAGTTGCATCTATGTTGAAACTATATGTATCTTTGAATATATGTGAATTTACCATCTGGGCATTTGAGGACCCAAGTAGAAAGAAAACCCATTCTTCAACATAGAGGTTGCCTAGGTTTGTTTTAGATTACTTAGTACCTTGAGTAGCTTCTTCTATGTTGACCTGTACTATTAGGTTATCCTCTTCTTGTGTCATTTTTTCTTTGATTTCAATTAATTCGAACACTTCTTCTACAACTCAATTCTCTTAAAAAAAAATTGTACTCAATTCACTTTTCGGCTCTGAAACTTTTTGAATGTTGTAATTAGAAATTTGTTACATCATCTTTTAATAACAATTGAGCATAGAAATAGCATTGATGGCATCTTTAAGTCTACATGCATAAAAAAATCTAAATTTAAGAGAATCATCATAATCAAGCTTTATAGTGCTTGTACTACCAATTTTCAAATTCTTTTTTTAATTCTTTTTAGATCGTACCTCTCTTTGTGGTAATTGTGAGGTTACAATAGTCAATGTACTATTTAAGTCTGATGTTGCAACCATGCAAACACTAGAAAAATGTGAGTTATTCATAGCTTCACAAAGCTTATTTTCTAACCCTTATCTCTGCCTATGACTATGTGAAACTCTTGGCCACAACATCGCAATCTGATTTCATGCTTAATCTCTTATCCTTATGAAAGAGAAAAACCTTCTTAAATACCTCATTGCTACTTTGCAATCTATGCTTTGCCTCATGCTTTTAATTGTGTGACTGAGTGAATAATACCACCATGTCATTTCTTTGTAGCTTGCGTATTACACTATTTTCTCAATAGTATGACTGAGCGATCACACAAATTGTCATATCTCTTGAGTAAATAACATGATCACATTGATTCAGTGTAACTACATCTTATGACTTGCGAAGTTGGAAACATCCTTAGTCTCACCATCACTGCTTAATTCTAGTATTGACATTTGAAGCTTGCAATCATGCAAAACATGTTAAATATGAGAACTTTTGTGGTCATTGCCTTTATTTATCTTTATCACTTTACCTGTGTGATCAAGTGATGACAAAATTTTTATAATCTCTTAACTGTTTCATTAATTTTTACCTTATATTTCACCTTAAGGTTTAAACTGTATGACCATGCGATCAAACATCTCATGCATCATTTTGACTACTTTTCTTGTTCGCAACTATCTGACTAACTATATTCTTTAACCACATGAATACACGATCATGATCAAAGTTGGTTGCTAGGTCACAAATTTACTTTATTCTACATCTTTTTAATAGAGTGATCAAAGATTACTTCATAAGCTTTTAACCCTTTACTCTAGTTCACGACTTACATTCATCATTATCACTTTAATGGCATGACTAAGTGACTAAACATTCTTTACAACATGTTTACCCTTTTTTCCGGTTTGTTGTTTCTATCTCTCTTTACAATTTAAATCTTGTGAGTAAGTGATCAAGCATTTTTCAAATGCAACACTAATTTTTTTGCATCATCATGGCTATATTATCAAACTACAACCTTATCCATATGACTTCACGATCAAAGTTGATTGCCAAGTTGCTCCAATATGTTAACTATTTAAACTTTAGGTTACAAAATTGCAAACAACTTCCTTAACCACAGTCATACCATCACACAATAAATATTTATGTTATACACAAGCACTTCTTTCATATGCCTCCACATGTTCTTTCTTCAAACTGTCACGAAGGTAGTGACTAAGGGTGAGTATCTTTTTGCATGGTCACTACCTAAAATTGTAACTTCATAATTAATCATCTAAAGGTGCAAAATCTCATCACTTGACTATGTCACACCTTCACTTTTTGAATCAGCAATTTGATATTAATTGCGATGACTAAGAGAACATTGAGCATTTGGTTGACTCTCACTTTTTCACCATAAAAAGGTTAAAGATTTAACAATGTAGTGATAAAGTGATAACCTTGGTCATGTGGTTGCACTCTAAAGTTTCAAAAATCTTTTAAAAGCACGAAATACTATTTAGAACAAAGAGGGTTTCAAATATGAAAACATTAATGAGCATAAAGACCTAGGGTTTTTTCATAAAAACTCCTACAACAAGAAACATGTAACCCTATTCTTCACAATTTAAAATTGCATTTTCACAATAAATTGTCTGGGTTTAGACACGGTGAAAATATAGGCCAACAATCCCAAAGGAGGTATGAAAAATATTTTGATGATCAACTACCAAAATCTCTCCACATAATTGAAAACTTGTAGATGTAATAAGAAGAGAAAATTATACTAACACTACTTAAAGGCTGTCATTTGTACAAAAATAATTCTTATCAATGTTAGCTCAAATAAACCAAGTGTCTATCACAATCTACATTTGATATCAATCATAGAGATGCTAATGAAACATTTTGCATACAAAGTCACTAAATCTTGATCAAAAGGTTCAAAAATCAAGGAAAGTAAAGGATAGTACACCTAGAGAAAAAACCATCCAAGTAATAATTAATTCTTAAAAATGTACTCAAAATAATTGCAAGATTCTTTAGATGGCTAATTTGAACCTAAAATCATACCACATAGTAAACCAAAAGAATATTACAATAAAAAACAAAGGTAGATGTTACCAAGTGACAATTGTCTCTAAAAAGATATCTTGGGTCTATTCAAAAGGCCTTGAAATACAAACTCATAAATCATGAATATCAATCCTTGCATTAGCTATTCCAATTTAGCAATTATCATTACATTGAACCAACAATTGATCATTAACACTATACAAAATAGACAACTACCAAAATATTAATAGTTAAAAATCCAATTTGAACTTCATTCATACTCTAAGAATTTGGCTTAGGCCAAAATTCACCCAAGAACTGAACACAAGTACATAGTAGACCAAAATAGATAGAGTATGATCAAAATGATGATATTCATTCAATATGCCATATTGAGAGAACACTAAGAGTGCCTATATATAAAGGCCTAAGGAGAGCTTCTAGAATGCATAGAAGTCAACATCATGATAAGTCATACAACTAGGCACATGTCTACTAGATATTGGTTATCATCCATTAAGCACGAGATTAAGTGTGATGATGTGAGGATAAGCCTACAATGGTTTAGCACACAAATCAGTGGTGTAGACAACATGTGCTAAATGAGGAGTGTGAATAACTATGTTTTCAACATGACAACTTAGTGAATGAAGTGAACTATTGTGTTGTAGACACCATGTGCATAATTAGAGTTGCATACATGTATGAGAGTAAACAACTCCTAAGTGTCTCACCTAAATAATTAAATAATGCATTAACCTAAGTAAACTTAAGTAAGTGTAATAAGTAAATAATTATTTACACCAACACCCCCCCTTAAGTGCAACTTAGGGGAATGCCCTTACGCTAACAAAATCTAGGATGAAATGCAGAATGGGTCTCGGCTACTAGGCCATGTTAGATACCCATGTACATAATGATATGTAATCTGTCATAAAGTAGAGAAAGAGGGAAAACCTCATGGGAAAAACCCTCCCCCAAAAAGAGAGATGAAGAGGGATGCACAGATGGATGGAGTAATCAAGACCCCCCATTGCGACATACATCTAGTATATACATAAGAGAATGATGAGAAGAGGATATTATTTATTATTCTTATATTATTTATTCTATTTTTTGTATTTATATTTAATAAAGTAGCCAAGGGTATGTGCAGTATCATGGTGTGCCAAAAAGTGGCGATCTGAAAAATATGTAGTTTTGAAATGCCTCAAAGAATTTCAAAATCTATTCCCACTTTTTTCCCACCCATCCTGATACTAAATGAAAATAATCAATACCTTTATAATTCCTACTATATCTTTCAATACCAACCTTATATGGTCATCTTTAAAACATCTCGAAAATGTGTTTTTGGCATGTTCTTATGTGTTTTTTACTTCAAGCATGTAGCTGACGACTTTTTTTAAACCAAAAATTGATGTAATAAAAAGGGTTTCTTAAGAATGTTCTTAGCTTTTCATAAATGTAAGTTTTGTCAAATTACAAGTTCAGTAAGTGATTATTACTTATTTTCTAATGGAGTTAGCTACAAAGTGCTGATTAACATACTGGTTGAAAAATAGCTATAACTTTCAAACCATATAAGATTTGTGAAATCCAAAAGATGTGTCTTATTCTATGCTTCGACTAGTATAAGAAAAAAAATGAAAAACTTAATTTTGATTTTTTTTGAACTAGTTAAGATGGTTAGACACGGGAGTTTTTAAATTCTGAAAATAGTATAGTAGAAAATTCAAAATTAATTATTTATTTAGAATAAAAATTGCCAAAAATATGCATCACATCCTGGCATGAGTCCAATTTTTATATCTAAAATTATATTTAAAAATATTATCATTTTTTTATGATTAAGGTGGTCAAACATACACCTACTTTTTAATTTTGTCCTGAAATTTTTGTAGTACTGCATTAAAATCCAAACTTTTGACCAATCAAATAATTTTTTCTCCAGATAAGGCCTTGTAGTTTAGAAACTATATTCAATTTCCTACAGATTATTTTCTTGCAACTTTTTGATATAAAGTCTAGAACCACTTTAAAGTTATGTGTCAAGTTGAGATAACCCTGATTTGCTGATTTTTCACTACCACTTAAGGCCATAGTTTGGTACACCATGATACTGCACATACCCCCAATTTATATTTATTATTTTAATTATTAAAAATGGATTTTAAAAAAAAATATTTTTATTGTCAAAATTAAAATTACAATTATATTTTTTAAATTAATAAAAACCTATTTTTTACTTAAACCAAAAGGTTGAAGGAGAACACTCTGCAAAAATGAGTATTTTCAGCATCGAATTATTTAGTCGATGATCTTTGATAGCGAATTATTTAGTTAATGATCAATATCAAATTTTTGAACGCACCATTTGAATTTTTTCATCATCTCTAGATTATATTTTTTATCCTATCTACATGTGCAAACTAGATGTACAAACTATATCTAGGAATTAAATCGTAGAGTTGTATCTACGAACCACAGATGATATTTATTAGACTAATATTTGCGAAATAAGAAGAAACAAGTGTTGAGACATTCTGAAAATTTTCTAGTAGCATAGATCCTAAAATTTGAAGATTACATTTTACATAGCACCCCAACCATGAGTAACAATCTAAGACTTGGAAAGAGGATGACATCAATATAAAGAAAGCATTTCATGAAATAATTCACATGGCTTGTTTGTGATTCCATATTTTGCATCTACATCTATAAAATTTGAAAACATTTTGAAAGCAATAATCATTTCCCATACAACAATGTAAGTTGAAATTAGTACAAGATTGTGAGTGGGAAGGGGAGCGAGCAGTGGAGAGATCAGGAAGCGCATGTTCAAATTTCAAACATAGTGCCGAGTGGGAAATCTCAAGGAGATGGATCTTAGAAACTAGTTATGCAGGATGGGATCCAGGCTGACTGTGGAGAGGAAAATTCTAGGGATGGGGACCCACGTGCTACTAGTGGAACCCAAGATAAGCCAGAAATGCAACCCAAGGTGGACAGACCAGGGAATTTTCTAGTGAAATGGGCCTCACTCTTTGGTGTGAAGCCTTTTGGTCAGTCTTCTTTCCCTTCGATTAAGGTTCTATCAGGTCTAGAAAAAGGATCGTGCACGATTGCCATTCTAGGTGAAATTATTGACCACAACATTGCTATGATGGCTTCCACACTTTTGGGGAAGTTTATAGGTCAGAGACCAAACATCGATGTAGTCCAGTCCTTCACAAAGAAGAAATGGAGTCTGAAAGGGCAGGTTAGTGTTACTGCTATGGCAAAGGGATTTCTTTCTTTTGAATTCACCTATAAAGAGGATATGGTTGACATTCTATGTGAAGGACCCGAGAACATTGGAAGGGATACCCTAGTGCTGCAAAAATGGTCTTCAAAATTGGATTTAAACGAATCTTTCTTTTAGCAAGCTCCAGTATGGGTTAGACTCCTTGAGCTACCCTTGGAATTTTGGAATGAGGATTTTTTATGGGTGTGGCTAGTTCTTTTGGAAAGCTTCTCTCCATAGACCCTACCATTGCTTCTAAGAGTAGGTTAACCTATGCAAGGATCTGTATAGGTGTTAGGGAAGGGGATGATATGCCTGAAGTACTGTGCTTTCAGTCAAGACTTGACACTCATTTTTAGTAGATGGATTATGAGAGTGTCCCTTTTGGATGTTTTCATTTTTTTAAGATAGGCCATAATGCCTTTCAATGCTTGAAAGAAAATTCAATTCAAAAGAAGAATCCTTCTACTACTTCTCTCTTCACGGTCAAGAAAGTATGGAAACAAAAGACCACCAACAAGGGCCAGAAGGGTCCTCTTTTAGCGAATAAGAAAGATGGATGTTTTGGTGAAGGATCTAGATCAATGGGAGGATCTTCCAAGCACCCCAAAGTTTTCTCTCAAGGCTTCTAGGTCATTGAGAGTGAATTCCTTCTATCCCCAAAGCCCAAGAAGAAAAATGTTAGAGAACCTTCTTTGGCCTCTTCGGTGGAGTCTAGGAGTAGTTGCAAACTAGATGTGGGTTTAGTGGCCAAAAGAGGCAAAAAATTAGAGAAGGAAGCCAGAGAGGAGGAGACCAGAAGAAGCTTGGTGAATGGGTGCCAGAGAACTCTTCAAGAGTGTTCCAAGAATTAAAAATGAAGATCATATCATGGAATATTAGGGCCCTTAATGAAGCCCATAAACAAGAAATTATCAAGAATCTGATTAGAGATCAGAGACCAGATATCTTGATGATCTAGGAAACTAAGATGAAGAAGGACTTTTTGGGGAAGATTAAGTTTAGCAACTTGATGAATGGGGAGGTTTTGGACTTAGATGGTGCCTCTGGGGGTCCACTGACCCTTTTTAACACCAAAAATTCTAGAATGGAATCTGCTTACAATGAAGGTAATAATCTTTTGTGTTAATGTTTTCATATCCCTTCCAATGATTTCTAGTTCTTGCTGAATTTATATGCTCCCAATAGTAAGAGAGAAAGAAAGAATTATTGGACCAGAGCTAGAAGTCTAGTGTAGAGTAGCAATTTAAAGAAAGGAATAATTATAGGAGAGTTTAACACTCCTCTATTGGATGAGGAGAGGAAGGGAAGTCTACCTCCAGATTGGAAAAGTAAACATGACCTATCAAACTTCATTAATGGTCTGGCTTTTCTTGATATGGACCTCATGGGAGTTGCTTTTAATTGGTCAAATAAATGCATTGGTCAAGACTGTATTCAGGTTAGACTAGATAGAGCTCTTATCATTCCCGACTAGCTATAGTCTTCCTCTTGCAAATTAGCTCTTTTGCCTAGAGTGGGTTCTGACCACTCCCCTATTTCCCTTTCGGTTGTTCTTATAGGTCCCAAAAGACCTCCCCCTTTTCATTTTGAAAAAATGTGGACCTCCCACCCTAATCTTTTAGACAAAGTAAAGCTCTGGTGGAGTATTGATGTGGAAGGCACAACTATGTATAGGGTTGCTAGTAAACTTAGCAACATTAAAAGGATGGTAAAAGCTTGGAACAAGTCTTATTTTGGCCACGTATTCATTGAGAAGGAAGACTTATCTGAAAAACTTACTTCTATCTAAGCCTCTATTCAAGAGGATGGTTACGACAAGTTAAATAGGGAGGCTGAGTTGTCTATCCTTTCAAAACTACACAATATTATCAGTAAAGAGGAGAAGTTCTAGAGACAAAGATCAAGGGTTAACTAGCTCAAAGATGGAGACCAGAATATGAAGGTTTTTCATCTTACTACTCTAAAACATTGAGCTAATAACATAATTATAGGTTTAAAGAAAGGACAGGGTATGCTGACCAAGGATGATGAAATCTCAAATGAAGTTATTTCTTTCTTCTCCTCCCTATTGTCTTGGGATCCTATGCTATCCAAAGTGGATCAGGATAACATTGTTTCTTACATCCGTCAGATCATCCATCCTTACCATAATAAAATGCTTTGGGCCATTTCCTCTTATTCAAAAGTTAGAAAAGCTCTCTTCTCTTTGCCAGCTGATAAATCTCCTAACCCTAATGGTTTTCCTACTTTCTTTTTCCAATTGTTTTGGCCAGTTTTGATGAAGGATTTTGTGAAGGTCATTCAAGAATTCTTTGGGACCAAAAGCATTCTAAAGGAGATTAACTCTACTTTTTTAGTTCTCATTCCTAAAGTTCCTAGATCCAATTCCTTTGACAAGTTTAGACCAATTAGCCTATGCAATTATTTTTACAAGATCATTTCGAAGGTGCTTACTTCTAGGTTGCTCAAGCTCCTCTCTTTGATAATATCTTTGTAGCAAACTGGGTTTGTCTCGGTAGACAAATTTTAGACTTGATAATGATGGTGCATGAAGTGATTCACTCTATGGAAGCTAGAAAAAGGGAAGGGATTTTACTTAAACTGGACCTATCAAAAGCCTATGATTGAGTTGACTGGTCTTTCTTGGATATGGTGTTGAAGTCTTTTAGGTTTGATGTCAAAACTTGTAAGCTAATATCTTAGCTGGTAACTAATTCCTCACTTTCTATTTTAGTTAATGGATCCCCCTTCAATTTTTTCAAACCTCCTCATGGTCTTCATCAGGGGGATCCTCTTTGGCCTATTCTCTTCATAATCTTGGTAGAATGCATAGGATGACATATTGAGAAGAATAGGAAGGAAGGGAGAATCAAAGGTATTAAACCTTCTTCTAAAAGTGCCCCTTTTATGCATCAATAATTTTTTGATGATATTATAATGGGAGGGGAGGTTTTTGTTAAGGAGACAAAGGCTATGAAGGACATCTTGGATACCTACTCTAGAGGGTTGGGTCAGCTCATCAATTGGGATAAGAGTTCTATTTTCTTTATCAACACTCCTAATGACAAATAGAAGAAAATTTATAGAATTCTAGGGTGTAGTGTGGGGAAGCTTCCCTCTACCTATCTTGGGCTCCCTTTGGGCATGAATCCTCCTAATTCTTTCTAGAATGGCATTATGGACAAATTTAGTAAGAAGCTAGTTGGTTGGAAAGGGGCCTCTTTAAGCCAAGCTAGAAAATGTTGACTGGTAAAATCCACCCTTTAGAATTTGTCTGTTAATGCTTTGAGCCTTTTTGTGATCCTTGTGAAATTTTCTAAGAGGATGGAAAAGATTCAAAGAGACTTCTTATGGACGGGGGATGAAAGGAATAAAACGTATCCCCTAGTTGCTTGGGAAAAAGTTTGCCTCCCAAAGAAAAATGGAGGTCTTGGCATCAGGAAGCTAACTCACCTCAACAAGGCTCTTTTGGCTAAGAAAATATGGCATATCTTCAACAACACAAGGGAATGGAGAGGCATTTTGGTAAACAAGTACATAAAGAGGCCCTCTAAATAGTTTACCCTCTTCAGTGAGAATATCCCAAGAGGATCTACTATTTGGAAGGGTATTTTAAAAGCCAGGGACTTGGCAAAATCTATAGTCTCTTAGAAATTGGGAAATGGGGAGTATATCTAGTTATGGTATGATAGCTAGCTTATTCAAGGCCCTCTTATGAACAACCCCATCTATGAGGTCTGGGTGACTAATTGCATCAACCATTTTGGGTACAAAGTTAGTAACTATAGGAATGACCAGGGATGGATAGACCTTTCTGTCATCTCTAAAGATCTTAATCAAATTATGATAATGCTAAACTCTATGGCCCTAAATAACTATAGGGATGAATTGGTTTGGGGAGATAATGCCAATAGGCTATATACTATTGCCTCTGGGTATTCAGCCCTTTGGAGATTAAAAGAGATTCCTCCTTGGTCAAGGGCTTGGCTCCCTAGCCTCATTCCAAAAATTGATATGTTCTATTGGCTGGCTCTACAG
Source organism: Cupressus sempervirens (assembly GCA_028749045.1). Lineage (NCBI taxonomy): Eukaryota > Viridiplantae > Streptophyta > Pinopsida > Cupressales > Cupressaceae > Cupressus > Cupressus sempervirens. The sequence goes on from CM053784.1 coordinate 203,618,642, forward strand.
GAAAAAATCCTCACCCAAGATAACCTCATTAAAATAGGTCATATTATGCCTAGCAGATGTGTGTTATGTAAAGATCAAACAAAAACTGGCAATCATTTGTTCATTCATTCCTCCTTCTCCAGGGAGGTTTTGGTTTTCCTCACCCAGTACTTAGGCTTCAACTGGTGTGTGCCTTTTAACCTTCTATATCTTTTTTGTCAATGGAAATGCATGTTCAATAGGTTTGATCTTCAAGAATTAAGTTCCTGGATCCTGCTTCATTTTTGTTGGAGCATATGGAAGGAGAGGAACAACAAAATCTTCAGAGATAAAGAGGAGCCAACTATAGTGATAGGGAAGAAGATATTTGCTAACATTAAGGGAAACTATTTAGTGAGGAAAGGGGGAGATATAGAATTAGGTGGTAGAAAAAGGGAGAAGGCAAAAGATAGAAAGATGAAAAGACAAGAAGCCAAATGGCTTCTCCCCCCAAAAGGATGGCATAAAGCCAACTTTGACAGAGCCTCCAAGGGAAATCTTGGCTCCTTGGGAAGTGGAGGCATAATAAGGAATGAAAATGGTGATGGCATTGCAGCTTTTTCCCTCTTATTGGGATTTCAAACCAACCACTTTGTGGAAGTGAATGCTATGTGTAATGTTGTCAAACTAGCTTTTGAAATCAGAGTTACTAACCTTTGGCTTGAAGGGGATTCGAACAACATTATAAATTGTATTAAAGGCAACTCTCAGCCATCATGGTCAATTGCAAATCTTATTGATGAGACACTTGAGACTCTTGCCAAATTTAATAGAGTCCATGTCACCCATATATTTCAAGAAGCTAACCTGATTGCTGACCGATTTGCTAATATAAGTGTTATCACAAACCAAAAAATGACATGGCATCTCAGAAATAGTTTACTGGCCGATGTCAAAAGCATGATCGAACTAGACAAGATCCAAGGAAGTACAGAGAAGATCAATGTGTAATTATGATTATGAATGGATTAAGGGGAAAGGGTACTTCCCAAAAAGGTAGCATGGGAAATTGTAATAGCTGTAATTTATTACAAACTTTTTGACATGCTTTGTGGGTCTTTTTTTGCATTTGCAAAAGAACCAATAGAAAGGTTAATTCTTTCTAAATTTTGCTCATATATAGAGGTTCCTATCAATTACAGTGTGAGGTGCATATGAGAATTTAGGGTGTGCAGAGTGTATATATGGTAGGTGAAAGGTGTAGAAAGGAGCTGAAGGGTGAAATAGAGAAATGGAGAAGCAAGGAAAAAGTTTGGGAGAAGTTGGATCAAGGTGGGATAACCAGATACATAATGAAATTGCATGGTTTTGATCAGGAGGTGACCAACAGTATGGAAAAGTAAAGGTGAATGAGGTTTCTTTCATGATTATTGAGGAGGTGATTTTGACCATTTTTGAAATCTTGATTGAGGGTTTTAAGTTCTTCAGGGTAAAGAAGCTCTTTGCTAATGTTGTGTGGGATTTTGTGAAGGATGCGAAGCAACTGAAAGCCCTAAAGAAGATTGGCAGGTACTATGTTCTTGATACCATGAAGAAACTATGGAGTATGTTCTAAGAGTTGTAATTCAGTACATCACTCTTGACCCTAGGTTTGATTGGGCTCATATCCACCACTTTGTTCTTTTGAATCATTTTTGGAACAACTATAAAAATTCTTTTCCTTTTTACTTTTTAACTTCCATGAGCAAGGCGATGGATAGCTTCAAAAAGAAGTGCACTAAAAACCCCACTCTGCATGAGGGGCTCTTGCTACTTATTTATGAGCACTTTAAGGCTTAGACAATAAGAAATGCCCCCCCTCAGACTGAGAATGTGACCTCTAGAAGTTCTAGCTTCTCTTTTGACTCAGATGATATTCAGAGCTTAAGCTCTGAGGATGGGGGGATCTCATCCGCTGGTAAAAAGGTCACCCATTAGGTCAAGAATTCGCCTTCTTCTAGAACCCCTAGTAGAAAACTCCCTAGGGATCATGGCTAGAAGAAACCTATGAAGGATGAGAAGGATGACAAAAATGATGAGGAGGAGGTGGAGATGAAAGTGGAGGAAAAGGTGATGTAGGAGGAAAATAAGGAAGACTAGGGAGGGAAGAAACACAAGAGCGAGGGTTTGGAGGATGAGAGAATGCAGCAAGAATTGAATATGTTTTTGCTACCCCTTTCTCCTATCTATCTTCAATCCCAATCTAAGGAGAAAAAAATGGATTTTGAGACTGAGGGAGGGGAGGTGAAGGTCAAGGATAGGAGGAAAGCTTGGAAAAATTTTAGTGTTACGACCTCAAAAATGGGCATTTTTAGAGAGGCCATGAATCTATAGGTCCTCGTGGAAAACCAAGAAGGGTTGTGGCTTGAAGAACTCATAGACCTAACGATTGTGGCTATTTCAGATAAAGCTAGGGAAACTAGGATGAACCTCTTGAACAATACTCGCAATAGTATGATTGATAACTTCAGATCAATCAAGTGGCTTTTCCATGAGCTGGAGGAGGTCAAAGAGCAGGTGGGTCATATGGAGGAATACAAAAATGGAATAGGTTCTAATAATAGAAATGGCCATGATGAGAGGCTCAGTCTGACAGAGAGAAGGATTAACAACCTCGAGAACTATAGCCACAATCTCTCAAACCAAATGATTTCACTGCTAAGCTCCATTAACAATAACATCATATCTTTAACTAGCTAGATCAAAGACAGAGTTATGTAGGAAGAAGAGGAAGGAAAAGATAGGGAAATAGCCAGACTAGTGTTCAACCATGCAAAGGACAACATCGGCAATGGTCAGGACTAGGAGGATCAAAAGGCACACTAGCAGGAGGCTGAGGAGAACCAGATGGCCTATGAGGCTACTCAGGTCATGCAAGAGCTAGAGGGAAAGAATGAGGAGTAATCCACTACCTTTCTTTTGTTTCTATCTATGCCTTTTTTTGGCTTTTCCTTTTTTTTTGACTGGACCTTGTGCTTGATTTTAACCTTTGAACTTGAACTCTTTTGGCTAGGCTTTTCATGCTTATTTTCAGCTTTGTTAATGTTTTAACTCTTGGGTTTCAGGGTCCCTGTAAATCCTATTTATCTAATAAAAAAAATGTAAGTTGAAATCATCACATTGATTATTTGGTTACTACACTTAGTGTGGTGCTTAAGTCTAATTGACTCAAGAAAAGAATGGAATAACAAATGCGAATCAATCCATATATGAACTTTCCAATATCACTCGCACGCTACAAATTCAAATCAATGTGCAATGGAAAGTTTGGTAATACTTTTTCAAAATAGTAATTTTAGATGGCAGTGATTGAATAATAATTCATTTTCCTTTAAATAAATGGCTCTTCCACAAGTGAATCAACAAAATGTGAATTCCTCCTCTGCCTAGGGAAGGAAGCTCCCCATACATAAAAAACACACAATGAAAAAAACTCTGGAAACCTTCAACAAATTTAAAACTCTAGTAGGACTTTAGGACTAAGAATTAGAAAAGGTAATAGAAAAATGGATGCAATCCCCAATTCTCATCCTTCCCAAAACCTAAAGGAAATATGGAACAAAGGTAAAATCACTACAATGATGAAACACAAACAATTTATTGAGAAGAACCCTTCAATCCAGTAGGAAGAAATAATTGCCAATAATTATAGGAAATAGCTTCACACTCCTCTCTAGATTCCACACAAAAAAGGGCAAGGAGCTATCTAGGATAGTCCAGGAGAAAATGTAGGCCAAATCCTAGAATGCAAATAGATTTTGCAAAACCATAGATCAATCCCCACCAAAAAAGAGCCAACAAGCAAAAGATGAAGGCTGAAAAACTATACGCAACAAAAAAAGTATGAACAAACCCATAATAGGAGAAAACCCTAAGGAAAGAAGTTGATGTCCATCCTAATGTCATGCATTTATAGGGATAAAGGAATGGATAATCAATACGAAGTTTTCTTCCCTAAAAAAAATGTGAAAGGAATGAATGACAATCATGTAGGAAAAAATACAACCATTGAAGATCCTCACCATATCTACAATTATCAATAGATAACTCCTTCGATAAGAAACACACCTTCAACCCAAAACTTGAAGAAAAAACTAAATCCTTTGCTTCCAAAATTCCCTAACTAGATGGTTCATTACCCAATCCAATAAATTCCATTAGGGGAACCCAAACAAAACCCTAAACCCCAAGAGACATTCATTTATATCCCACCTTATAGGAAAAAAATTCTATCCTTAACTTAATAGAAGACTTTAGGATTCAACAACACAACATACAGATCTAGCAGGAGCAATAGAGTGCTTCCAAAGAGAAGATTCAATCATGGAACACACTCAAACAATTAATTTGGAGAACACAACCATTAATAACAACACCTTTAGTGAAGAAAGATAGAAGGATTGTCAAGACCTAGGACTATTTTCCTACTAGAATGGGCTTGGATGCAAAAGTACAAGCCTCATAAATGGGTTAAAGCATATTGTGGAAAGCATGTAAGTATCTCTACCTTATCTAACTGTCTTTTATATATTCACTACAGAGATAGATGGATTAGAGATAATTTTCTTTTATCTTCATTATGTCTTTTAAAGGCTTATGTGTGAAATTCATAAGATAAGAAGAAAAATTCACTAAAACCATGTCAAAAAAACACATAGTCCCTATTTGGGTTGTTAGTAAAGTAACCCCCCTTGATCTTAATCACCCACAAATTTTGATGTGAATAGGGGAAAACAATTGTGATCTCATAGGAATAGATTAATATTTTGATTCAAAAAATGATATCTAATTTTTAATAAACAAGGAAATAGGCCAATATATTTGTAATGCTAACAAAATAATAACCAACAAATCAATTTATACAATATCACTTTAAAATTTTGAAGAAACAATAAACAAAATAATGAAATTTAACTAAACCAAAAGCTTAATTATGGAATTTATGGAAAGGACATCGAACCTAAGAGAGATTCTTAGCAAGATATATTGTAGAAAAATCAACCCCAAACTTTAGAATAGAGCTCTATAATGGGATGAAAATTGCAATAGGCTAGCTAGAGAAATTGAGAAAAATAAAAAGAGAGAAGAGGAGTTAGAAGAGGGCGAGTTTAGGATATAAGCAATAGGGAAAGGAAGGAAGGATAAATCATCATAAACAACACCTTCAGTGAAGGATTATGGAGGGAATGTCAGGATGTAGGACTAGTTGCCTACGAGAATGGGCTTGGATGCAAAAGCATAAGCCTCATAAACTAGTTAAAAGCATATTGTAGGGAATGGGTAAGTATCTTTGCCTTATCTAATAGTCATTTATATATTCATTGCAAAGATAGGTTCATTAGAGAGAATTTTTTTTAGGTTCATTATGTCTTTTAAAGGCTTCTCTATGAAATTCATAATATGAGAAGAAAACTTCACTAAAACCATGGTGAAAAAACACACAACCCCTATTTGGTTTGTTAGTGAAGCAATCCTACCTAAGATTAATCATCCACAAATTTTAAAGGTCACTCACAAGGAGATTTTCTACTTTTTGGGAATTTTCTTTGCTTTCCAAGCTTCACCAATGGACTTATGGAATGTTGTGCTCATGACAATTGAAAAGAAGCTTGACTACTGACTTACTAAACCCCTTTCTCTTCTAGGTAAATTTCATAATTTGTTCAAAGGTGTTGACGACTACTCATGTTTATTACTCTTCATGTTGGGCTCCTTCCAAATCCTCCTACCTTATGTTGAAACACTTATTCCTACTGATCTTAGATTGGTTTTGACAAGTGAGTGTCAACACACTTAAGCTATTTACTTAGTTCATGCCAAACTAGTAATACATGCCAAGCACAACATGTAAATATAAGACCATGTCGAGTGACTTAGGAACTGAGTAAATAGTGGATGCAAAGAAATATAGGTGTCAAGTCATAGTATATAGAATAGTGTATGACAATCATCAAAGACTTCATATGCCGAGTCAGACAATTTTGACATATTTGTTTGTAATGTCACAAACAACTATGTAAATCATTTTAGAGCTAACTTAAGATTATATTTCAATATTTGGAGATAAGGACAAATCTCTAATTGGATTCCCTGTGCAATTATATGCAACCAATTAGAAAATGGGAAGGTTTAAGTGAAAAAATGGATGAATCTTAGGCATAAATTCATATGTAACCCTAAGCCACCAAATTCTTCTTAAGGAGGATGAAAACTCTAAAACTATAATATAGTGAGAAAAAGAGAGTGTGTGTAAGGAATTAAAGGAGTCAACAAGATAGTTTGTAACTAGATCATTTTAGGTGACTTAGAAGAAAGAGTAAATTGTAGAATCAGTAAGAGAAGAATAGAGGATGAGAAAAAGATGCATCATTGAGACATCTGATCAAAAAGGATCGAGAAGAAATTGTTTAGAGGTGATATGTTATCAAGAAAGCAAGTGCAAACTACAGAATCTATGATGAAACATTTTAATAGTTGTTTTCAATCAAATATCTTAAGAAGACTAGTCCTAATAGGCTATATGAAATCCTTTAATAGGGTTCTTACTTAGTTGCAAGTTGAACTCCTCTAACAAGGCACACTTCTAATAGGGTTTTGAAACCTCTGAAAAGGTGAGACCTAACAGTCTTGGTAAGCCTTTAATAAGGAAGAGCTTTCATATGGTAGATCATGTTTCATGGTCAAAAGATTGTAACTTTCATTGGATACACTTTATTGCTATAGTAGTGAATATTTGTGGGTATCATCCCCACCCAAGTTTTACCTTCTCACTTGGAGGGTTTCTAGGTAATCATATCTAGTGTTATGTGTGTGAGTCCTTGCATGCTTACATGATGTAGATATATATGTTTTATATGTTATCTTAGCTTTATCATTGAATGCATGAGATGGATAGATGGTGAAATTTCTATAAGTGAAAGTTTGAACTACTAGTTCACCCCCCTAGAAGTTCACCTTTCCTATTGTAATTCCAACAATTGGTATTAGAGTGAAGTTCTCAAAAGGAGACGCTTTGCATCTTTGAGGAAAAGATCTTGAAATGAAAGTTTACAAATCGGGAAAGATTATTGAGAATCAAGGAATTGAGATACAACACCTTCTACATCAATTGGATGAAGCAAGAGAAGAATTAAAGAAGTCCTTGAAGAGAAGGAAAGAAATTGCTATTGTAGAGAACAACACACAATACAAAGAGATTGGAACTAACAATCTATTTTTCAATGGTGACTCCAATGGATTTGATTTAGTAATTAAAAATCTAATGGAAAAGAATATAGCACAAGCTAAAGAAATCAAAAATCTCAAGTTAGAGCAAGAATCTCAAGTCATGCTACTATGTGAGGTAACTAAACAAAAGAAGAAAGCTATGGAAGACAAAGCCATGATTGAAGAACACAAAAGAAATTTGGCCAATAGATTGGAATAAAAGTCAATAGAGCTAACAAAGATCTCCAATATGTAATTTGATACTCTAAGCCAAATGACAAATTCCATCTATGAGTTAAATGTCAAGGACATTGAGATAACTACATTGAAGTTGTCAAAAGAACAACTGTAGAATGACCGAAAGATAGAAAAAAGATTTCTAAAAGTTTCAAGAAGCAAAATCAAGCCATCAAATACTTTGAGAAATTTTTGAGATCTCCTAAATCCAAGAATGAAACATCAGGACTAGGATAAACAAGCACTAAAGAAGAAGAATCATCCAAAAATGTAGAAGAAAGGAACATCAAAGGTAAGAACTCCAAACCCACTTGTCATAATTGTGGTAAGAAAGAACATACTGCTAACATGTGTAGGAGAAAGTTTATAAATTAGAATCTCAAGCCTAAGAATATGAATAATTATCATAAGTGCAACAAGCAAGGTCATCAAGCACATGAATGCAAAACCAAGACCATGGATAGACAAAGATTTGAAGGATATTGCTACAATTATCAAAAGTATGGACATAGAGCTTTTGATTGTAGATCCAAATCTATGTGGTCATTAAATAGGCAAATAAAGGTAAGAAATAATGACAACTTTTATAATTGGGATTACAATACAAGATATAGCTGTCATTATTGTCAAGACTATGGACATGTTCCTAAGAATTGTATTAGGACACACTTCAGAGGTAACTACGAAAGATGGTTAAGTCAAAATACATGTTTTAGCTATTTGAAGACTAGTTACATCAGTAAAAATTGTCAAACTAGGTCAAAGACACCAAGTTGTGAATTTGGGAAAGGTAAAGGCAAGGCAGATGTTGAACACATCAAAGATGAGATAAACAAGACATGGAAAAAGAAAGATGTTTACAACACATAAAATAGAGAAGGGATCACTTCACCCATTGGTTCAAGTGATCATAACTCATCAAACTAGGCAAACAAAAGATATGTGGGACTAATATTTAAAGGCTATATCATGTGTGAGTTCCAAAAGGTTCTAGGATTGAAAAGATTACATTAGTATAAATAAAGATGCAAGAAGTTGTCAAAAATTAAAATAAATATTGAGTTTTTCTTATTGTTGCTGAGTATGAAAAGCTTCCTATATATGCCAAGTAGAATGTTAGTTGATGTTGAGCTCATCGTAGCTATCAAGTGATGGAAATATCAACAGATGCCAAGTAAACTCGAAACTAGTTATTGCCAAACTTAAAAAGAAAAATTTAGAGAGGTTGTTGAGGAGGAAGAAGAAGAAGAAGAAAAAACTCAAGCTCAAGAACCTCAAGCAATAACACAAGGCATAAGAGAAGACAAAGAAGAGGAGGAGACTGAAGGTGCCAAGAAAGCACCTACTCCTACTGAGCAAAAGAAAAGGAAGGAAAAGGCAAAACTAGTGAAAAGGACTAAGAAACTTGTTAAACCAAGTCAACCAAAGCCCACTTCACTTATAACTATATCTAGCACACATGCTACAACACAAAAGGATAGGGAAAAGAAAAAAGAAAACAGAGCAAGGAGGACAGGAGTCAAAAAGACCAAGAAGGAAGTAGGTGGCTCAACCAGATTCTGATGAAGAGAAGACAAAATCATATGAAAAAAACCAATTCAAGATGGTGAGTCACAATCCTCTCTCAGACCTTGAAAATATTTGTGAAAATGTTAAGAAAAATGCGAATATTTTAGGTTTTAGTTGTGTTGAATTTGATAAATTGGGTAAAGAGGAGAAGAATCAAGTAGAAGAGGCATTATATGCCATGATGTCAAATTTTAAGATCACACCACTAGAATTTTCCAGCTTAGTATCTAAAAATCCATATGAAATTATTGATCAAAAATGGCATTATTGTCTAAGTTTGGAAAGAGAAATTAAGGAGAAAGAACTAGCTCAAGTAATGCTTGAGTTGAAAAAGGGAAAAATTGCTAAGGCAGTAAAGAAATATGTAGCTAAGTTCACACAATGCATAGGCTTCAACATTCTCCAAAATAATATTAAAGGTGTTGTCAAGAAATCAACACAAATCTAGAAACTCATTTATGGGTTGATCACTATCAAGAAAGGAGAAACTGACCCTTCAGAAGTTAAAGATGATGACAAAGATGATGATAAGGAAGAAGGTGACAAAGATAACACAGTTGGAGGAGAGATAGAAACAAAAGAAGATGACAAGTAAACAATTAAACTTGAGTAGCAAGAAGAACTTAGTGTACATGAGACACAATTGTTGAGTGTCAATCCTCCTCATGAGATAGCTAAAAAAACTAAAACTAAAACTATAAAGGATATCTTTGATCCATTAGCTTAGAACATGAATCCTCTTACTACAAAAGGCATGAAGAAGATCTTAGAAATTACATCTACCAAGATTGATACAATTGTTAAAGTTGTTAATACTGAGAATAAAGTAGAAGAAAAGGATACCACTACAAGACAATAGAAGGAAATAGGATAGATAGAGTCATCTCTACCTACAACACACGAACAAGGTGCACACTAGGTCATAGTGATAAACTAGGGCAAGCCTAAAGAGATAGAACCAAAGGTGAAGGAACAAGTGGCCATCTAAGCACTGGTAGCCTTACTAGCATCTGGCACTCATTCCACACAAGCTCTTCAGAAGCTGAGCACAGATGCTACTCCACTATAGATCTTAGTGCCAAGCCCAAGCTCATCAAAGGTAATACATTATGGAAAAATAAGCCTTGATGAAGAAATTATTATTCCAAACTATAATTATGATAGTATGACATTGGAACAAATAGGCATTTTATAGCAAGCCTTAGAAAGGAAAAGGCACCAAGAAATGTTCAAGAGAGAACATAGGAAGAAGAAAGCACTTTGAGATATTAAGGACATCTTTCTAGAAGTATTTAGTCTACCAACTCCTAATGAGACCAAGCCATGGATTGAACAACTAATAGATATAGTGGAAAATTTTAGTAATGAAGACCTTGATACAAATGCAAAATTTTTAGAATGGTCAGAAAAGAAGTTCCAAAATAGAGTAAGAGAAAATATCAGGTGATATAGTACTAGCTCAAGTTTCATTGGAAACCAAGGTTGAGGATGTGAAGAAGGTACTTGAGAACATATTCTCATTGTATAGAAAACTATGCAATCCTACACTCTTCACCCAAGAAACCAGAAGTCACATTTTGAGCCTGTAAAGTCAAAAATCTACATCAGGTGCAAGATTACCTACAAATACATCTCAAAGTGAGAAACATTTTAGGGCATTGCTTCAAGCACAAAGTTAGTTAGTTGTCTTAATAGTAGATGAGGCTAACATTAGAGCCAAAGTAACAAGCATACAAGCTACCTTCACCCTACACATGGAGATATTGCACAAGGAGCTAGGCTATGCTAAAACTCTACTAAAGAAAGACCCCAATCTTTCTACTTTAGATGGTCTAGTACACCTTGTTATTGAGCTTGCAATCCAAATAAAGTAATTGGATGTTGCATGTGATAACTGGGATGCAACCCTAAAGATAATAATGGAAGTACATAAATCTTTTCTTGACAAACACACCATAGGTGTACAACCCATTTGACATAAGTGTCGAAAAAGGGGGAGCATAAGAAATAATTAGAAGGGGGCAGAGAAATAAGAAAGAGGGAGCATATCAAAAAATGAGAGGAGAAAAGGGGGAGATATATCTTTTGGGAAGAAAGAGAAAAATTAGATGAAAGAGTACCAATAACACAGTGCATTGAAGTCAAAGTGTATCAGTAGAGACATTTTTACTCAGAAAGGAGCATAGAATTTTTGTTACAAAACATACACATTAACTCAGGGGGAGTTATCAAATTTTAAGGTATCTAAGTTATTACAAAATTTTGAAATTTTGAAGTTTTGTATATAAGCCATGGATATGTTATGCTCAAGAGAACATGGATTTTAATGTATATTCAAGTGTTTTTGACACTTATGTTAAAGGGGGAGATTGTTGATGTCATATTGGTTTTGACGAGTGTCAACACACTTAAGCTATTTACTTAGTTCATGTCAAACTAGTAATACATGCCAAGAACAACATGTAAATATAAGACCATGCCAAGTGATTTAGGAATGGAGTAAACAGTGGATGCTAAGCAATATAGGTGCTAAGTCACAATATACAAAATAGTATATGCCAGGCATCATAGACTTCATATGCTGAGTAAGATAGTTTTGACATATTTTTTTGTAATGGCACAAAAAACTATGTAAACTATTTTTTAGCTGACTTAAGATTATATTCTGATATTTAGAGATAAGGATGAATCTCTATTTGGATTCCCTGCGCAATTACATGCAACCAATCAGAAAATGGGAAGGTTTAAGCAACAAAATGGATAAATCTCAACCATAGATTCAAACCTAACTCTAAGCCACAAAAGTCTTCTTAAGGAGGACAAAAACCCTGAAACTTTAATATAGAGAGAAAGAGAGAGAATATGTGTGTGTAAGGAATTGAAGGAGTGAACAAGATAGTTTGCAAGTAGAGTATTCAAGGTGACTTAGAAGAAAAAGTGAATTGCAGAATCAGTTAGAGAAGAATGAAGAATGGAGAAAAGGATACAACATTGAGACATCTGATTGAAAAGGATCAAGAAGAAATTGTTTAGAGATGATTTGTTATCAAGAAAGCAAGTGTTAACTGCAGGATCTATGCGGAGACATTTTAACAAGTGATTTCAGTCAAATCTCTTAAGTAGAGTAGTCCTAACAAGCTATATGAATTAATCCTTTAAGAGGGTTCTTACTTAGTTGTAAATCAAAGTCCTCTAACAAGGCACACTTCTAACAAGGTGTTGAAATCCTTTAATAAGATGAGACCTAATAGTCTTTTTAAGCCTTTAACAAGGTAGATCATGTTTCATGGTCAAAACATTGTAACCTTTATTGGATACACTTTATTGCTATAGTAGTGAAGATTTGTGGGTGTTATCTCCACCCCAATTTTACCTTCTCACTTGGAAGGTTTTTGGGTAATCATATCTGATGTTATGTGTTTGAATGTTTGCATGTTTACATGATTTAGATATATATTCTTTATATGTTATATCAGTTTTATCATTAAATGTATGAGATGGATGGATAGTGAAATTTATATAGCTGAAGGTTTGAACTATTGATTCAACAACCCCCCACCCTAGAAGTTCACCTTTCCTATTGTAATCAAACAATTTCGTGACTTTCTTTGGGCATCTACTTCTGATCACCATGGTTTTTACTAAGTTACCTAGAATTTTTTTTGTCTCCTCAAAGAGTTTGGAGGTCTTGGCCTTCTTTCCAACTAGAAACAAGGGCTTTCTCTCTATGCTACAGGTATTATCCATGTTATCACTGGTGATGAAGCTTGGAAAGTCTTGGTTTAGCATTACATCACTTCTAGATTTCCTATCAATAGGCTTGCATGGAAGGGGATTAGCTTTCAAACCCTTCTTGTCATGCAGGAACTTATTCACATCTAGGATCTATTGTTATCAAGTGCATACGGAAGGCTTGAGAAGGTGTCAAGCCTTGGCTTCACTAGGCTAGTGATGGTTTTGTGATGGGCTTTCTCTAGATCAATAGAACCTTTAGTGATCCCCATTGGTTTCCATTAAGGTTGTTCCCCTGGCCAAAACTCAAGGTGCTAGTACTCTACATTTTTCAAATGCAGCATCAAGATTCCTAAAGACCTCTTTTCTAGGGTCTCTATTAGTCTCAAATCTCTAGAGGATATTCAAATCTATTTTTTTCTTGCTCATCAAGATTTACACACTTTTGATCTTCTACTCTCTACAATTTTTAGATCATTTAGTTCACAAGGTAGGAATTTGGTCTATTTGATACTATGGAGGATGTGTTTTGATACTATTTGGAGTGCTATCTCTGAGCCCAAGATTGCCCATTTTTCTTGATGTCTACTTTTCAAAGGGCTGCCCCTTGGGGCACGACATAAGAATATTGGGGTTCTTGATCCTCAGTTTCCTTTTTATGGGAAACTAGAATAATTTTTGCATTTTTTTGTTTTGAAGCAATGCTCAAATTTATTGGCATTGGATACATGATTTCTTTAAGCCTTTTAGGCTAAAACCCTTTTATTGGCATATGGTTGTGTAGGGTTATTCCCCTAGGATTCCTAAGAAATTTATCCAAATCTAGCATACCTTTAGGATGGAGATTTTGTTTACCTTATGGAAGGATAGGAATGATGTTCTTTTCACTTATAGCTTTCTTGATATCAATGTTGCTATGTACATTAAAGCATGCATTTTTAATAATGTCATGACACATATTTAGGTCCAAGTTAATAAAGTGGCTCTCGAGATAGCCCACATTCAAAAGCTACTCAATCATTGGGGTAAATTTCCTTGTATAGTCACCAGAGTGTCTCTTGATACCTTAGCTGACCATACTCTTCCTAAGGGGTTATATCAAGGGTATAACTCCTTGGCTCACTACTCGCACATGCCACACTCCCAGGCTCCCCATCACTGCTCTCCTAGTGGTGACAATTGTGGTTAGCATCATTGTCCCTTGACTTTTCTACCTTGGCTTGGTTATGGCTAGTCCATGATTCTAGTGGCTTCCCCTCCTAGTGCTCTTCTTTTTGCTTCTAGAAAATAGCCTTTCCACCTAAACTTGGCTATCTCTCCATCGCGAGTAGAGGACAAAGGTAAAGACAAGGTTCTTGATAATTTTGTTGATGGCTAGACTATTCCTAGTCCACTTGCTAACCCCAAGAATGACTGGGGTTTTATGATTTAAATGAACCTCCCCCCTTAGTTGGCACTACTTTGGTGGCCTAAGGGGTTACTTAATGTTTTTTCTTTATGAATAGTTTTTGATTCTAGCTATGGCCATATGAACTCTCCTGGGGTGATCTTGTATCTCCCGACCCTTTTTTGTGAATTTGTAAAAAGTATATTATTTTATTAATAGAAAAGCACTATTCATAAAAAATAAATTATACAAAACATGGTACAACATCAAGCAATGACACATTTAAAAATTTTAAGAAAAATAAGGAACCAAGAAAAATTGATTGAAGTTTCACAAACCCAAATCATAGCTTTGAGTAGAAGATAAATCATAATGTAATCAATACACTAAATATAATATATTTATAGAAGATATCAAAATTAGTATACAATCCTACAAAAAACTAAACCACAACCTACTATTAAAATGAAATGGCATACCGGATCAATGCCTATGGGATCAAGCACATGAGAAACACCTCCAAATAGAAAGGCAGAAAGATAAAGAACAAGGAAAGAAAAGGAGAGAGGAATCAAAATACCATGAGCAAACTAGAAGCTCAATCTCAAATGTGATACAAAGTATAACAGGCAATCCAAAGCTTCTAAATAGAAGGAGTGATACCTACCCAAAAAGGATAGAAAAGGAAGAGTCAGAAGGACACTCATTAGAACTTAAAAGAATAGAGGAAAACACAAAGAACCAAGGGATAGATAGCAAAACCACTCAAGTTACTTCAAAATTAGACATAGAAAAAAATAAATAGGAAAGGAAAGACAAGGTAAGGGAAACCTCCCAAAAAGTACAAATAGACTCAACTTTAATCAAAAGGGTTTCACTAATTGAAATAGATATTAGCAAAGGAAAGAAAACAAATGAAGTAAATAAGAAATAATAGAACAAGATAGACAAGCAACTAGAGGAACAAATAAAAGAACATATAGCAACAACTAGAGCACCTATAAGGGAGAATAATGATGAGGGAATGCCACCACCAACTTTAAAACATTGAGAACATATAAATGTTGGCAAACTCCTATTAATGGTAGTGACCCATTTGAAGAAAGTAGAGAATTATAGAAGCTCAGGGATGAGGAGGAAAATTAGAATATCAACCTAGTTCTAATAGAGGTGGAAACCTTTTCTAACAAAAATGCAAATGGTTGAGGATGAAGAGATAGAGAACATAATAAAGGTAGAATGAGAAAGAAATATTGATCTAGAAGTAAGACAAAAATGGGAAGAGTTTGATTTATAAGGCACCCAAGAACAAAGAAACAAAGAACATCAGCCATACCAAAAAGCCCCAAAAGACAAGAGTGAACACTCCAAGAAGAGGACATAAAAAAACTAATTATGTGATATAATACTAAGAGAAATTATAGAATAAGGAGTAGAAACTATGGATGAAATAACTGAAAATTATTTAAACAATGCAAAAGACTATGTTGACAATTTAGGATTAGAGGAAACAATGTAAGGAATCAAAACCCTTAAATGTGGAAAGGAAAATTAAAAATGTGGTAGGAAATCTCTCACAAAATTAAGGGATATAACCAAAAGAGAAGGAAATGAAATGAAAATTAAAGATATCCTAAAAGTTGGAAAGGGTAATAGCCTTCCCACAAACCAATGAAGATAACTACCTAGAACATTAGGGGATTAAACACCCCTAAAAAAAAGTGTTTACTCAAGTGCAACCTAACCCTCTTTGATTTAGAATCCATCATCATCTGAGAAAAAGAAAAAAAATAAGAAGGAATCAAACTAAATAAGAAACTATGAATTTGGAAATAAGACTTGATAGAATTAGCAGGAGCTTTAAGGGAGATTGGTATTATATAGTATTATAGGAAAGTATCTTATAGTAAAAAAGTTGCTAAAAAAAATTGGATGGAGCGTGGGGTCGCGAGGGGAGGGGAATTTAAAGCTTCAAAAATGACTTACAACTTATAATCATTGATGTTTGCAGACCAATCCCAACAGTAGATAAAAAAGAAGTATGAGAAGAAATCATCACCTTTATTGACAACCTACAAACAAAAAATATTCTTATAGGAGGGTATTTCAATGCTATATTTTCCCTACAATAAAAATTTGGAGGATCATAAATAATATCCCAAGCAATGCATGACTTTAGAGAATGGACCATGAAAGACAACTTAATAGATATACCCGTAACCAACGACTTATACACCTAGAATAATAGAAGACTGTGATTCAAATATATTTTTGAGAAGCTATATAGATTCTTATTCAAAGGAGTCATTAGCAACATTAATCTTGTAATACACTTTGCAATCCTCCCTCTTGCGGGCTCAAACCACTACCATGTTAGACTAGAAATAGTAGAACAACATAAACCATCTAGAAATCCTTTCAAATGTGAGAAGATGTGGTTCTTATATGATACCTTCATGGAAAACATCAAAAAATGGTGGGAAGAAGGTGGCTTTAAGGGGTCCAAAATATTCTTCTTTGTGTCTAAATTAAAAAACTTAAAAGAAAAAATACTCAAATGGAACAAAAACCATTTCAAAAACATCTTTAAAGAAAAATTAGACAAAGAAGAAGACCTCAAAAATTTTAATGAAGAAGTAATAAAAAATAAAATGAACAATGACAGCTTTGTCAAAGAAAAGGAACTCCTAGCAAAATAAGAAAAATACTAGCTAAAGAAGAGATTTTATAGAAACACAAATCTCGAGAAACATGGCTAATAGAAGGAGACCATAACACAAAATTATTTCATAATGGCACCCTTAATAATAGACATATAAATAGAATAGCCAAAATAAAAGATGAAACAAGTATACTCACTGAAGAACCTATACAAATAGCCAATACTTTAGTTAACTATTATTCAAATATTAGTAATAACTATGAACACTCCAATCTTATAGCCCAAAACTTTATGGAACAAACCATTCCAAAAGTAATGACCAAGGAAGATAACAAACTCATAAATAAACCTTTCACTATAGATGAAATTAACATAACCCTTTTCAGTATGAACTTGGATAAATCACTAGGACCAAATGGCTTCCAAGACTTCTTCCATAAATGTTTAGATATATTATAAAATAACCTTTAAAAAGCTAGAGAAAGAACATGAAACTTGGGATCCTTACTAGCAAAAAATCAACAAGACTTTCTTAGCATTATTCACCCAAAAAAACCAACCATGAGGAACTTGGGGATTTTAGACCTATTTCCCTTTGTAATACAACCTATAAATATTATTCAAAGCACTAGCCAACAAACTAAAATCAATACTCCCAAAACTAATTTTAGAAGAACAAATAGGCTTTGTACCAAGAAGATCAATCTTAGATGCAATTCTAATAATACAAAAATTAATCCATTCAGCAAAAATTAAGAAAAAGGATGTATGCTAATGAAATTAGACTTAAAAAAAAACATATGATAAAGTAGACTAGAGACTTTTATGCAAAATACTATAAGCCTTACTTTCTCACAGCAATGGATCAACCTAATATTCAACTATATCTCTACTCCCAAAATATCAATATTAATAAATGGGACACCTAAAGGATTATTTAATATACTCTTAGGTATAAGACAAGGTGACCCATTTTCACCCTTTGTTTTTATAATAATGGTAGAAGCCTTTGGTAGAGAAATCAAGAAAGCACAAACAAAGAGGAAAATAAAGGGAGTCATAGTCACAGAATCCAACTGGAGAAAAATAGAAAAGAAACCAAATCTTGGAAACCTATCATTGAAACGATTGACAAGAAAATCAATAACTTGAAAGAAAAGTGGTTGAAAAAAGTGAGACAGGCAACCAAAATCAAGCCAGTCCTATTAGCTATACCTACTTATCAAATGTCTTGCCTCCCTTTGTGAAAAGGTATAAAAAAGAAACTAGATAGTAAACTAAAGCACTTTTTTTGGAACTATTCAAAAGACAAAAAGAAAAACACTCTCATCAAATGGGACAACATTTGTAGACCTAAAGAACTAGGAGGACTAGTAATTAAAAACTTAAGTTGGAAAAATGAAGCTTTAGGAGAGAAAATTGGATGAAGAATGTTCCAAGAGCATGAATGTAAATGGGTCAAGATCCTCTATCAAAAATGCCTCAATAGAAATGACCCTATCACCCTATTTTGGACCAAGAACCCACCTAAAGGCTCTAATACATAGAACTTTATGATGCACTAAAAACCTCTTATTAGAAAAAGTCTAACATGGGACATAGGAAATGGTAAAGAGGCACTATTTTGAGAAAACTCTTGGGACAAGTTACCACCTCTAGGTAGCCTAAACCTCTCTCCAAACATCAAGGCTACCCTAACTATGGAATGGAGTAAATATGTTAACAATTACCTTCAAAAAATTGAGGAGGGTCACTTGGATGACTGGACATGGAAAATATTGAAATTGCAAATCTCTCTAAACAAGAAAAAACAACATTTAAACAAGCCTTCAAACATAAACAAGAAAACTATAAAGAAATAAAAGACCATTTAACCTAGGAAGCTTCCAAAAATGGTAAATACATTGTAAAAAGGGGTTATGAACTAATAACTAATTTCCAAAGATGGGACAAAATATATATTCCCATAAAATTATGTTGGGATAGAGCATACTTATTCAAAGTAGGCATTTTCCTTTGGTCAACACTATAGAAAATAATCCTTACAGCAGATTGGTTTTCCAAAATGAGATTTGCAGGACCCTTGAGATGTTTCTTATGCAAATTTGAAGTAGAGATAGCAGAACATATTCTTTTCCAATGCCTCTTTTCCAAATCTATCTAGAATTGGTTATGCCAAAAACTCAATTGGCAGACATTGTATCTATAAAATCTCTTAAACCATCTTAATAGCTGGCCTAAATAATATTTCTCTAAAATTTATAGAAACCTTTAGAAGATTCACCCCTCTATACTCCTATGGGAAGTTTGGAGAGAAAGAAATAGGAGAATATCCTTGGATGAGGCAATTATTCTTACATCTTTATGTAACATTGTAGAAACTAGTATAATGGAAGTGTTGAACAATGATTTAAGGAATAAATATAGAGAAGAAGAAACATTCTTAGAAAGGGATGCAAAAATGAAAAAAGTTTTGAAAAACCTCAATAAACCCACCATTAACATATACTAAATTAAAAAAATAAGGGAGAGTGGAATGCAAATGGGAACCTCCACCCAAAGGGTGGGTGGAGATGAATTTTGATGGAGCTTCAAGGGACAATCATAGAAAATCAATACTAGGATGTATCATACACTGAGAAGATGGAAACTAACTAGTCAAAAGAGAAAAATCTTTTTCATAAATGTTTAATAACTTATCTAGAATGGATTCTCTCATAGAAGGATTAAAGATAAGTATAGATATAGGAATCAAAAAGCTAATTATAGAAGGATATTCCTAGATAAATCTAAATGAAATCAGAAAAAGAGACACCCCAAACTGGAAACTACATTCCAAACTAGAACATGTCTTCTTAACCATCACCAAATTTGAGGAAATTAGAATCCAACTCCAAATGAATTAAGACTCTTCGTCTTAGCTATAGGTATTATTTTAGGTCCTCTTTAAGACCATATATTTGAAAACTCTTATTGATTAGGGATAAATGAATACACTATGCGTTAATAGTCTATGAATAATAGATAATACAACTCCAATAGAAAGATAAAACAACTCTAACGTCAACACAATCCATCCAATTTTAAGAGCTCATAGAAAAATGCTCAAAAACATGTCTCAAACACATTCCTAACCTTGCAAACTATAAATCCAAAAACTCAAGCATGAAGCCCCTACATATAGGATTGTTGACTTCCTAGGATGCTCCTACATCAAGAACATACCTTCTCATAAAAAGGAAAAAGTATAAACTCACAACCTAATTTCAAAATTCTATGTAAACCAGTGCATAATTAATAACCAAGAAGACCCTAGGAATCTAGACTTAGAATTTCTTATCTAACTCCTATAGAGAAGGTAACTTTTAAATCTGAATAACTCCCTTTTATTCTTACAGAGGGGAAATATGCTTATCAAAATTGAATTTCGCATTAAGGAATTTGGAATCACCAGTCAAAAATAGGGGATTAAATTAAAAACCCATATCCAAAACTTAAAAGTGCTATAACATTTTTTATCAGTAATGCACAGTCAACTTTAATTGGTGAAGTTAATGAGGATAATAAAGAAGAATAAATGAACAAACTCTTAAAAGTTTTTGCTGAAAATAAATGTCAAGTAAAGCAGAGCTAATAGACAAGACAGCTATATTAGAAGGAAATTTTACTTAAGAACAAAGGGGATGCCAAAGATGTAGTAGAAGGAGAAAAGATAATGCAATGAATTCAAACATTTGAGGTTCAACTATAAAATTGGATGAGTGATAATTGAAAATACATGATCATGTATTAATAACCATCTAAAAAATAATATCAACATGAGCTTCTTCAAAACAAAACCAACCAAAACTTCATCAGAACTCCATACCAATTAATAAAAACATAGTAACCTCCCTTTCTTATTTTCATACTGGCATATCTAAATCATAAAACTCTAACATCAAAGTTGAATGGAAATAACCTAAACAAAAAAATATAACAACATTACCGTAACTCATATTCATTCAAATTGACAAACTGAGAAGAGATCCCAAATTGGAAACTTTGTGAAAGGATTTCTAATTAATCATTTCTAACATGATTTCTTTGACATTGAATTGTTGACAATATGTAGATATTAAGAAGGAGGGATGAAATTAATAGGAAAGACTTCATAATGCACTATCTTTCACGAATAGTTCCTTAAACAAATGCTTCCTTGTCAAAATACTACAAGGAATGCAGAGAAAGGAATTTGAAAATTAAACAAAAAATCATAGGTATGTAAACTAGGATACACCCCTTTCATAAATGTAATAATATAGGACTTAAGTCATATGCAAGGCTGGAGGTTTTCTTCTCTATTGTTTCCTTCTAGTGCTTAGTTCAATGAAGATTCTGAAAACTTGATCCATCTTTTTTATTTCATTTAATATATATGATAAAGCCTTGGCTGATTACCGATCAAAAAAATATTAATACAGATCTATTTTGTTTAATATTTTAGAGACATAGATATCTTATTATTTGTTATTTTAACTTTGATATTTTTATTTAATTAAAAAAATACTTTATTTTGATTATTTTAGTTATTAACAAATAGAGAAAAAATTGTATATTTAGAAAAAATTATTACTAAAATATTTATTTAATTTTTAATATTAGGAAAGCAAAAATTTTATTTTATTTAAATTAAATAAATAGATTATAGTTAGTTTTTTATGAAAATAAAATATTAATAAACTAATTATTTAATTATTCATTTAAAAATAATCTTAAATTTAGCATATAAATTTTTTCAAATATTATTATAATTTATTTTTTAAATGTAAAGATTTTAAATTATTATTATTTACTTTTTTAATGTAAAGATATCATCATTGCATTTAAATTTTTCTATTTTATTCATTCAAATATATTATTTTAATTAGAATGAGATTTTATTTTACAATTTCAATAATTTTTTAAATTAATACATGTCTTTTTACCAAATAAAAATTAAAAATTAAGGTTTATACAGTTAATTTTATCTATTATGCTCTTATCTTATATAATATTATTAATTCTTTTAATTTTCAAAATGATTAATAAAAAAAATTAAATTAATAACAACATACCTTTTCTATTAATCAAAATTTTATGGATATTTTTTTAAAAGAATTGAATACACTATTTGTTTTTATGATAATAAAAATATTGAAAAAAAAAAAATATATATATATATATATATATATATATATTATAAGAAAAAATAATCTTAACACTAGTATATTAAGTTTGTTTAAATTAAATTAATAAAAAATAGCGATCAAAGAGAATAAGTCTTCTTATGTGAAAAAAGTAGAAATTGTAAATAGGCAATCATGAAAACCTAAATGGGAAATATATAGAAAGCAACCAGCTAATCCAATCAAAATTAGGGCAAAAAATTAGCAAGTTGTTCCTCCATTGATTGCGAGGATTAGGTTCAAAATCTTGGCCTCCACATAAGAAGCAAGACCAAAACCAAAAAAGTATGAATAGAGTTGAGACTTTTGGATCTTTACTTCTCCATCGTGAAGCTAAGGATAAGGAAAACCTCAAAGTTCAAAAGGAACAAAGCAACATACATGAAATAAAGGAAAGTGAATGGCATCAAGTAAGTAGGAAACCCAGATACTCAAATAGATGAATTCAAGTAGAAACATCTTCACATCAAATTAAAGAAGATAGCCATCTAGAAAATCAAAGACATACTTTAGCAAAACAAAGTATGCAAAGTATTTAGGATCAGAAAAATCTTTGCCCTTATCCCTATAGGAAAATATAGGTAGTAGGATTACTATTAGTTTTGATAAACCTTGACCTAAAATTGTATCATTTGCTAATAACATTCCCAAAAACCCTAAAAAATTAAGTTTATACTTAGAGCCTAATCAAAGCACATAAATTGTTAAACCTTTATCTCTTTTTGAATGCCCTAAAGCCTATATCCCTCCCCATAGAGAACAAAAAAAACTTCTTGAAGATTAAAAACATAAATTTAGAACAAACAAATCCTCAAAAATAGAAAACCTAATAGATAATTAGAGTCAACAAGAAGATATTCTCATTTAAAGAAACGATGGCATGATTGTTCAGATCTAGGAGCATATGTCTGTTGGAATGGTCTTGAAGAACTTAATTGAAAACTTGTAAAAAGCCTAAAAAAGATATGTGAAAGCCAGGTAAGTATTACTAATTATTCTAAGCAATTACTATATATACAATGCACAAATAACAATATTAGGAATGAATTGGTTTCAATTTAAAATTATTTTTACAAAGGGTATCCTATTAACTTTATAGCATGGGAACCAAGTTATAATGAAAAAAGTAGTAAGAAAATCAATGCCTCAAAATGTTATGAACACAAAAGTGTTCCTCTTGAATAAAACCATATCAAAATCCTAATTAAAATTGGGAATTCTTTAGGAAAATTAGGGGGTATTGATATCCTATAGTACCTCTCATGTTTGCAGTCTGTACCTTGTTTATTTTGATTCAAAACATACTTGATACTATTATTATGTGTACCTTGAGATGACATGAGGATTGGATGTTATACTTTGATTTTAGTACCATAGATTATACTCCTATGCTATTCAATTTATCATATTTGCATGTTGATGCTAATTTGAGATGATAGTAGGTCTATAATGATATCTGGTTATCTAGTATTTTGGAAATATCTTTGATTTTGTTATGTAATGGATTTTATCCTAAGGATATTTACTTCATTCTTGCTTCATTATGTTTTATGCTAACATGAGTGATGTATATGGATAATTTTGGTATAGATTAATTAACGGTTAAATTATCTTTTTAATGCATTTATTTCTTTGGCTATGATATTATATACAATTACACTTGATCATGTGTTTTAGTGTGCAAGATTTATATCTTTGGTAGTGGCACATGGAGTTAGTGATTTAGCTATTCATATTTTACCAATGTCATCTGTGTATGGTCAACATATCCTTATTTTAATTATTTAATTAAACCTTTTGATGATTATTAAATTTGAATTCATTTGCATTACATGATTAGACCAATGAGCGTGTCTATGCAGAGGTTCACATTGTCATGAAAGTTGTTAAGGAAATTTCTGTGATTTTGGGTTTTCGAACTTTAAATTTTATTGAATTTAATTTCTGGTAGCTTTTCCATAGATAAATTCCTATTTCTAAGAATAGCCTATTTTCGTTTGGGTCGATTCAAAGTTTAGCTAGTTTAATTGGCTATTTTCCCTAATCAAATATCCACTCAAAAAGTGAATAAGTATGAAAAGAGGAATTTAATTCCTCACTTATCACTTTTGTAAAACACAAACTTGAGAGATTTTTTGAGAATCCTTTTCTGGAGGATCACATTTTTGTTTTTTGTGAGATTTGTGGGTGTGCAATTTTTGAGAGGTTAGTCTCGTTGGATCCAACTTGGGTACACCTTGCTTTGCTGAGATTTTTGCCAAATTCAGTGGATGATTTATTTTATTGTGTTGTTTCTTATTTTAACCCCTTTTGTTGTCAGGTAGGGCTCTCCCATTTTCTTGTTTCAACTTGGATTTTGTATCCATTTTTGGTAGCCATTTGTTAGGAGGTTGAGTACTAGTGTTCCCTACTATTTTTATTTTTGGTTCTACACAGTTTATCGGGTATGAACATTTTTTAGTTTTTGGGATGAGGGTTTGGGATTTTACACTATTATGCTGGCCATTTTTGTACACAATGTGTGAACCCAAATTTTATTGGATTTTTGAGGCTTTTGCACCCAAAGATCAAATGGATTTTAATTTTGAAGTTTTCCAATTTTGGGCATTTTTACCTCATTTTCTATGCCACCCTATTTTCTCAAGTTTTGTTGGCATAATATTGGTCATAGAACTTGATAATCTATTTCAATTTCATTCAAACCATTGTTTCACTTTTTTGTTACATTGGGATGTGTGCCACATTCATCCTCCCAAGCTATTTTGGATGAGTGATATTTTTCTTGAGTTCTCATCTAGTCCTTGTATTATGATCTTTGTGATGGTGGTGCACCACACAAGAGTACATGCATGTACATTTTTTGGGTGACTTGCAAGGCCCAATCTTCTATGGTACTTCTAGGAGTTATGATCATTAGGGTTGGGTTAGGAATATGCATGCCTACATTCACTCAATGTTGGATGAGCATGGGTAAGGTAGGGTAGCACATGGAGGGACTTATATCCTAAAACCTAGTGACTATTTCCTATTCATTGGCAGAGGAAGTTTTATATAAGTGATAACTAAATTAAAATACTATGTGGTAATAAATATAAGATAATTAAAAATGTGGGAAGTGTACCTTTCGTTAGGAAGTGTTACCAACCAGATTATGGGCCTTTCGTTGGGGAGTGTAGCTGTAAAACTAGCTTGGGCTTTTGGATGCCAATCTACTCTTCACAATCTCAACCCCTACTTAGTAGCCCATTAAGTGTTTGACTAGGACCTGTAGTTTATTCATTTTCTTTGTTCTTTGTTTCAATCATCATACTATCTGGCATGAGCATAGCCATGGATGTTTCCTTTATGTGTGTTTGTTGTTAGATCATTATCTCCATTAGCACGGTGGGAGTAGACCTACAAGTTCCATGTGTTTGAGAGGCATAGCTATCTTCACCACTACTAGGGGACTGGTGTATAGAGATGGTCTACTATCCCAATGTGACCATTGCTAGATGTTTTCACTTGGTACTTTGAGTTCTAGAGTATGCTTTATTGTGATTTATGCTTTCATTGGAATGCTTGTATATCATGTTTAGATGATGTTAGTATTTACACATTTCCTTATGAAGTTTAACACATGATGTTATGGTGTTTTTTTTCTAATTATTAAATAGCCAAAGCCTTGATCATATTAATTATAAATAAATAAAATACATCAGAGTATCTCCATACAAATGGGCATTGGTAGGAAAGAACGAAGAAGAAAACCCCAAGTCTCACCCAGGACCATGGTATTTTATTATTACAACATAATAGGGGCATACCCCAATTGAATTAATACAAATTTATTATTGGTACAATATAGTGGATTGTAGTCCAATGAATGCGAGTGATCTGTTGACTCTTATACCAAACATAAACTTGTTGCCGGAGGAGCCTACCACCCAATGCTTTTATGCTCTTGTCCATTTCTAAAAGCTAAAATCACCACTACCTCTCTAACTTGACAAATAGAATGGTAAGTAATAGTCATAAATTAACTTCTTGGTTAGATATGAAAAATAGTTAACCTAGGATGTTAAAAAAATGCACCTATTCTACTAGAGTTATTAGTAACTTCGTCGTGTCATAATTTAATCAAAACCATCCACCTTGTTAAATATTAATAACTTACATTCTCCAATTAAAGAATCTATAAATAACATCATAAAATTATTAATAGGTAATTCCTTCCACTATAGAAAAATAACTACCCTTGTTTGACTAATTTAGCACTTTAGAGCTATTATTGAAATTGATACTTGTTTTAAAACCTATCATAGTATACAGAGATGTTCCTAAATTATCCTCGTAATACACTTAGATTCTACTAATGTCCAAATATGAAAGATAAATCCCAACTTTACTTTGATAAATAATATATTGATCTCTTCCTACAAAGCTACTAGTCAAACATAAATAGAACCTCAAGCTAGAGATAGAAAAAAAAGGTCAAGAAGACCAAACATAGCATGTTGAGATACAAATAAATTTAGATGGGAATACATAAGTTGTAAACATAAATTGATTACCCAAATTACTATCTCATGAGATTTTAAGACTTAATAAAATAAGTTCAATAAGGTACCCAACATACAATTGAAACAAAGAAGGAATACATCAAAACAACCATCCAATTAAGGATTTTATGTGAGAATACTCTTTTAAGTGCAGAAAATAACCTTACCATAGTTAATAGTGCTTGTTTATAATCTTAGTAACAAATAATTAAATTGCTTGTCTAAGAATCAAAATGCTATTTCTAAATTTATCAATGCTACTCCAATCGATCCAAGATAAATAATCTTTGATACTATGCTCAGAAAGAAACATAAATCTAATGGAGACCATGATAAACATTGAATCTAAAAAGAATAATAAAAACCATATGTCAAAGTAGCCAAGCCGAATGTATAAAAAATTTCCATTAATATAAACTTATATATAATGAGTGACATTATACATATATGCAAAGGCATCTACATAACAAATAGTAACTAATCTAACCCTCCATTGTATTCATTACAAAATAGAAACTACAAAACCTTTACAACTAAAACAAAATCCCTATTAAGGGCTAGCAGATAGTTAGCTTCAACTATTAGTACTTATGAACAAGTGATACTTATAAACTATTCGACCTATAGTACTAATGAACAAAACAAGGACCAACCATAACTCTTGGCCAAGGAAGGAGACAAACAACCACAACCTAGCCAACATCTCAGAATAGGGAAAATAGAGATACCCAACAAAACTAGAGATGTCTGACAATAAACCTGATGCACCTTACTTCTTCAAAAAACCATAATGACTTCTACAATGTCATTAGGGGTCTTCGAGTGCAAATGGGAAGGGAATTTGAAGGAGAACCTTTCCCTACTAGACTTCTCAATATTGGGTCTATAGAAGTCTAATGCATCCAGGTTATCAAATCCAACCCTCAAATGGTTATAAGCATTAAACTAACTGAGGTAATTGTCGAGTCATTCATATCTAGTATCCACTTTAATACCTCTCCATCTAAGGAGAAATTGAAACAAGATTTCATTTTTGGTCATACCTTATTGAAGGCTACCAGATCCCTGATTATCAATGTAGGCTGCCTATGAACAATTGCCAAGTCTAAGCTCCTTGGAGGATGATCCATGTATATTTCAAGTATGGGCACTCTAAAATTCTCATTCAAGCTCATGATAGCTTCTACCAATCCTTGACACTAGATGGGATAAAAAATGTTCAAACAAAGTCTCACCATGTCCCATTTGTTTATCCCAACTCTAGCCATACACCCAATAAAGATACCTATGATGTTGATGTTTGTCCTCTAGGTGAATTTGTAGTTGAATAAGCCCTTACTTATAGCCCTACTAACTATGACACGAGTCATCTCATAAACTGGCCTAAGCACCTGATTCCACCTTTCTAGCTTTATATTGCCATGAAAGGCCATTGTGTGAATCTTCAAAGAATGAAGCATGTAGATTAACGTGTCCATATCTAGAAGATTATGTGCAAAATGAATAAGATAGGGTGAGTCACCAACAAAGAGGAACAAATAAAATCTGCGAAGACTCTAGAAACACCTAAACTCTGCCTACATTCTCTTAGATACTTCACATTGCCTAGAAGCTATCATAATGCAGATAGATCCCAGATTAGGGACAAGAAAACATGATTAAAAGGAATGATGAAAAAAAGTACTAACTTTATATCAGGTCATGGAATGGGCCTAACGGAAGAGCTTACTATAATAACTTGCACTTTGAAATAGATATCTAATAAAAGAGTCCTAGAAATTATGTTAAATGTAGATGTGTACCCACTGGCCTAACTGCTATACACCAAAGGGAACTTATAATATAAAAATATTATAAGCTACTCTTTCCCCTATATTATAACTAACCTTAGATAGGAACTACATAAACTCACTAAACTATATTAAATCTATAACATATTTAAATGGTCCACCCATGTATAGGGGAAACTTAAAGCTTAACATTAGAACTATGACTAGAAACATTCATAACTCATCTCAATATACCAAGGAGTTTTCACCATTAGCTCTCTTATTTTTGAAAAGGTCTGCCTTCTGGTTACCTTCCTGAAAGATGTGACAGATCCAAATTTTTGCAAACCTATCCAATAGCCTTAAAACTTCTTCTAACTTAGAATTAAGGAGCCAGTTGGGAGTTAATTTCTTCCTTATCACATTTAAGACAATTTGAGAATCACCTTCAATGATGATACTTGATAATCCTAAATTTTGACATAGTTGCAAACCTTCTTCCAGAGCTTCAAGCTCTACTAGATTATTGTAAGTAGGATTAATAGACTTGGCTTTTTTAGAAATCCACTTACTTGTATCATCGATAATGATGTAGCCAATACCTGTTGTCCTTGAGTTGCCTCTTGCTACCTCATCAAAGTTAGGCTTTGCCTAGCCCTTCGAGGGGGAGCCCATTTACACCTTTCCCTTGCCTCCTTTCTCTTCTTAAAATAGAAAAGTGGAGGATTAATCAAGTTTAGCCTTTTTTTTAATATGACCATCCCAATTAGAAAAAAGAACCTTCTTCTTTGCTATAGTTCTGTTGGGACTAAAAATTGCATGCTTCATTTTTAGTCCCATTTCAAAAATTTTGAGAAAATCAGGCCTATAAATGCTTTGTGAAGCATGTGTACCCCGTTGTTGAGTTAATGTAAAAATGGTGTTTAATGTTTCTAAAACCCTTCATTTAGCTTGTTCACATATTTCATAATGATAAATTGATATTCCAAGTTGTTTGGCAAAGTCCTGTTTTGAACCAATATCTAATCTACATTTTATCCTGTGTCAAATAGCGACAAGAAGCCCAGTTTGTACCTGAATATCTCGCACCTAGAATTGTGTCATGATTTGCTACTTTTGGAGTGTCTAGTGTCCATACTCGAGAACCTATGTTTCAAATTTTGAGTCATTTTGAGTTCGTTTGACTAGGTTTTGAACCCCTCAAAGTTGGTCAATTACTGTTTTCATGCTTTTGCAATTCATTCTGAATTATGGGAATCCTTGTTTGACGATTAATAATTTTGACCCAGTTGACTAAAATGTGAAAATTCCTTTTGCGTTGCATTGTAGACGTCAGAGACTCATCATGTTTCAACTTTTAGCTCTTGAAAAATCCATTTGATTAGTTTTCAAATGCAATTCCAAACGCAATTTTTATCTTTTTACTAGTGTCAACAAATGCAAATTGATTGGAACCCCTGTTCATGAT
The DNA here is from genome assembly GCA_028749045.1 of Cupressus sempervirens. Lineage (NCBI taxonomy): Eukaryota > Viridiplantae > Streptophyta > Pinopsida > Cupressales > Cupressaceae > Cupressus > Cupressus sempervirens. Next base: position 203,648,417 of record CM053784.1, read on the forward strand.
GTCATAACTCAAAATATATGATGGGCTAAATCAAATGGATTGTACAACTATGTTGTAATTTGAATATTCTTTAGGTGTGCCAGTTTTTATGTCTTGACAAATCCATTTGCACACTTTTCCAAATCAATTTTGTTTGCCAAAATTAATTTTTTGTCATTGTTTCAATCTGCAAAATCTAGGTAGCCCACTTTGACTAATTTCCATTTGTGTCCTGTTATTCATCATGAGCCCAAATTCCATGCCCATACTATCCTCATGACAAAGTTTTAACACCGTAGTTTTCATTTCCCCATATGCCCGTTTACCCAATTTTCCAGACCAAATCCAAACCCAATTTATTATTTTCTGACGTGATTGCTTGTAGGTAATTCTAAGAAGGCATCTTTAATGGTAAATATCTTTTGACCTCGAATTTTTCATGAGACAAGATTAGATGGGATAGGAGTATGCAGAACAGAGAATCAGTGGGTCAGATTTTAGATCTCGGTCAAGTGTTTGGGTTAGTTTTTAAGGCTGGTCAAAGGATCCTCTAGCATCAAAATGATAGTTTGCAAATCAATGGTTACATTACAATGTCAATTGCCCAAAAATGAAAAAAAAATTAGCCGGGCCACTATGTGACCCAACCCCTATGATCAATATGTGGTTTTATCAGTATTGTTGCATTGCATGGATGGAAACATTTATCTATCGAGAGATAAAATTAGATGAGGATGAATATGATGAATTCAAAACTAAGGTGACAAGTAATTTAATTAAGGTTGAGATGATGACAATATAGAGACAATATAAAAAAATTCTTTATAATGTTTATGGCATCAACTTCTCCTGTAATTGATTACTATGACTAAGGAAAAGGTACTCAATCTTTCTGCTTGTTATCCAAAAGGGAGAGAGTTTTAAAAAAAAAGCCACCCATGTAGAAAGTAGGCTTTCAACAAGAAAAGAGATATAGAGTATGAGATGAAAGTTGTGGAGGGAGCCACTACCAAGCAAGATTTTAACCAGTCTAATAGGGAGGAATAAATTAAAATCCAAGTTTTTGGAAGACTATGACAGAGTGTTAAGAACAAAAGAAGATTTTTTGGCACCTAAAATCAAGTGTTTCAAGGATGAGGATAGGAAAACTGGTTTCTTTCCGCTATCCATTATGATTCGAAGGCAACATAATAAAGTCATAAGCATCAACAATGTTGAGAATATCATGTTGGATGATATCGTAGCTATTAGAAGTGAAAGTAAAAGATTCTTTCAAGACCTCCTTGAGTCCCATTTTGAGGCAGATTCTATGGCTCAAGAGGATATGTTAGACTGCAACCCCAATCTAATTATGGTTGAAGGAGTAGAGTAGGGAAGTCAACAAAAGATAGAGATAACACCAAGTAGAAGAACTTGTGAATGTGAAGGCCCAAAGGTATCTAAGTAGTCAACCAACACTGAAGCAAAGAAGCAACAATGGAAAGAAAATAATCACACATTTGAAATAGGGCAGCTGCCGAACAAAACAACCAAAAAAATCTAACAAGGGGCAATGTTAGAAGATAGTCCATACATATCAAGAATGGTTTGGAGGCATGCAAATAAAGAAAGTGGAAGCCATCCACAAAGAAAGTTGCACATGTTACAAAAGAAACCTATAGTAAGAGCTCCACACAATCAAAACAGAGGTAGTTGCTTTCAAAAGCAAGGAAACCCATGCTATAAAGAGCAAGATCATGGCTAGAGGAGCATGCCCCATCTCCCATGCAAAGAAAAGGAAACAAAGGCATGAGTCAAGGAATAGTGATAGGGGCATTCTTTAGTGCAAGAGAGGCAATATAGAGACCCACACAATTAGCAGATGGCTTCACCTAGAGCCTCACACATGAAGTGGTAGTTTGAGAGAATGGCCATCCACATTTTTAAGGAACACAAGCACAAAAATGCTAGTTAGGAGTAGATAGGCTTGAGTTTGAAGAAGCTAATGAAAATCACAAAGAAAACCCTACATTAAACAAATGGTTGCCATGATTAGAAGAAAGGCACCAAAGTTGAAGCTGTAGTCCACACTATATATAGATAAGTTCACGCTGAATAAGATAGAGCTACCATGACAGGAGAAGAGCCCCTATTGCTAAAGTCACTTGGAATTAATAGGTTGGGATTTTATCCCACATGGGCTGTGGGTAGAAATAATAAGTGTTTAAATACTATTCATTGCAAGAGATTAGTGTTCCAAAAAGAATGCCTTTTAAAGGTAGCGCCTTCAGTAGGTGGGCCCGTGGTCAATTGTTAAGGCATAAATTTTGAATGTGAGCATGCAAAACAAGGGATGACATCAGCAGAAATGAGGTTGCCAAGAAATTCAGGAATTTGGTACCTCGCTACTTCACTAGCTGGCAAATTTCAAAAATCTGGCTAGCGAGGTAGCGACTCACCGAAAAACTCCAAAATCTAATGAGGGTATAATAAGTCAACGTGGGTCCCACTTGCAAAAGAAACAACAAATTAGATCATGCCAAGTGGCAGTGAATAGGAGGTGGTGTGGCAAGATCCAAAGAGTTCAACAAGATCGTGCCACATGGCACATCCAATGGTCCTCGCTATCTCGCCAAGGAGAAGTTGCTCACACAATAAAATGGTGAAGTAATGAGAAGATGGCATGTGGCACTAATGAGGATGTCCAGTCAGAATATGACACATGTCATTGCTCGGATCTGAGCCAACCAATGAGTGACATGTGTCACCAAGCTGGTCAAACCTTGGGTTGACCTCAAATTTAGAGGATGATCAACAATTTGGAGATAGTACAAAATGATATTTTATTATTTTTTTCAAATACTACATGTACAATCCAACTTTTAAATCAAAGCAGGCTTTACTCTAAGGTTTTAACTTTAGATTTATCTAAATTTTTCAAATTTTAATTTTCAAAGATGTTGCAGACTGAGTGTTCTACCAGGGGAGCATTTTTCAAATTGAGATTCTGGGCATTTATGGAAGGCTAGATATGCACTCCAATATACCACCAGAACCGGGAGAAACTAGATTTTTTGATTCTGGAGTTGGTTTTTGCACAAGATGCCACTAATTCATTCTACATGAGGTTTTTTATCAGGTTCCATTTTTGCAACTATATTCAGCTACGAAAGTTTAGAATTGATTCCTAGCATGATCATGACCTGGGTATGGTTAAAAGGTAGTGGAAATGTAGTTAGGGTCAAATTTATTCAGATTAGTAAAAGCTCAAATTTTACCTAACATTTTAGTAATTAATCTGATATTTTGATGACTCATCAAGGTTTCATCATTTCAATGGAGATATTTCTCAGATCAACAATAGTAATGATAAAAAATAGATCAATTCAAGATGGAAGAGAGAAGAAAGAGGTTGTTTAGTTGCTAAGAGAGGGAATTTCAAGTGGACAGGTGGCAGTTGCATAACAGATCCAGGAATTCTTTCTTGTCTATATCAATCCCTTCCTTTCTCATTGTAAGGGTTCCAGTTCTTTGGAGAAAATTGGCACATTACTTTGATACCAAGGTTTTGGATCTAGTTCTTGATGCATTCCCATGACTGTGACCACATTCTTCAGCATATTTCCCTTGTATGAACAGTAGTAGGATGGTTAATACAGCAAGTTTTGGTCTGTTAGCTTTCTCTATGTTTTCATTTCATGCATATGGTTGTATTGTTTCAAAGAGATTAATACAAAGAACAACAAGATTTCATCAGTTTCATCTTGAATCTTGTCTCCTTTCTTAGTAAGCTTCAATTTTTTATGATCTTTGAACAAAGAGCCTAGGTCATAGTTGTAGTCCCTTAAGGCTGTTAAATGTTTTATTGTTGCTTATAACTCAAGGGGTTGTGTAAATGCTTCAATAAATCAACAGGGTTGCAAGTTTATTAAGGGGGATATCAGGTAAGAATGAGGTTTAAATTGAGCATATATGTCTATTTACAAGTTAAATAGATAGATCAAATATCTGAATATATGTATAAGTATCAAATATCCATATGTATGCATTTGATTCATGGATTTTCCCAATGGTTAAGGCACTAATCAGTTACAGGATCATTAGTTTCTTACTGCTGCATATCTAAGGGTTTGTTGAATTCAACATTATTAATCAAATGTTCTTTCCCTTTTATGTTGAAGAACCTAAATAGAATGCCCTCACTCAGCTTGTGAATATTCTAGATTTGCATTTAGCTACTACAGATCTGTGTCATTTCATGAGTTACTAGGAGAAAAAAGGGTTTCATCTTCTTAATAGATGCAGGGATATGTTTTTGCATTGGTACGGTATCAATTGAATCTTGAGTTTACCCACCTAGGTTTAGCAGAGCCTGAAGTAGAAGAAGGGTAATGCTTTATAGTTGGCCTATTGTCAGAAATGGCATGTTGAAAATGGGAGTTAGCTACCCCTAGATGTGTTTTGTTCTCATCAAGATAATTGGAAATTGGTAACATTTTCAAACACCAACAATCTCTTGAGATGGGAGTTAACTATTTCGACTATGCTAGCTTCTACTTTTTTGACTAACTCCTCTGACTTCAACTCTTTATCACAAAAATTTCTTCTATTTTGATCTTTCCAAATTTCCCACACAAGGATGGAAGGGAAAATATCCCACATTTTACTATAGATTCCATTGCATAGGTTAGAGGGCCAACCTTTGAGAAGATCAGTTAATGATTTAGGCAACAGGGAAGACCAACCTAACATATGTCTGAGCTAGTCCCAACAAGCTTGAGAGTAAGGATAGTTATATAAGATATGATCAATATCCTCACTATTTTACTTTCATAACACCCATCTTAATGGACCTTTGAAACCTAATTTATGGAATCTGTCTACCATCAAAACCCTATTTTGAAATGCCAACCATAATAAAAATCTTGCCTTTGGCAGACAAGAAGGATCCCAATAGAGTTTAAGTGGAATTTCTACTTCATCCCATCTTTTTGAATGTATCAAAGCTTTGTATCCATTTTTCACACTATACTTTCCATGGTTCGATGCCACCAAAATGAGCTTGTCATTCCTCTCAAGCTAATTAACTTTCCTATCTTGTATGATCATTTTGTATGCCTTTATTGTAGCTAGATCTACTTATATGTCCTTTAGAGGTTTCCATATCCATCTAGAGATTTCTTCCGTAGAGATCTTTGTTTTATAATCACTAACCTTACTACCCCAAAGATTGACTAATTTTTCATTGAGGTCCCCGAGGTTTTTATTGCTATCTATCAAGGGATGCCCATCCCAAAAATCTTCCCAAAATAGGGCCTTATTGCCTTTACCAATATCCCTAGTTAGGTATTTGCTAATGAGGTGGTGACACTTAACCATAAAGTTCCATGTCTCTGACCCTTTAGGAAGGGTTTTCAATCTAAAAATTGATAAAGGGTCATCTACATTAAGGTACTTATTATACATAATCTTGGCCCATTTATGCTCTCTTTCCACAAAAAGATGCGACACTAATTTAGCCCCTAAAGCTTCATTTTGCCAATATAATTCTTAATTCCTAATCCTCCAATATCCTTAGGTTTCCATATATTTTCCCATTTTATCAAAGCCAGATTTTTGGATTCCTCGCAATCATTCCAAAGGAAATTTTTGAACTTTGCCTCAAACTTATGATGTAGGTGCTTGGGTAATGGGAGGCAAGATAGCAGGTAAGTTAGGATAGCCAATAAAACTGAACTTATATTGATGTTCTTTCCAGCTTTTGAGAGCCACTTATCTTTCCAATTACCAATCCTAGCCTCCAATTTCTCCAAAGTACTATTACATACCTTGCTAGACTTCATACCTTTCTCTAACTCGATCCTGAGGTACTTACATGGGAATAAACCTTTTTTATATCCCATAATATGGTAAATATATTTTTCCAACTTTGGTTCCGTATTAATAAAATAAATCTTAGGTTTCAAATCATTCACTTTCTAACTAGATACATTCATGTGTTTCTTTATAATGGATCTTAAAACTAGTGCCTCTTTGACTGTGCTTTTTCCTGGTAGAATAGTATCATCTACATATTGTTGGTGCATAATGTTAGGAATATTTCTAGTGATAGTAATACCTTTAATCTCCTAGTTATTGTAAGCCTTAGTGAGGGATCTCCCAAAGGATTCAGGCATAATAATATAAAGAGACGAAGATAGAGGATCTTCTTGTCTAATGCCTTTAGAAGTTCTGAAAAATCCCTCAGGGGTGCCATTACTAAGAACTAAATTTCTTGTTGAGGAAATGTAATTAAAAATGAGATTGATCCATTGGTGAGAGAAAGTGGAATCTTCTAAAGTTTTGCAAAGGAATTGCCAATCAACCATATCATAATCTTTTTGGATGTCTAGCTTCATGAACATGCTAGCCTCTTTGTTCTTATAGGTTGAGTGAATAGTTTCTTGGATAATAAGAATGCCATCAAGAATGGATCTACTAGGTATGAAGCCTATTTTTTCTTTAGATATAATCTTTGGAAGGATAAGTTTTAATCTGTTTGCTAAAATCTTGGATAAGATTTTATAAATAGTGTTACATAATGTGATGGGTCTAAAGTCACCTGAACCCTCAGGCTTCGCCTTTTTAGGGATCAGAGTGAGAAAAGAGTAATTGATTTCAGATATGTGGTGCCTGCCCCTAGTTTTCATTTTTCTATCATTATCGAACTCTTTTAGGCCAGTTTTATGTTTGATGATTAGTAGCATTATTTTGAGATTATTAGTTATTGTTTCAGATTTAGTTGATATATGATGAGATTACTTAGCACTCTATACTTCATGTATGCATGATGGTTATTATAGTGTTTTCAGATATTGATGGTGATTAGTTAGATGGATTATATTATGTGTTATCTTATGGATACTTACCCCAGATTGCATGTGTATGGTGTGCGTGTATGTTTTCTTTATGCATGGTGTTTCTGATGTGGTTAAGGAAGGGAGTCATAGTGACTTGCTAGTTAGGATCTACATGATGCACCACTTCCTATCATTGTCTGTTTAGCTTAGAATATTGTGTTTGTACATGTGTGGATTTTATGCAGGTTACAAGTACTGGGTATCGACTTCTTTGAATTGCCAGGATGACTGTACTCTATCACATTATTTCAATGGTAAGAGAGGGGAGATAAATTCTTAATCCAAATCCTAAACCCTTAAGCCATTTGTCCTAGAAAATTGGGACAAGTATCTGAGTTGTTTAACCTCTGAATGCGTTGAATGATGTTAATTCATGATTATAACCCTTTAGTTTGATTTTGTATGTGTTTTGCTATGATGGGTTTTCATATTTTATTTTATGAGTCTTTGGTGAATTTTAGATTGATTAAGTCCAATTAAAATATTAAATTAATGATTTAATTTGAAAGAAAATTATTATAATATTTAAATATTTAATTATATTTAATTAATAGAGAAATTAATTAAATAAAAAGAATTAAATTTGAAGATAAAAGTTATAAGAATAAATTTAGAACATGATAATATTTATTTAATTTAATAATAATATGTTTAGAGTTCATTTTTAAATAAATGCTCAATAATATTATTATTTAAGTTAATAAATAGTTATCAAATTAAATGTTCGAAAATAAATTAAGAAGTGGAAAAAGAAATTAATTTATTGAAAGTTTCATGTTTGCATGATGCATGCATGAGATTAAATTTAATAAATTAATTAAAAGAGAAGTCAAGTAAAAATTAAATAAAGTAATTTTAATAATTCAATAAATGTGCATGGGAAAGAAAAAGAAAAGATAAAGGAAAGGTAAAGAAAAGTTAATAAAGATTTGAAGTCGGGTGAATAGAGAGCTCTCTAGAGTGAATGCACAATTTGTGCCCCAATTTTAGGCAAGAACTCCATATCACAATTTGAGGGTTCATTTTCAAAGGACTGCAAATTTTGGAAGAGGAAAGAATTTTATAATTGAGAAGTTTTTAAGAGGAGGGATTTCTCTACCATCTTCTTGGGCATAGCGATTAACATCAAAGTCCAGGTAGACGCTTGTGATTTTCACATAATTTATTACGCTCTTTCTTTCCTATCTTCTTCATGACTGTGGTTTGTAAATTTGAATTTTTCTGTGAAGAACTCTTGAGTATTTCAATATTGAATATTACTAAATGCATACCAGTATCTTCTCTATATTATTAGGATCGAAAGAAAAATAAATCAATTTGAAACCTCATTTCGTAGGTAAAAGAAATTGGTATTTAATCTAGGAGGGTTTGAAATAAACATATTTTTAGTTGGAAAATTCAAATAGTTTTCCATAATAATAATAATAATAAATATTAAATAAATAAAAATAAATAAAATGGGGTGGGCAGGGACCACAAACCCACACCACCTTCTTACCAGTCCAACCATCGTAGCAAGTACTGTTGTGACACCAGTACTCTATTGCAAACAATAGTTGTAGCCATGCGAGCTTTGAATGCAACACTTTTTTTATTATAATTTTTTTTTTAATATAAATAAAATTTATACGTTTTTAAATTTTTAATAATAGTGTTTTATATATATGTATCTATGTATGTATGTATGTGTGTATGTATAATTTATTATATATATTTAAAATTATTAAAAATTTAATTAATTTAATAAAGATTGTGTTATTTTCATGGTTAACTCATTATATTAATTAATATAATTAATTAAATTAAATTGTTATTGATGTTTTTATAAAATTATTAATAAAATAATGGTTATCCTATTAGAATGTAAAAAAATAAGTTATTTAAGAAGTTAAGAATAATTAATTAAAGGTTTTAATTATTTATTATTAAAATACTTTTGGGGAGCAAAATTGATTATTGTAATTTAATAATATTTAATTAGAATACTTAATTAAATTATTATTAAAATAAATTAGAATCATAAATTATGTATTAATATGAATATTTTATATAATTATTAATTAATTTAATTAAATGTGATTTAATTAAGATCAATTAATAATAAAAGGCATTCAATTAAGTTCTAAACTTATTTAATTTTAATAAAATTATAAGCTTCTTATTCGAAGATCAATAAATATTATTCTAATAATTTAAATGAATAATTACCTTTGATAATTTTGAAAAAAAAAATTACCTAAATTGATTAGGGTTAATTGCACAAATTATTTAAAAATAAGAATCGGTTAACTGTAAGGGTGAACTATTAGACTTATTTACTTGGAACTTACACTAAACAAAAATTGAAACCTTATTGTTTAACTCAACTATGTGTTTTCAAATCAAACTAAATAGTGAGACTATTATGTTTTCTATGTACTATCTATGCTTTAGGGTTTCATGGTTGACCTAGCTTTGACCGGTCTTAGGATGTTACCAAAGGCTCGAGGGTTATGTGATTGTGATGCTATGTTGATTTGATCTCGATCTTTTTAACCCAACCATGGTAATGTGTCTAGTATGATCTATGATGTGTGTTGATCTATTGATTGTTATTGCTTTCCAGTGTTCTTCTGTGACACCGAGGTGTTTGCTATGATTTTTTTTGGTGATGTCATGTAAGGGCATATTTGACTTAACCATTTTGAGTCTTCGATTAGTATTTTTGGGATGCTTTCTAGTTGCTCATAGAGAACTGATGTGAATATTGTGAGTTATATTTTGATGCTTTCCATACACTTGTATAGGACTAAGGTGATTTTATATGATTATCTAATTTGTGGTTTTATGAGCCTAGGGTAGGTAATCTACATGTAATATCGAGAAGTGGCTTGCAATGGAGGCTGAGGCCCTAAGTGGCTGCTAGGGTAACCCATTGTAAGTTGTTTAATAAGTGAAAACACTACACTAAATGAGAGTAAAATAAACCTAACAAGAGTCTTTGTATGTTCTCGCCCATGCCTTGAGTGCTAGTATAGACTAGGATGAGAGTAGAGAGAATGCTTGGTTGTGACCTTGCATCCATAGTATGCCTTGTCAATATGAGAGGATACTAGTGGCCGCATAGGGATCACTAGGGCACCAAGGTCCTAAGAGACTACCAAGGTAACTCTAGCGTGATTCGTGCAATGACACTTGCTTGCTTACATAGTAAGTTTCCTACATTTCTTGTGTGCCTCTAGGAATAGATGTTGAATTATCTTAGAACCCTTGAGTTAGAATACTTTTAGGATTTCCTAGACTTAGAGAGTACTTTTGATATTTGATTTGATATCCTGTTTGGGACTTGAGACTATCTCCTCAGCATAGTAGGAGTGGGCCATTTAGGTTCCATGTGGTCGAGTGGTAGTGATTTTTACTCTTACCATCAAGAGATCGTTCTGTAATCACCATGGCTAGAGCTTCCTTATCTACATTTCTTTTCTCTCTATCTATGTATCATTATGATGGATGGTTATATTTTATGATGGATTTATATATCTTTTATGGTGGATACTTTCATTTATTGTATTGTACTTGTATCATGGATCTGAGGAGGATGATGTATTTCTATTTCTACATATCTATATTCTTTTAGCCTTTCATACCCTGTGACATGTATAGTGGATAATTAAGCATTCCCTTGGCGAGGTGTTATAGGATAGCAATGACCCATCGATTCTCAAAGCTTCAATGGATTTCCATAGATCAAGGCCAATAATGTCCCAACATTTCTGGTAAAAAAAGACCTAAAATCCATCTACACCTAGTGATTTATTAGGGTTCATATTAAGTACCACCAACCTGACTTCTTCCAAAGTGATAGGATTATTTAGTGCTTTATTATCTTTAGCTGAGACTATTTTGGGGATCACTTTAAGAAAATTGGTTTGAGCTTCTCTGTTTGACCCCTCAAAATTATTTAATATTTTATGGAAATGATCCACAAAAATCTCTGAAATTTCTTTTGGATTTTGAGTTGGAATACCCATATGCTTTTTAATTCTAGATATTTTACTCTTAGCTCTATTACAAAGGGTAGAGTTGTGGAAGAATTTCGTATTTCGATCTCCCCCATCTAGCATCTCTCTTGTTACTTTCACCTCCAAAATATTTCTTCTTTGGATAATATATCCTCTTGTTTAGCAAGTAATTATTTTTCTTACCAGTAGCTATCATTAGTCATACCTTTCTTAATTACTTATAGATTTAATTTCTCTAATCTTTCTTCGATATCCAATTTTTCTTTAAAAATGTTGTTGAAATGTTCTTTGTTCCATCTTAGAATATTTTCTTTGAGCATTTTCATTTTTGATATAAAGATAAACATCCTAGATCCTTCAAAATTACCTTGAGGCCACCATTCTTTAATATTTTCTAGAAAACTAGGATCTAAAAATCACATTTTTTTGCATTCAAATAGGTTCCTTATAGGTTTATACAGCACAAAAAATCCAATCCTAACAAGGAAGTGATTAGAACTAGCAATCGACAAAATAGATGATTGGATATTCAAGTTATTTACATCCAAATCTCATTTATTGAAAAACCTATCTAATTTTTCAGTTATATAAGAAAAATCCTTCCTTCTATTGTTCCATGTGAAATTCTCATTATTAAGTGGGATATCAATCAAGTTATGAAAATCACACCATTTTAAAAAATCTTTAGAAGCTTGAGAGATCTATTGAGTTCCCCCTACTTTTTCATTCAATTTTAGAATCATATTGAAGTATCCACCTAATAATATCATACTATTCTTATGATCATTCATAAATATGTTCATTTCTTCCCAAGTTAATTTTTTCTCTAAATTATTCGTAGGATAGTAAATGTTTATAAGAATAAACTTGAGATTGGATTTCAAGCTTTTGATCGTCCTACTGATCCAGTTGTTGTTTACATTTAAGATGTCTAAGGTTACTTTCCGAGGATTCCAAATGAAGCCTAAACCCCCAGATGCACCTAAAGCTTCTTGCAGAGTGATACTCTAGTTACCTAACTTCTTACATAATTTAGTTCCTTCTATCTTATTTAGTTTTGTTTCTTGTAATAAAATAATCTCATATTCAAATTGTTTTAGGTTTTTTTTGGTAATCTTTTTCTACTATGGACGTTTAAACCCCTAATGTTTTATGTTGTAATCTTCATATCTCCTTGGGAAGGCACTTCTCCTTCCCATTGTTAAATATTTGATCAATCTTTTGTTGTTCTCTATCCTGACCATTGTGAGGCCTCACCCCGACCCATTGTAGCATAGTGATACATTACTATTATTTTGATATTCACGACTTGAGATGTCGAGACATTATCTGATGCTTAGAACATACTTTATTATTTCATGTTGTGTGATGTTACATTCAGATATATTTGATGATTTTTATTTAATGTTTCATGTATATGTATGTTGATGAAATCAGTAAATTTAGGATTGAGACTTTGATTTAAGAGATTTTAAATGATTAAGAATTAAGTAGGATGAAGAAACCCTTATTGATGTATGTTTTAATTTATGTGAATTTCTAATACGTATACATTTATGTACATGTGATTTTACGGGACTACTAATGTGTTCAATGAGTGTGTAGATATTTAGCCAAGAAACCCTATGGAGGAACAAAATTGATCTCTTTGTGCTAATTTTGGAAACCTTGTTGTTCGTAATTCATGTATTGTATTGTGAGATATATTTATGTATCTTCTTTGTTTAGTGAATGTTAATGTTCATAATTATGTTCTTTTAGTTTCGCTTGACACTCGTAAACTGGTTATGTTCTTCAGCATGTTGTTTAGGGTTAATTTTTTAACCTTTGGACCAAGTTGGTTTAAGTTAGTGTCAGTTTGCTATTAGGTTTTTAATTGAGGTTAGTCATCCCTAATCTGGATTAGTGCTTATTTGCATGTTAGAGTAGTTAGAAGGTCCTATTTTATTCCTAGATTTTATTTGGCTCTAAACCTCTTTCCTAAGGCTTAAAACTTGATATAATTATACCCAAAGGGTATGGGTATGGGTTAGGGGTCTTTTCCAACCCCTAAGCCCCTTTTATTGACTTTTGAGGTCACTCAAAAAGTCTCTTTTTGCCTTTGTGCGAAAATTGACCATGCTTATCTTGAGTTACTTCACCTCATCTCCACTTAGGGTTTAATCATAATGTAGGTTGAGTTAGGAGTTTCTAGAATTGCTAGTGGGTGGAAATAGTTATTGCACCTTTTGGTGGTTGAGTTTGAGGCCTATTTAGAGGCCCTTCTTGGACTTGTGGAGGTTGTTACCCAATCTCTACATTTAGAGAGGAGTTCTTGAAGATTGAAAGGAAGGAAGTGGAAACTCTACTCAAATTTGTTCATTGCCATTACCTCTTTGTACAGGTAGGAATTCTCATCTCCCTTGTTCAGATTTCATGTTTGTTTCATGCTTATGCTACCTGGTCATTGTTTGAATGCTTGTATGGTTGTGGGTATGTTGGGAAGCTTTGAAAACCATGTTATTTGAGATGATTTCCTTTCATGTTTATGTTGGATTTTTGAGATTTTTCTTGCATGGGTGTTTTGGTATTACTCACCCTTGGAGAGGGCAGAAGTGACCAATTTTGGGAAAGGTCTGTTTAGTCAGACTCCAACCAGTGTTGAGTCTCTTCTCAGGATGAGAAGAGGGAGAAATGGTAGGGTGTTATGGGCCCCTACCTGTCAGCATAAACCTTGTATGATTTTGGTATGTTGAATTGGAAGAATAGAAGTTATTGGTTTATAGCCTCGATTGGGCATCTGTTGGTGTTGTGCTTGACTTCTCCTGGTTGGAAGAATCCACCTTTCCCTAGTTTTGATTTATTGTGAATCCTATTGTGTAAACCATGTATGATTATGCTTGTTTGTTTGTCTCTTGGTTATGCTTGGTTGTCATCCGATCAGATATTTGTTTCCTCCATGGTTCTAGAAATGAGTTTGCAAAAAACATTATAAATCCCTTGATTAGGATCCTGAAGAAAATTTGATTAAATTGTTGAAATTTGGGATTGAGATCCTATTCTAAATTGTATTTTAAACCTAGTTGTAATTGGAAACGAAGCCGAGTTTTCTTCCTGATTCTTTCCCAGCCGAGCCTTTGAATCAGGTTTGCCAATAAAATTGGTGTTTTGAGCATAATTGGTCATCATGTGATTTAATTGTGAATTAAATTTAATATGGTTGAACATAAAAAAAAAGGATGGAATTGATGATGTTAAATTTGACAAAATTCCAAGCTTTCTTATATGTTGAAAATGAAAATTATGATCATGCATGTAGATTCAATTTTTATGATTGTTAGAACCAAATGATAAATTATTGCATTATTGAACAAAATGGATAATCCATATTTTTGGTATATTAAGTGTAATAAGTCCTTATAGATTGCTTTGAAGAGAAAAATGAATTTATTCCCCTTTAGTTATTAATTAACTGAAAATGTCATACTTAGAAAAAATTTAAAAAAAATATAGATTCACTTTGAAAAAACAAAATATTGCCTTATAAATCCATACTTAGAAATTTTGTCAAAAAAAAAATGTATGTTTCAAGAGAGTAAACTCTCTGTCTTTTGTATTGGAAACTAATTGTTACCTTTTTGGTAACAGAGAATCTAAAAGATTCTCTTATTTTCCTCTTGGTTCTATTAAATATTGTATTAAATTAAAAGAAATGGTAATTAAATATATTTTTTTTAAAAAGAAATTTTTAAACTAAGCTAAATATCCTAATATCCTCATCTCCCCACCTAGAAAACTTTTCCCAATTAATATGACTATATCTTAAGACTTGACCAAATGAGATTTTTAGGTGATGATGTCACCCCCTTGTCCCATCATTTTGGGCATAGCACAATGGGTATAAAGTAAAGTTTTTATTGGATTTATCAAATCAAAAGTCATATTAGGGATGACGTCATCGGCCACATCCACATTGGGTTGTAGATTTTGTTTTAAGTTTTTACTTAGCCTTTTGTTTGTTGGCCAGTGCTTGCCTTGGCCTTGGGCAGAGTGCTTACCCATGGCCAGCGCTTCACCTTGGGAAGCATTTGCCCAAGGTGTAGGTGGGTCTAAGGTAGGTAGGTGTAGGTGTTTTAGGGGAAAGTTAGTGGGTGTAGATTAGTTTATTTTTAAGTTTTAAATATAGTTTATTTTTGCCTTATCATAGTTAGTTTGTTTTTTTATTATGTTAGATTATATTGTTTTGTTATTTGTAAATAGTATTAATTTATAAGCTATTTTAGTATTTAGTTATTAGTTGTAAATTAGTTTAGTTTATTACATTGGTTATTAAATGGTATATTATTATTGTCATTATTAGATTTAATGTTAGTTTTATAAGGAATGTTAAATGTAGTTAGCTTAGAATAAAAATCTAAAGTTTAGGATAGAAATTAGATTGAAGTTAGTTTAGTTTAGTATCAATGTAGTTGTTTAATTAATTTAGAAAGCTTTAAATTAGTTAGAATTTAGTTAGTTGTTAATTAATTTATAGTTGATTTTGTTTAGTTATTTTCAATTAATCTAAACTCGAACACATTTATGTTGACTTTTTAAATAATGGTTTCATATTGTTATAAGTTACTGCAAGAATGTAAATTATGATCGATATCAACTTTATAATGAGGGTATTAATTGAGCAGTATAGGAAACCTTTACCTAAACTATGATCTTAACCTTATCATCTTAGTGTATTTTATTTGTCATAATTTAAAAAAAAAAATTGTGTGTTTTTTTTTTCCCTCGTAGTTATTTAATGTTTTTATGTGCATCTAAGACAACATCTAATTTTCTTTCATCTTTCCCTTCATTGTCTTCACTTTCCAAGTCTTGTAAAATCTGTTTCAATATATCTAGCTTATTATTTGAAATATTATCTTCTAAACACGGTAATTTCCTAATGTCATTCCCCTTATGGGCCTCAATTTGCTCTGTGCATAGTATATTTGTCCTTTTCCTATCTTTGTTAGCACTTTCTATATTTTTCAAATCCCTTCTTAAATCTTCACATGTGTAATTCTCTACTCCTAATTTTAGGATCCACCAAATAAGATTCTCTTTCTGAACAACCGTACTTCTATCTATATTTTTAAAACTAAAAACTTGTCTTAATTCTTTGGTTAAAGAATCTACATTGTCTTCTTTAGACTTGGTCAGACTTCTACTTTTTAGGTCTTCATCCCAAATCAGATCCCTATGCAAAAAATCATGCAACTCTTGTGTCGACTATCTATCTATTATGTTTAGTTCATTACTTTTATTCTTTTGATTGTCGACCAATCAGGAAGCGGGGCCAGTTTTTGATGTTGGTGTCTAACAAAATTTAGATAACCTGATGATTGCCTCTTTGTTGGGAGTGCCCCTTGTTTCCCCAATATCTTTTGACTGATGTTATGGAGATCTGAAATCCTCTTCTAGAATATTGTCCTCCTCTTTTCCTGCCATCTCCCTTTCAATTAAAAGAGATTTTTCTAATTCTTCTATGTTGATATCCCTACTGCTAATTGGCTTCTCCATATGTTGCTTTATTATGTTCTTTGATGACATTAATTCTACAATTTGGATACTTGATTTCTCAGACTCCATGTTTTTCCTATTACTAAGTGTTACATGTTTCTATGTATTGATCTTTTTGTGGAAATTCTTAGTATTATCCATTTCCACATCTTTAGGAATCTTCTATCCACCTGAAGGCTACAAGTTAGGATCCACATAAAAAAATTTCCGAACTCTTATGTTTGATATCTTAGTACTGCTATTGTTGCTAACTGGTGTAGTTGATTTCTCCTCTACCTTCCTTTGAGTATCTCTTGTTTTATCTAGTTAAATGATTTCTAAAGCTTTCTCTTGGACCAACCTTGTATCTGAAATGATAGTGTCTCTAGCCCTTGATGGATACACCTTCTATCTCTTATCTTTCCTAGATGCCCCCTCCACTTGGAATTGTTCTTTTTAAGACAATGCATCCTATTGAACATGTATGGGAGACTTTCTAAAAGATATCATCTGAAGTTCCTTCAATTTCCTACATTGCATAACAGGGAATATATTATTAAGGTCTGAAGAAGGCTACAAAGATTTAAATATGATTTTCCTATTATCATATAATCTTATAATTTATGATATTTTTCCTTCATAATTATGAAACTCTAGATTATAGATAGCTCTATTAGTAATCACTTTCTTATACATAAGAATAGAATTTGTAATCTTTCTTTTGATAAGTAATTTAACATTATTACACAAATGAAAGGAAGAATCCGTAACAATCAACTCATCCATAGATGAACCTAATTTCTTAATAATATCTATTTGTAAAATTTTAGGAGGGAGAGATTGTATGATAAACCATGATGGGATCATACAATCAAGCAACCCTTCCTTACAATCTAAAAACCATTCTAAAAATTTAATAGCGTAACCTTTGAAAAAATAGTCAAAGACAAAGTGAAAGTCTTTTTTCACATATTCATCATTGTAGTGTATATAAAGTAATATATCTAAATAGTGAGAAATACTTAACTAATCCTCTAAAAAATTCTATAGCCAGTTGATGAGGTTAAGCAACTCACACTTGGGGCCATTCCAAAAGGCAAATATTCAAACCATCTAGCAATCTAACCGTTTATTTTCACTATCTTAATTACTAATGATGATGGTATTATCCTCAAAGAATGGAGGAGCTAAGACTAGTGAAGATTTGGAGGACAGTTATGCACTAGGGGAATTGTTTTCCAAGACTTTCTAATGAGAGGGAACATATGACCTACATGAGATGCCTAGAGACTAGGTGTTATGAAAATCTAACCTACTAATATGGGTCTTAAATTGAAGGGGTGTACCAAGAGGTGCATATGATAAAAACCCTTTCTGCTTATGGAAGAACTCATTCTGATTAATTTAAGCATATTTAGTGAGGTTGAAAACCCTAATCTAATTATCTAAGATTTTCATAGAGAAAATAGCTAGGTGAGATCTAGGAATCCCTACTAGCATTGAAGGACAGAGGGGGGTAAACAAACTTGGAGTGATCATTCTAGTTCAAACCTATTTCCTCCTTGTGGGTATATTCTTGACCAATATTTTTATAGTTTTAGAGCAGAGACCTCAAGGAATTCTTTAGCTCCGATTAGATCTGATTGTTAATATGTTTTGTCATGGATTATGGTCATTCTCTTGCCTTCTCCTATCTATTTTTTGACTACAAAACAATGGATCGATGGGATTTGAGATTGCTATCTTTGGGGTTACTGGTCCTTAACCCATTATAAAATGGAGAACATAGTTGAAGTAGCATAGTTAAATCCTTCATGAGCATTTTGATGCTAGGAAAACTATGCTAAATTCAAGTAATACCATTCATCTTTAGGGTTTTTATCCTTCTGCAGTTGAGATCTGATAAATTTTGCGGGAGGTTTGTCTCTTTGATTAATCTTAAAACCTCCTTTTTTTGATCTTTTTGAAACATTCTCCATGTGCACAAAGAAAAGATTTTTTAGTATATTATAATGATGTTATGATGTTATCTACTTAGTTGGAGTATCTATTGCTTTTGGTTAGCATGTTAGATTTCCTATTCTTATGATGTTATTACACTTTAGTAGTGATGTCCTTATAAGACAAATTCAATTATCTACTTGTTAGTTTGGGATGTTATGCATAGGGGTTGGCTAGGACCTTTGAGGTTTTATGATGCTATTATGGTTTGGAGGAACTGTGTACTTAGTTTTTTGTTCCAGTTCATTGCAATGTTGCTTCTATACACTGCAATGTTGCTTTTACTTATTTCCCTTCACTCCTTTGTTAGATGTTTAGATTTACTATTCATGTTTCTGTCTTTCAATTATTGTTCAAGTGTCCTTGCCTTGAAATGTGGATCTAGTACTCCCTAGTGTGGAGGAAGTTTATTTCTTATCTTTTTACCTTTTTATCTCCTGGCATGCTATTTTGGATTCTTGTACAAAATTGTACATTCTCTCTTGAGAATGCAAAAGCTCACGTGGTGTGCTAGGTTTTCTCACATAGATTTTGGCACTTTCTTGTATGAAACTCCACACTAGTTGTGGGTATTTGGGTTGCTAGGCCAAGCACTTCCTTGTGCCATTTGATACACTTCCTCACATGAAATATAGTTTCTCATGTGGTGTGCTATACTTCCTTACACAAGATTTTTGTCTGCTATTGGTCCTTTCACAAAAAATAGGGTGCATCTCCATGAATTTTTAGGGATCAATTTGTAGTGTTTTAAGTACCCTTTGGGTTTACTTAATTTTTCATGCTTTGATAGATCTTAGATTCTTCATATTGTTGTCATCTTGGGTTTCTATTCTCTATTTATGTGTGTGTCAGTTCGGGTAGTGGCATTTGGAGATTCATTGGTTGTTGAGATTGTGGTTAAGTCTTCCATTGCAATCATTGTGATCCATGTATGATGTTTTGTGTACACTCATACTTGTAAAAAAAACTTTTTTCTTGGCTTGTATTTCAACCTGTTCCAAGGATCTCTGGGTGGGGCATTACATTTGGTATAAAAGCTCATGTTGCAACATTGGGATCTTTGTGTTATACTTCCACTATGGTTTTGTTTTTTTCAATGAGTATTGTTAGTTACTGGTTATTATTTTAATATCTTGTAGTGACTCTTATGTTGGTTACTCATTTTTTCTGACCTTATCTTGTTGCTTCCATAGTGATGTCTCCTGCATGTAGACCTAGTGATCAGGGTGGTACCCGTAGCAATAAAAGTTGAGAAGAACACTAGGAAGAGGAACATCAGGATGGAGAGGGAGAATAGGGTAATAATGAATAGAATGACATTGAGGTATTGATGCTAGTACTTTAGGAGATTCTTGCTTAGTTGGGCCCTTGTTTAGAGGAGCACCAATAGGATCATGATCATGAATAGGAATCTCATCATGGGGATTCCCATCAGTTAGAGCATAGAGAGGAAGAGCGTGAATGTGAACATTCTCATACTCCACCAAATGGCCAAGGGCACTATTGGGGTGGTAGGGACCACAACATTGAGGATTCCATCTGTTTAGATACCATGAAATCTATTCAATAATCTAAACCACCATTCCATGATGGTAAGGAAGGTGGCCTCAAGGTAGAAACTTGGTAATTTGACATGGAGCATTGTTTCACCATCTACCCATATGAAACCAAAAAATTATTACAATCTAAAACAAAGGTAGATATTACCAAGTAACAATTGTCTTTAACAAGATATCTTGGGTCTATTCAAAAGGCCCTGAAATACAAACTCATAAATCATGAATATTAGTGCTTGCATTAGTTGTTCCAATTTAGCAGTATTCATTATATTGAATTGACAATTGATACTTAAAACTATACAAAATAGACAACTACCAAAATATTGATTAATTAAAATCCAATTTGAACCTTATTCAGACAAATATGTCAAATACCTTTCATTATGTGAGTCTTCCTAAATTTATGGTTATTTGAAATTCTCTAACCCTATATTTGTAGGAATAAGTTCAACATATGATAAGATTTATGCATAGTTTTTAGGAAAAGTTTAAATAATAATAAAAATAGATCATTTTTTGTTTTATTTATTATTTTAGAGTTTATGAGTCTTATATTATTTATTCTAATTTTTGTATTTTTATTTAATAAAGTAGCCAATTTATATTGATTATTTTAATTATTAAAAAAATTAAAATTAAAATGGTTTTATTGTCAAAATCAAAATTCCAGATATATTTTTTCAATTAATACAAAACTTTTTTTTACTTACACTGAAAGGTTGAAGGAGAGCACTCAACAAAAATGAGTGTTTTTAGCATTGAATTATTTAGTTGGCGATCTTTGATAGCGAATTATTTAGTCAAAGATCAATATCAAATTGTCGAAAGCACCTCTTGAATTTTTTCATCATCTCTAGATTATCTTTTCTCTCCTATCTCCATGTGCAATCTAAATCTACAAACTATATCTAGGAATTAAATCGTAGAGTTGTATCTACGAACTTCATATAATATTTATTGGACTAATATTTATGACTAAGAAGAAACAAGTGTTGATACATTCTACAAATTTGCTGGTAATATAAACACTAAAATTTGAAGATTACATTTTACATAGCACCCCAACCATGAGCAACAATCTGAGACTTGGAAAGAGGATGACATCAATAAAAAGGAAGTATTTCATGAAATAATTCACATGCCTTTGTTTGTGATTCCACATTTTTCATCTACATCTATAAAATTTGAAAACATTTTCAAAGCAATGGTCATTTCCCATGCAACAATGTAAGTTGAACTCATCACATTGATTATTTGGGTATTGTGTTTAGTGTGGTGCTTAAGTCTAATTGATTCAAAAATAGCATGGAGTAGAAAATGCAAATCAATCCATACATGAACTTTCCAATATCAATCATGAGTTATGAATTCAAATCAATGTGCAGTGGAAAGTTTGGCAGCACTTTTTTAGAATAGTAATTTTAGATGGAAGTGAGTGAATAATAATTCTTTTTCCTTTAAATGAATGGTTCTTCCACAAGTGAATCAACAAAATGTGAATTCCTCTTCCACCTACGTAAGGAAGCTCCCCATACATACAAAATACACAATTACAAAAACTCTGGAAACCTTCAACAAATTTAAACCTCTAGTAGGATTTCAAGACTAAATCAAAAAAGGTACTAGAAAAATGGATGAAATCCCCAAATCTCATCCTTCCCAAAAGCCAAATGAAATATGGAACAAGGGTAAAATAACTACAATGATGAAACACAAACAATTCATTGAGAAGAACTATTCAATCCAGTAGGAAGAAATATCTACCAATAATTATAGGCAATAGCTTCACACTCCTCTCTAGACTCCACAAAAATAGGGGCAAGGAGCTATCTAGAATAGTCTAGGAGAAAACATAGGCCAAAACCCAAAATGCAAATAGATTTTTCAAAACCATAGATCAATCCCCACCAAAAAAAAATCCAACAAGCAAAAGATGAAGGCTAGAAAACTATATGCAACAAAAAAAGAAAGAATAAACCCATAATAGGAGCAAACCCTAAAGAAAGAAGTTAATGTTCATCCCACTATCATGCTTTTATAGGAAGAAAGGAATGAATCAATCAATAAGAAGTTTTCTTCCCTAAAATAAAATATGCCAAAGGAAAGAATAGAAATCATGTAGGCAAAAAGACAACAATTGAAGATCCTCACAATATCTAAAATTATCAGTAGATACCTCCTTCAATAAGTAACATGCCTCCAACCCAAAACTTGAAGGAAAAACCAAATCCTTTGCTTCCAAAAATCTCTAACTAGATAAAGGTTCATTGCCTGATCCATACCACAAAACCCCCCTTCCCCCATATATCTTTGAAGTCAATAAATTCCATTAGGGGAACCCAAACAAAACCCTAAACCCCAAGAAACATTCATTTATATCCCACCCTATAGGAAAAGAAATCTATCCTTAACTCAATGGAAGACTTTAGGATTCAACAACACAACATATAGATCTAGTAGGAGCAAAAGAGTGCTTCCACAAAGACTGGATTCAATCATGTAACACATTCCAACAATTAATCTAGAGAATACAACCATCATTAACAACACCTTCAGTGAAGGAAGATGAATGGAATGTCAAGACCTAGGACTATTTTCCTACTAGAATGGGCTTGGATGCAAAAATACAAGCCTCATAAATGGGTTTAAAGCATATTGTGGAAAGCAAGTATCTCTGTCTTATCTAACTATCTTTTATATATTCACTACAAAGATAGATGCATTAGAGAGAATTTTCTTTGATCTTCATTATGTCTTTTAAAGGCTTCTCTATGAAATTCATAAGATGAGAAGAAAACTTCACTAAAACCATGGAAAAAAAACACATAATTGGGTTATTTGGTCTGTTAGTAAAGCAACCCCCCTTGGCAAAAAAATACATGCAGAAGAAAGAAAAGCAACAACACAAAGAATAGTAAAAAGTGAAATGAAGATATTGGAATAAACAAAAAAGAGAGTAGAAGATAGTCAAAACAACTAGTTTAAACTATCAAAACTCAAAGAATGTGAGGCTTGCCAAAGAGAGAATAATGTATTAGAAGAGATTGAATTTAGCATACATAATTTAAATGGAATGTCCCATGATAGCTTACTTTTACAAAATGGTATCGAAGATCAAATCATATTATGAGAACAAATACATAATGATCATGGGAAAATGGTAAAGAGAAGAAGAAAGAATCAATCAGTAAAGAAGTAGAGGGAATTTTGCTAGGGGAAAGTAATAAAGATAGATTAGCAGTAGAAATTAGATTAGGAGATGATCAAAATTTAAACGAAATATTCTGAACAAAAAATCCCATAGAAAAAAAGAAGGGTACAACAAAACAGAGTAAAGGGATTAGTGCAAAAAAAGGAAAAAAAATTGAACAAAGAAGGAAATAGTCCAAAAATGATAAATGAAAATAATAGTAGGGCTCAAATAGATTCTTCCAAGAGCAAAACAAAAAAAATGATTCAAGGAAATTTAGAAGTAGAAGGGAATAGATAAAATCAAGAATAATGAATCTTGATTCCAATAGCTACATTGAAACACTGGAGTAATATTACAATCCAAAAAAAAAATGAAAAAGAGTTATGAATTCTAGCAAACACCAATGAATGGGAGATATCCCTTTGGATATGGACACAAAGAAGAAGAACAAAAAACTAAGAACATTAAGGAACCCTTCATACCAATAGAAGTATATTCATACATCAAATTAATAGATCTAGATGAACTAATAATCTTCAAGGAATAGAAGACAAAAAATAATCAAAATGGAAACACCCAAATATGGGAGAATTTTAGGGTTTTGAATGGCATAAATTAAACGAGTGAGAAAGAGGAGGTCAAAGTGATGGAACAAAAACTCGAAGAGAATAAGGAACAAAACATAGATGAAAAGGAACTAGAAGATCAAAAATTTAAGGAGCTAATAGAAGAAGAAGAGAATTAAGAAGAAGGAGAAAACTCTATTAGCATAAATTATGATTAATGCTCATTGGACAACCTTATGCATTTCTATTAATCAGAAAGGTTTTAAAACTTTGAAATGTGGCAAATAGAGAATGAATATAGGAAGAAAATCACTTAGGGTTTTTTTTGTTCGTGGAATCTTAAAAATCAGGATTTCTACAAACATTGGTTTAGCCATATCAAGGTTTTGCGAATCTTCATTCCAATTTTTGGGATTTTACTTAAACTATTTGTTTCACTTGAAAGATGTGTCTGAAGACACATTTTTATGCGTAAGCTTGGAGTTGAAGACAAATTTCAAAAAATAGTCCAATCTATTATTTTTTCACTCCTTAAAAAATATAACTAGGTTTTGATATTCAATCCCTACTTGCTAGTATTAAGTTGGAAAACCTAGTTTTGAGGCAAAATTGGAAGTTTGGTACGCTAATTCCATTTTGCCAATTTTGAAACAAATGCAAAAAAATTCAAATCTGGATTTTGCAAAAGCCAATTCCTATCATCTTCCAAGAACCAAACGGACCCTTAGGGAATGAAGAGAGGTTGATAGGCAAGCTAAGGAACAAATAAAAGATATTCTAAATTATAAATGCAAGGAAGGGGAAGAACCTTCCAATAGCTCAATGATGATTACACCTTGGAATGGTAGGGGTCAAAATGATCCTAGCAAGAAACACTTAGTAAAGTGTAACCTTGCCTTATTTGAATAAAACATTATATTAATTTAGGAAATAAATTTGAATAAAGAAGGAGACAAATCATAAAAGAAATTGGGAAAGTGGAGAATAGTAATCAAGGAATCAAATGGGGCATCAGGAGGATTAGGAATTATCTAGAATCCATGTAAGGTAGGCCTTCGTATTATGGAAAAAAATAACAATTAGATGGGGTGCAGAGTTTTAAGCTATAAACATAATCTTCAAATAATCCTAATCAATATTTATGGGCCTACACAAACAACAAACAAGAAAAAATTACAAAATAAAAATTAGTTTATTTATGGAAAATTACCCTAATGAAAATCTTGTCATTGGAGGAGACTTTAATATAATACCAAACTTAGAAGAAAAGTATGGGGGAGCTCAAATGAATGAACAAGCAACTATGAATTTCAAGGGTTGGGAAGAATAAATTACTAGAAATTCCAACTAATAATGGACTATTAAATTGGAATAAAAAAAGAAAGGACTTCAGTTACATAGCAGAAAAACTTGATAGATTCTTATTTAAAGGAGATTTAAGAAACATGGATCTAGGATTTCAAGCAACCATTCAGCCTATAATTGGTTCAAACCACTACCCTGTTAGAATAAAATTAGTTGAACCTAATAAACCATCTAGGAATCCATTCAAATGTGAAAAAATGTGGTTCCTAGATAAAAACTTCATGGAAAACATAAAACTATGGTGGCAAGAAGGGAAATTCAAAGGTTCAAAAATTTATGGCTTTGTATCTAAATTGAAAATGATCAAAGGGAAATTTTAAAATGGACTAAAAAATAATTTAATAATATATTTAAAGAAAAATTAAAAATTGAAGAATGCCTCAAGAATTTAAAAGAAAAAGTTATTAAAAAATATATGGGTAATGAAAAATTCTTCAAAGAAAAAAATTGTTAGCAAAATAGGAAGATATAGTGGTGAAGGAGATATTTTGGAGACAAAAATCTAGGAAGAAATGGTTAGTAGAAGGAGACAGAAATACAAAATTTTTCCATAATAGTATAATCTATAATAGTTCAATCAATAGAAGAACAAAAACTAAAAGTAGAAATGGAAATGTGGAAGAAAATCCCACTAAAATAGCTGAGGTATTTGTAAATTATTATAAAAACATCCTTAACAACTTTGAATTCTCAAATCAAATATCTCAAGTAAGCTGCTAAAAGAAATCCTGAGTTACAATAGATAATATAGCCCTCAATAAATCATTTTCTATGGAGGAAATTAAGATGGCCCTCTTTAACCTCAACCTTGACAGATCACCGGGATCTAATGGGTTCCAATCATTCTTTTTTCAAAAATGTTGGGAAATCATAGGGCAGGACCTATGGAAGGCAATAAAAGCCTCAAGAAATGGAGGCTCAATTTTAACAAAAATACCAAAAAAATATTCCATAGAAACACCAGGAGATTTTAGATCAATTGCATTAAGTAAAAACATTTCGGAAGAACAAACTAGTTTTGTGCCTGGATGATCCATTCTAGATGGGATATCGATAATTTAGGAAACTATTCATTCAACCTCTATGAACAAGGGAACTTGTACATTCATGAAACTATATATCTAGAAAGCATATGATTTAGTGGATTGGATATTTTTATGTAAAACTTTAGAAGTTTTCAAGTTTTCACACCAATGGATCAATGTTAATATTCAATTGTATTTCAACACCAAGAATCTCACTCCTCATAAATGGAACACTAAGAGGGGTTTTTTAGTATATCTAAAGGCATTCATCAAGGTGAACTAATTTCACCTTTCTTATTCATTATTATGGCTGAAGCATTTGGGAGATCAATAAAGAAAGCTCAAGAAGAAGGTAAAATAAAAAGTAATAACTGTAATAGAAAACATCCCTAATATAACCCACCAATAATTTGTTGATGATACTATTCTACCAAGAATCAACACTAGGGAGGAAACCCAAAATTTTAAATAGATTATACATGAATATACGGATGTATCAAGACAAAAAGTGAATGCTAAAAAATCTAGAAAAAAAATTATTAATACCTCAATAGAAATGGAAGAATATATATGTGTAACAATATGGGATATAAGAAGGGTTATTTCCAATTTAAGTACCTTGGGATTAATTTAGAAAAAAGGAGTAAGGAAGAATAAAGGATGGGATAATATTTTAGACAAAATTCATAAATAGATAGAAACCTAGAAAAAGGAAATTAGTAACTAAACTCGGTAGAGCTATGAAAATTAAAGCTATTCTTTCAGCTATATCTACTTATCAAATTTTGTGCCTTCCTTTACCTAAAAATATAAACAAAAGCTATATGGAAAACTCAAAAACTTCTTTTGGAGCAGAATAGGAGATAAAGGAAATCAACATTAAAAAATGGGAGAAGATATGCCGACCAAATGAACAAGGTCGATTAGGCATTAAGAATTTTAGCTGGCAAAATGAAGCATTGCGAGAAAAACTAGTAAGGTGAATGTACCAAGAAAGAGAAAGTAAATGGGCTAAAATTTATACAATAAATATTTTAATGTAGAAGACCCAACATCGCTATTTAGAATTAGGAATCCACCCAAAGGGTCAAAAGCTTGGAATTTCATGATAAAATGTCGATCAATGATTCATAGGTATGTCACTTGGGACACAGGAAGAGGTGATGAAGCAATATTCTAGGAGGACTCCTAGGATGGATTACCTCCATTAGATAGCACTAATATTCCCTTAAATGTCAAAAATGTGCTTGCAAATATATGGGGGATAGAGGTAGCTAATTATAAACATATTAGAAGGGAAAATGGGGAAGATATATGGGCATAGAAAGCTCTGGAAACTGTAGACTTAACATCAAAAGACAAAGAGAGCCTTGAAAGTATCCTCAAACAGTGATAGGTAAAGCATAAAGATAGGAAAGAAAAACTTATCTAGGGAGCTTCCAAGGAAAGATCATACAAAGTTAAGATAGGATACAATCTAATTATTAACTCACAAATATGGGAAAACATAAACATTCTTCTTAAGATATGTTGGGATCCAACATGTCTACCAAAGGCAAGAATCTTCTTATGGGAAAAAACAAATAAAAGAATTTTAACAACTGATAGGTTTACAAAGATGGGATCTAAAGGCCCATCAAGATGCATTCTTATAAGGAAAATACAGAGACCAAAAAATATTTACTTTATAATTATTCCTATGCTAAAGAAAGTTGGTATTGGATCTTACAAAAGTTAAGTTGGACTTTCCCTCTTCCTGAGGATCTTAATAGTCATCTATTGGGATGACATAAAGAAAATAGTTATAGCATATATGGTAAACTATGGAACATATCTCCTACCATACTAATGTGGGAAATATGGAAATAAAGGAATAGGAAAAATACTTAGCAACATAGAGCTAAGTATTCCCTCTTTTCTTAACAAAGTAGAAGCAAGTGTAATAGAAGTTATGAATAACTACTTAAGAAAAAAAGTCAAAATCGAAGGGACCATATGGAATGGGATGAAGAAGTAAAAGGGAAGTGAACCTTCCTAATCAATCCACTATTAGTCTATGAGAAAAAAAAATTCAAAAAGAAAGAAGTGCATATGGGAATCGCTACTAAAAGGATGGATGAAACTTAACTTTGATGGAGCATCAAGAGGTAACCTAGGAAAAGTAGGAATAGGTTGTATAATTAGGTCAAATTCTAGAGAATGAATTATTAAAAGAGCTAAATCATTAGGGATCACTACAAACAATATAGCATAGTTAGAATCTCTCAGTGATGGGAATAAGAATAAAAAGGAATATCATCAAAGTTAGAATCTCTAAGTGAGGGGCTTGCACTAAGCTTAAAAATGAGAATAAAAAGAAATATCATTCTAGGGGATTCCCAAATCATTTTAAATTCCATTATAAAATAACAAAGCTCAGATTGGGTCATACACTCAAAACTTGAAAGTATTCTAAGTTTAATTGACAAGTTCGAATAAACAAGGTTTAAACACATATTTCAAGAAGGTAACACAAAAGAAAATTCTTTAGAAAATAAAGGAGTAAAAGGAGAGGATTTTATTCTTCTTGAGCATCAGTATTGCTTGTAGAATTTCCCCATTCATGGTTTTCTCATTCCTTCCCTTATCCTTAGTTTTCTACTTTGCCCTTTCTTTTCATTTTTCTTTTTTTAGTATCATCCCATTTAATTTTAAAAATTAACTTTAAAATGTTAAGTATATATATTAGTGGGTTTCTTAGCCCCCCGATTACTAGAGATTTATTAGAAGATCAAGATCACAAGTGATGGAACAATCATGTTTCTTACTAGGCATTAAGCATGACAGTCAATGATTGATATGAGTGTAATGTGAGTATCGCTCTACTCTCTAGATCTTTCTAAGTCTTTCACGTAGATCCTTGGCTTCTAGATTCTATCTAATCATGACCTTAGTGTGTACTCCTATCACTTTCAAGTGTATACAGCTAGGTGTTAGCTATTAGTCTTTGTAGATCATCATGGAGTTGGTGATTTCCTTGTATCATGCTCTGGAAGTCCACACTATGGCTTTTCGAGGGACTGTTAAACCAGTGAGATGGAATAGAATTTTGAATTTGGTAGATGACATGACAAGGGTCACTGTCCACTAGGTTATAGGTGAGAAGGCCTTTAATTATGATTTCATTTGACATAATAATATCTTTGTCATAGGGTCCTTCGTAGGATGTTTAGCTAGGGCCAAAGTTGGGAAGCGAGAGATTATTCTTTTGTTTCTAAACATCTTTTATCTCATTTGGTTAGAGGGTCTTGAAAATGTAGTTCTCAGCATTGATCATAAATTGATGATTCCTCTACCCGAAATGTATATGTCACATCCCTATGGCAATCTAGGTTTAGCTAATGTATCAAGGCAACCAACTCTATACATTCATGACAACATTCAATTCTTTAAGATATGGCCAAAGATGGAAGCTAGTATTAATTTTTTGCTTCAATGGAAGGGAATTATAGAAGAACATAACAAGAATTGGTTATTTCAATATCTACAAATTTTTGATGCCTACATTGAACCAGGGGTGGACTTTGATGATTTCAACAAATTGGAGTTCTCACTACCAAATTTGTTCAAGTTAAGCAAAGAGTAATCGACTTTTGTGTTCCCACCAGGATCCAGGGCGAACAATCCAGAGAAAGCAGGTGATATTATTATGTTTTGTTGGAAGAAAGGGGAGGATGTGTAACCCTCTAGTATTATGGGTAGGTTTTGGAGAGGATGCCCTATTTTGTGATAATTTTTTAGTTCTCCCCATTTTCTAGATGATGGCTCCAAGCTGGGCTTATTTTCATTCAAAATTTGGTTGGGTAGTTGGGTGGTCATTTCCTTTTCCTATCTCTAGGTTTTGCTTTCTCTATTTAGTTTCCTTGAGTGTCTGGATACATTCAATTTTGTATTTATCTTTGAATGTTTTGTCTAGTTTCATCTTACCCTGTTAGGTTGTTTTCATCTGATGGGTTTAGCAATGTTCTTTGATCTTTCTTGACTTGTCCTAATTATGTTTTGCAATACATATACATATGCAAATCACTAATATAAGGTTACTATTGTAGATATGATGAACAATGACATCTTTTTTCTGTCTTTCTAGAACTAATGGCAATCTTATCAATCAATTTTATTCTGCTTCTCATTTTACAATTTAGGCTATGTTCATTCTAGTGTTTAGTTTAAATTAGCTCTATATCCAAATCAATCAATTTTTAGACTAGTATCAACCTAGCTATTCGAACGAAGAGGTCAAATCTCCATTGTTTATAGTTTAAATATTTAATCCTAACCAAAATTTTCAAGTAAAGTTAGGAAAAAGAGATTAGAAGCCTTGTAAAATTAAGAGTTTCATTATTAATTTTTTCTATTAACTTAATAATTTGACCATTTTTTAACTTGATTTGGTACATTCTCACATTAAAATGGATACAGTATCCAATAAGATGCCATGGACTTTAGATCTTCCTCTATTTTTTAAAAACTAACATTTAAAGATGTATTGAAATGTTTGAGTTACAAAATATTGATTTGGAATAGCAAATATAGACAATCAAGTTTATATTCAAATGGGAAAGAAGTTGCAATCCTAACCATCAAATGCGCTAATGTCTTATCACTAATTTTAGTAATGATACATGATAACCATTAGAAGGGGAAGAATGTCTCCCAAAGTTTCCTCCTAAGTTACAATGGCATACACAAATTGAATGAATAAGAGTTAAAAGAGATACATTTTAAATAAGATTTAAAACTAGGGCATGCCCCTTTCATTTATATAATTTGAAAGGACTTAGGTCTCGGGCAAGATTGGAGGTTTCCTTCTTCGTTCTTTCCTAGCAGTTTCCATTTCAATAGAGAATCATGAATCATGTATTTTTTACTTTTTTATTAATATAATTTCAAAGGCTTAGGTCGTTTACAAATAATAATAATAATTGTTTAAATTAATTAAATAAATGATTTTTAATAAGAAAGTATTTATTTAATTCTTATATAAAAAGTAGTTTTAAATTTACTATTTAAAGTTTTTAAGATATTATTTAAATTTATTTTCTTTAAATATTATCATTGTATTTATATTTTTTATTTTATTCATTCAAGAATATTATTTTTTAGTTAATAAAAAGAAATTTTCGTTATAATTATTTTAATTAATTAAAAGTTATTTTTGTTTTTATTTTTATTGCTAAAAGAACAATTAAATTAAAGAAGAAATAGACTTGTTATACTATAATTTTTTAAAAAAAACATACATATTTTTTTACCTTAAAAACATATTTTAAAAAAAAAATTTAATAATTATTTTATTTAATTTTCCTATTATTTTATACAATTTTATTATTTATTTTTTATTTTTAAATTGATTAATAAAAAAGGTAGTTAGTGAGAATTATTTTACTCATTGAAAAATAGATAAGAAGAGTTTTTTCAAATAAAATAAAAAATATATAATGTTGGACATCATTCTCACATTAAAAGTCTATCGACTAATTATATTAACAAGTCATTTATTTAGTGCTTATGAAAATTTAGCTTAACAAAATAAAAATACGAGGAGCCCAAAAATGGGCTCCTATAGTACAAATAAATTTAGCCAATCATATCTAAGATAAAATTTGGGAGCATAGGCAAGACACAAACTATTTGACAAAATTCCTAAAAAAATGTTTTCCCATGGAGCGCCTTGATTGCCCCATATTAGCACAATGAATATTGTGCAAAGGCATTAGAAATTTGCAACCAAATACAATCAACAAGTGCGATGTGAAACGCTACAATGTTTCCACCATTTGAGCAATTATTCATAATGCATAAGTATAGGGGATTTACATAGAGGTAGTTGCAATTACTCTCGTAAAATATTATGCACATTGTAGCTATACATTGATATATATTGTTAATATAATAGGAAATTGTACCAAAAATTTACCATAAACATTGGCAGGGAATATTTAATTTTAAGGGAGTTGAAACTAATGAAATAATTAGTTTGTGTTTGTGTTTTAGGTTTGTGACTTGTGATGTTATTAAATTATGACAACCTACATTTATTGTGTGATTTTCTCTTTTCCTACCATTTCATCTCCTTTTATATATCTCTCTTTAGACATCATCCAATCTACTCATGCTTCTTATACCACTACTAAGTGCACTTATAAACCTTCAATATACTAGCAAAATAGTCTGATAGACTTAAGAATAAAGTTTATGCTATGTCTATAGCTCTTACTCTAGATATTACAAACAACCATCTACATTGCACAATTTAATCATCCACATTGCACACATATAGCACTTGGAATTGTTACTATGACTCAAACATAATCTCTTATTAGTCCCACCTATATATAGGTGGGAACTAATGTTTTCATTGAAGGTATATGCATTAGTTTTCCTTGAAAATTGTGCAGTCTAAAATATTTTCCTAAAGTTTGCTATGGTTAATAGTATTTTTATTTTTATTTTTATTTATTGGAAGATTATTTCTTTTTTTTGGATTGGCTATTAATATTTTTTCTAGGGTTTTAATTATTTTTTCATCTAGAAAAAAGATTTTTTTTCCAATAAGTACACAATCCCACATTTTCTATGGGCTAAAAATAATGTCGGCATCAAATAAGACAAGATCTAATAGTGGAGGAAGACCATCTAGATGGTTCAGTGCTTTGACCCAAGACAAACAGACAATTATTTCGCTCAAAATGAAAGTGCAAGAAGTAGCAACAACAAAAAAAGTGATTAGGTCATATCCATAATTTAGGAACACCAGCAAAAGTCAAAGGTCATCATTTCACTAACAATCTCATGGAAGCTCAGGTTATTTTATATGTTGTGGAATAGTGTTTCTTGCAGGGATGGCGTAAGATTATCTGTGAGTCTGATTCCTAGGTGGTGGTGAACTTGCTTTCTTCGTAGGAGCTTGACAATGTTAGTTGGTAGCTGGCCACTATTGTTAATCAGATTATTCTCTTCTCTACCTCTTTTTAATTCATTAGGTTCACATATATTCCTCGTGAATGGAACAGACCTGCTGATTGTTTAGCCAAATGGGCTTCTAGTCATGATCCGGGTTGGAATATTATGGATAGGAGGCAACTTTCCTTTGAGATGGTGCAAGAATTTGATGATCTTGTTGCTTAGGATCGAGCTCCTTGTTGAGCTCTCCTTGTTGTATTCCTTTTTGTCTTAATAATTTTTTACCCCTCTTTTTCCATTTAGCCTTGGCTAGGCTTAATGGCCATGGCCTACAACTACAATCCTACTATTCTTTTCACTTCATTACTATTATCTTAACCCTCCTTTATCTCAATTGGAGAGGCCCATTTCTTCTGGCATATGGATACAGAAAATGATATTTTTTAGTTAAGGATTCAAACATAACACAGTAAAGTCACATCAATTTAGGTCTTTCTCATATGGCTTTTTATTTTTTGGGTAGCCCTATGAACTGTATTCTTAGATATTGAAAGAGAACAGAACAAAGTTCATCAATTAAGGAGGGGATTTTAACTAAGATTTCGAGTTGGCATTTTTGTAGATTGAAAAATATTTCTTCTATAAATTTTCAACAACAAGGTAGTACCAGTGGCAATGTGGTTTACGGCTTAAGGGTGTCATCTCTGACACCCAGTCAAGGCGAAAATAGTTCTGCCATTGTTACTAGCGATGCTTTTTCAACATTTTTTGACAAATCACTAGGAATTTCAAAATGGTCTTTCTCGAATTACCCACCAAATCGACTATGACAAACTATTGTGTTCTTGTTGATGATTCATTCAAAGAAAGGAAATGAAACCAAAAAACCATAGAAAACACAAAGCATATGTATAAATAATCTTTATAATGAAATCCATATATCTACGACCATCCAAACATTTGTAATTACTAAGGAGGGGTTGTGGCATCAAGATGGTATGAATGGATGATGTTGTAATCATTGCTATGCAATCTTTGCTTCAAAGGCTTTCCTTTTCCTTTTGTTACATGGCGAAGGAACTTAACCAACTTCCACCATCCATTGCAACAACTACTTTCACGACTAGATCAGCATACACATGTGTCATGCTCTTTTCATTTTGGTAAGTGCTGAAATTTATGTTACACATGGAGGATAACACTGACTGTCTTTAGACAAATTTAAAGGGGAGTCTCACTGGGATGTTGTTGTCATATCCATTTTTTTAATTAATGGAGGTTCCACATTTAGAAGTGACTGCAAGATGTGTAAATCTAAGAAGAGAAGACAAGTTAGATGGGAGGATCTTCACCCTCTTTTTGTCAAAATAAATTTTGATGGTGCCTCAAAAGGTAACCCAAGTAGCTATGGGACTGGAGTTGTAATTCAAAATCACCCTCAAAGAAATATTTTCATGTATCCCAAATGGTTCAAATAATGTAGCTGAGGCAAGAGCATTCTTGGAA
This sequence comes from Cupressus sempervirens, assembly GCA_028749045.1. Lineage (NCBI taxonomy): Eukaryota > Viridiplantae > Streptophyta > Pinopsida > Cupressales > Cupressaceae > Cupressus > Cupressus sempervirens. The sequence continues at coordinate 203,682,946 of CM053784.1, forward strand.
GGGATCACTTGCCTTTATCTCATCTATTTTGTTTTATCTTTCTTGGCTTTTGGGGATTCCTGTAGATGGCATTTGGGTTCAGTTTTTGGCTGAGGCCCTTTCTCAGTTTTGTTTGTGCAAGTATGGGAGGTTTTCTTTCTAATTCTTTTTTGTTGGAGTTTTGAACCAGTGTTTTTGTAATCCTTCTTTGATTAATAAAATCTTATAGTGGTTTGCCACTTTTGTCTTAAAAAAAAGCATATCTTATTAATAACATTTCACCTCTTTATTCCCAAGAATGTAATGGATAAAGGAATCGATCAAAACTCCCAAAAAAATTCAGAATTTTACAAATAAAATCTGCTCGTAAGTTTTTGATTTAACAATACTCAATTGGGATAAGCAAAAGACCCTTTGAAAATTAGATTTTCCAAAACCCAGAATATGAATGAATGGAAATAAAGAGTGTATAAATTAAATAAATTTTAAAATAAAAATCTTCTGTACAGCTTCAAACCATATTCCATCAATTTTAATTAAAATCTGCATTATAGGTTTTAAACTAAACATAATTTCTTGCAATCGGTTCAAAAATAACAGAATTTAAAATAGTAGTAAATTGATTTGGAAATTCAGGATGTAAATGAACTACACCCAAAATGAATAGTAACTGAAATATTATTAAATCTACAGACAAACTGACAAATTTCCTGGCTATCGAGACAAACTGATTGATTCCTAGCTATCGACAGCCAGAGGTAATAAATTTTTGCATTTTTTTCTTCAACCTCTGAACTATGATTCTTTAAACAATGTGCATGCCATCATAATTATTTTGGTGGTTACATTATTTCAGTTGCAATCGTTCAACTTTCAAAAGATTAAATAACTTCTTGGACATACTTATACAATATTGGAAAATATAAATTTTATAATAATTTTACATTTGAAATATCAATATTTTGATCTTTTCCCAACTTTATACTGAAATGGAATATATATTTCATTAATATATCAAAATGAATGATTATTGAGGATGCTTGGGTTCCTATGCATCAATGTTAAATTCTACAATAGAAATAACATTGAATGGTACTGTTGGTTTGCAATCCTGATAGAAACCAATACCAAGAAATTGTAACACTTGTGAGTTCCTAATTAGAAAGGCTTATCACATTGGAAGTTTACCTAATTAGAAAGGCTTATCACATTGGAATTTTTATTCATAGAACGTGTACAAATTAAAGACACCTCAATGTTGATCCCTCCAATAATTGTTCACATTGGTAGACATTCATAGATTTACTAGTACCACTTAAACATTTGAAACAAAAGATACTATGCATTGTCAAAATATCACAGATAATAATCAAATTGTTAGATAGTGACTTGTATTTGATGTAAGTAAGTTGTAATAATTTAATTTAGTATATAGTAATTAAATTTAATAATTATGATTTAATTAGGCAGATAGTAAACTCTTAATAATTATAATTTGGTGATAGTGTTTAATATAATCTAATCAATATTTTTAATGTTGATAGGGAGAAAGGGTAGAGTGGGATGGTGAATGTTAACATTTACCTTTGTAAATTAAATTTGACAACCATCTACATGTCAAAATTTTAATTTTTTTTTATGAACATAATATATTTTTAAAAATAATTTAATAAATACTACATTAAATATTTGCTAAAATTAGAAATTATAAAATTATAAAAATTATATTTTATATAAAAGGTTAAAAATTATAAAATTATAAAAATTTCACATATATACATTAGAAAAATGAAACATCATAATTTAAAATAAAAATACTCAAATTTAATTGGTTGAAAGAAAAGAATTAATTACTAGATAGATAGAAGTGATTGCATTACATAGCAAATACAACAAGGGCCACGTAGTGGCTAAGTACTTGCCTTTAGTTAGTTATGTAAGTATAGTTATTAGTATTATTTATTTTTAATTTTGAGGTAAACTAATAGATATAATTTAAATTTGATTAAATGTGTAAGAATAATGTTTTTTAATTTTTAGTTTAAAATTATATTACAATTTCGAATTAACATATATACTGAACAAAAAATAGTTATAATATGACTAGTATTATAGTTTCTATACAATGACTTTAAAAATAAATATCAATTTAAATATACATTATAATTAAAACTAAGGAATAGTTAATAATTTCAATCTTTGACAATAGTTTATATGTAATGGTTATGATGAAATTAATTTTTTCTTCGATTCATCTAATTTTGCACTTATTAATTGACTAATTTTTTCACATTAATTATTTTATTACATTTTAAACATAAACATTTACTATATATAAAATCTATTCATCATCATAATTTATTTTGACATTTTTACAAACTATTGAACATTATAAAATTTTAGAAATCATAACAGACAAACATAAAAAATGGTCATTAGTAAGCAAAAACATATGGGATCGAAAATGAGTTGGAGGAAATAATGGCCATAATAATGAAGTAAGACATAATATTTATATTTTATAAAAAAACATATATCAACAACTCATAAATGACCTCAATACATTCAACTAATTAAAATACAAAAAAATAATTTGTAAAGAATAAAAAGTTAAAAAATTGTCATGTATCTTTTTAAAACATAAGATATATAAACACAATCACATTAAATGAATTATAATTGATAGATTGGAGGTTATTTAATAACTTGTTAACAATTTATAAAATGTCACAATAGTACTTAGTCTCCCAGTAAGCACTAATAAATATCTTATTTTTATCAATTTTTTACCATTATCAAGTTTATTATCCTTAGAATATGAATAAGCTTGACCTTGATTCTATTACCTTTCTATTATGTACAAGTAAATAAAATTCCTTATTTGGAAACTATAAGTAATCCATATAGACAAAATCATAACAAAATATGAAATTTTGATTTGGCAATGAGTTTTAAAAACTTAACAATAGATAATATGATTGGACTTTTTTTTGAACATTGGTTAATGGTAGAATTTTAGTAGCCTATAAAACATATTTTAATATGAAATGTATATGATGAATGAGAATAAGAATTAAAAAATGCCTTAATATAAAAAATAGTTTTTTTCATGGTCTTCTCTAGTTTATATAAAATAAAATGGATGTTAAGAAGCGTGAATGATTAAATATATTACAAAAAATATTATTCAAAGTGGACAACTCATCACTCATATTCTTTAGTAAAAGATTGATTTGTGATTACGATAAAAATATTTTTTACAACATAAAATAAATAATAAATTATTTAAATATATTAAATTATATTATATATAGATTATATAATAATATATTTTTTAATTTTACAATTTATTTATAATATGTATATACTACAAGTAATAAAATAAATATCTTATATATTATATAACTATGATATATTATAATATTGTTAAAAATATAGCAATAATATACATATTGTGATATAATTGCTAATAGATTTATTTATTGAATATAATTTTATTTATTATTAGTTTCATAGTAAAATATACTAGCACTTGTGCCATAGGAGGTGTAAGAGAATAGCCGATAGACAATTTTTTAAATGTTTTGACTTAACTACTTATATGCCCAACTATGTAAAATTGAATAGATTATCCAGGTAATACCTATTGTGTGCATCATTTTCCCCAATCAAAGAGTTTTGTTGGCTCATGTAGTCATGGCATGAAAAACAAAGTTTCTCAATAGATAGGTTACTTTTGCACAAATTATTATCATGGAAGATAGACCTAATAAATCAAGAAATAAGAAAAGGAAAGGTATCTCAACATGTGTTGGTGTAAATAAGTATTCACTTATTACACTTACTTAAATTTACTTAGGTTAATGCATTATTTATTTATTTTGCATTATTTTATTTGTGAGACACTTAGGAGTTTGTGCACACTTGTGAGTTGTCTTGATGACATCACGGGGGTCCGCACCTCTTTTAAGCACATGTTGTCTACAACACAGGAATCTTCTACACACATATGACACTTAGTCATTCTTATCTATTCATCTAGAATGTTGGATAAGATGCTTAGTTGTCTTATCTTCTGGTTGTTTCTAGAGACATTCTAGGTGCTTCCTGAGAGGCCTTTATATACAGGCACTCCTAGTGTGTTTCAATATCATATTCTAAATAGAGCAACGTATTCAGATGTACTCTAATTAATTGATCATATCCATTTTTGGTCTACAATTGTGCTTGTGTTTGAGTTCTTAGTTCCTAGGTGAATTTTTCCCTAAGGCAAATTCTTACATGGTATCAAAGCAACTTGAAGACTTTCTCATCACATAGCCATTTTGAGACCATGCTTGCTTCATCACCTCAGCCCAAATTTGGAGTACTGCAAAAATCGAGAGTGTCCAGCACTAGATTTGACCTCGCCATTGCATCTAGAATGGTGAATCAATGGAAATCGGCTACAAAGCTGCCTACCCTAGGCCAAAGTCGATTGTGAGAAAAAAAAAAAATTTGCAAACTGGCACCCAAAGGACTGATTTGCAGAATTGGTATGATCATTTTAGATCTATAAATTTAATTTTCAGATCTACATTTTTTTCATCTGCATCTCTACTATTTTTTCGGATCTACATTATTTTCTAGAAATTTTTTTGCCATAGGGCCATAGGAGAGATTTTTTTGCAGGTGAAGATTAAAGCTTGTTGGTGCAAATCTGATATTTGCATCACATTCAGAAGGTCCAAAAACCCCCAGATCAGATTTTGTTTCATCCAAATCGAACATCTGAGGCAAAATCTAGAGCCAGTTATTTTTTGGAGACACGGCGATGATTCTGAAAAATAATAGCAGCAACGATTTTTAAACAACGATATCTTCCTAATACGGACTCCTTTTTGTGAGCAATTTTTTTTGGTTTGGGGTAGGATTTCATGATCTACACATTAGTGTAGGTGGTTTGAGATCTTTGTTTCTAAATTTTTTTGCAACTCCAAAATCTCGAATTTGTCCACTTAAAATGCTTGGTACGGGCTCATCTGGACTCCAAATTAGGTTCCATTTTTTTTGAAAGTGCATTTTTTTGTCTACTTTCTAGATCTACAATCATATTATAGGTTTTGTAGATAGAAATACTACTTTCAGAAATAGGTCCTAAATTGGCAAGTGGCTTTCAAGGGTCAACAACATCTTTTTTGGGGGGGTTCTTCTTTGTTTTGGAGGTTTCATTGATTGATCCATCATGGAAGAGGAAGATTTGATTGAATGGACCCCACACAACTATCATGAATGGAGTTAACTTGCTATTAGATATCTCCGTCAGCATAAAGTACTACCCTATGCACCAGATCTTGAGTTTACTTTTGATCAGTGTGACATCATTTGTCATACTCTCTATTCATATATGAAATATAAAGTTCTAGAAAAGTTGATCAAAATTAAGTCATCTAATCCATATGTTTTTTGGATGTATCTTTGGGAGCATTATGGAGATCCTACTATTCCTCCATTCCTAGAAGATCTTCTTCCACTAGTTGCAGCTGGCTCCTCTTCAGATGAGATCACACCTCCAGCTCCTGTTGCTCCTACTAATCCTATTTCAGCCACAGATGCTTCAGAATCAGTGTAGTAGGATACTTTATGTCTTCCTACTCTACCTTCATGTGAAGACTTCCTTTTAGACAATGCACAGTTGTTCGTGGAGTCTCACATTGAAGATGTGGGAGACATTATTGATGACATTTATCTTCTTTTTGAGGCAAATATTCCATCCTTTGCTGCAGTGACATATTCATGTGCTTCAGCACTGCAGGGTACTCATGGTCTTCTAGGTGATGATTTCTTGCCAAACATTTCGGTTCTATTCTTGGAGTCACACACAGTAGATATGGGAGACTTTTATGATGATTTATCGCTTCTCTTTTCTGAGGAGTCTTCTACAGTTGTTGCAAGGGCCCACTCTGACCCTCAACTCCATGCTCTACATGATCAATCCTTGTAGATTGGCATGATTGTGGATTCTTCTTTACAACATCTGTAGGAGGTCTTCTCATTAGTTGAGAAGACTGTTGGTTTCTTGAGATAGGTTCTACCTCCTTCTTTGCTCGATCTTCTCTTCTCTTCAATAGTTTTGGAGGAAGCCATCATCAATATCAACATAAGGACTTTTCAACAAGTTTCAGAGATACCAGTCATCATAGAGATTCCTTCTCCATCCAGGGGGCGCATCTGATAGGTACCCTTGCCTTTATTTCTTCTAAAGGAGAGCAAAATAGTCCAAAGGTCATGGATCAGCTTCTACATAGGAGCATTCTTCACTAATTGGCATACTACTTTTAAGGGGGGGGGGATTACCTTATCTCCTTCTCCTTTTTGGGGGGGACTACCTTGTCTCCTTCTTCTCTTTTTTGGGGGGGACTTTTTTCTCATAGGAGGTTTTGTCCTTCTCCATTCTTTCTTGTATATACATGGATGTATGTCATAATGGGGGGGTCTTGATTACTCCATCCATCCATGCATCCATATTTATCTCTCTTTTTGGGGGAGGGTTTTTCCCATGAGGTTTTCCCTCTTTCCCCGCTTTATGAGAGACTGCATTTTCATTATGTAAATGGGTACCTAACATGGTCTAGTAGTCAGGACCCATTATGCATCTTCATCCTAGTTTTTGTAAGCTTAAGGGAATTCCCCCAAGTTGCACTTAAGGGGGGGGTGTTGGTGTAAATAAGTACTTTACCATTTACACTTACTTAAGTTTACTTAGGTTAATGCATTATTTAATTATTTTTCTTTTTTTTATTTGTGAGACACTTAGGAGTTTGTGCACTCTTGTGAGTTGTCTTGATGACATTACAGGGGTCCACACCTCTTTTAAGCACATTTTGTCTACAACACAGGAATCTTCTACACACATATGACACTTAGTCATTCTTATCCATTCATTTAGAATGTTGGATAAGGTGCTTAGTTGTCTTATCTTCTAGTTGTTTCTTAGTTGTGCTTGTGTTTGAGTTCTTAGTTCTTGGGTGAATTTTTCCCTAAGGCAAATTCTTACAACATACTTGACTAGTAAAAAAAAATCTAGGGAAAACCACCATGCACTATCTTGCTTCTCAAATTTGTAGGGAGCATCAAGTTTGTTTTCGTTTATTCTGACATTAAAGGATTCTTCTAAGACAAGGACTTCTTGTCTCCCTTGTCATTTGTCATGGTTGTATTGAGGTAAGAGTGATTTTCCTTTTAAAGTTTCAACACTCTTTACTTTGTTCATAGGAAATTTGATAATTCGAAGTGACAAACTATCGGGTTGAAAAAGAACTGGTTCAGAGCATAATCCCAAGCATCTTTTCATGTTTTGTAGTTGCCTGCTTGATGGTTTAATATTTTAAGAACTATCGAGTGAACCCTTCCACACATTACTATTCAATCTTGGACATAGAACTCCCCTTCCTCCCTATTGGCTTATGATTTGATAGAATCTTAACAACCTCTTCAAAGATGAGAATGCCTAGGAGTTAGCTAGAAACCATAATGGGTACTCTGAAATGCAAACTAAAAGGACCAACTAACTAAACTCTGAACTGTCTTCTCCAATTTGATCTCTGCAAAATTCAGATGGGTATACCTAGGAATTCATCTTCTTTATCAAATTTTCAATTCTTAAAATGAATTCCAATATAACAAATATTTAGCATTAATTTTTCTAATTCTAGGACTATAAAAGAGATGATAAATGGCTATCTTATTAAACCCTGAAACTCCATGAATCAAGCACATGCTTACCTTTTAGATCTTATAACAATAAAACAGTAAAATTATTAATTTATAAAATATTTATATTGTAGAGATATTCCAAAACATATCAACTTTTAATAGATGGATAGTGCCTTGTCTATTGGGCTATTATCTCATAGGAATTTAACATCTATTTATCATATTTATCTTAGGTCCCACAATAATGGGTTCCACTTTTTGACCAATTTTGACACTAAAATCAATATTTTTGCAACAAACGTCACATTCAAGTGACTATATCCTCAAAAATATAAATAATTTCAAGATGACATAAACTAGTGATTTTGAGTACTTTGTTCCTACTTTGTAACCATATTTTTTAATCTCCAAAAAAAAATTATTTATGTCAAATTTTTTTATCTCCTCCGAAAAGTTGTACATAATAAAATTCAATATTTTAAAGAGTGACAGTTCGTTTGACACACATAACTTTTTTTCTAGAAATGATAATGAAGTAATGCTTTCGGTGTTAGATTTTTAACATCAATATCCAGAGGATGCATTTGGTTTGATTTATTTTGGTTCAATATTGTATAGTTAATGAAGTTTTGAAGTGACATGAACCGTAATTCAGACATACGTTCCATTTGACCTGACTAGTAGTGCATTGTCTATATTTGCTATGAATTTAATTCGCAAAATCGAAGACATCAATGTGGTAAAAAAATTGTACATCTAAATTATTTATTTCATTAATGAAGTTGTTTAACGGATGCATTGAAGTTAAATTAAAAATTAGTAACACATTAATGGTGTTAAAAAATATATATTCTTATTGTGTTACTAATGGTCTCCTTGCAACATGTGGCAATTGTGGGGTGAAGACATGATCATAACAAACTATTAATGCTTTCTTTGTAGGATGTTGTCGAAGACCATTGTGTTTGTCAAAATCATGTGTGTGGATTTAGTAGATTAAATAACACTTCATTTCATGCTTAAAATAAACTTTTTATTTTTTGTCTGACGTGTCTACAGTGTTTAAATCCCTAAGAGTTTCATTGGATGTATACTCTTCCCTCGCCATTCATGGATCTTGGGTGTAAGAGAAATCCAAGTAACTTCTATAGGAGCCCTGTCTTGGACCAAGATACTCGATATTGGGTATGCCAGGGGATGACCTTAGAGTGGTAATGGGCCAAAAGCCAGGTCAATGTTCTAGCCGCTATATAAAACTTGATTATGGTGAAAGCCATGTCGACAGTATTGCTAAGTGATAGCTCTCCTCTAGTATCCTTATGGTGCATCAAACCCTAGTTCTCAGGGTTGGGAGACCTTCTGAGGAAGTTTATCACTCACTTGTTGAACGAAATGCCCTTACTAAAAACAATGTTTGAGTGACCAAAATCCTTTCTATCCACTGGCTCAAGGGGTCACCCATGCCCATGAAGACATCCTACATTCTCATGATCCTTAGTAGAGACAATAGTCTCTTGGGAAGTCATGCCCTTTGAGATGCAGATCTTGGTAGCCCTGAGAAGTGAGTGCGCTGTAAGGGGGAGCCTATGGTGCCAAGGTCCTAAGTTGTCCACTCTGGATAAGCGCGATTGAACTTTGGTTCAAGTAGGAATTTAGTGGATATGGTCCTAAAGCCTAGGTTGTGGTGTAATTGTTCACTTTTGACAATAGCTATTCTTGTCTTAATGTGCCTTGCATGTGTGTAAAACATAATCAAGATAAAAGCCAACATTCAAATTTACACCTTGGAAACTTGCAAAACCTTGTCAAAACATCAAACATTATCAAAACCTTGTCAAGATTTCACCTAATTTCAAAAAACCTTACGTATACCTCTATCATTAGCATAATCATATTCCTAAATGTCATTCTTGACTTATCCTAGTGGTATATCCCCCTCATATTGCATTGTTCAAACCCTAGCATCATTTTCACTATCAAACCCTATCAAATTGTTCATCAACCAACTTGTCTTCTTGATCACCTATCCTCATTTTGCATAGCCTAAATGTCACTATCAACCTTAGGAAACCATCCCTTGCATAGTCCACTTTGTGTACACCTACCTTTAACATCTTTACCAAGTCCAAAACATAACCCTAACTTTCATTTTGCATATCATAATCTTCATCTTGCATACTTTCAAAATGACACCTTGCATTTGCACTTGCATAACATCCCTAGGAAATTTTCTCTTTTCATATCAAAACCCTATGTCATTTAGCATTTCCTCACATTGCATAACATCCCTATACACTTAAAAATCCTAAAAACACTCATATCTTGCATACCCACATCTTAATTATCAAGTTTTGACCTATTTTACCAATTGCAACCCTGTTTTACCAGCAACACACTTCATGGGTGAAGTTAGTAGTTTCAAGGCACAATTGGTAGTTTTAGGGCACACTTGGTAATTAGGTATTTCATTCTAGGTTCCAGAATTTTAATCTGCACTTCCACACCTTGCATTGCATCCCAAGACCTTAGGAAACACTCTAAATCACTCAAAACACTCAAAATTTGCATTTTAGGCACCTTCCAACCCTGTTTTACCAACTGCAACCATTTTTTATCAACTACACACTTCAAGTGCACAATTGGTAGTCTAGGTGCACACTTGGAAGGCATAAAGTTCATTTAGGTTTCCCTCCACTGCATCTGCATTCTGAAGTATCATGCCAACACTCACTAAGACACAACCTTTGGAGGTGTCAAATGCAATAATGGCACCTATAAGCTCTCATCAAGAATCAACCATCAAAACCTTCCATGGTACATTTGAACACATCAATGTTAATCCCTTGTTTGACAAGATACCACCAATTCCTAAATATCCCAAAAGGACGTTAAGACTTGATTTTAGGACTCACGTCATTTTGAGCTACATCATTTGGAGAACAAAGAAGGACATGAGAGCTACAAACAAAAGAGGGGATTTCTAACATTATGTTTGTTTCTTTTGATAGCCAATGCCATTGTATTTTATGCAACAATTTATTCTTGAAAAAATAGACTGATATTTTTCCATAAAATGAAAAGTAATTTATTTTTTAGGATAAACATTCTAGTATTCATACCATGTTATTTTTTTGTGATTCAATGATGGCTTAAGAAGGATTTGGTGCTTTGGCACTTGTAAAGAATGCAACTCATAGATTTTAGTCATATTATAATGAAGAAAATTTATGCTTTGTTTCAGATGACTGCATTTTATTAATTTATGTCAAATAATTTAAAAGTACCAACAGTGACAGAAAAATCTGTATAGTGATATTTTTATCTGGTTATTGCATGAAATTTATCTTGAGGCAAGGGATAAATTATTATTATTTTTTATTTTATAATGGGAAACAAGAAAGGAAGGCAAAACAAATATGCAAGGAAAAGATCCGATGAAGTAGAACAATGAAATATTCAGAAGACTGTGGCACATTATCATCGAATTAAACAAGGTGAAGGAAATGTTGAAGAAGGCTAAACAGAAGTAGAATTTTGTATGTAAGAGAGGTCAAAAACACTCCCTACAAAATCTCAAACAATCAATGGTAAAGAAGGTTCAAGATTAGTCCCTACAGAGGTTCAAATAAAAGAAGTAAGAGAAGGGTCAAAATCTTTCCCTGTTAAATCTCAAACAATGGATTTTGGAGAAGGTCAAGATCGGTCCTTGTAGAAATTTTAGTAATAGAAATCAGAGAAGGCTTGAGATCAAGGGCAAGAACTGGTATGGATGAACTCTTAAATATTGTCCAATCTGTAAAGTATGGTATTTCTCATAAGAATTTAGATCATTTACTTAAAATGGATGTAGATAAATTGAGAAAACTTGGAGCTAGTGTTCAACCATTAAGTTTGTCTAAGAGAAGGTTAATGAAGAAGAAGATAAGAGAAATTATGACTCAATTTGATAACACTGAAACACTTGAACAAGCTCAGTTGCTTTCACTTTTGCTTACACAAAAAAATTTGCAAGAGGCATTGAAATTGTTAGGTGTAAACACAATATCAAAGAAGAGAATATTTTCTAACATGCAAACTGATTTGATTGAAAATCTTAAATAAGGTTTGAGAAACATAGGAAAACACTCTCGAACTAAAGATAAGTTTGTGGCAAGAAAAGTGATGTTGATGTCTGTTGTAAGTAAAAATATGTCTCAAAATAGACAAATATTTTCAATTTTGTTTGAAATGAGTTTTAGTAGGAAAATAATAAGCATGTTAAGAGAAGATTAATTTTGGATGACAGTACTATGGAGGGCAACTGGGTAATCATGTGTAGAGCACCTCATTCTGATAGAATTGAAGAGTTATTAAAAAATTTAGTCATATCATTTTGGATTGATAACACTTGTCCTTCATCAAATAGTAGAGATGTTATTAGGCATAAGATTGCACCTAGTCAATATGAACATCATAGAAAACATTGGTTGGACACAACACAGCATGAGTTATATGTGTCATTTTGTAATGAACATCCTAATGTAAAAATTGGGCAAACATTGTTTGAAAAATTGAAGCCACACTTTGTGAGGTCAAACAAAGTGTTTTAAACTTGTTGTTGTCGTCATCATATTGAGTTTGATCTCCACTATTAGGTATTTTGAAAGTTTATAGAAGACACATTTGTCATGCCCAAACTACGAGGGCAAGAACACAAAATTTGTTTTAAATTATAATTAAAATGCTCTAAGTTTTAATCTAATTTCTTACAAGAGAAGTGAAGGTTCACTATAATTCATTTAAGGTTTAACCAAGAGAAGGAAAAGAAAATTGTTTTAAAAATTTAAACTCTTGCTATCAAACTGTTATCAACACTTGTGCATTATCTAATTAACAATAAACTTAACTTTTCTCAAATTGGTTTCAAAATGAAGTAAAGATAAGTCAAACTCTTTGAATCTTTTGAATTCAAAAGAACTTACTAATTAATGTGATGATACATTCATAATTAAACATTATTTAAAAGTTATTCAAATCGCATTTTTATTTAAATCTATAAATCATTAAAACATTTCTAAACTTTAAAGTAACTAACTACTAAAATCAATGTCAATCAAAACTATTAATTAAGCTATAAGTAATCTTTATTTTAAATTAGTTGGGTTCAAACATATTAACTAAGCATCATAATGGTTATACTGACTAATTTTTTCTAAGGTCTAACGACATTAATAACTAATACTAATCTCTAACTAATAAAATTACTAACTCAAAAAGAAACTAATTTATACTAATTTATACTATTGAAACCAACACTACTATACAACTTTATAACATACTAATTTAATTTCTTACTTAAATTAATACAAAATCTAATTTAATTAAATTAATAACTAACTAAACTTACTTTTTACAAAAATCTAAAATAACAACTACTTTAAAAAATATATATTTTAAAATATAAAACATACTAAAGACTAACTAACATAACATAACTTAAATAATAAACTAACCTACACTAACCTAACACCACAACTAAACATATAAAACTAACACTAAAATAATAAAACAACTAACCTAAAATTAACTACAAACTGTACCCCCCCCCCCCCCCCCCCCCCCCCTACACCCTACTGTCACCTGACAACTCAGCTCCCGCCCCCACATACCCTTGCACTTCCCAAATGCTGCACTTGGGATAACGCACTAACAAGGTAGGTACTGCTGGGACCTCCCCTCCAGTACGTGGCCTAGACTCCCATGTGAGTGCTAGGAAGAAAAAATGGTGGGGAGAATGCATTAAACAAATTTGCTTCCAAACAAGAAAGTAAGTGAGAGCTCCAAAAGCAGATGGGGATGGGATGTGGTGACAGGTGATGTCACCCTCCCATCATAGCAAAATGACTTTTGCTAAAAAAAAAAACTATTCAAAATAAACAACCAAGAAGCTGATGCCCAAGGGGACTTGGGTAAGAATTTAAGACATAAAGTTTATTAGGTAAGGGTAGATTTTTTGATATTTAGTTTTTAAATATGTTAATATTCTATTTTTGAATTGTTACATTCATTTATAAATTGATTAATCCTAGTTATATTTTTAAATCAAAATATAAAAGGAATCTTTTAAAAGCTTCTTTGTTGTAATGAGGGGAATTAAATTGCCTCCTCATACAAAAACCAGAGAGTTTTTACTCTCTTGGAATACATTTTTTTTTCAAAAAATTTCTAAGTGTAGATTTCAAAGCAATGTATTTTTTTTTTCTTTTAGGTGTTTTTTTTTTTTTTTTGATATATTTAAAACATAGATTTAATCATTGTGACACAATAATACAATATTAATTGATATCTCAAACAACTTGAATTGAACTATAAACCATAACCATATTTTTTCTTTTCTCAACATAGTTTTCATATTTAACATATAAGGATAACTTAAAAAAAAATCTTAATTAATCCATCATTACAACATCTTATTTCTGATGTGCATCCATCTAAATTAAATTTATGATTAAATCACATGATAAATAAATTATACTCAACACCAATTTTATTGGCAAACCTGATTCAAAGGCTCAGTCAGGAAAGAACCAGGAAGAAAACCCAGCATCGTTGCCATTACAACAAGGTTTTGACATACAAATTACATAGGATTTCAATCCTGAATTACAACACTTAAATTAAATTTCCTTCATGACCCTCATCAAGGGTTCCATATCAAATTTTGCAACACATTTCTACGAATCATGGAGGGGACAAAATCTGATCAAGTGACAACAAGCATGACCAAGAAATAAATCAAACGTGCATATTCATACAAGATTTTCACAATAGGATTCACAATGAATCAAAACTAGGGAAAGGTGGATTTTTCCAATATGAGATGTCAAACATAACACCAAACCAGGTGCCCAATCGAAGCTATAAATCAAGAACTTCCATTCTTACATGCCAAAACTCATACGTGGTTTGTGCTGACAGGTAGGGGCCCATAACACCCTACCCTCTCTCCCTCTTCTCGTCTTGAGAAGAGACTCTACACTATTGGAGTCCAACTAAAATGCCCTTTCCTGAAATTGGCCACTTCTGCCCTCTCCAAGGGTGAGTAATGCCAAAACACCCATGCAAGAAAATCTCAAAATTCAAACATAAACAAGAATAGAAAACATTAAAAAAAACATGGTTTTCAAATCTTCCCCACATACCCACAATCATACAAGCATTCAAACATCCACAAGGTAGCATAAGCATGAGACAAACATGAAAATCTAAACAAGGGAGATGAGAATTCCTACCTGCACAAAGAGGTAAAGGCGAATGAACAAGTTTGAGTAGAGCTTTTCCCTTCCTTGCTTCAATCTTCCAAGACTCCTCTATAAATGTAGAGATTGGGTAATAACCTCCACTAGACCAAGAAGGGCCTCTAAATAAGCCTCAAACTCAACCACCAAAGGGATCAATAACTTCTCCCACCCACCTACAAATCTAGAAGCTCCTAACTCAACCCACACTATGGTTAATCACTAAGTGGAGGTGAGGTGAGGCAACTCATGATAACCACTTGCAATTTTCGCACAAAGGCAAAAAGAGACTTTTTGAGTGACCTCAAAAGTCAAAAAAAGGGGCTTAGGGGTTGGAAAAGACCCCCAACCCATACCCATACCCTTTCGGCATAAATATATCATGTTTTAAAGCCTTAGGAATAGGTTTGTAACCAAATAAAAGCTAGGAAATAATTAGGATCTTCTAACAACTCTAAAAAAGTAGATTAAGCACTAATCTGGATTAGGGTGACTAAACTCGATTAAGAACCAAATTAGCAAGGAGACACTAACTTAGTTCGACTTAGGTCCAAAGGTTACACAGCTAACCCTAAACAGCACACTGAAGAACATAAACAATTCACGAGTGTCAACCGACACTAAAAGAACATAGCTACGAACATCAACATTCACTGAACAAAGAAAGATACATACATACATCTCACAATACAATACTTGAATTATGACCAAAAAGGTTTCCAAAATTAGCACATAGGGATCAGTTATGTTCCTCCATCGATTTTCTTGTCTAAAATATCTACACACTCATTGCACACATCAGTAGTCCCACAAAAACACATGTACATATATGTATACGTATAAGAAATTCACATAAATTGAAACATACATCGATAAGGGTTTCTTTTATCCTACTTAATTCTTAACCATTTAAAATCTATTAAATCAAAGTAGCAATCCTACATTTACTAATTTCATCAACATACATATACATGAAACATTAAATGACGAACATCAAATATCTAGAAGTAACATCACATAGCATGAAATAATATAATATGTTCTAAGCATCAGATAATGTCTCCACATCTTGAGTCATGAGTATCAAAATAGTAGTGTAATAACTAAGGCTATGAAGGGTTGGGGTGAGGCCTCACAACATATGGTTTTCATGTTGCTCCTCCTAGTAGGAGAAGTGAGTTTATATCATCCATTTTGTGTGACAACATAGATGATTCAACTGGTAAAATAAATTGCATCAAAGGATTATGTGAAACATGTGGTGAATTGGCTCTATTTCCTTTGAAAATTAAAAATATTGATGTAACAAAAATATTGAATTGAAAAAGTTACAAGTATGTCAAGAATGAAACAAAGTTGGGGAAAGAAACAAAAAGGTTGGAATATGTTGAAGGGAGTTTCCTGTTCTAACATTTGTGGACAGATTTAAGAATTTGATTCAACCTTATATTTGTCATACATTTTTTCCAAAGTGGCAAGCACAACAGTTTCAAACTCTGAGAGATAATTTTCCACTTGGACCAATTGTATCAGTTGTTGATTTTGTAGAGAACTATTCATTTGTTCATTAGAAAGCAATTCAATCAGATTATTACTTTAATAACCAGGTCACTATTATGGATGGTGTTTAGAGTACAGTTCAAGCATGAGTAATTATAAAGGAATATCATTTTTATATAAGTGACGATAAAGAACATTACATTCACTATGTAGAACATTGCTTCAATATGTTATTTTCTTATTTGAAAGAAAGAAACATAAATGTTGATAAACATTATGTTTGGTCTGATGGATGTGCTACACAGTTTAAATCATTTAGACCATTTTATGCATTGTGTAGATATCATCGCAATGAGAATATAAAACACATATGGAATTTCTTTGAGAGTGGCCATGGAAAAGGTGAACATGATGGTGTTGGAGCTTGCATCAAATGTGTTTTGCAAAAGTATCAAATGAATTATTAGGGAGTTCGTGTAAATGATTCACATGATGTTGTTGAATGGTGTAAGACTCATTTTGCATTAGATAAGGTCAGGACATAATCAACAATGAGTCAACAAGCACCATATAGAGTCTTCTGGGAGATAACAGGTATTGTTGTGTATGTCTGTTTAACTTTTATGCAATTAAATTATAAAATTTTATTGTTAAGTTTTATTTTTGAATTCGTTGAATTTTAAATTTAATTTTTATATATTTTCAATTTAATGAAATTTTAGGTGTTAATAGAAAAAACATGCATGGTTACAAGAGGATAGAAAAGACATGTTCCTTACATTCAATCATGAGTACAGATAATTGCAATTGGACATTGAAGACAAGAGAATACTCATGTTTTTGTGATAGTTGCATTGATGAAAACTATGAAGAATGCATCAATCAGACACATGGATATACAAGTGCATGGATTTCGGTACCACTTGATGTTACCAATACATTTGATAAAGAAGATGAAAATTTTGATGATATTCCACACATTTCTGATGATTATAATCATATCTCTGGATTGGTAAAAGTGGGTGAGTATCATAAAAATTAATCTCAACTGTTTATTTAATTATCAATTTCAACTATTTTATATATATTGTACACATGAATTCATGTATACTTGTTATGCAAGAGATGTCTTTGCAGTGATTGTTGAGCCTGGAAATCATGAAGGTGTCAGTTATTATTTGTTGTGATGTACTAAAGAGAGGACAAAGTTATATGACCTTGAAGAAAGTGATGGAATGTTGTTCCCCATAGGTAAATTATACATATACATGCGCATGCACATGTATATTTAAATAAATAAATATATATCTAGGTAACTTCATATCTGTCAAATTTTAAAACACTTAAATTTGTGGTACAGGTTCTGTTGTGATAGAGGGAACATATTTGAAGCAAGAAAAAATAGTCCAACCTGACAACAAGGTTTTACAATATAGCCACCTGTTCATTTCTACAATGCTTTGTCTACATTCAATCAAACTTAAGCAAGTACGTCGCAAGTGGAGACTAGACAGTGAAGATCATGAAAAAATATTGCATGTTATAAGTGTACATCATGGTTGATTAGACCTTTGAGATTTATTTTATAATAATCTAAATATCAACTTTGGTGAAATGTGTTTTCAATTGTACTATGGTGAAATTGTGAATATCAACTTTGGTGAATTTGTGTTTTTAATCTGAATATCTAAGTCTCTGTTATCATTAGTTTATTTTAAAACTATAATATTAATTGTACTATGGATGAATTTAATAATTTAACAACTTGATATAAATAGGCTTGAAGTTAGTTCAAACTTACACAATTTCATTATCTATATTACAATTCTTAAATATCAACTTCTTTTCAAACTATTGAATTTCATCTTGAATTAAATGTGTTTAGATTAATTGTATGATCACAAGTTCTTAATTTTCATTAATTTATTAAAAAATAAGATAATTTAATAATTTAAATTAATTGTGCCATGGATGAATTTAATAATTTAAATTTATTTATCAACTTTTTTTCAAAATAGATTGAATTTAATAAGTGATAAATTATATTTATTTTTCTACTTAATTAGATTTAAGGTTAGGTTCAATTGTACTCATTGTTAATAATGAAATTCAATTAGTTTTATAGTTATGGTTTAACAAGATTAGCATATAAAAAGTAAGAACTTGTTTTTAGAAAGAATTGTGTGAGATTGCTTGGAATCCAATACTCAAACTAACATCACTAGAGAATTTCCCAGCTAAGAAAAGGGTTTCCATTAATCATCTACGATTCTCTATACTCCACCTTAAAAAGTTTCAACGAAATTCAAGTAGTTGCAAACAATAAATATGGTGATTTTGTATCATTGTAAAATAGAATGAATACTTTCTAAGCCCATGGAGGTCCACCAAAAGTTATAATTAAAAACCATTCGTCAAAAAAGATCAGAAAATTTATTATTAGAATAAGCTTCCATGACAAACCACTTTAAAGTCAGTTCAAAGAAATTTGTTGGACAACTGAAAATTGAACTCTCGTTAAAAAAAAAGTCTTTTCTGATTGTAGACCTTTATAAAACTAGTTTGAGAACAAAAAAAATTACTATTCTTAGTTAGGGTATGTAATCCTTTGATTTGACAATTTAAAATCAATAGAGAACATTCTATTCTGGTTAAAATCCCTTTCCATTTTTAAAATAGTCTATTAACGTTGAGCTATTTAAGAAAAAAATGAGCCTACACATTTATCAGGAAAAATTATTAGTTGAGGCTTTTGAGTGCATTATTTCCCTCACTTTCATCATAATGCGAGGAAACTCATAAAAAATAGATACAACATAACTTACATGTATCCCAAGTCGATGAAGAGCAACGTCTTCTCCACCAATACCAGAAAATGAGAAAGTACTCTGATGCCATTAGGATATAATGCTTCCAAGACTGATAAATGATATGAAACTATATTTGTTTGGAATGAATTACCCAAACAACACAAGCGATCAGTTAGACAAGAAGTTCCACGACTATGATCTCTATCAAATCCTAATATAAGATCTATCTCATGAAGCTCTAGAGGGACAAGGTCACCTAGCCCCACCCATACCAAATTCCACTCTTCACACTTTTGAAGTATATATTTCTATGCACTATCTTGCAGTTGTCCTCAAGAATTCTGAATCATAACTCTCAGATGATCACTCAAGGACAATGCCACATTATCTTGAGTCTATGGAATTCAATTTTGTCCTCTGATCCCATGAAGGCCAATACTTTTTAATTTTTGGAAGTGCTTCCTGAATAGTCATGGGGGGAGAGGTTCTACTTGAAATAGCTCTTCTATTAGAAGGTTATACACATACCCTCTTGCTCTTTTGGAAACTAAAAAGAACATTGAGTCCACCAACTCTGGTTCAACACTATTAAATTGTTCAGATAATGTCTTCCAAATATCCTTCGATGCAAAAGCATCATTCTCATAGTAGAAAAAAGGTGGCCCTTGCTTGAACACATTGATTTTCCTTTGAACGCTGGCCAATAGGTTTCTTAGGAACTCCAAAACCAATTAGTTCCTTGGGATACAAATTAGGGACTGCATCACATTCTTCAAACATTGCTTGCTTGTCTTGCATACCCTCTATGTATTTTTCATACTTCAACACTTTCATTGTCTATGTTACCATTTCAAACTTATAAAATTTTATTATCTATGTTACAATTCTTAAATATCAACTACTTTTCAAACTATTGAATTTCATCTTGAATTAAATGTGTTTTTCAATGTACGATCATAAGTTCTTAATTACCATATTTATTTTATTAAAACTATATAATTTAATCATTTAAATTAATTGTACCATGGATGAATTTAATAATTTAAATTCATTTATCAACTTTTTTTCAAATTAGATTGAATTTCATAAGTGAAAATTAAACATGTGTTTTTAAAATTGTAAGATTATAAGTTCATAGTTATCATTTAGGTTAGTTTATTAACATATTTTTATTCACATAAAACTAATATTTATCTTTAGCGGGTTAGTAATTGATAATTTAAGAAATATGCATCTTTCTAACTTCCTACTAATTGATAATTGATATACATGTACACACGTCTCAAGATCATGTTCTATAGCTATAACACAAAAAAATACACATATATACATCTCAAGAATAAACATCTACAGATCTAATATATCTCTATGTATCTAAAATGCAAACTGTAAATCTTGAATAAATACACATATGTAGAAAAATATAAAAAATCATATATACGTACATGTGATGGTATCTAACTACTGAAATACTCAATAATCAAATAAATAGTGAAAGTGCATGCATGTCATCAAGGAACTGAAATACACATGTGTACATATGTAAATTGGACCTCCAATATATAAATGCATCAAAAAATATATAAATCTGATCTACTACTAGAAGGACCCCTCAAGATGCATACGAACAGAATGACCCTCTGATCGAGTCTCTTGTACATCCTCTCACCGAGGCGCATCAACCAAGCCCTGCAAATATATATACATATATACATACATGTGTTAGAGTTCTATCTTTAAAACATATATATACATATGTGCATCATGTACATGTACGTTCAAATTAAATACGAACTTTAAACAAATTATTTTAAATTGAAGTACCTGAGCACTACCAAATGCCTCAATATAATCATCTCTCTCATGTACATGATGCCCTGAACCAACAATATGTGTAACCATCTACTTAGAGACCTATGCCTATATGAAATTTATTACGAGTTAAAGATTAAATTAAATATCTACATATATATATGAACTAAATTTTTCAATAAAAGAACATATTTTTAAATTTCATATATATTAAAAATTAAAAATAAATTATATATGTACCTGGGTCTCTAGAGGTGGAGGATGATTAGCAAACTTCATCGTATCATCTACTGATGCACCTAAGCCTGAAACTCCATGTCCAACTGCTAGTAAATCTGAGTGAACTAGACTGTGTAACTAGCTGGGTACATTTGGTGTAGAATCAGTGCTGCTAGGTCTAAACAATAGGTCCATGTATGATGAAATACCTAGGCTTGAACTAGTATCAATCTCATATAGGCCTCGCAACTGCTCACCAAAATCATCAAGACCCTCAGCTATGATATGGACATCTCCAACTCATATGCTCAAGTCATCTGTAGAGTGTCGTGAGTCTAGTGCCGAATGCTGTCAGCTACGCACAGGTGTATCATTTGTCACTAGTGTGGTGGCCTATGTTTATGGAACCATGTCGGGCCTTTGATGCTATCTAACAACATCCATCATCGAGTGTATTGGAATCCTTTGTGTATCAGAGATATAGCTAATAAAGTGCAACATATCCTCCAAAAAATATAGTGCCATACCCATACGTGTTTCCTTTATTGAAAGACCATGAATATCGCCTAGCAATGGTAGCCTAGTAGCTCTATATGCATCATCAAAGGAGGCACCTGAAGTGCTATTAGATGCCTATGAAGATGGTCAACCAAGTGGATGAGGATGTTGACTATGAAGATAATGACCAATAGAATCTGATGTGATACTATCCGCTACAAATGCAATGTGCCCAATAGTGTCAATTGCTTCCCTTTGGGAAGCAATGACAACTCTATCTGCAATAGGCGCATGTGTAGGAGTCACAAGAGGCATCCTTGGTCCAACAAACTATCTAAGATCTATAGGTGGGAGACGATCTACACTATAGTACTGGACAAGATCTATGATCCAACCACGCCCCTATCCGCAATAATCAAGAATATACAAGTAGTTGACGTTGAGCCCTATACGAAACTCAGTGTACAACTGATGTGCAAAATAAAGGGGTATCTGGTCATTATTAGGATAACAACCATGTGTAGCTAAAAATCATGGATAGATCATGCTAGCAATAATAGGGTCTCTGCATCATGTGACTCTATAGCCTCTCACCCTACCCTGTGTTCCTCATAAGCTAGAAAGAGCTCTCTTTGGATGATGTCTTTGGGGGCTACCCTCTTGACATCATCGAATGATGCATTTCCTAAAACCTTAGCCCTAAGCTCTCTAGATATGGAAGCTGATATGGTAGGAGTAAATGAATGGTGAGCTCTAAACCTAGTTGTCAAATCTTGTAAACTCCTATATATCGTAGTACATATGTCTCTATAAAGACCATCATCAGAGGTCAATATAGAGTGTTGTAGTCTAGCAACCTCCTACTTTGAAAATGCAAATAAAGCATCGATATCGATGCGTGGAGGTGGTGCAACAGGACCACCAGCAGAAACTACAGGTGCAGCCTAACCTGGAATAGGAGCCACACCAGGAGCCATGATAAGACCTACACCACCAGGAGCTGCACCAGGAGCTAGAACATGAGTTGCATGATGAGCCCTATGTTGAGGTACATGACGAACCCCACCAGAAGCTATAGCACAAGCCCCACCATGAGCTGTACGAGGAGCCAAATCAGGAACTACATCAAGCGCTGCAACAGGAACTGCATCAACCTATGCTGTAGTAGGAGCTACAATAGGAACTACATCAAGTGTCGTACCAGGAGCTGCATCAAGCTGATCGTGTGAAGCCATATCTGTAGAAATGTATGAAGAGCTAAACTGTCGGCTGTACACACAATTTTTAATTTTTAACATTAAAAATTATACACATGTAATAAAACATACATCACACATCGTGGACCTAGGTAATCTATAACACATCTAGACCTAGATTAATTTACATATAAGTATAAGATAACTTTAAAGTTGAGAGTTTGGTTATGGTTAGAGTTAATTTATTGTTCTAGGATTTTATTATACTTTGGGGGGTATTATTAGAGAATTCAATTAAAGGGTAATAAATTATTTATATTACTCTTAAATGATAATGTTTCAAAGTTTAGGTTTCAAGTTGGGTTACATATATATCATTTAAAACAAGGGTGAATACTTCATATATGTACATGTGTTTGAATGTATGTGCATGCATCTCAAATGTAATTTTTAACAATATAGGATTAGGGTCAACTTGTTTTAATTTTATGTAAGTTAGGCCTCAATTAGGTTTTGAAATAGGGTTTTAGTGTAATTAGGCTCAATTTTAGGGTAAGATTTAAGACCTTATGACATTTTTAGGGTTTACACAAACTTACATAATTTCTAGCATTAAATTTAGGGGTTAATATTAAGGTCCATGGTTAAGAATTTAGGATAAGGGAACTTAGCATATGAAGTTTATGATTTGGTTCAAGATCATGATTTAGGGTATTTATTATCATTTATAATCTTAGGTTTAGAAATTAAATTTTAAGATCAAAGTTAGGTAATGTTAGGGTTAGGGTTTGGTTAGGTTAGGGTTAGGGTTTGGATGTACATGTATGTTATATTCATACCTAGATATGCAAATTAATCTGCATTCTTATATATGTATAATTTAGGATCTCCCCTTAAGACATGTCATTGAATTATATAGTTAATTATATACTTCTAATTATTAAGGCATTAAAAATAATAACATATGTACATTTAAACATGAATATTGAAAACATATGTATGCACATCTGTATCTACCAAATAAGCATATTTACATGTACATTTATGAAATAAAATATACATTTTAATCTACATTCTTATGTACAATTTAGGATCTCCCCTTAAGACATGCGTTATTAAATATAGTTAATTACACTTAGTTATAAGATAAATTAAGATCAATAGTTAACATATACACAAATAATACATATAAAAATGTGAATTTATTAAAAACATGTACATACATCTACTTTTAACCATGAACCAATATACATGTACATCTATGTTCAAAATAAAAAATTATACATTCTAATCTATATTTTTACATGTACAATTTAGGATCTAGACCCTTAAGATATATCATTTAATTAAACTTCTAAGATTAAGACATTAAAGTGAATTTGACATATATACATAAACATTAATATCGAAAACATACATGTCTACATTTAACATTAACATATATATATATATATATATATATATATATATATATATATATATATATATATATATATATATATATATATATATATATATATATATATATATATATATATATACATATATATATGTATATGTATATATGTATATATGTATATATATGTATGTATATATGTATATATATGTATATATATCTATATATATGTATATATGTATATATGTATATGTGTATATGTATATATGTATATGTATATATATGTATATGTATATGTATATATATATATATATGTATATGTATATGTATATATATATATATATGTATATGTATATATATATATATGTATATGTATATATATTATATATATATATATATATATATATATATAATTTATTTTCTAAAATTTATATTATTATAAATTTTTTAATGTTTTTCTAATGTTTTTTCTAATTTTTTTTTCTAAAATTTTTATTAAATTATAAATTTTCTAATATTTTTGTAATGTTTTTTCTGAATTTGTTTTCTAAATTTTATATTTAAGTCTAAATTTTCTAATGTTTTTGCAATTTTTTAAAAAATTATTTTCTAAATTTTATATTAAATTATAAATTTTGTAATATTTTTTCTAATTTTTTTCTAAATTTTTTTTTTAAATTTTTTTTTTAAAAATTCTAAATTTTATATTAAATTATAAATTCTCTAATATTTTTGTAATTTTTTTTCTAAATTTTCGAATTTTTAAAATGTTTTTTTCTAAGTTTTCTATGTTTTTTAATGTTTTTTTAAAATTTTCTAATTTTTAAAAGTATTTTTTCTAAATTTTATATTAAATTATAAATTTTTAAATGTTTTTCTAAATTTTCTAATATTTTTTTTTTTTTCTTTTTAATAAATTTTCTAATTTTTTTATAGATTTTCTAATATTTATTTAATATTTTTTTTACTTTTTTTCTAAATTTTTTTTCTAAATTTTATATTAAATTATAAATTCTCTAATGTTTTTGTAATGTTTTTTTCTAAATTTGTTTTCTAATATTTTTCCTAAATTTTATATTATAAATTTTTTACTATTTTTCCTAATGTTTTCTAATGTTTTCTATATAATATTTTTCTATTTTCTAAATTAATATAAATAAACAATAAAAATATTAAATTAACATTTAGATATGTTTTCAAAACTATTAAAAATGTAAATAACATTCAAATATGTTTTCAAAACTATTAAAATCGTAAATAACATTCAAATATGTTTTAAAAACCTTAAAATCTACTATGATAACATAAAAAAATACTTTAAAAATGTTGAAGAAATTAAATTACCTGATGAGGAGAATCAGAACGAAACGACAAGATGATGCTAACGGAGGTAGCACAAACCACACGTTCACTCGAACACTCAATGAACAGTACTCGCCATGAAAATGACTTTGGAAAAGTAAAAAAGGTGATTTAAAGTGCTGAAAATCAGCCCGATATATGTTCGCGCGAACATGTACCATACACATGTTCGCATGAACATGCCTTCAAACATGCTAACATGTTCGCGCGAACATGCACAGGGTATGTGTTCGCATGAACATGTCTAAGATGTTCATGTGAACGTATGGCTAATAGAAATTCAAAAATTTGCCAACTTTTCCAAGTTTGTTTGTCCCACTAAAGTGGAACCCATTATTGTGGGTTCACCCGAAAGCCAACTTTTTGCATTTTGTATTATTTTCTTTGAAATGTATACAATTAAATGCCAATTTCTGGGTCAGTGCAAGAAGTTGGGTCTCATTTTTGGCCAAAAAGTGGAAGTGTTTTTCCTATTTTTAAAATTTTTTGTCAATTGATGTCAAAATTTGAGGTATTTAGAGATTGAATATTAAAAAACTCCAAAAATAAAATTTTTAGTGTTCGGAATCTAGTTTTTGAATATGTAATTTATTTGTGCACCCATATGATAGATCATTTTTTTGGTATGGATCTTTAAAAACCACTTTTTCAAAATCCCTATTTCAGGACCATACCATGCTCGTGTACAAACACAATAATTTGACACAAATAAATGAATTTTTACAAATCCTTTTAAAGGGAGTTACCTAATACACCTAAGATTGATGACAATATTTTTTCTTAATTTTTTATCGAATAATTTTTTTATTATTAATTATTAATTGGCTATAAAGGTAAATTTTAAAACCTCTCGTGTACGGACTACATAATTTGATCAGAATCTCACTTTTTTCAATTTTTTTTTTTTAACATCAAAAGAATTGTATGTAGATTGATGACATATAAATTAATTTAAGAAAAATTATAAAATAAAAAAGTTATTAAAGTTTTAGTGAATGTCACTTTTTAATGTTTAGGAGATAGTTTTGATTAATAAATAATGGAAAAATAGAAAATAAACTAATAACACTATAAAATTTACATTTTTGAAATCAGAATAGCAAGACCTATAATGGGTTTTTGTCTTGTTAAAAAATTCAATAGGAATGACTGTAAAAAAATAATGACAATATCAGAAATTGTCGATTAAATGCCTTAGAAAAAAAATGGAGTACAAAGGCATAGCTTGGTGGGACCAAGCCTATGCCATGCCTTTCCCCAAGGCAAAACCCCATGCAAAAGTCGAGAGCCATGCCAAATTCTGCTCATGTCTCACGAATCAAGCACCCGATTTGTAATTCAAAAATTGGGTGCTCGATTTCTTTAAACCATTATACTGACTTTTTTAAAATCGGGCTCCCGATTTTTTAAAAATCGGATTCCCGATTTGTAAACAGGTACCCGAGTTTTAAAAAATCGGGTGCCCAGTTTTTAAGAAATCGGGTACCTATTTTTGATGTACCCGTTGGGTCCCAAAAGCTGCCCCACCGACCCAATTTCAATTATCAAAATGATTGAACAACAATTTCGACCTGCAACACCAAATTTTATCATGCTTATTCTATTTTCTTGTCCTCTTATACAATTTGTAGGCTACTGATTCAAATTCAAAACTGGTGCAAACATGGGATCAAAACAACGAAGAAAGAAGAAAGCAAGAGTTCTGACAGATGAGGAGATTGCAGAAAATAAAGAGAATGAAGAACAACATCAACGAGAGAGAAGACAGAGAATTAGAGACTTGAACATGTTTCAAAGGAGAAAGACATTGAAGATACCATGATGGATAAAGAAGTCAAAGAAGAGAACCCAATACAAGAAAATTCAGGTGCACATTCTAATTATGCGTTCAATACAAGTGTGACTCCAAACCCTCAAATTTTTTCTCGTGATGAAATTGGTGATTTTTTAGAAGCAGGTTACGATTTAAACGATTTAGATTTTCTTCATGTGAAGCAATTGTCAAACAATCATGCACAAAACACTCCAATTGAAATGCCTACCCCAAAAGAAATGCCAAGAAAATTTGAAAATGATATTCAAATCCCAAATAACAGTGAAAATAGTAAAGTGTCTGAAAATAAAAATTGCATGAATGTAAACATAAAAACACCAACTACTGAACAAACATTTCAGGATGATAGTAAAGTGTCTGAACATAATTTTCATATTCCCAATGATGTGTTAGATAATCTTGAGGGATTGGTTTCATGGAGACAAATTAGGACACATGCTAATATATTGTATAGGAATTTTTTTTATAATAAGAAATTTGGGTTTCAATGTCAGCTAATGTTGCAACTAATTAAAATGTCTAAAATGTGAAAAGTAATGAGAAGGTTGAGAATGTATGCAAAACCCTAGAATAAAAATGAGTCTTTAAAACAAGTTGTATCCACTGTTGCTAGTGTGTTTGATGTTATCGGAAAGAGAAGTCGGTCTAAAGATAAGAATGCAACACGACGAGCAATAACAATAGCTTTAGTTAACAAAACAACATCTGACAAAAGATTGATTAACAACATAAGTGGATATCTTAATGTGAATCGTAAGAGTTTAGAAAGAGTTGTAAGGAGAAGGGTTAACTTTGAATGTAATCCAGCAAATATTTTATGGACTTATAGAGGTAGACTCTCGAGATGTGATATGAAACTTACTAGTGAAATCAAAAGTCTGATTGAAATTTTTTGGCATGATAATACAAGAGTATCACCTAATTTAAGAGATGTTCTTAAATTGAGAACTGGGTCAAAAATATGTGATCCACATCCTAAACACTTTTTGGACACGGCTCAAACTGAATTGTTTAAAAAATTTGTAGATGGTAAGGTATTAAATATTACCATCAGTCAAAGATCTTTTGAAAAGTGTAAACCATGGTATGTAAGGATTAACAAGGAAAGAATCACATGTTTTTGTAAAACTCATATTCAATTTTGTTACCATTATGATGTATTTCAATTTATACGTGGTACCATGCATAGTAAAGAAATGTTGCAAGAATGTGGTATAAAAATACCACCTCAAACTATAAAAGATTTCATATCAGTTTTGTTTGTAAGCCACCTAATGATCAATACTTTCTTTTCAATGCATGTCTTTCTAGTACATGTGATATGTGCGGCAATCTTTCTTTGTTAGATGAATGTTTGCATGAAAATGCTTTGACTGCTTTTGGACAACAATTAGTCGAGGTAAAAAGATTCAAAACTATTGAATATCCATTGAAGGATGGGAAGTTTGGAAGAAGGTGTGATCTAGTTACAGATAAATTTAGTTGTCATGCATTTATGGATGAGTTTAAGAGTGTGATCATACCAAAATATGTTAAACACTCTCAATATTCTAGATGGCTTGATGGACAATTTCGCATATGTAAGAATACATTTCCAATTGGTACTATACTTTCAGTTGTTGACTTTGCAGAGAACTACACGCTTGCACCACAAGAAGAGGTACAACCACAATATTACAATTTAGTGCAAGTAACAATTTATGTTCATATAGTTTATAGGCATGCACCTGATAGTACAGAGGAGGATCAAAAAATATTGAGAGAGTACAATTTTTATTTAAGTGATAATAAACTCCATTCATCTAAGTTTGTCCAATATTGTTTCAAGGTCTGTTATGATAATTTAAAAGAGAGACAAATTCAAATGACACAACATTGGATATGGTCAGATAATTGTACAAGACAATTCAAGAATGCTAGAATGTTCTATTGGTTGAGTAGGACACATAAGCAAACTAGCATCCAACATGTGTGGATTTTTTTTGAGGCTAGACATGGTAAAGGAGAACATGATGGTGCTAGTGCATGTGTGAAGAGAGCCCTTAGTAAAGAGCAATTAAAATTTGAGGAAAGAGCTAAATTCAAAAATGCACATGAGATTGTCGAATGGTGTAACAAATATGTATACACGAGATCAGGTCAAAACTCTACAATCAAACGTTTCTTCTACCTAGTTGAAGAAAATAATATCCCTTCAAGATATGATTGTGATACAATTAGTGGTTTAGCTAAATGGCATTCATTTAGGAGTTCAGATTCTAACACTTGGACTATATGGATTAGGGAGCTTGCTTTTTTTGTCAATTTTGTCTTGCAGGTGAATGGGAAGAATGTGAGAATACATAATGGGTTGAAAATTGGCAACAAAGATCATTAGCACCTACTGACATGCATTTTGAAGATGATATAGTAAATGAAGGCCAGAATGTTACTTTTGCATCATAAGATTATGATCGTATTTCAAACCTCATAGAACCTGGTATGCACAATTTAATTAGATTTTATTGCAATCTCATGCTTCAATTTATATAATTTGCATATGTACACGAGTGATTAAAGTGTTTCTATACTTTATTTTATCTTGTAGGACATGTTTATGCTATTATTGCACCTAGTGATAATGATGAACAGACTAAGTATTGGCTAGCTAGATGTGTGGAACCTAAGAAAAAAATGACATGTCATCAAGTGGACAATGATGGTTTTGAGTATCCAATCGGGTCTGTTGTTGTAGCTGGCACCTAGCTACGTAGATACCTAACAAGAAGAAATGGGTTGCTAGCATTTGAAGACTACCAAACCGAAAAGAAGATTTTACACTATTCTCATTTGGTTGTGGCAAAAAATATCAAATTAGAAAGGTACAAAGGGAGACATGCCAATAAGGTATTATGGATAATTTCAATAGACGAGCATGAGACAATCATAGATGCATTGCAAAAGAGAGAGGATGCAGATGGTACAGTGGGATGACTACATTTAAATCAAACACATGTAAGTTTTTTCATTATTGTATTATTTATATATATATGTACTTATATAATTTAATTACATGTATGTTTGTGTTGTCAATACCAATTTAGAGAACTTATATATGTCTTATTCAGGTCTCAATTACAATTTATGAAAATTTAAGTGTTAAAGTGGATCGAACATCAACATCTTGTTCAATTTCACATAGTAAGTACATACAAATTACACATATATATTTACATAGTTCAGATACCTTGAATATTAATTTATGTGTTTATTAAAATGTGTGTTTTTGTTTTACATTTTTATTTTATAGGACCTCATTTGAAGATATGCGTTCAACCAATTTTATGTTTCAAATGAGTTCAGTGAA
Organism: Cupressus sempervirens; assembly: GCA_028749045.1. Lineage (NCBI taxonomy): Eukaryota > Viridiplantae > Streptophyta > Pinopsida > Cupressales > Cupressaceae > Cupressus > Cupressus sempervirens. The sequence continues at coordinate 203,713,870 of CM053784.1, forward strand.
CTATAAATATATCATTGACATTGTCTTACATAAATTTTGAAATATGTTGTACAAACTAATTCAAAAATGAGAGTTTACTTCTATTTGAAAGTTAAAGGTATGTGCACTTGATAAATTATTATAAATTAATTGTCAATTTAAGTAATGACCTCCTATTTTGTTCTATTACTTTTACATTCAAGCATGTTTAAATTAATATTTGTTTAAAGTTTCAAATTACTATTGATTGTAATATTAAAAACAAGTGACTTGCACATGATAATTTAAAGAGCATTACTCATTGTTATTCGTTGTATTGATTATATCTTTCATTACCAAACAACACATTAAGATCACTTACATGATGTACATTGTTAGGTATGTTATCTATACATGTGTGTCTTAAGGGAACATCAGAGTCCTAATAAGTCATTATGTCTATTATACATTATGATAGGTATTCATATGTTTACGACCACATAATAGGTCTTATTAGGTGATAATGAGTCTTACATTACCAAACAACACATTAAGATCACTTATGATACATTGTTGGGTACGTTATCAATACATTTTTTAATCAAATAGGTCAATTTTATTTGTATGAATTATCTCAGTGCATAAATTTGATGTGATATTTATCCAATAATGCTCTATAGATAGTTAAAATAACTCATCTTACATATATACTTACAAAATGTGTCATATGTTCATGAATAAAATATGTCAGAATAAAGAAAATGGTTTGAATATACTTAAAACATGGTGAAACATAGTAATATATGTACTACATACACAAGCATGATAAGAAATCATAAAAAAGTAGTATATGGTCTAACATACATCATAACATGATCTATGAAGTGAAAAAATACATGGTCTAACATACAGTTTTAACTATCCTAACACAAAGTGTACATACATTATAAATTATATATATATATATATATCATAAAAACACAATCTATAGGTGCCAACAAGACCTAATCTATTTGATCAAATGTCCACTTTTCTCCACGCAAAGAGGACTCAGATGGATCATCATGTGTAATATGAGTTGTCTCGTCATGTCGGACACCTTGTGAGGTAGATGTATCACCTTGTGTAACAGGAGGCACATCTCATCATGTACTTTCTTAATTGAAATGGGTCTCAAAATCTAGCTTGTAAATAAATTAAATATTCACTACATAATAAAATAAATTATACCACATGAGATGGGTGTCCCTCAGTAATGGGAGGAGGCGCACTGTCAAAACTACCAAATGCAATAGTGGTGAGGTCCTGTAATTTACAATACATACATTTTTTTAATTTGATTTTAGAGCATAATGAACTATACATTATGTACATAAATCACAATACTAACCTGAAATGATGATGTAGGTACCTCAATCTAGTTAAGTCCTATGCTCTCAGCAACACTTGTGGTGACGTACTCCTAAAATTATTAATACATAAATGTTTAGTCAAAATTAAATATACATAAATATAATTACAAAGTACATAATTTGTACACTACATTTTTTATACACTATAAATTAAACATTTATATATAATGTATATATCATACTTGAGTGGTAGCCAATGTCACAGATGTGTCTATAGGTATGCTAGCATGATAATCATAAGATGGAGTCGAAAATAGACTATACCGAGGCCTGTATGGATGAGTATGATATCCATGCTCCTGTTCATAAAATCAAAACACATAAAATATATATACATGTGAGTCAAAATTGTTCAGATTATAAGTTAATAATAATGTACATACATAAAAATAATACAAATTATTTGTCTTCAGTCAAAAGTTCATACCGCATGTATTTGAGGTTGTGCCTCAGTGGTAATTGGAGTAGGACTTGTACTAACATCAGTATGTGTAGATGCAGACAATCCCTACAAAATTAAATAAAAATAACATATGAGAACATGTTATTGAATTTGAATTTGAATGTACATCTTTACAGTGTAATTCAAAGTGCATACCATATAAGGGATGCCAACATCTGTAGGTCTCAGAAAAAGACTATACTGCCTCCTAGGAGGAACAGTGTCATCCATCCTTTGTTATTTGAAAGGTACAAATTAATATAGTTAGTACAATTACACATTTATGTAGAAAGTAAATAATTATGTGCACTTTATATATATATTGAAATTAAAATTTTACCTTCTACTCTTGACCCTCTCCAGGCTCTCCCTGTTGCATGAGGTCAACAAATGATGACACGTCTATCTCATCACTACCATCACCATGGGCAGCGTATACATCATCATCAAAATCTACACCCTCAACATAATGGCCATCGTGTGCTACACCAGGATCGCTCTGGGGGCCTGTACATATGCCTCCACAGCTAGTACAAACATGTCCAAGTGGAGGAGCATGTACTGCCTGCGCCCACTGATGTACTAAATTGCCCGAAAGGGCACTAAAATGGGTAAAAGAGAATGAAATCGCATGATGATGGTGAGAAGCAGGCACAATAGGTGCAGGAAGAGGTACAAGGGGCTCAGCTCGCTTGTGGTTTCTCGTTCTATCACTTAGCTTTGCCCCAGGCCTATCCTGAGGCATCCCTCTACCAACCCCCTGAAATGCTTTCATATCAAAATAGTTGGGTTTCAAACCCAACTCAAACTCAACCCATAAATTCCTAAGGAAGTACATGGGCACCTCATGATTAGCGTGTGGTGAATGGTCAAATACCATCCACCACCACTCCCAAAAATGTGTTGCTATGTGCGGATGTGTACACCACCTAATAGAAATGTGAGGCTTCTTGTCACTAATTGCTTCACCCATCTTAGGGTTTACAAAATAATGTTGAAAATTTCCTTTACCTATATGTAGGTTATAAACCTCTTTATATGATAAGCCATTAGAGTAGAAGGCACGCATGCTTTCCCTCCATGATCTAAATGAATTGATGTCTACATCAAAATGATGAATAGAGTCAACCATGCCTTGCATGCTATTTACAAGACATAGTAGGTGAGGGGGGGGGGTGGGGGGTTGCCTCTCATGTCGGATAGCCTTTATATCACTCATGAGGTCATTGAGGTTATGCCTCATGGTCTCGCGGAGCTCATCCGTGGTGGGTGGTGGAGGTGTGGGTGGGGGTGGAGGTGGAGGTGGAGATGGAGGTGGTGGAGGTGGGGGTATGGGAGGGGGAGGGGGTGGCAGTGGGTCCATCAAATATAATTTTCATATATATTTAAACAACCTAAAACATAAAACACATCAAAAATACATCACAACATAATACATGTATGACAAAATTACTATTTAATAAAATTTAAATCTAAAATTTATCAACTAGATCTATATAAATGCGCATATCTTTATTAAAATTATATCAATTAAATTATAAATAAAGTTAAACACTTAAGTCAAATTAAACATTAAATACTAAATTTTTAAGTATGAACTCATTATGGATTATACATGTTCATGTCTCAGGATGAAACAAAGTTAAGATTATGACAAGGTTATGGCTATCCATTTTATTGCCAAAGTAATCCCTTGGCTATCCATGAAATGGTCCTAATAAATTTATATGGAAGACCAAATTGATTTAAATAAAATGAGCAGGTAGAAGACAAACTTACACCCAATATTCAAGGAGAGAATCTTTTAACATAATTGAATTCTACCAACCAAAGTGAGATAATTAGAGTTCCAGTTGGTGAGTTTTCCAAAGATTTTATTGTTGATATAAAGACAAATTTCATTTATATGTTAGGGTTTACTATAGATGGAATCCCTAGGTACCTAACCACTTAATTATGAAATCTCCATCCAATACCATATTTACTACACAAGGTAGGGGACTCAATATTTAGCCCCAATAAGATATATGTAGGGACATAAATCTTACTACCAGATACAAAGAAAAGAGGTCCAATTTGATCATTAAATGACTCGTGTTGCACTCTTCTAGCTTAAAAAGAATACAAATATATTATCAAAAAACTATGTACATTAGATACTTATTAATTATTTGGAGAGTAGATCCTCTAACTTCTAGAGACAACTGGTTATCTCTAAGGAGATAATGTAATGAGTCAATGTTCAACAATAAAAAATAAAGAGGATGCAAGAGGACACCCTTTCATAATTGATTTAGAGAGTCCTAAAAATTATGATCTAACCCCATTAATTTCTTTACTAAAACCTTGACACCAATCATAAGAGAGGACACCATTTGACATTTAATATTGGATGGAGGGCTTGCAACATCATCATAGTGAAACTCAATTCCACCTTTTTGTAGATATTTTCATAATCAATTACTTGAGCATGCCTACACTCTATCCTAGAAATGTTTCTCAATCCAAAGTCTTCCAATAGGTTATCAAGTTCTCCAATATGCATAAATATTCTTAACAAAACACTTTTGTGTAGGGTTATTGATCTTGGGTAGGATATCTTCTAGTCTAGAGGCTAGGACCTTGGCAATAATTATTTTGTATGATACGCATTTAGGAGTGTCTTGTCTCTAATTTTTAATGAGATTCTTATCTCCCCTTGGGGATCAATTGATTACTTGACCTAGGGATTTTATGAGCCCTCTGTTGATCACTTGATCAATTTTATGAGCCCTCCATTGATTACTTGATGTAGGGATTTCTCATTACTAATTTTTTGGATGGAGGAGTTGATTTATGATAGAAATGGGTTTATCACTTGGAATAATGCATCTTCATTCTAAGAATGATGGTTCTCATTTTATCCCTATCTTCTAAATCATTTTGAAATATCATCGTCTTCTAACCAAAAAGATTGATAGTAAAATTAGGAAAAAGATCTTACTATATATATCACTAGGGGGTGGGTATTTCTTTTTATAGAATAAGGCAATATTTTGTTCTATGGCCTTCCATTCTGCAAGGTAATAAACATTTAGGCTACCCATCTAAGGGTCTAGTCCGAGCTCATACTCACACTGATGTGAACACCTCCACTTCTTGATGGTCAAGGAGGGTTACTTAATTAGATGCCTGATTCGTTCAAGTCTCTTCTAATTTTTTTATGATGTATCATTTTGAGATCTTGATATCAATATTTAATTAGTTTTAGGATTAGGGTTCAATTTGGTTTGTACTGTTTGATTAGGCTTACATGCTTAGGTTTCAATTAGGAAAAGAGTTAATAAATTGAATTAAGTTTTAAAGTGCTAAATTTGGTTTTAGATATAGAATTATAGTTAGAGCTTTTAGATTAAAAACCAACATTAATTCAAAAAATTTAGGTTTGAATTTTGTTTTAAAGTGTTCATTATATTATTGAGTTCTAGTTTAGGGTGATTTGGTTTAGTCTTAAGGTCAACGTTTAACTTGGTTCAATCTTCTAAGGTAATGGTTCAATTTGGTTAATGTTTGGGGAAAGGATTTTTAAGGTTAAATTCAAGGTTTCTACTCTTAAGTTGGGATATATAATTAGGTTTATGATCATGGTTTAATTCAATTTGGTTTATAAGTATAATATTAATTAGTTAAGGGCTAGGGTTACCTTTCAATCTTAGGGTTTGACATTTATAAAATTAGTACTCAAGGTAAGATAAGAAAGTTATTTAATTATTTATATATTACTTGGTGTAGGTTTTAGAAAATTAAGATTACTTAGGTTAAGATGATAGTAAGGGTTATGATTGTATATGAGCAATGTTAGTATGCTAATAGAAACCAAATTTAAATAAAGCTTCTAAAAACTAAACAAAATTCATAAACTTCAAGATAGACTAAGATGAGCTCTCAATTGAGAATATGAGCCATTAATGGACTCTCTCAATAAGAAGCTCTCTTGTTGAGTGGCTTTGTCTAAATAGATAGGAAGTATGCTCAAGCTTATGCTTCAAAAAGGGCTTCAAATGGAGTTGGAATTTGGGTGTGAGTGTATGGTTTTGATGTAAAATGGCTTCTTAAAATGGCATTATGAATTTACTTCATGGATTGTGTTGTTTTGCAAAGGGGAAGGATCCAATTTATAGGCAAGAGGCTTGAGGGATTGAGGGCTAAGATGCAAGGATGAGAAAAAGCTCATGGAGGGCTCAGATTGCATGAGAGGAGAGCACATGAATTGTGCTTCCTTACAGCCAATCAGAGAGTGACACATGTCATAGGGTGAGAGGACAGAGGAAAGGGGAAGGATGAGTCAACAAAGGAGGCTCAAGAGATAAAATCTTCATAAAGACCCTCATAATGGCTTGTAAGAGCAATAAAAGGGCTTGGAAGAGTCATTTATGGCCTAGTGGGCTTCATAAAGTTTTATGGTTGGGATATTTTGAAGGAGATGAGAGGAATTTCGACTTGGGCTTGATTAGGAAGGTTTTAAGCTTGCTTAGGATTGTGCAAATGATTAGAGGATGGATTAGGATGGTTTAGGATTAGCTTAGGGATAGGTAAGTGGATGGCATTTAATGAGGGTGGGTGAAGGAGGAGATATTTGTTAACTTTGGCTTGGGTTAGTAAGTCTTAACCCATTTTTAGGGAATGTGACAAGGTTAGGAGGGGATTAGGATTAGGTTTAAAGACATCTTCTAGAAGAGTCTAGACTTTGGATGAGGATAAAGACTTTCTAGAATAGTCTAGAACTTCCTAGGATGAGGATGAAGAGTTTCTAAAAGAGTCTAGAATTTCTTAGGATGAGGATAAATTAGATTTTTAGGAAATAAATAAAGTTTTATTTATTTCAAGGGTTTGGGTTGAGGAGATATTTATTAAAACTTTTTTAATAAACATGAGGATTAATATTTAATCTTAATTAAATATTTTGAGTTGGGATTAGGGGTAGGAAATGATGGGATTAGCCTTTAATCAAAATTAAAGAAGGATTAGAAGATTTTGGAAGAGGTTAGTGGTCTTAAGGAAATTGGCCAAGTTTTGGGCAAAAATTAATTTTTTTTTTTATTTTGGGTTTTTTGGTCAATTTATTAATTAAATAATTAATAAATAAGGAAATAATGTTTAAATAAGATTTAAACATTTTTGGGAGGGATTCCTTAATTAAATATTTTTAATTAAGATAAAGGGATTTAATGGAATAAAAATAAATTAATTAAATAAATAAATAATTAATTAATAAATGATGATGTCATCAGGAATTTTTCAAAAAATAAAAATACTTTATTTTCTAAAGGTTTTTAGGTGTCTACATTTTTCCCCTCTTTGATGTGATGCCGCAAGTGGCATGGCATCAAAGATAAGAAAATAAGATGCCCAAGGCTAGAGCAGAAGAGGAGAGAATGGACTGCAAGATGCCCCCTCAAGAAGGCGGCGGGGAGAGAAAGTGAGGCTTGACAACTTCTTGAAAAGTACAAGAATTCGAGATGAGCAAGAAGACTCAGATTGGCTTAAGAGAAGAGGTTTAGTTAGCTCAAACTCTCACTACAGGAGAATGATAAAGGGAGAATCAGAGGCACAAGAGGAAGCAAGCTTAAGATCTCAGCGATTGTAGAGGATGAAGGAGCAAAGCACTATAAAAGGAATCCAGGATGGGGAGATGGATGAAGGGATTAAAAAGCTGATGCAATAGGATTTCAAAGAGTCAGATTGGCGGAAGATGGGTTTCGGAGATCCCTAGGACTAGGATTGTGGATCTCGAAAGATGAGGCTTGGTGGATTGATTTGGATTGGTGGATCTCTATGACTAGGATTGTGGATCCCTAAAGCTAAAGGTGAGGAGTGATTCAAAGAGATACTAATGCATAAGCTGGGGTAGGAGAGATGGATACTGGATATGGATGGGGGATAATGGAGATCAAGTAAAACCATTGAAGCTTTTTGGGTGGGGGGATACTTCAAAGAGAAGTACCACCATGTAGTTGAGCACTAGATTTGCTATAGGACTATTGGTTAATTGCCAAGGTTACCAAGAACATCAAGGCCTTTTTCACCAACTATCCAGAGGACTGACGAACTGACTCAAAACAAATTCGCAAGGATTGCCCCAGCATCACACATGAATCTCAAAAGAATCAGAGTGGAATCGACACTGGGTAACCCACAAGCAGAAAAGAAAAAGAAACAAAAGACTTGATCAAGACCTTATGCCCAGATTGCCCCATTCGCAGTATACCATGATATGGAAGATCATGGCAACTTTGAGGAGGGAACAAAAAGATTGTTTGGAAAAGATACTTCAAGACCCAAAAGTGAAGATTCCAAATCAAAAGAAAGTGAAAATCCAAAAGAGAAAAATTTACCAATGAGATGGGTAGGATGAGGTACTAACGGACCAAGATCAGACATGAGGAAAGCTATATCCTACAAGGATCTATCAGAGAGCATCTAAGCTGGTGGATCTAGATGAGTGATGTGTCTGGCAAGCTGAACTAAGAAGGATAACACTTTGGTGACAAGAGATCTAGCTAAAGGATGCATTGGGATAGCTAACCAAGGGTTGTGTGATGTGTGCAAGATGTTGAGCAAGGATAATCTGACACAAAAACTAGATAGATACAATGGTACTAAGCTAAAGAGGATGTACAAGTTGATAGACCAAGATATGTTTCAAATGTACAAGGTTGTTCATGTTTGGGTTTTGTGAGATGGAAATGTTTGTGAAGGGTGGGATGTCTACAATAGTTGATAGGCAGATAGGTAGATGGTTTGCGAAAAGCTTAAGGAAAATGGGATTCTTTGTGTGCATGTGATAGGATACAAGCTAGGATACAAGATTTTTTACAAGCTCGAATATGGTACAAGCTTTGGACAATATTCAAATATACAAGGTATAATACAAGGGATGATACAAGATTTACAAGCTGAGGTATAAGATTTACAAGCTGAGGTACAAGATTTACAAGCTGTATAGGAGGTATTTACAAGCTCCAATAGATTTTGGATATTTGGTTGGAACACCAAGGGAACAAGCAGGTGTTTTATGGGATGGTGGGTGAATGGATGAGAGATAGGATAGTGATAGATAATGGATTAGTCTTAGTCCACAAGGCACTTGAATTACCAAGTTTTCAACAAGGTACCTATCCAAGGCGCTTGAATTGCCAAGTTTTCACCATTGGACGCTTATTTCTCTTTACTATTTTATTTTTTTATTTTTTCAAAAGTTGGGTATACCAAGGATTTTCAAGCATAGAACTTCTTGAGATGAATGATGTTAGTAGGATCATTCAAGAGTTCTCCTTCGAGTGTAGATAGCTGATAGGCTCAGGAGCCAAAGGATGTAGTGACAACATAAGGATCAAGCCATGTAGGTTCAAACTTGCCTTTCTTTTCTCGATCTGCTTGGACTTTCATGTTTTCTTTGAGGACCATGTCACCTGGCCAAAAGTGTCATGGAAGCACCTTGTTGAAATTGTTTTTGAGATGAGTTTGATAGATTTTGAGATGATCATAGGCTTGTTGTCGCTTCTCGTCTAAGAGATCTAGCTGGGTGAGCCGAGCTACTTTGTATTCTTCATCTGATATTTTCCCTTGCAAAGATATGCGCAAGGAGGGAAGTTCTACCTCTATAGGTAGTACCACTTTGGCACCATAGACTAGGGAGTATGGAGTTGTGCCTATGGATGTATGAAAGGAGGTTTGATAGGCCCATAGGGCTGGATTTATTTGTAGGTGTCAATCACGGCCAGAATCATTGACAACTTTCTTTAGGATTTATAGGAGGGTTTTGTTAGTTGCCTCTACCTGGCCGTTACCTTGTGGGAAATATGGGCTAGAAAAGTGGTGATGGATGCGGAGGGAAGTGCATAATTCTTCCATGTTAATATTTTCAAAGTTACCTCCGTGGTCGGTGAAGATGGTGGATGGGATACTGAAGCGACAAACAATGTGGTACAAGATGAACTTAGAGACCTGAACTCCTGTAGCTAAGACTAGGGGGATTGCTTCCACCCATTTAGTGAAATAGTCTGTAGCTATTATTATCCATTTATGTCCATCAGATGAGAGGGGTGTGATAGTTCCAACTAGATCAAGGCCCCAACAAGTGAAAGGACAACACGGTGCAATAGGTTGTAGATCCTATGCTGGAGTGTCCAAGAGATTTGCATGTTGTAGACATGGGAGACACTTTTTGACAAAGTCACAGGAGTCTTCTTCAATGGTAGGCCAATAGTAGCCTGCTCTAAGGATTTGTTGCGCTAGGACAATACCACTCGTGTGGGCACCGCAAAGTCCAAAGTGTACTTCTTTTAACACCATCATAGCCTCATTTTGGTCTAAACATCGAGAGAGAGTATCGTGATAACCCCGACGATATAGGGTATTGGCTATGATAAAATAGCGGGAGGATTTTTGGATGAGGTTCTATTTTTGGGTACATGTGAGGTGAGGGGATATGATACCATCATTAAGGTAAGCATGAATCTCATGGTACAAAGGGGATTGAGGACCAACCAAGATACAAACACGGTTTGAATCCTCATTCACATAGGTGGGTGTGAGGAGCTGCTCGACTAAAAACTCATACTGTGTAGCTGCTTGAGGAATTTCTAGGAGCGAGCCTATAGTAGCCATAGCATCTGCTGCTTTGTTCTGTATTCTAGGCACTTGTGTAAACTGAAGCCTTGTAAAATGTTGGGTTAGCTGATCAACTAGCTCTTTATAGGGTAATAGCTTCTCATCTTTGGTTTGATATTCATTTAGGGCTTGCTTGATGATGAGCTAAGAATCGTAAAAGATTTGTAACTCAGCAATGTTCCATTCTGTAGCTATCTTTAATCCTGCTATGAGGGCCTCATATTCAGCTATATTGTTGGTGCTAGGGAATTGTAGCTTGAAGGCTTTCGGAATGTAATCTTTTTGAGGTGTGACCAACAATATTCCTACCCTTGATCCATGAGATGTGTATGAGCCATCAAAATAAAGTTTCCATGGGGGTTGTTCTTCAATTAGATAGATATGCTCATCTAGAAATTTTGTGATCAATGGATAAGCATCTATTAGAGGTGCATTAGCTAGGTGATCTGCTATAGCTTTCCCTTTGATTGCCTTTTTGTCCACATACTAGATGACAAATTTGCTAAGGAGCATAACCCATTTGGCCAAACAGCCTGTAAGTGTTATTCTAGAGAGCATATACTTGAGAGGGTCAATCTTGGAGACTAGTTGGATGGTATGACATAGCATGTAGTGGCGAAGCTTCTGATTTGAGAAGACAAGTGCCAAACAAGATTTTTCCATAGGAGTGTAATTGAGTTCATAACCAACTAGGGTTCTACTAATGTAGTAGATGGCTCTTTCTCTGTTGTAGTCATTGAGCTATGCTAGAAGTGCCCCTAGAGCAGTAGGTGTTGCTGATATGTACAGAATCAGGGGATGACCAAGAACTGGTGGAACCAAGATAGGGGGATTGATGAGATATTGCTTGAGATGGTTGAAGCTGCACTGACATAAAAGATGCCACTTGAAGTTCTCATCCTTCTTCAGTAAATGTGAAAATGGTGTACACTTATCTGTAAGCTAGGAGATGAAGCGTCGAACAGATTGAAGCTTTCCTTGAAGAGAATGAAGCTATCGCAGTGTCTGCAGAGGAGGCATGTCTAAGATAGCTTTGACCTTCTTGGAGATGATCTCTATACCTTGTTTAGAAACTATAAAGCCTAGAATCTTGCCAGATGTGACCCCAAAGACACATTTCTTGGGATTCAACATGATATGATATTTGGCTAACCTATCAAAGACTTTCTCCAGGTTAGCAAGATGATCCATGAAGGTATGAGACTTGACCAAGATATTATCCACATAATCCTCCAAAATGCTATTGATGAGATCATGAAAAATGGCTATCATAGCTCTTTGATAGGTAGCCCTAGCATTCTTTAGACCAAAAGGCATCATGTTGTAGCAAAAGGTTCCCCAAGGGGTAGTGAATGATGTCTTATGATGATCCTCTTCTGCAATCTTGATTTGATTATACCCAGAAAATCCATCCATGAGGGATAAAATTTCATGTCCAGCTGTAAGATCTACAATCATATCTATGTTGGGCAAGGGAAAATCATCTTTTGGACAAGCTTTGTTAAGATCTCTAAAATCAGTGCAGATTTTGATGTCACCGGAGGGTTTAGTGATGGGGACCATGTTGGAGATCCACTCTGAGTAGTCGATAGGTCGAATAACCTTAGCAACTAACATTCTTTCTAATTCAACTTTGACCAGTAATGCCACCTTGGGGTGCATTTTTCTAAGCTTTTGTCTAATGGACTTGATCTTTGGATCGACTGCAAGATGATTAACTACAAGCCTTTGATCAAGTCCTGACATGTCCTGATATGACCATGCAAATTGGCCAATGTTCTCTCTTAAGACCTCAAAGAGGAGATCAGCCTTGTCTTGTGATAGGGATGCAGCAATGTGAACAAGTCTAGGGATCTCTAAAGAACCAATGTTGACTTCTCAAGTATCCTCAATTAGAATATAAGACACCTCTGGTCGATTATCTTGAGGAGGCAATGCTAAATCTTCATGTTCTGCTTGTGGCTCTAGATTTTCTTGCTGTGGGGTTCTCTTCACTGCCATAGCTAGTCTTAGATTCACCTTAGTTCTAGTTTTGTGTGTATCAAAACTAGGTTGGGGATTTTCTCCAAAATACCCCTTGGGATCTAGCTTATAGATATAGGTAGAATCTAGCTTTGTTTTCTTATGAGGAGTTTTGGCTCCCATGAATCTTAGAAGTGCTTCCTCTGATGTGAACTCATCAATGTGTATGATGCTTGGTTGGTTCCAATCTATGAGTTTTGGATGGGCGAGTGGTGGGTCAATGAAATGGATGGATAGTTCTTGGAGAACAGAGTCTCTCAGGGAGATTTGGTCTAGGATATCATCGTAGGCTCTCTTTTCAACTTCCTCAGGAATGTCTTCGATTTCGACAAGGTTGCGGTGAATGTTCAAAAAAGTGTGACCATTCTCATTGGTGCCCCCAGTTGTGGGTATGCCAAAGCCAAGACCTGACTTCGTTTCCCACTGGTGTGCTTCGATGGGGCACTGCATGCCTCTTTCTTCTGGTCCTAGACCACCACCTTGATAGTTCCATTTGTCAGTGATGAGCTTATGTTCTTGGGGATACTTTTGGCTGAAGTGATCAAGACGCGCTTGATTTTTTGGAGGTGCATCCTTATGTAACCAATTGTTGATATCTAGAGTGAGTTCCTCATGAAGAGGGATTTTTGAGGATACAAAGGTTATTGGGCCAAACTGTTTGTATCGAGGAGGTGGAATCTCCTTAGCTTTGTCATATGTTGGTCATCCATGGGCATGTGGATCAAGTGGGAGTGCCCCAACAGCAAATGCATCTGACAGACTATACTCTCCACAGCCTTTGTTATTGATCTTCACGGTAGACAAGGTAGAGGCAAGGATGGTTTTTGGGTCATTACAAGCGTGGGATGAGTTGGCAATGGATGTGTCGATATCAATTTCAAGGCAATGGTTTGTATATGAAGCTTCAATCGTATTTTAGTAAGCAAAGGGTTTTGGATCGGCATGGATGGTTACCTCAGTGCCTTGATGCAGAAATTTGATGCACTGATGGTAAGTGGATGGAACGGCTTTCATGGCATGAATCCATGGGCGACCGAGGAGGATGTTAAATGGTAGGTTTAGATCAATAACATGGTAGAGTGTGTCTTAGATGACTGGCCCAACCTTGATTGGCAGCAAAATAGTTCCTTATGTGGTTCTTTCCAAGTTGTCATAAGCTTTGATGGTGATAACCTCACTGATGATGTCTGCTTCATTATACCCAGCTTTTTTTATGAATTTTAGGGTGCAAATATTCAAGGCTGATCCATTATCTATCATTACTCTTTTCATAGCAAAATTGGATACCATGATGGCTATGCGAAGCAAAAGGGTGTGATCTGGCTCGACCATGGGTATGTCAATGGGTTTGAAAGATAGGGCACATGAGGAGGATAGGTGTCCAACAAGATTACAAAAATCAGTAACATTGATATCTGAAGGGACACAAGATTCTATAAGAGCACTGTCAAGGATGTTCTTGTACACGGGACTAGTGCGAAGAAGGTCTAAAATGGAGATTTGGGCTAGCATGTTCCCAAGGTGTTCCAAGATATTGTACTGGCTTTTTGATGGAGCTAATGGTGCTGGTAAAACTGGTGGGCCTGTGATGTTAAATCATGCTCTTCAAGTGGTGACTGCACACTCATTGTTTTGTCCTTGAATATTGATAACATTGATAGAAGGCTCTTTCTCAGATATACAACCTATGAGGCTACCATAGTCTATATAGGATGAAGTATGGTCATTGTTCTTCCAATGTTGTTGGTTTGGTTAGCGGTTGTTGGTTTTTTTGTTGTTGGCTTGGATAGCTACTTTTCTAGGATTTTGGTTGTTGTGAGGAGGAAAAGCATTTTGATATATCTGTAAGCCTACATTGGGAGAGGTTCGGGCACCAACAGTGATTTCTTTGCAATCAATGAAGTCCTGCACATAATCTTTCAGTTTCATGCATCTGAGGGTAGTGTGACCTTTTACCCTATAAAATTTGCAGTACTCATTGTCTTTGTACCATGTAGCTTTGGATTGGCTTGGGTCAATTTTCTGGGTAGGAGGAAATTTGATGAGGCTTTCCTTGACTAATTTCTCAAAAATGACATCCAAAGGTTCACCAAGGGGTGTATAATTTCTAGGTGCAGGTTGGAATCTGGGCTTTTGCCTTGCAGCTACATTGATGGAATTAGCTTGATTGCTAGACCCTTGAAAGTTGGGTCTTGGATTGTGGTTTTGATAGCTTTGGTTATTTTTCTATTGGTAGTTGATAGCTTGTTGATTGTTTGATTGATATGGTGGGTTAGACTAATTTTGGGAAGGACCAACAATATTCACATGTCTGGTGTCAGTGACGCCATCTATTGCAACGTGCTTATTTTTGTTCCAATACCTAGACTTGTCATTGGAATATGATTGATTTTGGTTGGCTTCCTTGTAAATCTTGACCACACCATCTTTAACGAGTCCTTTCTCAAGGATCATTCCTTTCTCTTTGATGTCTTTATAGGTCTGCAAATAGTTCATGGTCATGTGGTGAGCCAAGCTAGGATGGGCATTATCAATAAACATTTTCACCAAATGGCACTCTAGCAAGGTGCAAGATATGCGGGTGGTAAGGGTTTGCCATCTTTGCAGATATTCAGGAAGTATTTCTCCACCTTTTTGCTTAGTGTGGACAAGATCAACTACTGATAGCTCTGTTTCAACAAGATGGGCATATTGGGCTACAAATGCCTTAGACAATACAGAAAAAAATTTAATTGTGCCATAGGGGATTCTATAAAACCATTCAAGAGCTGGTCTGGCCAAGCTTTTGGGAAAGATACGCAAGAGGAAAATATCATCGTATGCCACTTCTTGGCAGTGCATGTAAAATTCTTTGATATGTGTGACAAGGTCTCCTTTTCCTCTAAATTTGTCAAACTTGGGTGTCTCAAAATGCTTGGGAAATGGTGTCATGGTAATGGCTCTGTCAAATGGGTAAGGACACACATTCTAAAACTTGAACGTTTTTGGATCATTTCCCTCTTGGATGTTCTTCAAAGCTATTTTCATGGCTTCCCATTCTGAATTAATGGGTGACATCTAGGGTGCCCCCGATGTAGGAGTGCCCTGAGGTAGGTATGTGCTAGATGGGGCAATGGAATATGGATGGCTTTGAGATATGGGCTAGTAGGGATTGTACATGGCTTGGGCAACTGAATGGTGGATGATGGGTTGCTGAGGTGGAGGTGGCACATATTGCTGCATATGTTGTGAGGCTTGCTGCTTATATTGGATTTGAGGTTGGGATTGAGGAACATAAGCTGGTTGTGGTATAAATGGATTGCTTTTTGGAGGTAAGGTATAAGATGGGTGTGAAGCTTGGGGAAAGGATCGGGGAGCTTGTGGAACTTGACTTTGGATTTGAGGAGTTTGACCAATATATGTGGGTTGTGCCACTATTTGGGAAGGTTTCTACATAGAAAAAGAGGCCAAGTAATTGGTGGTTGACGGTGGTGGATTTCCTCCTAGAAGTGGCATAGAGAAATAGTTGGTAATAGGAGGTAATGGATTGGTTGGTAGTGGAGGTGGTGGTAATTGAAAGCTTGGGAATGGAACTGATGGATTTTGATAGCTTGGTGGCTAGATTCGAAAGCTTGGTAAAGTGGTGGCAGGAGCTTGGGTCACTTGAGAGCTTGGCAGAACATTGGTAGTAGCTTGTGGGGTGTGATAGCTTTGTGGAGTGAAGGTAGTAGTTTTTGGATTTGTGGATGATGGCATTGAGCTCCAAGGACCTAGTGGAAACAATGGAATTGTGTTCTAAGTGGAGGTAAATAGGCTGGAGGGATAAAAGGTTGATTACTTGGCCCCATGGTTGGCATCCCAGTTGTATATTTTTGTGGTTGGCCAAAGATGCTAGCACTGATTTTGGAGATGGGTGGATTTGGAAGGCTAGGTTGGGGGGCAGAAACAACAATAGTGAAGGGAGTGAATGATGAGGTGTTTTGGGCGAAGGGGGTTTGGGATGAAGTGGTATGGACCAATGGTGGAGTGGTGGTGCCTGGATTGGCTTGTGGAAGAGAGATTTCAACTTGAGTGGAGGCTGGTATGTTTGGGTCTGTTGGATCATATGGGGTGGGTTGAGGCTCTTCTTTTGGCACATATTGAGGATAATTTGAATCATAAGAGCCTATGGGTGGTGGGAGTTGCTCAAACAAGGGGTGAGATGGATCTGATAAGGGGGGAGGTCTTCCAAAGTCGAAGGCTCCAATGTTGTCCCTTCGAAAGTTAGCCATGATTGTTTCCTTGTTTTTGTCTATAATGGCGTTCACCAATACTACATTTCTTGGTTGGTTCATGAAAGCTTCAATGTCAGTAGGTGATGGTATAGTGTTCTCTGGGCTGAAGGATGGTTGAGTGCTCAAGGGGAGCAATGCTATTGGATCCAAATGATAGGGCTCCATTGTTTCCTTCTTCTTCTTGCCTAAGTGAGTGACAGGTGGCATGAAAATGCAGAATGTTTCCTAGGGATGAGATGCAACAATGCTGATGGAGGCAAAAGAGGAAGGCTTTTCTATGCAAATGATTTCCTAGGTTGAGGCAAAGCTATATGAAAAAACCTAAGGAGGATTGGGTTGAGGATTCTAACTTCAAAGATATGTTTCCAAATTATGAAAGGTCTACTTTCCTATGTGCAAGCTTGGTGGTGATTGTGTCAACCTAAAGATAGACTGATGATCCTTTAGGAAGAACACGAGATTGACCACTTGTGGATCCCAACCTTTAGCTCAAGGTGATGAGGGATAACAAGTGACAAAGCTAAATTACCCTAAACAAAGCTCTGTCAAAGGGATAACTTGGGTGAGATTGGTGGATTTGGAAGATGTTAGGAATAACAAACTTTTGGCAAGGTGACAACAGTTTTGAAGGCTTGGACGTGAGGTTTTGATTGTTGGCTAGATGGTTTGGTTCTAAATGAGATGAATGAGCTAAAATGCTTTAAGGGGATGACTAAGGATGGCTAGCTTACCTACAAAGATGACTCTAATGCAAAAGTGAATCTTATGCAAGAAGATGTGGAGAAACAAGGGGGTCTAATCATAGAAATCATGCCTAGTTGGTAAGGCATAAGCATTGTTAACTCCTATATGTTGGTTATATTGGATGGTGCGATCTAACCAGGCATCTTGAAGGGCTTCTTCAACATCTTTGTCCTCTGCTTTGTGGAGTTTGGAAATTCGAGGGCTTGGTATTAGTTCCTTTCTCGTTCTTGCTATGCCTGAGATGGCTTGAGTTTGACTTTGTGAAACTTCTGTTTGGGTTTGGGTTTCTCTGACATCAATTCCTAAATCTGCTTAGCTTTGAGAGATCTTGGTTGTTTTTCTTCAACTTGTTCAACTTTTGGAATAGGCAGTGACTACGCTAAGTGTGCCCTAAGCTAGGATTGACCAAGTTTGGCAAACATGCATTCAATAAGTAAAAGAGCAAGCAATAGATAGAAACAACCAGATAGAAGTTTTGGTTCCCAGAATGTGATACTTGCGCCAAGGAGTGTGTATGTTTTACAAATGTTTTGATTAGTCACTTCAAACACATTAACATCTTAGATGGTTGTCTACAAGGCTGACAGTTGGTTTAGCTAAGGAGTCCTTAATATACCCAAGGTACGTGAGGCCCAAGTCCGTAGATGAAGCCAAAAAGATGTCACACAGCCGAGAGGAGCGGTAACCCACTTCTCCTCTTTCACTTCTCAAGGGTATAAAGTTCCTTGAGGCTTAGCATGAGTGACAAAATATTGCTCCCAAGAGAGGTGTCTTTCCATTCACCTCCAGGTTCTTATACTTCACCGGAACGTTGGAGTTCAGGTCATCCAAGGGGTGATGAAATACCCAAGCATGCCTCCTAAAAAGAAACAAGGTTTTGGATCCTAATCTTATGCACCCAAGATGACCTCGAAAGATGAAAAGGGGAGAGAAGACTTGGATGACCTTGGGCTAAAAAACATGCTTTTTCTTTTACCAACACACTCTTATGTGTGCTGATCTAGAATTTGCAAGCACTCATGTTTAAGAGACAATGTTCAATTCTAACTTTGAAATGCGCCAACAAAGCAAAATTGAGTGAAGAATGAATACAAGAAGAAGAGTTAGGGTCAACAAAAAAGTAAACCCACATGCCCGGAGGCTCTCCACGTCAAGTATTGATTAATTTTCTTTAAAGCATTCAAGAGTTGGTGTGATTTTGATTTTAAGACCAAAACAAAGATGTGTGAGATTCGATTTCAAGCGCGTGCCTGGAGGCCCTCCACGTCAATAGTTGTTTAATTTTAGTGCCCAAACTTGAAGTGTGATTTATTTAGTCTAGAGTTTTGGTCATTTAATAATTTTGATAGAGTTAAAGAAAACGTTCAAAGACCAAGTGAGTGAGTTAGATTGTGGAACATTCAACACTTTTTTCAAGTAGACCCATCCCCATAGATGGCGTTGAGATTGCAACCAATGGTTGAATTGATGGGTGATTAGAAAAGAGGTGAGTCCAAGGAACTACTCAAATTGATTTTTTGAAATTTGTATTTAACTTAATGAGATTTCTTAAATGTCCAAAAATCAAACTTTGCCTAAATTGCATGTGGAAAAGAGATTTGTTTTGTTCAATTTTAAAAGCTCCAAATGAAGTGTTTGATATTGCAATGGTTAATTGACCCTTTTCATTCAAGATTGGATTTGTTGTTTTAATCATTCATTCATAAAAAAACCAAACTTTATTTTAATCCATGGCACTAAAGAGTGATTTTAGCAACATGCATTCAAAGACAAGTGATTAAACATTCAAGTTTTTTTTTTTTTTGAGCATTCAAGATTGAGATTTTGTGTGTTGTTTTATGAACTTTGAAGTGCTTTGTTTTAACCTTAGATCATTCAAGATTTTTTTGGACTCAAAAGTGAAAATGACTCTTTGGACTTTTCTTTTCATTCAAGATTTTGTGTTCTAGTTTGCATGTTTTAAGCCCAAAAATGATATTCCTTAATTGTTTTGATGCATGAAAAACCTAAAAAACATTCAAGATTTTGCAACAAGACATTTGTTTGGAATAAATAACAAAGCTTTTAGGAAAATTTTGGCAACCATTTAGGACTCTTTGTTTTCATGAGATTTTTAAAAGAACTTTAAAATATTTGCAAATGAGGTTCATTTTATCCTTGATTGATGATTTGAGTTTGATTTAGATTTTAGTGTGCACTTAGTATTGATTTTGAACCTTTTGAAATAGAAACTTGAAGTTCTTTTTAAATTCCCAAAAATGAAGTGTTCCTAACTTTGCATGAATGCATCTAAAACCTTGATGTTGCAAGGATGCAAATGATCGGATTGGTTTAGTTTCACTTGTTAAAAGGCTTTTTTTTTTTTTTTTTGCAAATTTTTAGTTTTTAATGGATTTAAGTATGATTTAGGGGTTCATTTTAAGCACTAAAAAGAAGTGTGTATGATTTCGCTTCCTTAAAAAAAAAATGGCCAAGATCTCCCACAAGAAGAAGAAGAAGTAGATGGAATAAGAAGAATATAGACAAGAAGAGGAAGAAGAATTCCAAGTGTTTTGTCCACCTATAAGCTTGAAAAATCTGCAAACACTATAAGATAAACTATGAGTTCCTTTGTCTTCTTCATGCTCATGTGGACCTACAAATCTAATTTATACAATCCTACCAATCACAAAAACAAGCAAAATTAGCCAAAATTAGCAAATGACATACAAAACTTGACTAAAAAAGCTAATGAAGATGACCAATGCGGGGTCCCACTGGGCGTGCCAAAATGTATATGAGCAATGTTAGTATGCTAATAGAAACCAAATTTAAATAAAGATTCTACAAACTAAACAAAACTCATAAACTTCAAGATAGACTATGATGAGCTCTCAATTGAGAATATGAGCCATTAATAGACTCTCTCAATAAGAAGTTCTCTTGTTGAGTGACTTTGTCTAAATAGATAGGATGTATGCTCAAGCTTATGCTTCAAAAAGGGCTTCAAATGGAGTTGGAATTTGGGTGTGAGTGTATGGTTTTGATTTAAAATGGCTTCATAAAATGGAATTATGACTTTACTTGATGGATTGTGTTGTTTTGTAAAGGGGAAGGATCCAATTTATAGGCAAGAGGCTTGAGGGATTGAGGGCTAAGATGCAAGGATGGGAAAAAGCTTATGGAGGGCTCAGATTGCATGAGAGGAGAGCACATGAATTGTGCTTCCTTACAGCCAATCAGAGAGTGACACATGTCACAAGGTGAGGGGATGGAGGAAAGGGGAAGGATGAGTCAAGAAAAGAGGCTCAAGGGATAAAATCTTCATAAAGACCCTCATAATGGCTTGTAAGAGCAATAAAAGGGCTTGGAAGAGTAATTTATGGCCTAGTGGGCTTCATAAAGTTTTATGTTGGGATATTTTGAAGGAGATGAGAGGAATTTAGACTTGGGCTTGATTAGGAAGGTTTTAAGCTTGCTTAGGATTGTGCAAATGATTAGAGAATGGATTAGGATGGTTTAGGATTAGCTTAGGGATAGGCAAGTGGATGGCATTTAATGAGGGTGGGTGAAGGAGGAGATATTTGTTAACTTTGGCTTGGGTTAGTAAGTCTTAACCCATTTTTAGGGAATGTGACAAGGTTAGGAGGGGATTAGGATTAGGTTTAAAGACATCTTCTAGAAGAGTCTAGACTTTGGATGAGGATAAAGACTTTCTAGAATAGTCTAGAACTTCCTAGGATGAGGATGAAGACTTTATAGAAGAGTCTAGAACTTCTTAGGATGAGGATAAATTAGATTTTTAGGAAATAAATAAAGTTTTATTTATTTCAAGGGTTTGGGTTGAGGAGATATTTATTTAAAAAAATTTAATAAACATGAGGATTAATATTTAATCTTAATTAAATATTTTGAGTTGGGATTAGGGGTAGGAAATGATGGGATTAGCCTTTAATCAAAATTAAAGAAGGATTAGAAGATTTTGGAAGAGGTTAGTGGTCTTAAGGAAATTGGCCAAGTTTTGGGCAAAAAATAAATTTTTTATTTATTTTGGGTTTTTTGGTCAATTTATTAATTAAATAATTAATAAATAAGGAAATAATGTTTAAATAAGATTTAAACATTTTTGGGAGGGATTCCTTAATTAAATATTTTTAATTAAGATAAAGGGATTTAATGGCATAAAAATAAATTAATTAATTCAATAAATAATTAATTAATAAATGATGATGTCATCAAGAATTTTTCAAAAAATAAAAATACTTTATTTTATGAAGGTTTTTAGGTCTCTACAATGATTAGAGTTAAATTCAATACAAATTGACATTATAGAACTAATCCTAAATGACGCCCAGCCAAGGGATCCAAAGAACTAATCAAAAGTTTTACCAAGAAAGCAATAACATACACACAATAATTTACATTTATAAAAAACATAAGAGATTGCATTCCTTAATGAGCACATTTACATTTCATTTTTTAAAAATTATAAACTACTAAAAGTAAAATAAATAAGATGTCCACATGAAAGTTCATATTAACTACTTCCGTTCAATCCATTTAAATAATTTATATACATTTGTTTCGAATGCCACTTGGCAAATTAATTTGGAATGCACAATCATCCACTGTACATGTCACAGGGTATGAAAGGCTGAAAGAATATACATTTATAAAATAGTTTACATCATCCATTTTCGATCCATGAAACAAAGTACAATACAATTTAGGTAAAATCATTTTAAATACTATAAGTTTTTTGTTTGGATCCCTTGGCTGGCTGTTACGTGATTAAGTATTTTATAATATTTTTAGGGTTTTATTTATATGGTTAGGCCGAGATTATAGTTTAAACAATAAATTTAGGTCAAGGTTATAGTTAAAACAAGGTCGAGGTTATATGGTTTTAGGTCGAGGTTATATTTATTTATAAAATTAGATGTTTAAACAATAAATTTACATCTAATCTAATCATTCAACATTGTAATAAATACATAAATTAAATACATTTCAAAACATCTAAAATAACAATTTTTTAAATAAACATTTACGAAACTATATTTTAATTAACAAATACAAAAATTTAAACATTTAAGTTCATTAACAATGTAAATTTACAATTTTACGTACATATGAAAAGTGAAAAAATAATAAATTAACATACATATTAAATTGAAAATTGGAAAAAATAAAGTAAAATAGTATAAAACATATTAAAATACATGTGTATCAAAAACTAGCAGGAAGGGGGTAGTCGGTAGGGTTGAGAAACGGGCTCACGTATGCATCTCTAATCGGGCTCCCATTTTTGAGGTCATGAAAATGACCTCTAAAATGCCAAAAAAGTGGTTTATAAAAGTTTTACAAATCGGGTACCCAATTTTTAAGAAATCGAGTACTCGATGTTTAAAAAGGCGGGTGCCCGATAGTTAAGCGGCTCGGGCACCCGATCCTTTTTAAATATCGGGTACCCAATTTTTTAAATTTGGGTCGGGTGACCAAAGCCTAATTTTAGAAACGAGTACCCGATTCTTAAAAAATTGGGTACCTATTTTTGAGAAGTACAATTCCACGGATCTGACTTTCACGAAATTGCGACCCAACTTCTTGCGGTCACCCTTCTATCAAAAGAAAACTGAATTACACTAGCAACTATTAACCTTTTTATTCTTTCTTTGGAACAAACTTATACAATATACATGGACTAACTTAAAAATGAACATGACTCTATTCAGATTAAAATTCTTAGACCCTCACTCCACATCTTGTAAATCCTTTTATAGAAACAAGGATTACAACAAGCTTTAGATGGAGGGACACACATTCAAAAACAAGATACAACTTTTCCATATAAGAAAAAATAGTTACAAAAAGAATGTTGGAGATAGCCAAAATCAGAACAACTGTCAATCTGGATGTTTAGGATCAACTTCATAATTTGTAATGAGATCATACCCACAATAGGTGAACCAAAAATATAAGGTATCTCTTTACATAGTTGTCCCCCCTCTTCAATGTTCTTTGAGTTTTCCTTGCATGTTTAGTCCCTATCTCTAGATAGAATTGCCTTTATATCAGCTATAACCTCCTAGATGGTAATATCTAATTTTTCATCTAGCCAAGTGGCTCCTCTAATAGTATTCAATTCATTCATGAAATTATTCCATTTTGCATCTATCAAGGCTCTAACCTATGCAGCTATTTTGTTCATCTCTAGCTCCATCTTGTACAAAATATCAACAATGTCAAAAACTATTACTATGTCAGTTTCTCCATTGTTGTAGGCAACAAATCTTTCATGCTTTAAAATATTGTCAAAAGAATCTGACCATTCTTTCCATTCCGTTGGCTGATTTTCATCATCAATAATTTTTGTATGAAGCTAGGCATCCCATTGGGAATGGTCTTCATTTTATTATTTCTTAACTGTAACTTACTAGAAAAGAATGCATTTAATTTTTTATTATGTTTATCATTTTCTTAGTGGAAATGATGGTCTCCTTGAACAATTATTTCTTCTAGGAAAGAATTGGGACTAACCTATCAAAAAATGGAATGTAGGGGCCCCACTTAGTGAACAAGGGAGAAAGAATGGATAGTACCTTTGTACATTGATACTCTACTCCCTGCAATGCAATGTAATTATTGTGGAGATTCTAGGAAGCTTGTTTGAGGTCATTTATTTTGTGTGAGAGCATGCTCTCTATAGTCTTAATTTCTACTTCTTTTCCCACTTCCATCTCATCCACCTCCATTGGCTGATCCATCCCTCATTTGTTGTATCAACATCAGTCTGGGTCTCTTGATCTTTTAACTCTCTTATAGGTCTACTTCTTCAAAGTTCTCACCTCATTTTCAAGGGCAATCACCTTTTCCTCCAATATATAGGTCTTCTTCATTTACTTCTCGTATTTCTTTCTAGTTTCAATGGATATGCTATACGTTTGAAACAATTTCTCTTCAAGCATATCCATTTTACTCTTCCCCATGAGTGAATGTTTACATATTGTGAATCTAGTCACTTGATGTTGTGGTGACATTCCAGAATATCACATTGCCTTGGGGAGGATCTATGACCTCCATCAATGTTGGTTTATTAGAGTCAGGGGCCATGCTCCATACTACCATTGTTTTGGAGTCAACATTAAATTTATACAAATACACTTCTCCTACAATGTTGGTCTCCTCAAATGAGACAGATTTGCTTTGCCTTTTTATTTGATCTAACATAAAATATGAGCTTAATTTCCATCTAGGAAAGAGTAACACCCCACTTCTTTTTACCAGTTCTTTGGCCTCATCAATAATGAGAGTCTCACTATTTGGATCATACTCTTGCAACTTTTGCACCAATTCAAAAAATTTCTCTTATGAGTCTCCTAGTTGCAATTGTAGAGTGAGCTCATTTTTTTTTATCTTAAATTGAAAGGATTTGATCTACTCAAAATTTATGAAGTCATCATCCTTTATAAATTATTGAGTTTTAATGATTCTTTCATCCAGCATCCTTGCATCAAGCTCAAGTTTATTGGGGATTCATTCATTTTGGGTGGCCTACCTTATCAAGAAGTTATGTCTGATATCATCACAATACTTGGTTCCCCTAGGCATGATTTGCAATTCCTTCTCTCTTTCCATGTCTAGGATCTCAATTAATTTTGGCTTCTTCCTAGCACCTTGGGCCCAAACTGAAATCTATGGTTGATCCTTTTCAACATTAATCTCTATGATATCATCATGTTTAGGGGATTTAGGTGCTTCTCTATCTCTTATTTCAGGAAGCACCTAAAACATTATGCTATCAAAATTGTTGATGCACTTATTATATCTATCCAAGAACCTCTCCTCATGATAAAAACCTTTAAAGGAGGGATCGATTCTTTTCATCTCCTCCTCCACTCTCATGATTTCTCTCCATTTCAATGTTTTTGTCTCTATAGCCCTTTGTTTCCAAGCAATTCATAATCACATCCTCTTGCCAATAGGACTTTCTACTTGGTAGATATAATTTTCTCATTTTCTTGAGGGCATGCCTAACAAAGTCATTATGATCATAGGTCCTAGTAGGAGCTGAAGGTAATAAGAATTCACTCATGAATTAATCTATCTCTTTAGTATCATCTTTTCCTATGACAAAATCCCCTACTTTGACATTTCTACAAATAAAGGAACCTATTTTGACTCTAGGTCCTAGGTACTACCAGTTCATCATAATTAATTTCCAAAAGAATTCTACAATCTCCATTCTCTCTAGAATATACCTAGGCAAAACATGAGGGGGTTGCGGGCATCCATAAACCCTTATAATAGAAAATTTCTCAAATAGAAAAATAGTTCCCCAATCATGTCCCAATCTCGTATCCTCATTAGGGAACGTAGATGGTCTAATTAGCATCCTAACACCCCTAGGAACCCTTTCACTAATATCAACTAATATATTAGAAATTGGAAAAACAAAATCATTATAGAAAGCTATAGAATTGGAATAAGAGTAAAACCTTTTCCATAACCTAGTCCGTAGTTGCACTGGCAGGATTTCTCCATTCTCTTATGTCCCTTCAATGAAATCATTACTGACGTGACCTATATTATTATAAAGAATGATATGTATCAATAATGAGTAATGGTGGAATTTGAAATTCCCCATCTCTCCCCTCTGAGGAGGAGTAATCTTATTGTGCGTAAAATTTAAAATATGGGTCACAAAATTGTGCCCTACATTATGGTGCAAGTCACGTATGTCTAAGGCCATGATGTATACATTTCCAGGAGTATTCATTGTACCATCCAATCCTATCACTTTATCAATTCCAAAAATAGTATACTAGAAGTATCTACTAAAAAATTCCAAGGGCATGAAATCTCCTACCTTCTTAGGAAGCTCACCCTTTTCCTTTTCCAACTTAGGGATATGTCTTTGCATAACCCTTCCATGAAAGAAAGTTTTCTAAGTTTTGAAATTTTCATCTATCTTCTCTTGCTCAAGGATTTTTGTATAGGTCCTCCCAGGTTGAAGATTTCTATGAAGGTCTCCCTATTCAAGGTGCACAGTAGACTCATATCCTTCCTATGATATCCATTAGCTATAGGAATTTATCAAGGCCTTCACCAAGTCTATGTCAACTATCACATCTAGCATGATTAACTTTGCTACGTTTTTGTTTCATGGATTTGAAATAGGTGGATTGTCTATCCTATTATTGTAAAAATACGAGAATAACTCATTGCCATTAGTTTTTGGCAATATTTCATCTTTGCAAAAACTATATGTATATTTGAATATATGTGAATTTACTGTCAAGGCATTTGAGGACCCTAGTAGAAGGTAAACCCATTCTTCAACATAGAGGATGGCTAGCTTTGTTTTAGATTACTCAATATCTTGAGTAGCTTCTTCTATGTTGACTTGTGCTATTAGCTTATCCTCTTCTTGTGTCATCTTTTCTCTAATTTCAATTAATTCAAACACTTCTTCCACAACTCAATTCTCTTAAAACAACTTTACATTCAATTCTTGTTATGGCTTTGAAACTTTGTGAATGTTGTAATTATAATTTTTTACATCATCTTTTAATAGAAGTTAAACATACAAATAGCATTGATGGACTCTTTAAGTCAGCATGCGTAAAAAATTTCTAAATTTCATAAAAACATCATAATCAGTCTTTACAATAGTTGTACTACTAGTGTGCAAATTATTTTTTAATCTTTTTACAATATTACCGCTCTTTTTGGTAATTATGAGATTATAATAGTCATTTTACTATTTAAGTCTCATGTTGTGACCATGCGAACACTAGACAAATGTGAGCTATTCATAGCTTTGAGAGGCTTATTTTCTAACTCTTATCTCTACTTGCAACTATGTGAGACCCTTGGTTACAACATCATTATCTGATTTCATGCTTAATACCTTAGCCTTGTGAAAGAGAGAAACATTCTTAAACACATTGTTGCTACTTTCCAGTCTATTCTTTACCTTGTGCTTTTAACCATGCAACTAAGTGAATAGTACCATCATGTCTTGGTCATTGCTTCATGGCTTGCACATTACACTATGTTCTCAATAGTGCAACTACACAATTACACAAACTATTATATCTCTTGAGCAAATCACATGATCACATTGATTTTGGTGTAACTACATCTCATGACTTGTGAAGCTGCAAACATCCTTAGTCTCATAATCATTGCTTAATTCTAGTATTGACATTTAAAGCTTGAAATCATGTGAAACATGTTAAACTTGAGAATTCATGTGGTTTTTGCCTTTATTTCTATTTATCACCTTACCCATGTGACTAAGTAATGACCAAATTTTAGTAATCTCTTAATTGTTTCATTGATTTTCAATTTAAGGTTCTAACTGCTCGACCATGTGATCAAACATCTCATGCATCATTTTGACTGCTTTTCTAGTTTGCAACTATTTGACTAACTATATTCTTTAACCATGTGATTGTGTGACCAAAGTTGATTGCCAGGCCGTGGCTTTACTTTATTCTACATTTTCTAACTATGCAATCAAATATTACTTCATAAGCTTTTAACCTTTTTTTCTTGTTCATCATTTACATTTGATATTATCACTTTAATGATGCAATTGAGTGACTAAGCATTCTTTATAACATGTTTACCCTTTTTTCCAATTTATTGTTTCTATATCTCTTTACAATTTGAACCTTTTGACTAGGGGATCAAGTATTTTTCAAATGCAACACTAATTGTTTCGCATCATTGTGGCTATACTATCAAACTACAACGTTAGCCATACAAATGGGTGATCAAGTTCGATTGCCAAGTAACTCCAATATATTAACTATTTAAAATTTAGGTCATGAAACTACAAATGGATTCCTTAACCTCGCTTGCACCATCGCACCATAAATATTTATGTTATACACAAACACTTCCTTTCATATGTCTCCACGTGTTCTTTCTTCAAACTATCACTACAGTGGCGACTAAATGTGAGTGTCTTTTCACATGGTCATTACCTAAAATTCTAACTTCATAATTAACCATGTGATGGTGCAAAATCTCATCAGTTGACTGCATCACATCTTCTTTCTTTGAATCAACCATTTGAAATTAATAGTTGTGACTAAGTGAACATTGAGCATTTGACTATGTCACACTTTTGCACCATAAAAAGGTTAAAGATTTAACAGTGTAGCAATAGATCAATAACCTTGGTCACAGGGTCACACTTTATAGTTTCAAAAATATTTTAAAAGCTCAAAACACTCTTTAGAACAAGTAGGATTTCAAATATGAAAACATGCATGAGAGTAAAGACCTAGGGATTTTTCATAAAAGCTTCTGCCTATTCTTCACAATTTAAAATTGGATTTTCACAATAAATTTTGTAGATTTAGAAAAGGTGAAAATATAGGCCAACAATCCCAAAGGAGGTATGAAAAATATTTTGATGATCAACTGCTAGAATCTTTCCACACAATTGCAAACTTGCAGATGTAATAAGAAAAGAAAATTAGAGTAACACTACTTAAAGGCTCTCATCTATAGGAAAATATTTTTTAGTGAAGTTAGCTCAAATAAACCAAGTAGCTATCACAATCTAATTTTGATATCAATCATAGAGATGCTAATAAAACATTTTGCATACAAAATCATTAAATCTTGATTAGAATTTCAAAAATAAAGGAAAGTAAAGGTTAGTACACCTAGAAAAAATAGCCATCCATGTAATAATTACTTACTAAAATTGAATTAAAAATAATTGTAATATACTTTAGATGGCTAATTTGAACCTAAAATCATGCCACACAGTAAACCAAAAAAATTAGTACAATCTAAAACAAAGGTAGATATTACTAGTGACAATTGTCTCTAATAAAATATCCTAGGTCTATTTAAAAGGCCTTGAAATACAAACTCTTAAATCATGAATATTAGTGCTTGCAATAGTTATTCTAGTTTAGCAGTAATCATTATATTGAATGGACAATTGATACTCAACACTATACAAAATAGATAACTACCAAAATATTGATAATTAAAAATACAATTTGAACTTCATTCATATGAATATGTCAGATACCTTTCAATATGTGAATCTTCTTAAATTTGTGGTTATTTGAAATACTCTGGCCCTATATTTGTATGAAGAAGTTCAACACATGACAAGATTTATGCATCATTTTTAGGAAAATTTTAAATAATAATAAAAAAGATAATTTTTTATTTTATTTATTATTTTAGATGTTTAGGAGTCTTATATTATTTATTCTAATTTTTGTATTTTTATTTATTAAAACAGCCAATTTATATTGATTATTTTAATTATTAAAAATAAAGTTTTATTGTGAAAACTAAAATTACAATTATATTTTTTCAATTAATACAAATCTATTTTTTACTTACACTGAAAGGTCGAAGGAGAGCACTCAGCAAAAATGAGTGATTTTCAATATTGAATTATTTAGTCAACAATCTTTGACAATGAATTAGTTATTGAAAGATCAATATGTTGGAATTCTTTTAGAATAATTGAGGGTTGGGGGGGGCGGGGGGGGGGGGGGGGTGTGAATCAATTATTCAAGGTCTAGATGTACAAATAAAACTTTTTACAATTTGGTAACCTATAAAACATTCTTATCCATGCATCCATTCATTGTGTATCAAATAAAACTTATATGTTACTGTCAAATCAAATTGCAGAAATGTAAAGCATGAAATACAACACATCCATCAACACATTTGACAAAATGATTTAATGTGGAAACCAAATTTCGAAAAAACCACTAGTATCATGTTACTCCTTTTTCACTATTCTGAAGTGATGCCCTATTAAAGGTTACAATACACACTGTTAAACGTGACCTGGTTAAGGGATTTCAGTCACCCTACTAATTGTGAGCCTTGTTAGAAGGTTTTAGGCCATTCACTTGGAATGCCATCCAGTTAAAGGATTTTCCAATAACTATTAGGTCAACCTTACTCCAAAGGATTTACCCTAGACTGATACAATTGTTAAAAAGTAACAATAGAACTTTTATCTGATACAACTTACAACCTTACCTACAAATTAAAGATCTCTATTTAGTCCTCAACTCTGCTTGGCTTTCATTCTTTGTAGTTCTAATAGCTTGTTCACCCTTCAAGCATTCATTCTCTTAAGCCTTCTTGCTCAGTATGTCATTACAGACTTCTTCACTTGGATCACTTGATGAAGCAAAACCCATTTTTCCTTCTCCTTATCAAATTTTTGCATTAAACTCTCTAACTCTTTTGCTTCATGACCATACATTCATATATATAGAGATGTAGAACATTTTTCTGCTCATTATCCATCATCAAGATTAGGGTTTTTGATGGATTACGTAGGATACAATGTATCTACCCCATATCTTGTCTTCTCTAGAAACTTCTCTTATAATCCATTTAAATTGACCTCCAAAATAGTTTACATAAAATTCTATGCCACTAGATCATTAATCTTATATTCCTCCTAATTCAAAAGTTCCAAGAAAACAAACTTGTTAGCTTTTATTTGGGAAATCTTCAATCTTTGTCATAATACAATAGCTCGGCATTATCAATCTTCTAATACTTGGCACATACTGTGTCACTCAGCATCAACTATAAAATCATTTGGCATCAACTGTAAAATCACTTGGCATTAATTGTAAAATCACTCTACATCAATTGGATTTTATTGGTGCTCGACATCAATTGAAAAGTTACTCAACATCTACAAACTTGCTCAACATCAACTAGAATTTGCTTTCACTCAGCTCCAACTAAATTTTTACTCAACTTGAACTAACTTTTCTCAGCACTTACTACCCACATGGTTAAGCTTGGCAAATGAACTTTGTTTAACTTTATTCTTCTAAACTTTCTAAGTGTAGCCAACCATTTTGTAATCTCAAGTAGATCATCAATACATTATGTTATGAATATCTTAACTGATTCTTATACTTCATTACATAATCATAACTCAACCTTTCCTCTAGGTACTTTTATTACATCTTCTTGATCAAATCCTCATCATTAATCAATTAAGTGATAGTACTTGACACATATAAGCAATTGTCTTACTGGTAAATAGCAGGTTTGACATCAGTGACAAAATAATGATTGAAACACATAGTCTTCTTCAATAATCTTTCTAATCAAATGATATTTTCAATCAGATATTTACAATCTCCCTCTTCGGCATTGATGTCAAACCAAACTAATCAACCAAGTCAAACAAATGATGAACATCTTGTTCCATCAAACTGACTAGGTTAAAACAGTAAGACAATACCAAAAGAAAAACTTGTATTTGAAATTTTTCCCTCTATCAGCAACTTCCATCTTTTGATCAGGTTACACTCTGAGTGCCTTCTATATTTTCTCTCTTTCATACTGAATTAATCAACAGAATATCTCTCTCTTTGTTCTAATCCTTCCTTTGGTCCCTCTTTCTTCCTTTTGATCTTATGATCTTCTGATGATGTACTTTCTCCATTATTCCTCTTGCACTTGATTAGTTTAATGTACTTTCTCCCTCTTTGACAATAATGCCAGATATATACTCAACACTTGGCATCTTTAATATATGTAGATATAGGCTTTTGCAGGTTCTTCAATTTCTCCCTCTGGGTAAGTGCACCAAGTTGTGGTGCCAAAAAGATGACACCTTTTTTTCCTAGTTTTAGAAAGCATGTACACGCTATAGTGCACATGCGCTATGGCTTGGGATGCCCAAGGCATAGCATGTACCCACTATAGCGTGTACACACTTTATAAAAAAATTATTTTTCGTAAATGGGCTACAAACCTGCAACCCATTTCATTTTAAGTTCATTTTGCAAGATTTCCTCCTCACAGTGTGTATGCAAGTTGAAGAAATTGAAGATTTTTGCCACCTGCCTCCTCGTCGCTAAAGTTCTAAATAGAGATCATGCTATATGTTTTCTACCCTTTTTTTTTAATTGTTTTATATGTTTTTGCATTGTTTTGTAGGTTTTTTTTCAAATTTTCTTTAAATTTGTTTATTTATTTACATTGTAATTGGTTTCTTATCAAGAAATGTGAATAATGAACTAACAAATCCCCAACAAGATCAAAACCAAAACCCTCCACAAGATCCAAATGAAAACCCTCCACAAGATGAGAATCAAAACCCTTCACAACAAGAACAAGAAATTTCGCAACCTACACTGATTGGAAGACCTCCTGACACACAACACAACATAATAAATGAAATAGAAAGAGAAAAAAAATTAATTAGAAGCACTCATTGGTAGGTTGAAGCTTGTGGACAAACCAATCCAATGAGAGCATAATTGGCATCCTCCCTCGAGTCCATTATGACCCATGTATCTTTTGTTAGTAGTTAGTTAGATATTTGGCATGTTAAGAGGGAGGAACAAAAAAGATATTATGCAAACAAATTATCAT
This sequence comes from Cupressus sempervirens, assembly GCA_028749045.1. Lineage (NCBI taxonomy): Eukaryota > Viridiplantae > Streptophyta > Pinopsida > Cupressales > Cupressaceae > Cupressus > Cupressus sempervirens. The sequence goes on from CM053784.1 coordinate 203,746,749, forward strand.
ATCAAGATTTAAGAAAAAAAGATATACCAAAAGATAGCATTTGTGCATTATTTAGAAAGTCTGGTAAAAAAAATATTGTTAGAGAGATAATTAAATGGTTCCCCATCCATTGGTGCATACACGACAATATTAGAAATAATTTTTGGGATAGATGATGGATGGCCTTTGATGCCCTTCCTTGCAATAATCACGAGGTCCCAATGTATTTCTTAAGTAAATTGTATTGTGAATTTTTTCTTGGGGAGATCTCCAATTATTTTGATATATTAGAATCTCAGGGTAGAGGTGGGGGGTCATCATTTGAGAGGTCAGGGCACATCATGACCCTAACATAGTTAGGGAACCTACTATCAAGACACAAGGTGAGCATGTGATTATTCCTTTAATTGTGAAGGAACATGTAGAGGCTAGCACTCTAGGAACTATTAATGCTTTGTCACAAACCCTCATTCATTGCATGAGTCCATTAGTTGAGAAGGAGCCTTTTGTGCATCATGGTCACATGTGCACATAATGCAAATCTTTATGAACATTTGGCAGTCATGCTAGAGATAGTATGGATGATGGGCTAGTCACTGATCATTTCCTAAATGGGACATTTGGCAGTGACACACAGGTAAATTATAATTATAGTAAACTAATTTGATCACATTTCATATGTATAGTGAATGACTAATTAATTAGCATGTATTGACATTGTTCAAAATTCAAGATCAGAGTGTTAGCGGCCCTAGTAGAGATCCCCCAACACCATTTTTCATCTCGTTGATGAGTCCAAAGGTATGTATCAATTTAATTATTTAAATTCATACATATATTTATTAAGTAATCATATGAAGGATTGAAAAAAAAATTTATGCATGTGCATCAGTTCTCTACTAGAGCATCAACATTCACTAGGGACTCTAAGCCTAAGCGTGATACGAACTTTGTAGAGGTACAATTTTTTCATGTTAATTTAATTCATTTGATTATATTTTTTTCATATTTCATGTTTCATGTAACGTGTATTGTATCACATGCAGCTCTTGACATTTTAGACTCCTCATTTTCGTAGTCCATTGATCATAGAGTGGTTGCAGCTATGGCTAGTTCAAAGCCATTGACTAAGGTATGAAATAATTTTCTTGGTTTTAGTTGTTGTTTATAATAGTTAGTATCAAAATTTCTAATGTTATTTATAACTAATTATATTGATTGAATTGTTGTAGGGCCTTGTTACAACTTATCGTCTATGAGCCATGTAGGTGGACTTGCAAAGTGACTATTTTATGGCGGTAAGAAAATAATTAATTTAGTGTGTACATATATTTGATTTCAATGTATAATAATTATTAATTCATATCTACTTTTTTTGTATCAGATCGAGTTAGAGAAGAGCCTAAACAAGAGGACGAGCAAGCGTGTGAGGAAGACCCCACCATCGCCATCATCTCCCTCCACATGATGACTGGAGACCTTTAGAGATTTGTTTCCTTTTCCTCATGGGAAGGAGAAGATATAGTTGATAGACACACATGTATAGGCATCAGTGGACATATTCGATAGACATTTGATGTATATATGACATTTTATATTTGATGTATGACATATATCTGATGCATGACATTATTAGACTTATGAAATTATTGGTTAATATATGAAATTTTTGTTCATGTATGACATTATTGGTTATCATAATATATTATATGTTCATTCATGTATGACATTATTGGTTATGATAATATATTATATGTTCGTTCATGTATGACATTATTGCTTATCATAATATAATATATATTCATTCATGTATGACATTATTGCTTATCATAATGTATTATTAGGTTGCATGGGTACTTGTACCCACACCCCTAGTACTCGTACCCAAGTACTGGGTACACGTATCCCAAGTACTAGGTACTCGATGGAGAGCATAGTAGTTAGGGACCTTGATTGAGATTTTTGATTTTTTTTTTGGTTTTTTGTTTGTGTATCAACTTGTTGTTTATCAAGCTTAATTAAATACCTAATTAGTTTGAAAATTTGATAGAATATTGATTAACAATAAACTTTATCACTATTCAAGCATAAGTTTATCATTTGCAATATGTCATCGTCATATGATTTATGATCTTGTTCACGTTTAAAGTTTTCCTTCTCTATTATTTGTTTATCAAGCTTAATTCAATACCTAATCAATTTGAAACTTTAATATAATATTGATCAACAATAAACATTATCAGTGTTAAAGCTAGAAATTTATCATTTGCAATATGTCATTTTCATATGATTTATGATCTTCTTGTTCATGTTTAAAGTTTTCCTTCTATGTTATGCATATAAACATTTATCATAAATTATTATTAGAAACATATAATAAATCTAAAATTGAAAACAATACATTACATTTGAAAACTTTATTATTGTTCTTGATTTGAAAAATCATTTTCATGACTCATAAATTTAGGTTTTCTATAAATATAAAAGTATAATTAAAAATTAGGTTTGACATACCCAAGTACCCCCGTCCCCTATTATAAAAAAATAGTTGTACCTGTACACTAAGTACCCCAAGTACCCCTATCCCATGCAACCTTGAATATTATATGTTTGTTCATGTATGGCATTATTGGTTATCATAATATATATCTTTTTTTTATTATTTACATTTTAATTACATTTCATGTATTTCATTTTCAGAACTAATCCAAACTTGCAGCATCACTCCCTTACTCTTCTAGGAACACTATGCCTTCAAAGGTTTTATAGGTATACTAAGGTACCACAAAACTCCCCAGTCCAAATAAGATTTCCATGATTTTCTAAGGTGTTATTGGAACACTTGTACTATTCTTGAATGGATAACAACAATGAGTTTGTACCCGATTTCAAGATTTCTTCACGAAAGGGCTACAAGGAGAGCCCCTAATTAGACCTCCACCTGGATTTCTAGGGCCGATTGCTCCTTTGTCTTAGAGTTTCAACACCTCTTGCCTTAAGAAAAATTGATACATAGGACCCATGCTCAATTATTTTTAGGGTCTCTGGGTGCCTACATGTTGTACAACAAAAATAGCAGAATTGAGGGTTTGGTTGGGTTTTCTTGGCTGCCTGTTGTCTCCACTTTTAAGACACCTTCCACACTTTATCAAGACTCCACCTCCACAAGTTAGAACATCCTAATACCCCTCTTTAATCTCTTAGAAGGGCACGTCTTCATTCTTCAAACTTTTCTTTGGAGAGCTCTTTCTTTGCTAATAGTCCCTAGTCGAGCATTGCCTAGCTCACCTAGGGCTTGGTCAAAGAATTATTTGCACTCACTTTCAGGGCCCTTTCTTGAATAGTATAATACATTAGGGTATATAGCCTTTAAATTAAAAATACCATGGAATTTCCAAGATGGAGAAAATACTTACAACCCTTTCATAATATACAACTCCAAAATTGGTGGCAGATAGGTATCTTTGAAGAAATTTATAAAACCTTTCAAAACTTGGTCACACACTATAACTAATCCATGAAAATGGAAAAAAACAATAAGACAACTAAAACATGAAACAAAATGATAATAGCCATGTGATTTGCCTCCAAACAAAACTAAATACGAATAAAATCTATGCTAAAACAGTCACAGTCTGCTACATAAATTCCAATAGTACAGATTCATACAAGAAATGAGTTTCCAACCCTTGATTAGGGTTACTCCAAGCATAAGTAGGTTACTCCTCATGTTTGAGATAGTTTTTAGGTCACAACAACTTTTAAAAATTGCAAACAATTTTGGGGTAATTTTTAATGCTCAAGTAGTCTTGTTTTAACTCACATTTCAGGACCATGCTATGCCTTCCCAAAACATCCTTGGGAGTGAAAATTTCACTATCTTGCTTCACCTAAGAATCCCCAAACTCATAATAACATCCCTTTCATAAGGTGGAAAATTTACATAACATTGTAGTATTCATGCACTTTGGTCTTCTAAACAAGTAGTTCACCTTGGAAGGTTCTTTTAATGCACACCCATGCCTAAAATAAAATAAAAAATCCTAAATAAACCTCCCCCCATCAAAGAGCTAAGAAGGATACCAACCCAAAGTCAAGGTACCATTCTCAATAGAGACCAAAGAGGAAACTTTAAGACCTATCCTAGCTTGGACACACAAGAATGAGCTAAATGACCTTATTGTATTCACATACTTCTTCAGAGAAGTTCATTAGACCAAAAATAATATGGTGGGAGCCTTGAAAAGGTTCTCCTACACCACCTTCCAAGAGATTCTTCAACATCCTATGAGTAAAAAGAATCTTCCAACATCCTGTGATTGTATTTTCTTTGAAACAACATGTAGTTTGTTGATTTTCGGACAACTCTTCACAAAGGGAAGCGGTTATGTTTCAAACTCGTGAAATGATTATGAAGACAACCAAGAAGATCATTAACATCTGCCACTAACTCCATTCAGTGATAGCATGCAGCTATATAAGGTTTAATGACTCTCAAAATACTTATTGAGTCAACTAATTAACAAAAACAACAAAAGAAGAAAAATCATTAGGACTAAGGCAATTTGGGTTTATAGGCGACCTCAAGTTCCTTGACCTTACAAATAAGGATTACCTTATTACCATAAAAGAATAACATGCTCAAAATGATGTGTATGATCACCCCTTTACCTTCTATCACGAGTCTCCATCATTGGATGAGATAACATATCCAGTTGCTACAGTCAAAGATTGTTTCCCTATGGCATTTAGTGACTCTTAGGGATGATTTGGTTCATCATGCCCCAGAATATTCAAGAACTCAATGGGATGGGATGATCTTGGAGCTAGTGTTTACCTAGCCACACAGAGCTAAAAAAATAGATAGTTCGATCCCACGACAAAAGGTGAGAGAGATTTGACAGTTGGCAACATTGTACTAGCCAACACTACAAGTTTTAGCATCATCTGAGATGGCATCACAAAATTTAAATGGATTAAGATCACCAAAAAGTGAGAGAGGTTATTATAAGTCTCTACAACATGATCTTATAACAACTAGAATTGCATTCATATCTTGCATGAGCTCTGAGATATGACCCATAAAAGATCACTACCCTATGGCATTTAGTGACCCTTAGGGATGTTTTGGGTTGACATGCCCAAGAATGTTCGAGAGCTCAACAAGATGGGATGAGATTGGGACTAGGGTTTACCTAGCCACCTCGAGCTAATAGAATAGAGAGTTCGATCACACGATGAACGGTGAGGGAGAATTGGTAGTTGACAATTTTGTACTGGCCAAAAATATGAGTTTTAGCATCATCTGAGATGGCATTGCAAAATCAAAATAGAGTAAGATCTCCAAAAAGTGAGAGAGGCTATTGTAATTCTCCACAACATGGTCTTATAACACCTAGAATTGCATCCACACCTTGAATGAGCTCCAAGATATGCCCCATCAAAGATCGCTACCCTATGGCATTTAGTGACCCTTAGGGACATTTTAATTTGGCATGCTCGAGAATGTTTGAGTATTCAATGGGATGGTAAAAACTTGGGGCTAGGGTTTACCTAGCCACCTAGAGTTAAAGGAATAGACAGTTTGATCCCATGATGAATGGTGAGGGAGATTTGGTAGTTGGCAACTTTGTACTAGCCAACACTATGAGTTTCAATATCACCTGAGATGGCATTGTAAAATCAAAATAGAGTAAGATCTCCAAAAAAAAAAAAGAGGTTATTATAGGCCTCTACAACACAGTCTCATAGCACCTAGAATCGCATCCATACCTCACACGAGCTCCGAGATATGCCCTATCAAAGATTGCTGCCCTATGGCATTTAGTGACCCTTATGGACATTTTAGTTCAACATGCCTAAGAATGTTTGAGCACTCAATGGGATGGGATGAACTTGGGGATAGGGTTTACCAGCCAACCAAAGCTAACACAATAGATAGTTTGATCCCATGATGAATGGTGACGAAGATTTGGCATTTGGGAACTTTGTATTGGCCAACACTATGAGTTTCAACATCACTCGAGATGGCATCGCAAAATAAAAATGGAGTAAGATCACTAAAAAGTGAGAGAGGTTATTGTAGGTCTCCATAACATGGTCAAATAGCACCTAGAATTGCATCCATACCTCGCATGAGCTCCAAGATATGCCCCGTCAAAGATCACTACCCTATGGGATTTAGTGACCCTTAGGGAGGTTTCAGTTCAGCATGCCCAAGAAAGTTTGTGCACTTAACAAGATGGAATGAACCTGGGGCTAGAGTTTACCTAGTCACTTGGAGCTAAAAAAAATATAGTTTGATCCCACAACAAATGATGAGGGAGATTTGGCAGTTGGTAACTTTGTACTTGCCATTACTACAAGTTTTAGCATCACCCAAGATGGCATTGCTAAATCAAAATAGAGTAAGATCTCCAAAAAGTGAGAGAGGTTATTGTAGGTCTTTGCAACATAGTCTTATAGCACCTAGAATTGCATCCATACCTTACACGAGCTCTGAGATATGCCTCATCAAAGATCACTAACCTAAAGCATTTAGTGACCCTTAGGGACATTTTAATTTGGCATGCTCAAGAACATTCGAGTGCTCAACAGGATGGGATGAGCTTGGGGCTAGAGTTTACCTAGCCACCCAGACCTAAAAAAATAGGTAGTTTGATCCCACAACAAAAAGTGAGGGAGATTTGGTAGTTGGAAACTTTGTACTAGCCAACACTATGAGTTTTTGGATCACTCGAGATGGCATCACAAAATCAAAATGGAGTTAGATCTCTAAAAGCATGAGAAGTTATTGTAGGTCTCTACAACATAGTCCTATAGCACCTAGAATCACATCCATACCTTGCATGAGCTTTGAGATATGCTCTATTACATATCACTGCTCTATGGCATTTAGTGTCCCTTAGGGACATTTCGGTTCGACATGCCCAAGAACATTCAAGTACTCAAAAGTAATGGATGAGCTCTAGAATAAGGTTTACCCAACCACTTAGAGGCAACAGAATACATAGTTTGATCCCACGATGAATGGTGAGGGAGATTTGGTAGTTGGCAACTTTGTACTAGTCAACACTATGAGTTTCAGCATCACCTGAGATGGCATCGCAAAATTAAAATAGAGTAAAATGTTCAAAAGGTGAGAGACGTTATTATAGGTCTCCACAACATGGTATTATAGCACCTAGAATCACATCCATACCTTACACGAGCTCTGAGATATGCCTTGTCAAGGATTGTTGCCCTATGGCATTTAGTGACCATTAGGGACATTTTGATTCAACATTCCTGAGAATGTTTGAGAGCTCAACGAGATGAGACAAGATTTGAGATAGGGTTTACCCAACCACTTAGAGCTAATAGAATAGATAGTTCAATCCCACAAAAAATGGTGAGGGAGATTTGGCAGTTGGCAACTTTGTATTGGCCAATACTACTAGTTTCTAAATCACCCGACTTGGCATCACAAAATCAAAATGGAGTAAGATCTCCAAAAAGTGAGAGAGAATATTTTAGGTCTCTAAAACATAGTCCTATAGCACCTATAATCACATCCGTACCTTGCACGAACTCTGAGATATGCCATGTCAAAGATCACTGCCAGATGACATGTAGTGACGCTTAGGGATGTTTCGATTCGATGTGCCCAAGAATTTTTGAGCTCTCAACGAGATGGGACAAGCTTGGGGCTAGGGTTTATCCAACCACCTGAAGCTAATAGAATAGACAATTTGATCTCACAATGAATGCTAAGGGAGATTTGGTATTTGGAAACTTTGTACTAGCCAACACTATGAGTTTTAGCATCACTTGAGATAGCATCGCAAACTCAAAATAGGGTAAGATCTCCAAGAAGTGAGAGAGGTTATTGTAGGTCTCTGCAACATAGTCCTAAAGCACCTACAATCACATCCATACCATGCACAATCTCTGATATATGCCTCATCAAATATCACTGCCCTTTGGCATTTAGTGACCTTTAGGGACGTTTTAGTTCAGTGTGCCCTAGAATGTTTGAGGGCTCAGCAAGATGTGACAAGATTGGGCTAGGGTTTACCTAGCAACCCAGAGCTAATAGAATAGATAGTTCAATCCCATGAAAAATGGTGAGGGAGATTTGGTAGTTGACAACTTTGTACTGGCCAACACTATTAGTTTCAGCATCATCAGAGATGGCGTCGTAAAATAAAAATGGAGTTAGATCTCCAAAAAGTGAGAGAGGTTATTGTAGGTCTCCACAACATGATCTTATAGCACCTAAAATCACATTCATACCTCAGATAAGCTCTAAGATATGCCCCATCAAATATTGCTACCCTATGGCATTTAGTGACCTTTAGGGACATTTTAGTTTAGCATGCCTGAGAATGTTTGAGCACTCAATAGGATGGGACAAGCTTGGAGATAGGGTTTACTTGGCCACCTGGATCTAACATAATATATAGTTCAATCCCATGATGAATGGTGTGGGAGATTTGGTAGTTGGCAACTTTTTACTGGCCAACATTACGAGTTTAACCATCACTCAAGATGGCATTACAAAATCAGAGCAGAGTAGGATCTCCAAAAAGTGAGAGAGGTTATTGTAGGTCTCTACAACACAGTCCTATAGCACATAGAATCACATCTCTACCTCACATGAGATCTGAGATATGCCCCATCAAAGATCACTATCCTATGGCATTTAGTGACCCTTAGGGACATTTCAGTTCGGCTTGCTCGAGAACATTCGAGTGCTCAACGCGATGGGACAAGCTTGGGGCTAGGATTTACTTGGCTAGTTGGAGCTAATGGAATAGACATTTTGATCCCATGATGAATGGTGAGGAATATTTGGAAATTAGCAACTTTGTACTGGCCAACACTATGAGTTTTAGCATCACTCTTGATGGCATTGCAAAATCAAGACAAAGTAAGATCTCCAAAAAGTGAGAAAGGTTATTGTATTTCTCCACAACATTGTCCTATAGCACCTAGAATCGCATCCATTCCTTGCATGAGCTTCAAGATATGCCCCATCAAAGATCACTACCCTATGGAATTTAGTGATAGGAACATTTCAATTCAACATGCTTGAGAATGTTTGAGCACTCAACAGGATAGGACAAGATTGGGGCTAGGGTTTACCTAGCCATTTGAAGTTAACAAAATAGATAGTTTGATCCCACAATGAACATTGAGAGAGATTTGGTAGTTGGAAACTTTGTATTGGCCAACACTACGAGTTTCAACATCACCCAAGATGGCATCACAAAATCAAAATAGAGCAATATCTCCAAAAAGAAAGAGAGATTATTGTCGGTCTCTGTAACATGGTACTATAACACCTAGAATCACATCCACATCTCATACAAGCTCTAAGATATGCCCTCTCAAAGATTGTTGCCTTGTGACATTTAGTGACCCTTAGGGATGTTTCGATTTGGCGTATGTGAGAAAGTTTAAGCACTCAACAGGACTAGATGAGCTTGTAGCTAGGGATTACCTAGTCACCCATAGCTAATGAAATAGATAGTTTGATCCCATGATGAATGGTGAGGGAGATTTCGCAATTGGAAACTTTGTACTTGCCAACACTATGAGTTTCAACATCACCCAAGATGGCATCACAAAATCAAAATGGAGTAAGATCTCCAAAAAGTGAGAAAGGTTATTGTAGGTCTTTGCAACACGGTCTTGTAGGGCCTAGAATTACTGACCCTCAGGGACATTTCAGTTTAGCATGCTTGAGAACATTTGAGCACTCAATAGGATGAGACTAACTTGGAGCTAAGGTTTATCTAGCCACTTGAAGCTAAAGGAATAGATAGTTTGATCCCACGACGAATGGTGAGGGAGATTCGATAGTTGGCAACTTTGTATTGGCTAGCACTACGAGTTGCAGCATCACCCGAGATGGTGTCACAAAATAAAAATAAATTTAGATCTCTAAAAAGAGAGAGACATTATTGTAGGTCTCCACAACCCAGTCCTATAGCACCTAGAATCATATCCATACCTCACATGAGCTCCGAGATATGCCCTATCAAACATCACTGCCCTATGGCATTTAGTGACCCTTAGGGACATTTCGGTTCAACATGCCTGAGAATGTTCAAGCGGTCAATGGCATGGGATGAGCTTGGGGCTAGGGTTTACTTAGCCACCTGGAGCTAACAAAATAGACAATTTGATCCCATGATGAATGGTGAGAGAGATATGAGCAATATATGTATGTGTAGGCCACTTTGTGCAAGATATGAGAAAAGGTTGCTAATTAGGCCAAATTGAGTCTCTTTGAGTTTTTGGTCAAGATAGCCTAGGATTAGGTGTTTTTAGTTGTTTTTTAATAGTTTGGAACCTTTTCCAAGTCTTAGAAGTGAAATTTAGTGAACTTTGCATTAGTTGCAGTTTTTGTGCAAAATTGAAAAAGTTGTAAAAGTTGCTTTAAAATGTAAATTTGACTAGAAACCTTCTAACCTTGAAAAAAATGTTTCCCATTATCATATACCTGAGCATAGATAGTTACAACTTCCCAAACTTTCGTTTGCAATTTTTTTGGAAAAATTGCAAAAGTTGCTCAAGCAACTTTTTGAGCAACATTGCAACTTTGCATTTACAAGACTTGGGAAGCTAGGATACTCAAGTTGTGTATGATCCCTCAAAGTTCTCACCAAAATATATTAATGATCTTAACAGAAAAACAAAAACCTCATTGCCACCTTTAAATGGAGACATCAGCTTAAATGGATATTGTTAGTTCCCAAACATGTCCTAGTCAATTAGATGACTAGTTTACAAAACAAATAGTAGGAAACAAGGTCATGGAAATGAACACAATGCTTAGGAAGGTTCAAAAACACTAAAAAAACTTATTTACAAATGCTCAGCCCTTCACCAATTCCAAAACTCTTACAGTTCACAAATCAACATGCTACAAGAGGTCGAATCCTTCATGGTACTTGAGCTAGGGCTTTACTAGAAAAATCACAAAACACATCCTCTAGTCTTGAAACCTTAGAATCTTAAAAAGGACCCTAGGGCATGAAATTTCAACCAAGGAAATTGTAGTTACAGACCCATTTTTGCTCTGTGCACCAAAACGATGTCCTAAAAACCTAGTTTCACTAAAAATTCAATAACTTGAGTTAGAAAACATGTAGAACAATGAGACTAGAAGAATAATAAAGCTTATTCAAAGATCTATCTCAAAAATCCATCACATCTAGTCTAAAAATCTATAAATTTAATGTAGCATGCAAACAACAGTAAAGATGACTCAAAAACTGAATTCCTTCCTTTGCAACTTCTTCCAATATGTATATTAATGTCCTCCTGACCTCACAAATGAGGTATATATATCTCCTATGTATATTTTAATGGTTAGAACCAATATTTTATTAGTTATAACCATTTTCCTACTAGGTTGCAAATTTGAGCAACTTTTACAACTTTCAACAATGCAACTTTGCACAAAAAGTGCAATTTTTACATTTTTCACTTGATTCCACTTCTAGGACTTGGAAAAGGTTCCAACATACCTAAAACCAACTAAAAACAACTTAGTCTTAGGATTTATTGACTAAAAACATTTCAAATCTTGAATTTTCCTTATGAGAAAATTTTGCTTATAAATTGCATAAAGTGCTTTAAGCATATAAAATGGTGTCTTTCTTTGACAACCATGGACTTCTTATCCAAGGGTTGTTTATTCTAGCCTAAGTATGTAAAAAAAAAATGAAAACCAAAAAATAAACCTAGTTCCTTGGTGCGCTACACTAGGAACATACCCCCAAGCATGAATGAAAAGAGAAAAATGACCATAGACATAGTGAGATTGGTGAAATGTAGCAATAAAACTCTTCGTGTTTGCAATTTTGCAATAAATGGCATCCAATACCTATACTACCACACCTAGGTCCAATTTAAAGTTTTCATTTATTTAGATGAAGTGTTGTAGATAGTCATTTTCACATTGTTTCTGATGCAAAGCTTACAACATTTTTTCACCAAAAGCTTCCTAAGTGCCTAGTAGCACCCAACCCACTGCAAGATGCCAATCAAGCTTACAAACCTTTACCCAATGTTGACCACTATCTCTCCAAGTGGACTACACCTTTCTAATGTCTTTCCCATTCTCTAGGGCTCTTAGCAAACTTGGGTCAATTATAGGTTTTAGGGACACTACCCCTCAACTAGGCCAAATAAGGAAAAATGTGAAATCTAGTTTCCAAACTCTAAACTTAGCCTAGGATCAACATTACTAGGCTCATACCATAGAGATTCATGCACTTTTAGGGTTCTAACACCCCCAAATTCCTAAAATTAGGCCTATAAATCTTAGTAGGTCAATTTTTTAGTTTTCTATGGCTAACTTCCAAACTTTCCAAATGAGGTATCAAACAAATTACCTTTTTAAATACCCTTTACTAGGTTTTTGAAGACTCAAAAATATCTTGGGTTGAACCTACTCCAACATGTTCTAACTCCCACTTGGTTCATAGACCTAATAAGCCTAATTATGTTGGCTTTCCAAAGCAAGTGTTAGGATATGGGCTCATAGAACTAGCACAACTCCATGGAACTCTTCCTCCCCATGCCACATCTCCATTTCAACCTTTTCCTGGGTTAGAGCAGTTGGTTGGAAGTCTAATCACCACTTCTCCTACAAATTTGGGTTGAACACATAGGGATGTTCAGCCTAGGGCCGGCTGGTAAAAATATGAACCCTTCTCCTCTAGGCTTGAAACTCCACCATATCAAAGTGCACTCCCCTAACTTGAATCCCTCCAAGTGGCATTAAATTCCAACCATGGGATTGCAAGTTAGAGACACATATTTACCAAAACCCTTGAATTCAGCCCCAAACAAGCAACTTGAACAAAAAATGCAATAACTTGAACAAATGTAAAGACAAATCCTTCAAACCAAAATAAAATGAAGCCTAGCTCATCATGCTATCCAACCATGTCAACTGATCCCTTCTCCCAATTTGTAAAATTCATAAAACATAGAAAAATAATAAAAATGGAAGAAAATCAGAGTTTTATTCATGCAAATGTTCATCAGTCCATAACATGATGTTGTCCTCTCCATGTACAACATATTTAAACATGTCCTTTGTGTCTTTAATGGTCATAACCATATTTCAATTGGCTATGCCAATGTACAACCATTTTTGCAACCATATTGCAAAGTTGTCAGCAATTTTGCAATTTTGCTTGACAATTTTTCGATTTTTGACAATTTTTGACAACTAACTTCCTATACACCTAGGACTTGACCAAATGACCCTAAGGACCATTAAAACTTTCTAAGGATCACAAAAATTCTATTTGCATTTAAAAACCACCAAAATTGCTTATTTTTGACCCATTGGTACAATTTGGCACTCTAGCTTACAATGGCACCTAGAGCCCAATTGACCTTACATTTTGGTCTTATTACAACATTCTTATTAATTTTCCAAATCCAAAACTAGGACCACTATCCATTTTCCTTGGTGCCTTGCACTAGTTTCCTTTAAGCAAAATGATGTAACCATCCCCTTTTTGTTCTAACTATGACTTGGGGATGGATTTTTAACATGTATCATATGTAATTATGCATACTAATGTAGGAAATAGTTAGAGGATGATGCAATTGATCATCCAACTAGACAAGTTTGAAGTGCTTGGGTGAATGAAAATGTATTAAATTTGATGCCATAGGTATAGCAATGGGAGATCTGCCTGATGGAGGCCATGGCTTTATGTAAAAAAGTCAAATTAATCATCATAAACATGGTTTAGGATCAACTAACAGGTCCTGGAAGTGATTTCTTGGTCAGATTTGAAAAGGCCCTAGTTTTTAGCCTTGTTTGGTGAGGGTTTCATAAAAAGAACATATAGAGAGTTGTTGGGTTCAATAAAATTGAATAATCCTTACTTTATGATCATATTAAGATACTTTACCAATTTTTATGGTTGGGGGATAATTATTCCATATGGTTCCTTTGTAAATGGAGGGGTTTTTATGCCTAAAAAATGGCCCATAGTGTAACAACAGAGACTTGGTCCAAAAAACCCATACCTCATCGTTTTATATGTTATAGAGAATCCAAATGGGTATCCTAATATTCAATTTATTTTCTTGATGTTATAGAAAAATGTGGATAAAAATGCAAGAAGACAACATTTGAGGGCTAATTGGGGCTTGTAGGCCTAGTAGGCTGGGATGATTGGTTTACCTTGGAGATAGGCTCTTGCTATTTGGTAAACTATTAATTTTGGGTGTATTAGGGTATTCAAAACAATTATATTACCAACAAGTCTTTGGATAAGTCATTTACTTGAATTGGGAAACTTAAGCCTTAAGGTTGCATTTGAAAACCTTTGGGAAAACACATTGTTTGGAGTATTTTCTCATAGAACTTGGAAGGGCCCATCTTACTTTGCATCACTTTTCCTACAAGTTTCTATAAATAAGATATGTAATCATACCCTAAAGACTTGATTGCAAGTGTAGAAGAGATACAATAAGTAATTGGATCTTAGAGCTACATTATAGGTTGTAAGTTCAATACATGTTGATTTGTAGTCAAGTCTCAAATACTTAACTATGATTGTGTTAAGAGGATGATATGCAATTAGGTCTTCAAGACTATATTGTAGGGATTAAAGACTTAACCCAATGACATTTTAAGATGCTTAAAGAGCTTGCAATCAATTCCTAGAGACTTGATTACAATATGCGCCTATCAACATAGAAGGATGACTTATTGGTTGGGTCTTAAGGCTTGCCAACCACTTAAGCATGATAAAACTTACAATCAAGTTTGTGAGACCCAATTTCATTTTATTAATGCATGTAACTTATGACTTGTAATTGATGTCAAGGACCTTGACTACATATGAGAACTAAGACAAACTATTCACATGTTGAGATTCAAATATTGACCTATACACTAGTAACTATGAGGATAATGCAAGGGCATTCAAAGACATAAAAAAAAAAGGGCCAAAGTGATGCAAGTGGTAGGGTACTAACAAGGTATATTGGGAGAGTACAACCTAGAAGAACAACCTAACAAGGTTAGACAACCTAAACAAGGCTCAAGACCCCACACTTGCACCTTGACAACAAATATTTCTTAATACAAGAAACCTACACTAGACATGGAACAAAGAACTAAGAATCAAGAATTGATGTTATTACATCAAAATAGGCATATCATCTAGAATTGAAGACCCCAAACTGAGAAAAGAACATAGTTTCTTCATTAACCTCTTGGATTCCTAGTAGCCCAAGGATTGAGACTTAGGTTTGCAACTTGTACACTTAGCATGAAAAGAGAAGACTAACACCAAGATCACTTCCTATTTCTAATGTACTATTAGATTCTGAAGAGAAGAGATCCCATTAGAAAGAAAATTGTCAAAACCCATGGGGACAACATTTAGACACAAGGGCTAATTAGGCCACATTTACAAAGGAGGTACCATTTAAACACAATCTAAAAACATGATACCGATTGGAGATGTTGAGGAATGATCCAAATATGTTGATTACCAAGTTATAGACCATAATATGGAATTTTGGGGCCTTAAAATGTTGGGACAACAAGTTTGTGTATTGATGCATACAAAGTATATGCATCTAGGGCATCCTGTTTGTTCCTTCTCCCTCCATCTTATCACCTAAAACTAGAATCATCTTAAAGTGCACTAAAAAAATAAGGATTCCACCAAAGGCCATAATTTTCCTATGGTAGAATCTCACATTATATCTTGATTTCAATCAAAACCCTTGAAACCCTTGAAATGAGTCTAGATTAACCCAACACAACTACTAGACCCTAGATTATAAGTATATGCATTCAAATTACATAAATTGTGCCCTTGTGAACTCATTGATAAATGAGTTCATATTATACCCAAATTACAAATGGGCCACACGAAAAGATGAAAGGTGAACCTAAGAGGCCCAAACATCCTTATTTCATCATTCCATGTGATACTGCTCCTGCATCACTAAGAGACATGAGCCACAATGCAAATAGATTTTTTTGTAGACTTATACTTAATTCTTACCAAGAAAAAATCAAGAGAAACATATTAAAAGTTTATGTTAAACAAAAATAATGTTGATGATGACCTTCAATCTACCTTTGAACCCTTTTAAAGAAAGTTAGATCTCAATATACTTCGTTATTTAAGATGAAACAATATGTGCATTGTTCAATTCACTTGCATCATATGTTATTTACTCTTTTCTATCCCCGCCTATATAATTCAAACTTCTACTACATGCAAAATACTTTCTAACACTTCCAACTTGTTAAATGGGCTATCCCTTAGCAATTCCATGCTAGGGACCCTTGCCTAAGCTAGAGACTTATCCTTTAAGTTTCTCATTGACCTATGGTAAGGTATACCTTTAATTTTAAGCCAATTAGTGATTCTTCCAAATATATTGCAATTTCCTACACCCTAGCTATCACACCTAGGTCTAATGACCCTTATTGATGCAGAGCACACAACCTACTTTTGCCACTTGGTTCTTAAACCTCTAAGGGTACTCAAACCCACTTTAGGATGGTGTCTTGGTTACTAGCCTTTTCCAAATGATGATCTTTACTTATCCAAGTGGACTGCACTCTTCTAAAATCCTTCCCTTTTCCTAGGGCTCTTGGATAAGTTGGATCAAATATGGCTTTAGGACACTTGACCTCAACTAAGCCAATTAAGGAAAAACAAGTAAAAAGGTTTCAAGACTTCAAACCTAGACATGATTC
The DNA here is from genome assembly GCA_028749045.1 of Cupressus sempervirens. Lineage (NCBI taxonomy): Eukaryota > Viridiplantae > Streptophyta > Pinopsida > Cupressales > Cupressaceae > Cupressus > Cupressus sempervirens. The sequence goes on from CM053784.1 coordinate 203,763,481, forward strand.
AACATTTCTAGGACTAAACCACTAAGATTAATCCACTTTCAAGGCCCCAACACCTTCAAAGGATCAATATCCCTAACTTAGGCCTAGAAATGGTTATGCCAATGTTCAACTTCCTTTCAATTATTTAGCAAGAAAAGTTGTCATTTTGCATTTTTTCTTGCATGACAACATTGACATTTTTGCTTTAATAACTTCCTAGACACCTATATCTTTGTTGAAAGACCCTAAGGCATTTAAATCTATCTAAATACCTACAAACTCCTTATTGCATACAAAATAACTCCAATTCCTCAAATTTGACCTTTGGTTCAATTTGGTATCCTGGCTTATAATGACACCAAGGATCCAATTGACCACTCTTTCTCTCTCTCACTCTCTCCCTATTAAATTTAATGAACCAACTAGATCTAGTCTACATTTTAATGTCTCAAGTATTGTCTCGTGGTCTAACTTGCAAACTTTTCAAAGAATCTTATTATGCGGTTTTCCACCATATTTTATCAAGTGAAAATTTGATGCAACAACAAGGTTCGAATAATGAAGAATATTCCTCTTTGTTTTCCAATCCTTGAATAACCACAAGTTAGGGTTCTTCATAGAATATCATCTAAGCCATGAGCTGGTTACAACCACTACATTGATATGGTACTCTAAACCTTCACCATCTATAATTAAGTGATCCATTTTTTGTTTGGCTTGGATATAATGACACAAATAATAATTTGTCCCTTCTTCATTGTCTTCAAGTGTAATAACAACGAAAACATGGCCTTTAGTGATAAATGTACAAAATGTTGTCATTAATTCAGAAAATACTTAGGTAAAAGTTATAAAGTTACATATTAAAATTACAAATATATATAAATATATATATTACCAGGTTGCACTAGATCAAACAAGTGGTCAAAGTCAATAGATGAATCCATCTCTACCATTTTCAGTTCTTGTGGGGGATGATAAGTGTCAATTGGGTCCAAAACCCATATATCCCATTTGTCCACCCATTCAGTTGACTCACAATCATCCCAATTTTCCTCTACACACGATGGAAAATAACAGTCATTTTTCATGTGTGTATATTCCATGAACTCACATTAGAGCTTCTAAAATAGTGCAACTTACTTGTTCCTATTAGTATGCAACAATCCTCGTATGGTGCAATATTAGTATTATCTACCAACCAAAAAAATCTATGAACCGTAGACTCACCTTCTTTACTTGGACCCATTGTAGCGTTACACCATTGGACAATGGATTTTGCATCTATCAATATTGCTCCATATTTGTACTTTAGTTTTTCACAAGCTAAGGCTCTTTTGATGCATGCACCCACACCATCGTGCTCTCCCTTTCCATGACCAACCTCTATGAAATTTCACATATATTGAATTCTACACAATCATTGCATCCTACTCAACCAATAGAACATCTATGCATTCTTGAATTGAGATGTACAATTATCTGACCAAATAATGTGATAATGATATGGTATGCCCCTATTAGCCAAATCTCTATAAAATAGTTGAAAAAAACCATGTACAAACTCTGTAGAATGTGATTGATCATCATTGATGTAAAAATGGTACTCCCTAAAAAATCTTCCTATCATCCTCTGTACTTGTAGGTGAATGCATGAATGTTATGTGAACAAATATGGAAACCTATTGAGAAGTAAAATACTTTTCTTACACCTCATTTTGTGGTTGTAGTGTGTAGTTCTCTGCAAATTCTACAACCAAAATAATGGTATCTAGTGAAAATGTATCCTTGCACAACTTGAATTACAAATCTAGCCATCAAGCTCTATGTGTATGCCTTCAATACTCGTAAATAATATTTTCATGAAAAATCTTCATGAACTCATTTACTGGAATCTTTTCAATGACTAAATTGCATCTTTTACCCTATTTCCCATCTTTTACAGCATATGTCACTATTTTAAATTTTCTATAATCTACCATTTCATTTCCAATTGCATGTGTACTACCCATATATTCACAAGTTGATAAAAGTTGCAAAGAACCACAAAATAAATATGTACCATCCAACCATGATGTCTTGTAAAAATTTTGGTCATCCCCTATTTCACATAAAATGTTGGATATGAATTCCCTTGAAGATCCTAGTGGCTCATTCATGTCACAATCCTACAAAATAAACTTAGAATGCAAAAAGACACATATATGCCTAAAAACATCAAAATGGTTAGAAAATTCAATATGTATCCTATGACAAAAAGTTGTGTGTGTGTGATTTATCTTCACATAAAAAAGTTTATCCATCTCAAAAAATATTTGACTTATTCAAATTTGAGGATAAATACCAATAAATTTTGCAAAAAATTGTGCCCGAGTTAAGTCCAAAAAATGTTTCGCATGTGGGTTGTGATTTTGGATACCAATCCTTCTTCTTACAAGATATCTTTGATTAGGGGAAACATGTGTGTTATTTTTCAAAAAATCTTCAATCAATGATTTCAAAGCATCACTAATTTTTTTATCCTTTCACAGTAGTCTACCACTAAATTTCCATAACTCATTTTTTGTTGGATCTTCCAATCTCTCACACCTTAGCATGGCTCTCCCTAGAGTACCTCTACCAAGTTTCAATGTTTTCCTTGTCTTTCTCATTAGTCAAGCTTTCTTCATTTGGGTACTTAGTATTTCTGATGTAAGTATTCGTCTTGTGATATTACTATCTTTGGTGCATGATTTGGAACCCACTTTGTCATAAGCACTCATTAGATTCTTTATAACGCTTTTTTTCATTTGAATTGTCCATTGTTCTTAGCCCAAGAAACTTCATGATACCCCTAAATTTTAAATTCTTCATTATTTCAACAAATAATTGGTATTGACCTGTAATATTTAATTCTTCAAAGAATAATCTCCACATATGATTAACTTTTCTTTGACAAGTACGCTTGTTAATCTTGTTAGGCATTAATTTCAAAATGTTAGTATCAATATCAATCAAATATTTTGGTTTTCTAAAATGAATTCTAAAAGGTGTTATAATCTCACCTTGGAAATAAGATGCAAATGATGGAATATCACCTACTTGATATGTTGATGTTGTGTCTTAAAAATGAAATGATAGAGTGTGTATATTGTCAGATCTACAAATTAGCGTCTCTTCAACATGAGAGGATGATATGACTCCAATATTGGAAGATGGTGTAGCTTCACAATTCAATTGTCTTCTTGAGTGTAATAGTCTCATTCGTTCTCTTTGTCTTTCCAATTCTTCCTCTTTGTTTCTTTGTATTTTGGTGGTTCTTGTTCCTCTTCGAAAGTCAATTCTTCATTATCACTTTGCAATTTTCTTTGTTCACATAGTAGTTTCATTTTATCTCTTTTAATTGCCAAATCTGCCTCTCTCTCTTCCTTTGTTTGAGTTTTTGGTTTCTTCCTTGGCATGATGATGATTTCTATATGTCAAATTATTCAAATATCTGACTTACTTACAATTTGTAAATTACTAATCATTCAAATACATATAAAAATTACAATTATTTCAATGAATACACAATATATATCAAACAACTTGCTAAATTTCTAACCATTTTGAAATAAAAATTCATTCAAACGTACAAATTTCAATGAATTCAATATATATTAAATATCATGTCAAATTATAATCAAATTTGTCTCTATATATTGACAAACAATATTTAAAAAGGACTGCACTAACCTTTTCTATAGAAAGAATATTCAAGAAGCCTTCAAATAGTATATCCAATGATTGAATTTGGTGTTTTCTAGCTTTAAAAAGTCTTCAAATAGTGTTTGATAACTTCCAACAGCTTGAAACCCATGTTTTCTATTAGACCAATAGAATGCACTAGAGACAAAAAGTAGAATATGGATCAATAGGGACCCAAACTTGATTTATGACCATTTTTTGGTGATTTCACATAGTGTTACACACTATAGCATGTGTGCACTATAAAGAATGTATGCACTATGTGTATCCCCCATCTCCTACTCTCTCTCCTCTCCCATCTTGTACTCTCTCTCACTCTCTCTCTACTCTCTCACTCTTCCTCTCCTACTCCATCTCCCATCACCTACTCTCTCTCACTCTCTCTCTCCCATCCCCTACTCTCTCACTCTCTCTTCCATCCCATTCTCACTCTCTCTCCTCTCCCATCCCCTACTCTCTCTCTCTCTCCTCTCCTATCGCCTACTCTCTTTCTTTCTCTCCTCACCCATCCCCTACACTCTCTCACTCTCCCTATCCCACAAACTACTCTCTCTCTATCTCCCATCCCCTACTCTCTCTCCCCTCTCCCATCCCCTACTCTCTCTCTCTCCCTACTCTCTCTCCTCTCCCATCCCCTACTCTCTCCCCTCTCCCATCCCCTAATCTCTCTCCCTACTCTCTTTATCCTCTCCCATCCCTTACTCTCTCTCCTCTCCCATCCTCTACTCTCTCTCTCACTCTCTCCCTACTCTCTCTCCTCTCCCATCCCCTACTCTCTCTCACACTCTCTCCCACCCCTACTCTCTCTCTTACACACACTCCCATCCCCCCTTTCTTTCTCTCTCCCTCTCCTACTCCCTCTCCCACCACCTACTCTCTCTCTCTCTCTTGGGCTATTGTCTCTCTCCCCTCTCCCATTCCTTACTCTCTCTCTTTCATACACACACACACACACTCCCATCCCCCCTCTCTCTCCTCTACCATCCCCTACTCTCTATATCTCTCACACACACTCCCATTCCCCCTCTCTCCCCCTCTCCCACTCCCTTTCCCACCACCTACTATCTCTCTCTCACACTCTTTGTCACCCCCTCTCTATTCTCTCTCCCTAATTCTCTCTCACACTCTCCCTCATGCCCTACTCTCTCTTTTACACACACTCCCATTCTCCTCTCTCTCTCCCTCTCGCACTCCCTCTCCCACTGCCTACTCTCTCTCCCCTCTCTCATCCCCTACTCTCTCTCTTTCACACACACACACACAAACACTCCCATCCCCCCTCTCTCTCCCCTCTCCCATCCCCTACTCTCTCTCACTCCCATCCTCCTCTCTCTCTCTCTCGCTCTCGCTCTTCCACTCTATCTCCCACCACCTACTCTCTCTCCCCATCCCCTACTCTCAATCTATCTCTCCCATCCCATACTCTCTCTCTACCACCCCTACTCTCTCTCACTTCTCTCTCCCATCCCCTACTCTCTCTCCCCTCTCCTATCCCCTACTTTCTCTCTTTACCATCCCTACTCTTTGTCACATGGTCACACTCTCTCCCATGTCCTACTCTCACACACACACACTCTCTCTCATCCTCCTCTCTCTCTCTCTCTCTCTCTCTCTCTCTCTCTCTCTCTCTCTCTCTCTCTCTCTCCCTTTCTCACTCCCTCTTCCACTAGCTACTCTCTCTCTGCCATCCCCTACTTTCAATCTCTCTCTCCCATTGCATACTCTCTCTTCCATCCCTACTCTCTCTCACACTTCCTCTCTCTCCCATCCCCTACTCTCAATTTGTCTCTCCCATCTTGTTCTCTCTCTCTGTCATCCCTACTCTCTCACACACTTCCTCTCTCCCATCTTGTACTCTCTCTTTGCCATCCCTACTCTCTCTCACTTCCTCTCTCTCCCATACCCTACTCTTTCTCTCCCCTCTCCCATCCCCTACTCTCTCTCTCTCTCTCTCTCTCTCTCTCTCTCTCTCTCTCTCTCTCTCTCTCTCTCTCTCTCTCTCTCTCTCTCTCTCTCTCACACACACACACACACCCATCCCTCCTCTCCTCTCTCTCACTCTTGCTCTGCCTCTCTCCTTCCTCTATATGCACTATTTAGGTCTCAATAGTATGTGTGCACTAAAGCGTGCATTTTCTATTAAGACTTAAATTTAAAAAGCTTTAAATAGTGCATGCATGCTATAGAATACACACTATTCAAAGCTTTGCATTCTACCAAGCCTAAGGTCTGGTTTTTGCTTGGGGATCCAACCCTAAGGTTTTGAGTTTGTAAACTAGTCTGAGATGTGTTTTGTTGCAAACATACAAAAAATGATTGATTTTTCTTGTGTGCTCTCCTTCAAGTTTCCTCATGGATGAGCATTAATAAAATCAGGTTACATGACATTGTAGGTCTCTGTGTTAGCTATATAACCATATAATTTATTTTTTATTTGAACTATTTCAAGCCTTTCATCTATAATTTCTTTTGAATGTATGTCCACTTTTTGTCAAAAACTAACATGTACTAATTGGGCTATAGATTTTAGCTTGTTCATCAAATTTTTCAACAACTTAGTTTTTAAGAAACTAGACTCCATTCTACACACTTTTAAAAAAAAAAATTATTTTAGATTAGTTTTCAAACATTTCTAAGGGGAGCACATAGATATTTCACATTTTTGGGATGTGTCTAATTTAAAAATTCATAAAAAATGTACACATTATAAAATTAGTTGAAAAATCTAGGATAAACTACATAGTGTTAGATAACTTTTGACTAGAGAAATTAAAGAATTTCAAAAAGAAAAGTAAAAATTTTAAGGGGGCCACACTTTGTACTGTGTTATATTTTTTTCAAACAACCACTTTCCATGGCCCTCTTTTTTGAGGACCTAAAGCTAAACCATTTTGAAAAAAAATAGTAGTTTAGAAACTAGATTCAAAAGAGTACTACTTTTATTTTTGTCATATCTTAAATACGGATATCACCCCTACTTTACCTCTTAGATACTCATAAGCATCCTTAGGTAATGCTTTTGTGAAGATATCAACAATTTTCTCCTTTGCTAATAAATTCCATCTTCACCTCTTTATCTTAAACTAGTTTCCTTACATAATGATACTTGATTGCAATGTTCTTTGTCCTTGTATGCATCATAGGATTATTTGATATATTAATAGCACTTGTATTATCACAATCAAGTGTCACTAGTTCTGTGATCTCTTCCTTCATTCCCTTAAGTAGTTGTTTGATCCATACAATGTTTGTGCAGTTAATAGTAGTAGCAACATACTCTAGTTCAGTAGTAGATTGGGAAGTACAACTCTACTTCTTTCTAGCCCATGTTACAAGTATTTTACCTAAGAAGAATTCTTCTCTATTGGTGCTTTTTCTATCATCAATGTTTCTAGCCCAATCAGCATTAGTGTAGGCTCTCAGTTCAAACTTTTCATTCTTCTTATAGTATAAACCAAACTCTTCTATCCCTTTCAAGTATCTCATTAGCCTTTTCATAGCCCTCAAATGATTCTCTTTGGGATTAGTAGATAATCTTGCAACTATCCCTATAGCTAATCCAATATCAAGTCTGATGTGTACTACATAATAAAATTTTCCAATCATGGATTTGTATAATGTTTGATTTCCCTTAGCTAAATCATCATTCTTTGATAGCTTGAGTGATGTCACCATAGGTGTACTTACTAGCTTGGAATCATCTAATCCAAATGTCTTCAATGTCTCTTTAACATAATTTGATTGAGTGATATATACACCATATTTCATTTGATATACTTTTAGTCCCACAAAGAATTTGATCTCACCAAATATTGACATTTCAAATTCTTGCTTCATCTGATTTGCAAAATCCTTACACAAAGCATCTTGTCCTTCAAATATGATATCGTCAACAAATATTTTAGATAATAGTATACCTTTATCCTAAGTTGTCTTCATGTACAAATTTTTGTTATCATTTGTCCTTTCAAATCCATTCTTCACAAGATAAGTATGAAGTCTCGCATATCATGCTCTTGGTGCTTGTTTCAATCCATATAAAGCTTTGTACAATATACATACCATGTTCTTATTATTTTTATCAACAAAACCTTTAAATCTTCTATGTAGACTTCTTCTTCTAATATACCATTCACAAATATAGACTTGGCATCCATTTGATAAACTTTGAAACTTTTTTATGTAGCATAAGCAAGCAAAATTCTTACTCCTTCCATTCTTGCAATAGGGGTAAATGTCTCACCATAGTCAATTCCTTCTTCTTGTGCATACCCTTTGAAAACTAGTCTCACTTTATTCCTTGTCACTTCACCATTCTCATCTAGCCTATTTTTGAATATCCATTTGGTGCTAATCACATTCTTGTCTTCTAGTCTAGGAACTAGACTCCATGTCTTGTTCTTCTCTATCTACTAAATTTCTTCTTCTGTAACCTTGTACCAGTCATCATCTTCCAATGCATCTTTTATTGTCTTAGGTTCCTTCATGCTTAACAAACATGATTCACTTCTCTATTTATTTATTTTCATTGGCCTTGCATCTTTATCCTCAATCATTTGATCTATAGGATGATGTCTTTTGAGATATTTGGATAGTCTAGGCTTAGTTCTTGTAACTACATTTTGTCTCTCAAATTCAGTGTCACTATATACATCTCTATTAGGTATTTCAATATCTCTTTCATGTGTGCTGATCTCAGAACCAAAATGTGCATTTTCTTCATTTTGTAACTCGACATCTGAATACAACTCGGTTCTTGAATGCAACTCAACATTCATAGGTTGTGACTTGGTAGCTATTGAGATTTGTTGTTGGTTTGCAACTTGATTTTTAGCATCTTCTTCATGAGGCATTCCTTCATAGAAATATACAAATGATTTGTATTCTCTTGTTCCTTTATAGGTTCAGCCTCATGTACTTCTATAAACTCATTAAATTTCACATTTGCACTTTCCACAATTTTTTTAGTGTTAATATTTAAACACTTGTAGGCTTTACTTCTTGTGGAGTAACCAAAGAATATACCTTCTTCACTTTTTGCATCAAAATTTCCACTCCTAACATCTTTAAAAATATAAAATTTGCTTCCAAATACCTTAAAGTATTTCACATTAGGTGGATAGCCATACCATAGTTCAAAAGGTGTTGAATGTGTACCTTTCTTGACTTGCACATAGTTCAAGGTATATACAATAGCACTGACAACTTCTCTCTAGTATTTCAAAGAAACATTCTTTTTCATCATGAGTGTACTTGAAAAATCAATTATAGACCTATTTCTTCTTTTAGCAATTCAATTTTGTGGAGGGGTCCTAGGTGCAGATTTTGCAGATTTACCTTTTTCTTTTTCAACTCTTGCCAAGTACCACTTAAACATTTGAAAAGCATCAAATTTTTGTTTTAGAAACATGACTGTCATCATCCTAGAGTAATCATCAACAAATAGCATTATGTACTTATCTCCTTTGTAGCTTTGCACTTCAATAGTTTCACACAAGTTAGTATGAACAATTTCTAGTATTTCTTTAGAGCTATAAACTTTACTTTTAAAGCTTGACTTTGTCATCTTGCCTAGCTAACATTGTTTGCATACTACATTATATGGTTTCTTCAACTTATGAAAACCTCTATCTCTTTTCATATTACTAATACTAATCAGATTATCAAAATTAAAATGACATAATCTCTTGTACCAAAGCCATAAATCATCAAATTTTGCAATAAGACAAGTAGCATCTTCTATATCTAGATAGAATAGATTACTTTTAGTTTGATCACCTTTTCCAATCAAGTTTCTAGTTGTATCATATATTTTGGTAGTTTTATTTTCAAACTCAACTTTACATCCCAAATTATTCAATTGCAACACACTTAACAAGTTATAATTCAATCTGTCAACATAATAAGTATTGTCACATTAAATGTTGTCTCTAAATTTGATAGACCCTTTTCCTTTTATCAAACATGGTGTATCATTACCAAACCTTACACTATTTCTAGCATAACAAGTTAAGGTAATGAACTTACTTTTGTCTCTAGTCATGTGATGTGAGCATCTACTCTGAATAATCCATTTATCATTCTTGTTTACACAAGTCACAAGTGCAGTTGCCTCATCCTCATTAGATTTGTCCTTCATTGTAACATATACCACTTCATCATCATTTTCACCTAAGTCATGTTCACAAGCAATGTAGAATGACTTATTTCCTTTGTCTCTATAGTCTCTTCCATCATCTTCTCTTATATTTTTATACTTGTTTCCTTCTCTATAGTTCTTCTTCTATGTACATCTTGCAGCAATATGATGAACTTCATTGCAATTGAAACAAATGATGGGTAACTTACCTTTGAACTTGCCTTTTCCTCTATGATATTTTCTTGCTAGTAATGCTTCCAATTATTCAATTTCTTCCTCATGTATGTTGTTGTCATTGGATGCATATTTTATCTTTCTTTTCTTCTTCTTTTACTTTACCTCCTCAGAATCCTTCAATAACAATTTTTCATTGAAAGCTAATTTAATACTCTTTGGTATGTAGTTATCAAAATTAGATAGCTCAAAAGTAGTGAGTCTACCTATCAAACCTTCAAGGGTTAGATTATTTCCTAGTATATGTCTTAACTCTTGGATTGCAAAAACTCTAATGGCATATATAGGGAATAATGTCCTCAAAACTTTTCTTAGCACAGTATCATTATCTATTTTACCAGTAGCACCTTTTATTGCACTAGAAACTTCTTTTATCCTAGCAACATATCAAGAAATACTCTCACCTTCTTCAATTTTAATGTCATCAAACTTACCTTTGAGACTCTTTGACTTGGCTCTTTGAACATTTTTGTCTCCTCTGTAGATGGTGGCTAGGGCATCCCACATCTTGTTTGCACTATCAAGACCTTTGATATCAGCAAATTTAGCATAGCCTAGGGCAGAGGAAATCTCCAACATCACCTAATTATGTTCTTTCTTTTTCTTCATATATTCAGTAGCTAGGGCTCTTGCTGGATCAACATGATCCAATAAAATGCAAGATTATGCATGATCTCCAAGTCCTCCAAGGTGTAGCTTCATCACACTTTTCCTTGTAGGAAAGTTATCTCTATTGAGCTTGGGTACTTCTCTTTTTGACATCTTGATCTTTGTGCTTCTAATACCTTAAAACTAATCCTCTTAAATAGAAAGCTCTGATACCATTTGTTGGAATTATTTTAGAATAACTAAGAGGGGGGGTGAATTAGTTATTCAAGCTCTAGATGTACAAATAAAACTTTTCACAATTTATTAAACCCCATAAAACATTCTTATCCATGCATGCATTCATTGTGTATCAACTAAAACTTATATGTTACTATCAAATCAACTTGCAGAAATGTAAAGCATGAAACACAACACATCCATCAACACATTTGACACAATGATTTAACGTAGAAACCCAAATTGGGAAAAACCACTAGTAACATGCTACTCCTTTTTCACTCTTCTAAAGTGATGCCCTGTTAAAGGCCAACCCTATTAAAGGTTATAATATACACTATTAAATGTGACTTGGTTAAGGGATTTCAGTCACCTTGCTAAAAGTGAGCCTTCTAAGAGGACTTTAGGCCTTTCACTTGGAATGCCACCTTGTTAAAGGATTTTTGAATGAATATTAATTCAACCCTACTCCAAAGGATTTACCGTAGATTGATACAATTGTTAGAAAGTAACAATAGAGCTTTGGTCTGATACAACTTACAACCTTACTTGCAGATTACAAATCTCTATTTAGTCCTCAACTCTGCTTGGCTCTCATTCTTTGCAGCTCTAACAACTTGTTCACCCTTCGAGCATTCATTCTCTTAAGCCTTCTTGCTTTATACACCATTCCAGACTTCTTCACTTGGGTCATTTGATGAATCAAAACCCCTTTTTCCTTCTCCTTATCAGTTTGTTCCATCAAACTCTCTAACTCTTTTGCTTCATGACTAGACATTCCTATATATAGAAATTTAGAACATTTTCCTTCTCATTATCCATCATCAAAATTAGGGTTTCTGATGAATTAGGTAGGATACAATGTATTTGCCCCATATCTTGTCTTCTCTAGAAACTTTTCTTAGAATCCATTTGAATTCACCTACAAAACAATTTACATCAGATTTTGTGCCACCACCTCATCAATCTTATCTTCCTTCTAATTCACAAGTTCCAAGAAAATAAACTTGTTAGCTTTAATTTGGTGAATCTTTGATCTTTTTCATAATGTAGCAGCTTAGCATTATCAATCTTCTAATACTAAACATATATTACATCACTGGACATCAACTATAAAATCACTCGGCATCAACTCTAAAATCACTTAGCATCAATTGGGTTTTACTGGTGCTCGACATCAACTAAAAAGTTACTCGACATCTACTAACTTGCTTGGCATCCACTAGAATTTTCTTTCACTCAGCTCTAACTAAATTTTTACTTTGCTTGAACTAACTTTGCTTAACACCTACTATCTACTTGGTCAAGCTTGGCAAATAAACTTTGTTTGACTTTTTTCTTTTGAATTTTCTAAGTGTAGCTAGCCATTTTGTAATCTCAAGTAGATCATCAATACATTATGTTATCATTTTCTTAACTGATTCTTATACTTCATTACATAATCATAACTCAACCTTTCCTCTAGGTACTTTTGCTACATCTTGTTGATCAAATCCTCCTCATCAATCAATTAAGTGATAATACTTGAAACATATAAGAAATTGTCTTACCAACAAATAACAGGTTTGACATTAGTGTTAAAACAATGATTGAAACACATAGTCTTCTTCAATAATATTTCTAATCAAATGATCTTTTCAATTAGATATTAACACAATATCAAATTTTTGAAAGCACCATTTGAATTTTTTCATCATCTCTAGATTATATTTTCTCTCCCATCTCCATGTGCAAACTAAATCTATGAACTATATATGGGAATTAAATCTCAAAGTTTTATCTACAAACCATAGATGATATTTATTTGATTAATATGTGTGAGCTAACAAGAAACAAGTGTTGAGTCATTTTACAAATTTTCTAGTAGCATAAACCTTAAAATTTAAAGATTACATTTTACATAACACCCCAACCATGAGCATAAATCTAAGACTTTAAAAAAGGATGACATTAATTTGAAGGAAGCATTTCATGAAATAATTCACATGCCTTTGTTTGTGATTCCATATTTTGCATCTACATCTATAAGACCTCAAAACATTTTGAAAGCGAAGGTCATTTCCCATACAACAATGTGAATTGAACCCATTAGATTGAATATTTGGGTACTGCACTTACTGTGGTGGTTAAGTCTAATTGATTCAATAATAGCATGGAGTAGTGAATGTAAATCAATCTACACATGAACTTTCCAAAATCAATTGCAAGTTATGAATTCAAATCAATGTGCAGTAGAAAATTTGGTAGCACTTTTTTAGAATAATAAGATGGAAGTGCACGAATAATAATTTATTTTCCTTTAAATAAATGACTCTTCCACAAGAGAATAAAAAAAATGTGAATTCCTCCACTACTTAGGGAAGGAAGCTCCCCATGCATATAAAACACGCAATGACAAGAATTTTGGAAACCTTCAAAAAATTTGAAACTCTAGTAGGATTTTAGGACTAAGAAGCTAACAAGGTACTAGAAAAATGGATGCAATACCCAAATCTCATCCTTCCCAAAATCCAAAAGAAATATGGAACAAGGGTAAAATTACTACAATGATCAAACACAAACAATCCATCAAGAATAACCCTTCAATCTAGTAGGCAGAAAGTTCTACCAATAATTATAGGCAATAGTTTCACACTTCTATCTAGACTCCATGCAAATATGCAAGGAACTATCTAGAATATCCCTGGAGAAAATGTAGACCAAAACCCATAATGCAAATAGATTTTGTAAAACCATAGATCAACCCCCACCCAAAAAGAGCCAACAAGAAAAAAATGAAGAATGGAAAATTGTATGCAACAAAAAAGTAGGAACAAACCCTTAATATGAGGAAACCCTAAGGAAAGAAGTTGATTTCCATCCTGCTATCATGCTTGTATAGGAAGAAAGGAACAAATCAATTAATGAGAAGTTTTCTTTGCTAAAAAAAATATGCCAAAGGAAAGAATGAAAATCATGTAATAAAGAAGATAACCATTAAAGATCCTCACCATATCTACAATTATCAATGGATACCTCCTTCAATAAGCAACACTCCTCCAACCTAAAACTTGAAGAAAAAACTAAATCTTTTTCTTCTGACAAGCCCTAACCAGAGAAAGATTCATTGCCCAATCCATATCACCCCACCCTCTCCTACATATCTTTAAAGTGAAGAAAATTTCATTAGGGGAACCCAAAAAAAAACCATAAACTCCAGGAGACATTCATTTATATCCCACCCTATAGGAAAATCAGTCTCTCCTTAACTCAATGGAAGACTTTAAGATTCAACAACACAACATACAGATCTGGAAAGAGCAATAGAGCACTTCCACAAAGAGTGGATCCAATCATAGAACACATTCTAACAATTAATCAGGAGAACACAACTATCATTAACAACACCTTAAATGAAGGAAGATGGAAGGAATGTCAAGATCTAGGACTATTTTCCTACTAGAATGGGCTTGGATGAAAAAGCACAAGCCTAATAAACTTGTTAAAAGCATAATGTAGGGAATGGGTAAGTAATTCTACCTTATCTAACAACCTTTTATATATTCACTACAAAGATAGATGCATTTGAGAGAATTTTCTTTTAGCTTCATGATGTCTTTTAAAGGCTTCTTTATGAAATTCATAAGATGAGAAGAAAACTTCACTAAAACCATGGCAAAAATACACTCAACCCCTATTTGGGTTGTTAGTATAGAAATCATGCCTAAGCTTAATCACCCATAAATTTTTAAGCAAATAGAGGAAAACATTGGTGATCTCATAGAAATAGATTCATATTTTGATACAAGAAATGATATCTAATTTTTAATAAACAACAAAATTGGCCAGTCTATTTGCAAAGCTAAGATAATAATAACCAACTGATCAATTTTTATAGTATCATTTTAAAAATTTGAAGGAAAGGTAAATAGAATAATGAAATTTAACTAAAACAAAAGCTCAATTACAAAATATATGGAAATGACATCAAACCTAAGAGAGATACTTAGCATGATATACTATAGAAACATCAACCCTAAACCTCAGGCAAGAGCTCTATAATGGGATGAAAATTGTAATAGGGTAGCTAGAAAAATTGAGAAAAAGTAAAATAGAGAAGAGGAGTTAGAAGAAGGAAAGTTTAGAATATAAGAAATATGAAAAAGAAGGAAGGATCACTCATTAATCAAAAGTATACAAAACATGGTACAACATCAAGTGACAACACATTTTAAAACTTTGAGAAATATAAGGAACCAAGCAAAATGGATGGAAGTTTCACAAACCCAAATCATAGCTTTGAGCAAAAGATAAATTAGAATGTGATCAATACACCAAAGAAAATATATTTATAGAAGATATCATAAGTAGTATACAATCCTAAAAAAAATTTAGCCACAACTTGCTGTTAACACAAAATGACATTTGGGATCAATGCATTCTATGGGATCAAGCAAATGAGAAACACCTTCAAGCAAAAGGGCACAAAGATAAAGGAGAACAAGGAAAGAAAAGGAGAAAGGAATCAGAATACCATGAGCCAAGTAGAAGCTCATTCCTAAACATAATACAAAGTGTAACAAGAAATCCCAAGCTTCTAAATAAAAGGAGTCATACCTACCCAAAAAGAACAAAAAAGGAAGAGTCAAAAGGACACTCATCAGGACTCAAAAGAGTAGAGGATAACATAAAGAACTGAGAGATAGATAGCAAAACCATTCAAGTTACTTCAAAAGTAGACTCGAAAAAAAAAAAATAGGAAAGGAAAGAAAAGAAAAAGGAAACTCCCCAAAAGTACAAATAGACTCAACTTTAATCAGAAGGGTTTCACTAATTGAAATAGATATTAGTATAGGGAAGAACACAAATGAAGTAAATAAGGAATACTAGAACAAGATAGACAAGTAGCTAGGGCAACAAATAAAAGAACATATAGCAACAACACCTAGAGCACCAATAAGAGAGAATAGTGATGAGGAAATCCCACCACCAACTTCAAAATATTGGGAACATATAACAATTAGGAAAAGGATAAAAGCAAGGATATCATATAAATTTCTACAAACTCCTATGAATGGTAGTGACCCATTTGAAAAAAGAAGAGAATTATAGAAGAAAAGGGATGAGAAGGAAAATTAAAATATCAACCTAGTTCCAATAGAGGTGCAAACCTTCTTTTTTTAAATCATAATGGTTGAGGATAAAGAGACAAAAAACATAAGGTAGAACAACGAAGAAATATTGATCTAGAAGCAAGACAAATCAAGGAAGAGTTTGATTTATAAGGCACCCAAGATGAAAGAATATCAATTAGCATACCAAAATGACCTTGAAGACATGAGTGAACACTCCAGGAAGAGGACACCAAGAAAACTAATTTTGTGATATAACACTAAGAGAAATTACAAAAAAAGGAGCATAAACTACAAATGAAATAATTGGAAAATTATTTATATAATGCAAAGGACTATGTTCACAAGTTAGTATTAGAGGAAACAATGAAAGGAATTACAACCCTTAAATGTTGAAAGAAATAAAAAATGTGGTAGGAAATCTCTCACAAAACTAAGGGATACAACTAGAAGAGAAGGAAATCAAAATAAAATCAAAGATATCCTATAAGCTGGGAAGGGGAAAAGCCTTCCCAAAAACCAATGAAGATAACTACCTAGAATGTTAGGGGATTAAAAGCCCCTAAATAAAAGTGCTTACTCAAGTGTAACCTAACCCTCTTTGATTTAGAACTCATCCTAATCTAGGAAAAAAAACTAAATAAAGAAGAAGGAATCAAACTCAATAAGAAACTTAGAATTTAGAACTTCGACTTGATAAAATTAGCAAGATCTTCAAGGGGGATTGGTATTATATGGAATCGTAGGAAAGTATCTTATAGTAGAAAAGTTGCTAAAAATAATTAGATGGAGGCCGAGGGTGGGGGATTCACAACTTAAAAAATGATTTAAACTAATAATCATTAATTTTTGTGGACCAATCCCAACAATGGACAAAAAAGTAGTATGGGAAGAAATCATCACCTTTATAGGCAATCGACAAACAAAAAATATTCTTATAGGAGGATATTTCAATGCTATATTATCCCTAGAGGAAAAATTTGGAGGATCACAAATAATATCCCAATAAATGCATGACTTTAGAGAATGGAACACAAAAGATAGCTTAATAGATATACCCCTAATTAATGACTTATAAACCTAGGATAATGGAAGACTAGGATTCGACCATATTTTTAGAAGCTAGATAGATTCTTATTCAAAGGAGACCTTAGTAGCTTTAATTTTGTAATACAATTTGCAATCCTCTCTCTTGCAAGCTCAGACCACTACCCTGTCATACTAGAAATAGCATAACAAAATAAACCATCAAGAAATCCTTTCAAATGAGAAAATATTGGTTCTTATATTTAATATCTTCATGGAAATCATCAAAAAGTTGTGGGAAGAAGGTGATTTTAAGGTGTCTAGAATATTCTACTTAGCGTCTAAAATTTTAAAACCTAAAAGAAAAATACTCATATAGAACAAAACCATTTCAATAACATCTTTAAATAAAAATTAGACAATGATGAAAACCTCAAAAATTTGAATGAAGAAGTAATAAAAAATGACACCTTAATCAAAGAAAAGGAACTTCTAGAAAAACAAGAAAATATATTAGCTAAAGAAGACATTTTCTAGAAACACAAATCTCGAGAAACATGGCTAATAGGAGACCATAATATGAAATTATTTCATAATAGCATCCTAAATAATAAAAAATATAAATAGAATAACCAAAATAAAAGACGAAGCAAGTATACTCATTGAAGAACCTAGACAAATAGCCAATACTTTAGTTAACTATTATCCAAATATTGGTAATAACTATGAACACTCCAACCTCACAGCCTAGAACTTTATGGAACAAACCATTTAGAAAGTAATTACCAAGGAAGATAATAAACTCCTAAATAAACCTTTCACTACAGGTGAAATTTTAAAATAACCCTTTTCAGTATGAACTTGGATAAATCACTAGGACCAAATGGCTTCCAATCCTTCTTCTTCTAGAAATGTTGGGATATGTTAGGAAATGATGTTTGAAAAGCTATAGAAGAAACATGAAACTCAAGATCCTCACTAACAAAAATCAACAATACTTTCTTGGCATTAATCCCCAAAAAAACCAACCATGAGGAACCCGAGGATTTTAGAACTATTTCCTTTGCAATACAACCTATAAATATTATCCAAAGCTCTAGCCAACAAACTAAAATGAATGCTCCCAAAACTAATTTTAGAAGAACAAACATAATTTGTACTAGGAAGATCAATCTTAGATGGAATTCTAATAATACAAGAATTAATCCATTCAACATAAATTAATAAAAAAGGTTGTATGCTAATGAAGTTAGACTTACAAAAAACCCTATGATAAAGTAGATTGGAGATGTTTATGCAAAATACTACAGGCCCTCATTGAAAAGATTGACAAGAAAATCAACAACTAGAAAGGCAAGTGGTTGACAAAAGTGAGACATGCTACCAAAATCAAGCCAGTCCTATCAACTATTCCCACTTATCAAATGTTTTGCCTCCCTCAGCCAAAATGTATAGAAAAGAAACTAGATAGTAAACTAAAGCACTTTTTTTGGAACTATTTAGAAGACAAAATGAAAAGTTTTCATCAAATGGGACAACATTTATTGACCTAAAGAACTAGGAGGACTAGGAATCAAAAACTTAAGTTGGCAAAATAAAGCTTTAGGAGAAAAACTTGGATGGAGAATGTTGCAAGAGCATGAAAGTAAATGGGCTAAGATCCTCTATCAAAAATACCTCAATAGCAATGATCCTATCTCCCTGTTTTGAACCAAGAAACCACCTAAAGTCTCTAGTGCATGAAATTTTATGATGCACTGCAAACCTCTTATTAACAAAAATCTAATATGGGACATAGGAAATGGTGAAAAGTAATTATTTTGGGAAGGCTCTTGTGACAGTTTACCACCTCTTGATAGCCTAAACCTCTCTCCAAACATCAAGGCTACTTAACTATGGAATGGGGTAAATATGTTAGTAATGACCTTCAAAAAATTGAGGAGGGTCACTTGAATGACTGGACATGGAAAATATTGAAACTACAAATCTCTCTAAACAAGAAAAAATAGCATTTAAACAAGCCTTCAAACATAGATAAGAAAACTATGAAGAAACAAAAGACCTTTTAATATAGGGAGCTTCCAAAAATGGTAAATAAATTACAAAAAAGGGTTATTAAGTAATAACTAATTTGCAAAGATAGGAAAAACTAGATATTATCCTAAACTTATATTGGGATAGAGCATGTTTACCCAAGGTAGGCATATTCCTTTGGTCAACACTATAGAAAAGAATCCTTACAATGGATTGGTTTTCCAAAATGGGATTTGCAAGACCCTTGAGATGTTCCTTATGCAAATATGAAGTAGAGACATCAAAACATATTTTTTTTCTGATGCCCCTTTTCCAAATTTAGCTAGAATTGGTTATGCCACAAACTCAATTGGCAGACATTGTATCCAATAAATCTCTTAAACCATCTTAGTAGTTGGCTTAAACAAGGTTCCTCTAAAATTTATAACAACCTCTAGAAGATTCCCCCCCTGTACTCCTATGGAAAGTTTGGAAATAAAGAAATAGGAGAATATCCTTGGATGAGGAAATGTCTCTTACATCCTTCTAGAACAAAGTAGAAACTAGTATAATGGAACTGTTGAACAATGATCTAAGGAATACATATAGGGAAGAAGGAACATTCTCAAAATGGGATGCATAAATGATATTTTTTTTGATAAAAACTCATAAAACCACAATTAAAATATACTAAATCAAAGAAAAAAGGGAGAGTGGAATGAAAATGGGAACCTCCACCCAAAGGGTGGGCAAAGATGAAATTTGATAGAGCTTCAAGGGGAAATCCTAGAAAATCAAGACTAGGATGTATCATACACATAGAAGATGGAAACTAGCTGGTCAAAAGAGAAAAACCTTTGTCAAAAATGTCTAAAAACTTAGTTGGAATGGAAGCTCTTATAGAAGGATTAAAGATAACTATAGATTTAAGAATAAAAAATATAATTATAGAAGGAGATTCCTAGATAACTCTAAACACAATCAGAAAAAGAGACACCACAAACTAGAAACTACATTCCAAACTATAACATGCCCTCTTAAGCATCACCAAATTTGAGGAAATTAGAATCTAACATATCTTTCATGAGGGAAACAAAGAAGAAAATCTCTTGGAAAATCTAGGAGAAAATGGAGAAAACATATACTTAAAGAATCCTTAAACACCTTAATATTTAGAAGAAGTAATGTAGTGCAAGGTAGGAGACTCCCCAAAGGAGATGTCCTAGCCCCAAAAAAAAAACAAATAGTGGAATATAAACAATAACACAAAGATTTGGATCCAAAATAGTTCCAACTCTCATAATAGAGTCATAAGATTTACATCCAACATGCCTAGTTGTAAGGCCTTCCAAGTTGTAGCCAAATACATAAACAATTAAGATAGTAATTCTGTAAGATCCCTCAAGATCCAACTCAAATCCTAGCTAGCCCAAATCCATAACATAACAACAATCTTGTAGAAACCTCCAACAAGATCTTAACTTGTGCTAACAAGCTACCAAGGAACCTCCTTGTTTCAAAACCATAGCCACTAGCTCTTCTCAACTTCACTATCTTAGAAATTCCTCTACTGATGATGTGGAATCCTCCATTGATTATCCAAAATAATTATTTCTACATCAACCCAAGCTCCTTATATAGCTAGCTAAGCCACAATTTGTCTAGTCAAGCAATTAATTACAATATTGGTCCAACCATGGAAGAGTATACCAAATCTATAGTAAATATGAACAAAAATTTATGCTGAATTATATTTAGGTCCTTACATGGCCCAAGAACATGTCCCTACCTTGGCAAGATCCCAAATCATCATACAAAACCATGCAAGATGAAAAGCTTTATGATTTAGATGAAAATGGTTGAAAATTGATACCTAATGAAAATAACGATATCTCCCAACTCCAGATGACTTAAAACTTTTCTACATAATTATAGGTAGTATTTTACGTCCTATTTAAGACCCTAATTTTCAAAGGCTGATTTATTAAGGATCAAAAAATATACTACATGCTAATAGTATGCAAAAAATAGAAAATATAGCTCCAACAACAAGGTAAAACAACATTAACTTCAACACGATTATAATGTCCCCACTATTAGGGTTAGTTTAGGATAATTAATACCTAAAAAATAATTGTTAGAACTATAATAATAACAAAAAAACTATATTATTCTACCCTCTAATTTAACCTGAATCTTAAGGACATCTCTAGATTAGGCTTTCTAGCTCATCGCTACCTCATTGTGCACCCCTTAAAATTCCTCTTGGACAAACATCCTCTATCCAAGGCTAATCACATATGCATATGTTGACAACATCAAAATATTATAGCACATTGATTATCAACCACAATAGACAATGAAGATCTTAATATCTCCATGCTCCATGCTTTGATATCAATTCTTGGCCATGGCGGACAATGTAGATCTTAATATCTCACATGCTCCATGCTTGGAGTTCACATTGATTCTCGGCCATGAAGGACAATGCAGATCTTAATATCTCCATGCTCCATGCAATAATTTGAAGAAACAATAAACAGAATAATGAAATTTAACTAAACCAAAAACCTAATTATGGAATTTATGGAAAGGACATCGAACCTAAGAGAGATGATTAGCAAGATATATTGTAGAAAAATCAACCCCAAACCTTAGAATAGAGCTCTATAATGGGATGAAAATTGCAATAGGCTAGCTAGAAAAATTGAGAAAAATAAAAAGAGAGAAGAGGAGTTAGAAGAAGGCGAGTTTAGGATATAAGCAATAGGGAAAGGAAGGAAGGATCAATCATCATAAATAACAACTTCAGTGAAGGAAGATGGAGGGAATGTCAAGATGTAGGACTAGTTGCCTACTAGAATGGGCTTGGATGCAAAAGCACAAGCCTCATAAACTAGTTTAAAGCATATTGTAGGGAATGGGTAAGTATCTTTGCCTTATTTAATAGTCATTTATATATTCATTGCAAAGATAGGTTCATTAGAGAGAATTTTTTTTTAGGTTCATTATGTCTTTTAAAGGCTTCTCTATGAAATTCATAATATGAGAAGAAAACTTCACTAAAACCATGGTGAAAAAACACACAACCCCTATTTAGTTTGTTAGTGAAGCAGTCCCACCTAAGATTAATCATCCAAAAATTTTTAAGGTCAATCACGAGGAGATTTTCTACTTTTTGGGAATTTTCTTTTCTTTCCAAGCTTCACCAATGGACTTATGGAATGTTGTGCTCATGACAATTGAAAAGA
The DNA here is from genome assembly GCA_028749045.1 of Cupressus sempervirens. Classification (NCBI taxonomy): domain Eukaryota; kingdom Viridiplantae; phylum Streptophyta; class Pinopsida; order Cupressales; family Cupressaceae; genus Cupressus; species Cupressus sempervirens. Next base: position 203,785,785 of record CM053784.1, read on the forward strand.
AGCTTGACTACTGACTTACTAAACCCCTTTCTCTTCTAGGGAAATTTCATAATTTGTTCAAAGGTGCTGACGACTACTCATGTTTATTACTCTTCATGTTGGGCTCCTTCCAAATCCTCCTTCCTTATGTTGAAACACTTATTCCCATTGATCTTAGATTGGTTTTGACAAGTGAGTGTCAAAACACTTAAGCTATTTACTTAGTTCATGCCAAACTAGTAATACATGCCAAGCACAACATGTAAATATAAGACCATGTCGAGTGATTTAGGAACTGAGTAAATAGTAGATTCCAAGAAATATAGGTGTCAAGTCATAATATATAGAATAGTGTATGACAATCATCAAAGACTTCATATGTCGAGTCAGACAATTTTGACATATTTGTTTGTAATGTCACAAACAACTATGTAAATCATTTTAGAGCTGACTTAAGATTATATTTTGATATTTGGAGATAAGGACGAATCTCTATTTGGATTCCCTATGCAATTGTATGCAACCAATTAGAAAATGGGAAGGTTTAAGTGAAAAAATGGATGAATCTTAGGCATAAATTCATATGTAACCCTAAGCCACCAAATTCTTCTTAAGGAGGATGAAAACTCTAAAACTTTAATATAGTGAGAAAAAGAGAGTGTGTGTAAGAAATTGAAGGAGTGAACAAGATAGTTTGTAACTAGATCATTTTAGGTGACTTAGAAGAAAGAGTAAATTGTAGAATCAGTAAGAGAAGAATAGAGGATGAGAAAAAGATGCATCATTGTGACATCTATTAAAAAAGGATCAAGACAAAATTGTTTAGAGGTGATCTGTTATCAGGCAAGCAAGTGCAAACTGTAGGATCTATGCTGAAACATTTTAATAGTTGTTTTCAGTCAAATATCTTAAGAAGACTAGTCCTAATAGGCTATATGAAATCCTTTAATAGGGTTTTGACTTAGTTGTAAGTTGAACTCCTCTAACAAGGCACACTTCTAATAGGGTTTTGAAACCTCTAAAAAGGTGAGACTTAATAGTCTTTTTAAACCTTTAATAGGAAAGAGCTTTCATATGGTAGATCATGTTTCATGGTCAAAAAATTGTAACTTTCATTGGATACACTTTATTGCTATAGTAGTGAATATTTGTGGCTATCATCCCCACCCAAGTTTTACCTTCTCACTTGGAGGGTTTCTGGGTAATCATATCTGGTGTTATGTGTGTGAATCCTTGCATGCTTACATGATATAGATATATATGTTTTATATGTTATCTTCGCTTTATCATTGAATGTATGATATGGATAGATGGTCAAATTTCTATAAGTGAAAGTTTGAACTACTAGTTCACCCCCCTAGAAGTTCACCTTTCCTATTGTAATTCCAATAATTGGTATTAGAGTTAAGTTCTCAAAAGGAGATGCTTTGAATCTTTGAGGAAAATATCTTGAAATGGAAGTCTAAAAATTGGGAAAGATTATTGAGAATAAAGGAATTGAGATACAACACATTCTACATCAATTTGATGAAGCAATAGAAGAATTAAAGAAGTCCTTGAAGAGAAGGAAAGAAATTTCTATTGTAGAGAACAACAAACAATACAAAGAGATTGGAACTAACAATCTATTTGTCAATGGTGACTCTAATGGATTTGATTCAGTAATTACAAATCTGATGGAAAAGAATACAGTACAAGCTAAAGAAATCAAAAATCTCAAGTTAGAGCAAGAATCTCAAGCCATGCTACTATGTGAGGTAACTAAACAAAAGAAGAAAGCTATGGAAGACAAAGCCATGATTGAAGAAGACAAAAGAATTTTGGCCAACAGATTGGAAGAAAAGTCAATAGAGCTAAAAAAGATCTCCAATATGTAATTTGATACTCTAAGCCAAATGACAAATGCCATCTATGAGTTAAATGTCAAGGACATTGAGATAACTACATTGAAGTTGCCAAAAAAAAATCTGTAGAATGACTAAAAGAGAGAAAAAGGATTTCTAAAAGTTTCAAGAAGCCAAATGAAGCCATCAAATACTTTGAGAAATTTTTGAGATCTCCTAAATCCAAGAATGAAACATTAGGACTGGGATAAACAAGCACTAAAGAAGGAGAATCGTCCAAAAATGTAGAAGAAAGGAACATCAAAGGTAAGAACTCCAAACCCACTTGTCATAATTTTGGTAAGAAAGCACATACTGCTAAAATGTGTAGGAGAAAGTTTATAAATTAGAATGTCAAGCCTAAGAATATGACTAATTATCATAAGTGCAACAAGCAAGGTCATCAGGCACATGAATGCAAAACCAAGACCATGCATAGACAAAGATTTGAAGGATATTGCTACAATTATCAAAAGTATGGACATAGAGCTTTTGATTGTAGATCCAAATCTATGTGGTCATTAAATAGGCAAATAAAGGTAAGAAATAATGAAATTTTTTATAATTGGGATTACAATACAAGATATAGTTGTCATTATTGTCAAGAATATGGACATGTTCCTAAGAATTGTATTAGGACACACTTCAGAGGTAACTATGAAAGATGGTTAACTCAAAATACATGTTTTAGCTATTTGAAGACTGGTTACATCAATAAAAATTGTCAAACTAGGTCAAAGACATCAAGTTGTGAATTTGGCAAAGGTAAAGGCAAGGCAGATGTTGAACACATCAGAGATGAGATGAACAAGACATGGAAAAAGAAAGATGTTTGCAGCACATAAAATGGAGAAGGGATCACCTCACCCATTGGTTCAAGTGATCATACCTCATCAAACTAGGAAAACAAAAGATATGTGGGACTAATATTTAAAGGCTATATTATGTGTTAGTTCCAAAAGGTTCTAGTATTGACAAGATTACATTAGTATAAATAAAGATGCAAGAATTTGTCAAAAATTAAAACAAATCATTGAGTTTTTCTTGTTGTTTCTGAGTATGAAAAGCTTCTTATATATGTCGAGTAGAATGTTAGTTGATGTTGAGCTCATCATAGCTATCAAGTGATGGGAATATCAACAGATGCCAAGTAAACTCGAAACTGGTTATTGCCAAACTTGAAAAGAAAAATTTGGAGAGGTTTTTGAGGAGGAAGAAGAAGAAGAAAAAACTCAAGCTCAAGAACCTCTAGCATTAACACAGGGCATAAGAGAAGACAAAGAAGAGGAAGGGACTGAAGGTGCCAAGGAAGCACCTACTCCTGCTAAGCAAAAGAAAAGGAAGGAAAAGGTAAAACCAGTGAAAAGGACTAAGAAACTTGTTAAACCAAGTCAACCAAAGGCCACTTCACCTATAACTAGATCTAGCACACATGCTACAACACAAAAGGATAGGGAAAAGAAAAAGAGAACAGAGCAAGGAGGACAGGAGTCAAAAAGACCAAGAAGGAAGTATGCGGCTCAACCAGATTCTGGTGAAGAGAAGACAAAATCATATGACAACAACCAATTCAATATGGTGAGTCACAATCCTCTCTCAGGCCTTGAAAATCTTTGTGAAAATGTTAAGAAAAATGCAGATATTTTAGGTTTTAGTCATGTTGAATTTCATAAATTGGGTAAAGAGGAGAAGAATCAAGTGGAAGAGGCATTATATGCCATGATGTCAAATTTTAAGATCACACCACTAGAATTTTCCAACTTAGTATCTAAAAATCCATATGACTTTATTGATAAAAAAAAATGGCATTATTGTCTAAGTTTGGAAAGACAAATCAAGGAGAAAAAACTAGCCCAAGTAATGCTTGAGTTGAAAAAGGGAAAAATTGCTAAGGTAGTAAAGAAATATGTAGCTAAGTTCACACAATTCATAGCCTTGAACATTCTCCAAAATAATATTAAAGGTGTTGTCAAGAAATCAACACAAATCTAGAAACTCATTTATGGGTTGACCACTATCAAGAAAGGAGAAACTGACCCTTCATAAGTTAAAGATGATGACAAAGATGATGATAAGGAAGAAGCTGACAAAGATAACACAGTTGGAGGAGAGATAGAAACAAAAGAAGATGACAAGGCAACAATTGAACCTGAGTAGCAAGAAGAACATAGTGTACATGACACACAATTGTTGAGTGTCAATCCTCCTCATGAGATAACTTAAAAAACTAAAACTAAAACTATAAAGGATATCTTTGATCCATTAGCTTAGAACATGAATCCTCTTACTACAAAAGGCATGAAGAAGATCTTAGAAATTACATCTACCAAGATTGATACAATTGTTAAAGTTGTTACTACTGAGAAGAAAGTAGAAGAAAAAGATACCACTACAAGACAATAGAAGGAAATAGGATAGATATATTCATCTATACCTACAACACAAGAAAAAGGTGCACACTAAGTCATAGTGATAAACTAGGGCAATCCTAAAGAGATAGAACCAAAGGTGAAGGAACAAGTGGCCATCTAAGCACTGGTAGCCTTACTAGCATCTGGCACTCATTCCACACAAATCCTTCAGAAGCCGAGCACAGATGCTACTCCACTATAGATCTCAGTGCCAAGCCCAAGCTCATCAAAGGTAATACATTATGGAAAAATAAGCCTTGATGAAGAAATTATTATTCCAAACTATAATTATGATAGTATGACATTGGAACAAATAGGCATTTTATAGTAAGCCTTAGAAAGGAAAAGGCACCAAGAAATGCTCAAGAGAGAACATAGGAAGAAGAAAGCACTTCAAGATATTAAGGACATCTTTCTAGATGTATTTAGTCTGCCAACTCTTGAAGAGACCAAGCCATGGATTGAACAACTAATAGATATAGTAGAAAATTTTAGTAATGAAGACCTTGATACAAATGCAAAACTTTTATAATGGTCAGAAAAGAAGTTCCAAAATAGAGTAAGTGAGAAAATATTAGGTGATATAGTAGTAACTCAAGTTTCGTTGGAGACCAAGGTTGAGGATGTGAAGAAGGTACTTGAGAACATATTCTCATTGTACAGAAAACTATGCAATCCTACACTCTTCACCCAAGAAACCAAAAGTCACATTTTGAGCCTATAAAGTCAAAAATCTGCATTAGGTGCAAGATTACCTACAAATGCATCTCAAAGTGAGAAGCATTTTAGGGCATTGCTTCAGGCACAAAGTTAGTTATTTTTCTTAATAGTAGATGAGGCTAACATTAGAGCAAAACTAACAAGCATACAAGCTACCTTCACCCTACACATGGAGATATTCCACAAGGAGCTAAGCTATGCTAAAACTCTACTAAAGAAAGACCCCAATCTTTCTACTTTAGATGGCCTAGTACACCTTGTTGTCGAGCTTGCAATCCAAATAAATTAATTGGATTTTGCATGTGATAACTGGGATGCAACCCTCAAGATAATAACGGAAGTACATAAATCTTATCTTGAAAAACACACCATAGGTGTACAACCCATTTGACATAAGTTTCAAAAAAGGGGGAGCATAAGAAATAATTAGAAGGGGGGAGAGAAATAAGAAAGGGGGAGCATATCAACAAATGAGAGGAGAAAAGGGGGAGATATATCATTTGGGAAGAAAGAGAAAAATTAGATGAAAGAATATCAATAACATAGTGCATTGAAGTCAAAGTGTATCAGTAGAGACACATTTACTCAGAAAGGAGCATAGAATTTTGGTTACAAAAAATACACATTAACTCAGGGGGAGTTATCAAAATTTAAGGTATCTAAGTTATTACAAAATTTTGAAATTTTGAAGTTTTTTATATAAGCCATGGATATGTTATGCTCAAGAGAACATGGATGTTAATGTATATTCAAGTGTTTTTGACACTTATGTTAAAGGGGGAGATTGTTGATCTCATATTGGTTTTGACGAGTGTCAACACACTTAAGCTATTTACTTAGTTCATGTCAAACTAGTAATACATTCCAAAACAACATGTAAATATAAGACCATGCCAAGTGATTCAGGAATCGAGTAAACAATGGATGCTAAGCAATATAGGTGCTAAGTCACAATATACAAAACAGTGTATGCCAAGCATCAGAGACTTCATATTCTTAGTAAGATAGTTTTGACAAAAAAATTTGTAATGGCACAAACAACTACGTAAACTATTTTTTAGCTGACTTAAGATTATATTTTGATATTTAGAGATAAGGATGAATCTCTATTTGGATTCCCTATGAAATTACATGCAACCAATTAGAAAATGGGAAGGTTTAAGCAACAAAATGGATAAATCTCAACCATAGATTCAAACCTAACTCTAAGGCACCAAAGTCTTCTTAAGGAGGACAAAAACCCTAAAACTTTAATATAGAGAGAAAGAGAGAGAATGTGTGTGTGTGTGTAAGGAATTGAAGGAGTGAACAAGATAGTTTGTAAGTAGAGTATTCAAGGTGACTTAGAAGAAAAAGTGAATTGCAGAATCAGTTAGAGAAGAATGAAGAATGGAGAAAAGGATACAACATTGGGACATCTGATTGAAAAGGATCAAGAAGAAATTTTTTAGAGATGATCTGTTATCAAGAAAGCAAGTGTTAACTGTAGGATCTATGCGGAGACATTTTAACAAGTGATTTCAGTCAAATCTATTAAGTAGAGTAGTCCTAACAAGCTATATGAATTAATCCTTTAAGAGGGTTCTTACTTAGTTGTAAATCAAAGTCCTCTAACATGGCACACTTCTAACAAGGTGTTGAAATCCTTTAATAAGATGAGACCTAATAGTCTTTGTAAGCCTTTAACAAGGTAGACCTTTCACAAGGTAGATCATGTTTTATGGTCAAAACATTGTAACCTTCATTGGATACACTTTATTGCTATAGTAGTGAAGATTTGTGGGTGTTATCTCCACCCCAATTTTACCTTCTCACTTGGAAGGTTTTTTGGAAATCATATCTGGTGTTATGTGTTTGAATGTTTGCATGTTTACATGATTTAGATATATATTCTTTATATGTTATATCAGTTTTATCATTAAATGTATGAGATGGATGGATGGTGAAATTTATATAGGTGAAGGTTTGAACTACTGATTCAACAACCCCCCCCCCCCCCCCCACACCTTAGAAGTTCACCTTTCCTATAGTAATCCAACAATTTCATGACTTTCTTTGGGTGTCTACTTCTGATCACCATGTCTTTTACTAAGTTACCTAGAATTTTTTTTGTCTCCTCAAAGAGTTTGGAGGTCTTGGCCTTCTTTCTAACTAGAAACAAGGGATTTCTCTCTATGCTACATGTATTATCCATGCTATCACTGGCGATGAAGCTTGGAAAGTCTTGGTTTAGCACTACATCACTTCTAGATTTCTTGTCAATAGGGTTGCATGTAAGGGGATTAGCTTTCAAACCCTTCTTGTCATGCAGGAACTTATTCACATCTAGGGATCTATTGTTATTGAGTACATACAGAAGGCTTGAGAAGGTGTCAACCCTTGGCTTCACTAGGCTAGTGATAGGTTTGTGATGGGCTTTCTCTAGGTCAATAGAACCTTTAGTGATCCCCATTGGTTTCCATTCAGGTTGTTCCCCTAGCCAAAACTCAAGGTGCTAGTACTCTACATATTTCAAATGCGGCATCAAGATTCCTAAAGACCTCTTTTCTAGGGTCTCTATTAGTCTCAAATCTCTAGAGGATATTCAAGTCTATTTTTGTCTTGCTCATCAAGATTTACAGACTTTTGATCTTCTACTCTCTACAATTTTTAGATCATTTAGTTCACAAGGTAGGAATTTAGTCTATTTGACCTTGGTGGAAGGATTGGAAGTGGTATCCTACAACACCCTTCACTAGTTACAAGACATGCTTAGGATATAAATGGCTCTCTCCTCATCTTCCCATGGTGGATACTCTCAACCAACGATGTCATTTGCATTCTTCTCTTTATCAATGGAGGATGTGTTTTGATACTATTTGGAGTGCTATCTCTGAGCCCAAGATTGCCCATTTTTATTGATGTCTACTTTTCGAAGGGCTACCCCTTGGGGCATGACATAAGAATATTGGGGTTCTTGGTCCTCAGTTTCCTTTTTGTGGGAAACCAAAATTATTTCTGCATTTTTTTATTTTGACGGAATGCTCAAATTTATTGGCATTGGATACATGATTTCTTTAAGCCTTTTAGGCTAGAACCCTTTTATTGGCATATGGTTGTGTAGGGTTATTCCCCTAGGATTCCTAAGAAATTTATCCAAATCTAGCATACCTTTAGGATGCAGATTTTGTTTACCTTATAGAAGGATAGGAATGATATTCTTTTCACTTATAGCTTTCTTGATATCAATGTTGCTATTTACATTAAAGCATGCATTTTTAATAATTTCATGACACATATTTAGGTCCAAGTTAATAAAGTGGCTCTCGAGATAGCCCACCTTCAAAAGCTAGTCAATCATTGGGGTAAAATGCCTTGTATAGTCACCAGAGTGTCTCTTGATACCTTAGCTGACCCTACTCTTCCCAAGGGCTATTATCAAGGGCATAGCTCTTTAGCTCACTACTCGCACATGCCACACTCCCGAGCTCCCCATCACTTCTCTCCTAGTGGTGACAATGGTGGTTGGCATCATTGTCCCTCAACTTCTCTACCCTTTCTTGGTTATGGGTAGTTCATGATTCTGGTGGCTTCCCCTCCTAGTTCTCTTCTTGTTGCTTCTAGAAAATAGCCTTTCCACCTAAACTTGGCTATCTCTCCATCACGAGTAGAGGATAAAGATAAAGACAAGGTTCCTGATAATTTTGTTGATGGCTAGACTGTTCCTAGTCCACTTGCTAACCCCAAGAATGACTGGGGTTTTATGATTGAAATGAACCTCCCCCCTTAGTTGGCACTACCCTGGTGGCCTAAGGGATTACTTAATGTTTTTTCTTTATGAAAAGTTGTTGATTCTAACTATGGCCATATGAACTCTCATGGGGTGATCTTGTATCTCCCGACCCTTTTTTGTGAATTTGTAACAAGTATATTAATTTATTAATAGAAAAGAACTATCCATAAAAAATAAATGATACAAAACATGGTACAACATCAAGCAATGACACATTTAAAAAGTTTAAGAAAAATAAGGAACCAAGAAAAATTGATTTAAGTTTCACAAACCCAAATCATAGCTTTGAGTAGAAGATAAATCTTAATGTAATCAATACACTAAATAGAATATATTTATAGAAGATATCAAAATTAGTATACAATCCTACAAAAAACTAAACCACAACCTACTATTAACATGAAATGACATACTGGATCAATGCCTATGGGATCAAGCACATGAGAAACACCTCCAAATAGAAAGGCAGAAAGATAAAGAACAAGGCAAGAAAAGGAGAGAGGAATCAGAATACCATGAGCTAACTAGAAGCTCAATCTCAAATGTGATACAAAGTATAACAGGAAATCCAGAGCTTCTAAAAAGAAGGAGTGATACCTACCCAAAAAGGATAGAAAAGGAAGAGTCAGAAGGACACTCATTAGAACTTAAAAGAATAGAGGACAACACAAAGAACCAAGGGATAGATAGCAAAACCATTCAAGTTACTTCAAAATTAGACTCAGAAAAAAAAAAATAGGAAAGGAAAGACAAGGTAAGGGAAACCTCCCAAAAAGTACAAATAGACTCAACTTTAATCAAAAGGGTTTTACTGATTGAAATAGATATTAGCAAAGGAAATAACACAAATGAAGTAAATAAGGAATAATAGAACAAGATAGACAAGCAACTAGAGGAACAAATAAAAGAACATATAGCAACAACAACTAGAGCACCAATAAGGGAGAATAATGATGAGGGAATCCCACCACCAACTTTAAAACATTGAGAATGTATAACAATCAAGAAAAGGCCAAAGACCAGGAAATCATATAAATGTTGGCAAACTCCTATTAATGGTAGTGACCCATTTGAAGAAAGTAAAGAATTATAGAAGCAGAGGGATGAGGAGGAAAATTAAAATATCAACCTAGTTCTAATAGAGGTGGAAACCTTTTTTTAAAAAATCCAAATGGTTGAGGATGAAGAGATGGAGAACATAATAAAGGTAGAATGAGAAAGAAATATTGATCTAGAAGTAAGAAAAAAATGGGAAGAGTTTGATTTATAAGGCACCCAAGAACAAAGAAACAAAGAACATCAATTGCCATACCAAAAAGACCCAAAAGACAATAGTGAACACTCCAGGAAGAGGACATAAAAAAAACTAATTATGTGATATAATACTAAGAGAAATTATAGAAGAAGGAGTAGAAACTATGGATGAAATAATTGAAAATTATTTTAAAAATGCAAAAGACTATGTTGACAATTTAGGATTAAAGGAAACAATGTAAGGAATCAGAACCCTTAAATGTGGAAAGAAAAATAAAAAATGTGGTAGGAAATCTCTCACAAAATTAAGGGATATAACCAAAAGAGAAGGAAATGAAAAGAAAATAGAAGATATCCTAAAAGTTGGAAAGGGTAATAGCCTTCCCACAAACCAATGAAGATAACTACCTAGAACATTAGGGGATTAAACACCCCTAAAAAAAAGTGTTTACTCAAGTGCAACCTAACCCTCTTTGATTTACAATCCATCATCATCCGATGTCAGGCATTAATATATTCGGGGAAGGTAAAAATGATTCAAGTGAAGGAACCATTATCTATGAATGCCTATCGCTTTCATGGAAAATTAGGAAGAGGGAAAATAGATTAAACCAGCACTTGCACTTGAAGGAGAAAGAGGTATAATGTGGTAATCTATGTTAGATACATGTTTTCATTTATTTTTATCATATGACACAAGATCAAGAGGATCAAAATTTTCTCTTGTATTTTAACATAAACAATCTTGTGTGGCATTTGAGAGAATAACACATCTCAAAAGAAATAAACATATGTTCTTAAATATGACCACACGTGAATATGTACATCATCAGATAAAATCCAATTCAAGATCATTTCCAATATTGAATAATTTGCATTAAAGATGTTTAGTTGCCATAAAGTTTGGAACTTTTAAATGTGAACACCTTTTTGAGCCAACGATTTTATTCAACTAAAATACTTTGATGGGATCAATCCAAAAAGGGAAAGCTCCTCCCTTCCCTCGACATACATCGATGTAAATACAGAGGGAATCTCCATGCACACCAATCAAACGACAACACTGAACGAGAGGAGTTAGATAACCACACAGGGTATCTTTTCACCATGTCTAGATAAATAACTTAAAACATGAGGGAAAGATGACATTGAAATGAATAAATTTATCTAATTCTAAAACTAATGAAGTTAACACAAACAAAGTTCTATAAATTAAGGGAAAGTATGCTATTTAATACCTAACCACTCTAGAGGGAGAGCTCTTGTAGTCGAATTTCTTTCTTTCTTTTTTCCTGATAATGGTATATGGATTATCTTTCATTCTTGAATATGGCTCAAAGGAGAATGGTGGCTCTATATGAAGGTTGTCCAGTGATTTAACTCTTGATATAGCTGTAAAAGTCAAACCGTGTCGTTTCATTGTACCAATATCAATTGTTGTTTTTTGAAGCGTCAATCCCTGTGATTTATATATGGTGAGTGCCCATGACATGGATAGTGGTATCTATCTATAGTTTCCAAAGGTGATAGGTGTTATAGATAAACTACTCGAGTTGACTTGGTCCCAAGGCAGGCCATTGTAATTATCAAATCATACAACCACATATAGAGGTAGTTCTAGGGGGTTTACAACCCGATGTGTACACAATATCTACCACCTTCCCAAGTGATCCATTTACAAGGCCCATTTGAATCCAGAGGTTTGTCGTTAACATTGTTCATTGGCCTTTACATAGAATATTTCTTTTGGAAGGTGATCTACATCACTAGTGAAGTTTGGTTATAAGTGTGTTTTTATTGCAATACTAAGTGCAACAGGAAGATTGAGTAATTTAAGCATTTTTAGGTTGTGTAGCCCGACTGAATTGTTTGTAGAGTAAAGGTGCATTGACTGGTCAAACACACTTTTTCAAAAAAAGATAATTTTTTATTTGTATGTTGCATAAGTGATTCCCAATCTTGTTTGGTGCATTTTGCATTTAACAAGTTGTACAACATGTAACGAAAGTCGATCTAAGCATGAGTGTCACCTTGTTGGTAAAATATGGTTGTCAATGTGATAACCTTTGTAAATTTATCCCAAAGGTATTTCGCATTTGAGTGTGATGCATAAATTGATTTATCCACGATAGGGGGTAGTTACGCTAAGTCACCCACAAGAATTATAGAAGCACCACCAAAGCACTTTTGTGTTGATGGGGGAAAGCCTCAAAAATCCACTATCTATTTTTAGAAGAAGTTTTGGCCCTACGAAGCTAAATTCATCAATAAGGAGGTAGTTCACATGTCTCATCTCTTCTTGAAAGGCTAGTAGTGATTGTCCGCGTAGTGGGTACATTTCTCTTATTGGTATTCTAAGGGTAGCATGTATGATTGAGGCATGTATGTTGAATGTAGCAATTCCTATAGGAGAAACTATAAGGAGTGGATTATTAATTTTAGATGCCAAAACCCAAAGTGCATATCTCATGCAATGTATCAAGTATGATTTCCCTGTGCCCACTATTCCTTGTATGATCATGTAAAGGGGTTATTTGGAAGAAATTTCATTGTAATGCTCTTTAATAGTGGCAAGTGCTAGTTCTTTTTTGGGAGATAATGGATATAGTGGAGCATGTTCTTGTAATATGGAGTGGTCATCTCTCTGGGATGTCTTGTTTGTACATATGAAATGTTCGGTAATGTTGTGCAAATGGGAAGGTATAAAACATTCATCCCAATTGTTTATTTTATCAAAATCACATCGACTGAGCATTTCAAGGGTGTTCAAGTTCTCGCCACCAACAACTCCCATATGCGGTAGAAACTCCCATTCATTTATTTCATTTGTATTTCTTGGATCCACCTCACTTGTATCATCTAAATCGTGTTCATGGTCAATCTCTATAGCTATCAAGTGGTCTACATGCCAAACATGGTATTTATTCAATTTCATTTGTTTCCTATTTGCAACAATGCCATCTTTAGTGACACCAATATCCGTAGAGATGCTATGATAATACTTGTAGAAGAGTAGCTAACTCCAACAAAACATCTTGAATTGTTCAGACTCCTCGTCAGGGATACTATAGAAACGAGAAAAAATATTGAAAAATGTCTTTTTTTCTCTAACTTTCCACTTGAACCCTTGTGAGAAGCAAAAATTGAGGTTTCTCTAGCAGTGTTAATTAATGGCATTAGTTCCAGCTCAGCGGGTCATTGTACGTAGGAGTGCAAATAACTCACTAGCAATGTATTATCACCTAGATTTTTGTTAATCTAGTGGAAAACTTTGTGTCCAACATTTAGTATTATAAAAGAGCAACTAGTAACCACAAATGGTAACTTTTCTAGCATATGACATGTCTCCTATGCACTAATATCATGATCTACAATAATCTCAGACATAAATCTATGATATGTTGATAGTGTGTGGTCTTCACCCACTTTATGTTTGCATATGCATATTAGCATATCAATACAACTCTCTAATTTCCTTTATGCCATTGATGTATATTTTGATATATATTTGAGTACAAGCATCTTTGATACAGTTGGTTGGAAATCCATATTGGCTCTCCATATCAAAATCATAGTTTGGTTGTGTATGTTCATCTTGTCATCATTATGTGATGGCATATACATTTTTTTCTTAGACTCATCACAAGCCAAAGATGCACTAACACTTTCTAACCATGGGGCTTTGTAGAGACACTCTAGAATACTACCTCATTTGTGCAAGCATGTTGCTTCACTATAGTGTGTGTGTCATTGGATGCGGTTGATCAATTCCTCATAGTCTGCACGCATATCTCTAGAGAGGATAGTAATCATTTCCAAAAAACAAGGATCTTCTTGCAAAGATTGGTCTTATGTGTTATTTCTACAAGATGGAGTTAGTGGATTCCACACATTGACATATTTGTCAAAAAATGTCCTCGCTCATTCTACCTCCTCCTAAATGCCAATCGAGTCCATCCATGTCAGGTGCACCTGGAATCCAAATGAACCCATGTATATTTCATGATCCTCAATGTTGCCATTCATAACTATACCAGTAATCTGACACACAAAAGAATGTTTCTAATACTTCTTCACATAATATTGTGAATCTTTCATGCAAGAATAGAGAAGTGTTGTGTGGGTTATTGATAATGTTGTTTGTGTGTTCTTTATTCATTCATAGGACTAATCAAAGGCCATTTGGAAATAGTCATTGTAATTTAGGCCACTTAGTATCTACAGCATTAAAGGTGAAGAAAAGAGTAGGGGTTCCTAATTGGTTGATCATATTTGAAAGTTTACCATGATGTTTGCTCCAATACGCACAAGTTCCCCTCTTGGAAGATTCAAAGTGCATTAATTCTTTAGCCAATTGAGTGTCAGGTATTCATTGTATGTGCAAGTGAAGGTTTTTGATGGTGCTTGGGACGGAGTCCTCTAGATTTTTCTTAACAAAAATAGAAGAGAGTCCTTGAGTTTGATGTCACATCATTAGATTTAGTACAAAATAGCAGAACCTTGGGTGGCTTCCAAATCTTCTATCATGGTATCTCATTAAGTGCAACACATATTCATGCATCTTCATTTCTCGATAGTGAGGTTGCATTGGTAATGCAATATCACTTGGGAAAAGTGTGGGAAAAGCCATATCTAGAAGTCCTTTAGTATTGTATTCATTTATTGGAGAAGGATCAAGCTCGGGCCAATGAATATCACTATCCTTGGCATCTAAAATTTGAATCATTTCTTTGATGATATCTCTTTCACATCATATATTTGGTAAGATAGCCATAAATAATGATGAGTATGATATGTCATTTTCATTTTCATCCTCACCACATGGACCTTCAAATTCAGTTGAGAGCTCATGTTCATTGTCTACATCAATAGTATGAAGCATGCTTGAAATGTCTATACTTGTATCTGGGAGGAGTTGTAGACATTCATCATCTATTAGAACATCCTTATAGGGTAAAAGCACATATCTATGTCATCGTTTATGATACCAAAACCTGTTTTGGTCAAATCTCATTTCTCTATCAAAACTCAATTTTTTTCAAAAATTAAAAATACCATTTTATAGATCTCAGATTCAATATCATCATTATTTAAATTTTTGAGTGTTTTAATTAGTTATAATATGTTATAATCTCAAAATATTATAAGTCGATATTTCAACATTTTAGAAGATGCTCCCTCAAAAAAGGGAAAAAAAAAATAGTAAATCATATTGAAAAAAAAAAAAAATTATATTTATCTCTAGAGGAGAGAATCCTCTTCATGAATATGTAATTTTTTTTCAAGAAGGTATAGATTTGATAGGAAAGTTTTGACAAGAGTAAAAAACTATTGGATTCTGATAAGGTCGAACTTGAGTACTTATAAAAAAGAAAATATAAATCAAAATTAATTATTTCTTTTTATGTTCACTAGCTATACATGTCATCAATAAGATATTTTCAAATCAGAACAAAAAAAAATGATTTGCATATACTTGTTTGACAAGAACTACACCCTATATTTTTTATAGTTTAAAAAGGGACTTCAAAATAAAATAAAATGAATGAATTCTTACTCCAAAAAATTATAAAAATTATAGGCATAAAATTCATCCAATTCTACACATTTCATCAATTTACATCATCTTCATATTTTAAACACAAATACCATTTTTTTTGTCATTAATGTTGAACTGTCACATTCTGATATCTCGTTTCTTTATAAAAGGTGACATAGGTTTATTCTTTTACCCTATAGTATGGGTCATATTTTATCTTATATTGTAATGCAGCCCAAACATGACCCCTACTTACATAGCAATCATAGTAAGTTCCATGGGTGTGAAGTCTTCGACCTATTAACATGTCCAATTCTAAAATCATGTTTGGGAGGTATTTTGCTATTGATTAATGTCTTGTGGAAAGTTAATTGTATGACCATAATATTTTTATTGTCCACCACGAGCATGAGTTACTTGAACTATTAGGTTTACTTGTGCTATGAGCATTTCTTCAACTTGGGTTAGAGTTTTTTAACACATCTGGTTGTTTCCCTGGGTCCATATTATTAGATGTTGCAAATCGATGTCTCCCTTTTTCATGAAAACATCTAGTGCACACTAGGACATAATCTGTTGAAGAGGTGTGCATGCTAGGGTAATATTCATCACATACTTTGCATGTTCCAATGTTTGCCAATGCATCTATTCTAGTGCGAAACTTCCTAGAGACTACTACAAAGTTTGTATCCATTTGGGGTGTCCCAATATCTATGCCACATTTTTTTTTTTTTAGTTTATGTTGCATATGATGACGAATATTGATTTCTTCTTTGTGTTGAGCATAATAATCATGATCTCTTTTACGACACTGGTTTTGTTTATTTTCAATTTCTAAGAGCTTTGTCTCACAATTTTGAGGGGAGGAGCTCATTATCTACAAACAAAATTACACACTTCATAGTCAATATTATATTGGTAAACCTTGTGAAATAAGATGCCAATAATATCAATGTCAAACAAAACAAGTAATAACCTAGTTGAAAATTCAATGCAAGTTAGTAAAAACATCAATTCTGGATTCAAATTCCAATTTTTTAATTCAAAAAGAGTATATCATAAATAATTAATTTGTTGGTAAAGATAATATTTGGATTGAAGTAAATAGAATCATAAAAATTAAAAATCAACAACCAATAGTTTTATTCTCTAAAAATATAACTAAACTAAATACAATTATAAGCAATTAAATTTTCCAAATACATGGTATTTTCATATGTTATTATGTGGCATCAATGTTGGTAGTAATATATACAATTATTAACAATTAAAAAAACATATTTGGATTGGAGTCAAACAATCATAAAAATTAAAAATCAACAACCAATAGTTTCATTCTCTAAAGATATAACTTAACTAAATACAAGTATAAACAATTAAATTTTCCTATTACATGGTATTTTTATATTTTAGTATGTAGCATCAATGTTGGTAGTAATAAATAAAATTATAGACAATTAAATTCGCCAAATACATGGTATTTTCGTATGTTAGTATGTAGCATCAATGTTGGTAGTAATAAATATAATCATAAACATTTAAATTTACCAAACATATTATAATTTTAATATTTGATACATAGCATCAATTTTGGTAATACAATTATGTACTTGTATTATTAGAGTAGAAGTATTAGAGGTATATTTAAGCACCCTTGTCTTTTATATCATTGATTTTATTGATCAAGGAACCATTTTCTTCTTCAAGATTGAGAGTGTCAACTTTCATGACTGTCAACTTCAAACAAACCTAACCAACACTTGATTCATATAGAACTGAGATAGTGAAGAGATACTATTGGAAACAACCTTGTTTAATTATTGTATATGCATCAATCTTTTCTTCTTGATTGAATTGGAGCATATATAAATCATGTGCTGACATACACAAAAGGTAGGTGGTAGGTTCATCAAAAGCAACCACTCAGAGTGTGCCTGTATGATCTAGTAGCTTCATCTGAAATATGTACCTATAAATACAATCTGCAAATTTCCCTTTGCACTTTGCACAAGTCCACGTTTCACAAGCATTTTTAACAACCTTTTTCTTTCATTGTTTACCATTCAAGTGCAGGGGACAAGATGGATAGTAAACTAAATTCATTTTTATGAATTGAATTGTTGCCTTTATAATGTACTAAAAATTTTGGGAGCCATTCATTGTTTGTTCCTCAATTTCAGCAATTGTTTACCTTGGAATTTTTAGGGGCACATCTATAATGTGTGTTGATGATGATAGAATATCCTTCCCATTATGATCAAACCATAACCTCAGTTTTGTTGCCTCATCTATGTCTAGATTGATGAAGAGTTGAGTACTACCCAAAGCGCTTATGACCTTTCCATTGTATTGAGTGGCTTTTCCAATTTTAATTATAAGTACAACAACATGGTGTAAATGGTACATTTATTGAAGTTGTGAACCCTCTTTTTGAGTGGTTGGTCCCCTTAAAGTTGCATTTATGGTAGATGAAGATAAATATATTATTTGGACACTTCTTCTAAGAACTTTTTCCTCATCAAACCTTATCATGGTACATGGATCAACACAAATAACTATGCCCTATAACCTCAACAAGGCAATCATTGGCCACATGGACAATTTCATCAAGGGGGGTAAAGGAAAATTGATGTTTTGGAATTGATAGGTCATCATCTAAGAGTGAAACCCTAGAGTTGTCTTCCAAATATATTTCAAGCTAGCTATTAAGTTTATTGTAGAGCTTATTTGTTGTCTTCACAACACCACCCTCTATTGTATATATAGATCTTACTTAGATATTCACATAGTGAAGATCTATAATTTTATTGAAGCATGTGATACGTACTTCAGTTTTCTCACAATCTATAATGTCAAAAGAGAAGACTTTTCCATCTCCACGTTGGGTCTTGAAGTGGTGAATTTCCTTTTTTGTTGTAACACGCCCCCTTATAAGCCACCTTGTTTGATATGGATTTATGTTTCTAATCGGAGTAATAGTAGGGTTGATTTATTTATTCTTCAAAGATGATGATATCCCAAGCATCACTCATTTGGAAGGTAGTTGTAAAGCATCATTTATTTTAAGCACACATGTCAATGGAGAACCCAAGTCCGTTGCATGTAATTCAGGGCCTTGTTCCTTGCATACATAGATAGGTTCACCAATAATGACATGATGCAAGCAAGTTATATCTAGTTCAAAAACAACAATCCACCTACAAGACCATATTGAGTCCAAGTATTATATATTGTAACATATCACAAAAGAGTGGATTCAAAAGTGATTGTGTTTTTAGAAATAGACTGTATTGGATAAATTTATAGAAGAGCTTACCTAGACTTGCAAATAGTAGGTAATGATACCCTTTGAGTAATACTATGAACCCCTTCACAATTTCTCCCGAGCCCACATAATCATTATATTTATTTGGAATTGTTGTTTTTTATTTGGAAACTTCGTCAGAGAGGTCCATTCTATATCAAGGTGTCACCTTATGATTTGGCCCCAACTCAACGATGTCCACAACTTGGAGGTGTGGTTATAATTGTAGATTCCCATCATTAATCATTGT
Source organism: Cupressus sempervirens (assembly GCA_028749045.1). NCBI lineage: Eukaryota > Viridiplantae > Streptophyta > Pinopsida > Cupressales > Cupressaceae > Cupressus > Cupressus sempervirens. The sequence goes on from CM053784.1 coordinate 203,804,897, forward strand.
AATTGTAGATTTAGTCAAGGGAGCCATTTTTAGTTGTAGGAGGAAAACTAGATCTATAAAAAAGACATCACATGAATTAACACTAAATGTATGATATTACTTTGTTTCACACAAAATAATTACTATAGTTGATATTGTATTCATTATTTTGTTCACATATGCACACTGGATATTCTTGTGTATATCTCATTATGAATGTGAAAAAATTTCATGGAGCAATGATATTATAAATCTAGACAACCTAAATACAACAATATTGTGTGACAAATACCTGATTGTGAGTCTTTTGTTTAGTTGAGGATTCAACAATAATTTTTTTATTTGGAAGGCACCTAAGCATGCAACAAAACATGTGAGATTAATTAACCAAGGCATATGATAAATTGAAAGGTATAACATCTACTATTAGAGAGAGATACTTTTTTCAAATAGCAATACCCATAGAGAGAGTTCAAGATCAAGATAATGAAAATAATGATATTTATAGAATGGAACACAATGTGAAACTAAAAGAGGGTTATGGTAAAATTCATATCATGAAAATGAATAGTATTGATGGCTTAACTCACGGGAATGACCAATGTGATTCTATAATGGTTGACCTTATCAATGGTAATCTTATTCAAAGAAATTTAATTAATAATAGAAATATATTTGTTGTATGTAGCACTGATTTTTTACATGTCTTTCCATTCAATTGACTCCAAATTATAATAAATGTTTTTTTTTTTTTTTATAAAAGTAATATCATGAAAATAAAGGGTGTTGATGGCTTAAATCAAGAAAAGAACAATGTGATTATATTATGGTTGACCTTGTCAATGTGATTCTAATGATTGCCCACATACGGACTATTAAACTATTGAACTTACCAAATATAAATATATAATTAAAAAATATGTAAATATAAAATCAAATTTAAGTTAACTATAATGAAAGTATATTGACTTGACAAAATGAAAATAAATGTAAAATTCTAAAAGTTTGTTTGACAATAGGAATAAAAAAACAATATATGATAATAATAATACTTCTTAAGTCCATTATTGGGCCTATTAGGGTTAATCAGACTTCTCTGTAGGAAAGAGTATGCAAGTTGAGAGAACCAGAGATTGGTAGATAACCTACTATTATACTATTAGACTTACCAATTATAAATATATAAATATAAAATCAAATTTAACTATAATGAAAGTATATTGACTTGACAAAATGAAAATAAATATAGAATTCTAAAATTTTGTCTGATAATAGGAATAAAAATATATATATAATAATAATAATACTTCTTAAGTCCAATATTGGGTCTGTTCGGGTTAATCAAACTTCTCTGTAGAAAAGAGTATGTAAGTTGAGAGAACCAGAGATTGGTTGAATTAATGTCAACTTTAATAATATTGGGGAGAAATCAAAGTTCCTTTAAGGCTAAATTTGTGGCAGTGTTCATATAATATGGGTGGGGCTTAAGTTGTTTGGTATGCTATGAACATAGCGAGAGAAGATTCACATGGAAGGCTCAATCAAGACATAAGATATTGCTTAGAGTTTGAAGATGTTTATTAAAACTACTATTAAAATTCTTAATACTTCCAAGGATTTGGTAATGGGATGGAAGATTTGCTTTCAAAATGCAAGTCCAACATTGACAAACAAAAAAGGGAAGCGGCTGGATTGGAAGACTATTGTTCTTCTAAATTATCTTGTGATTAGCACACCCAAAGAAGTAGATTTTAACAAATTTATTTTCAAAATAAATGAAAATTATAGGCACATACCAAAAGGACAATGCATTGATATATTTTTGGCTGTGGCAAAATTGTTTTCTCATGCTCTTCACATATTAAGGAAATCGGGGCAAGATATTTTATTCCACACCATTCTTATAAGTATGGATACGAACAAATATATAATGGAATCAGAAGCAGTGTCAAATGGAAGAGGTATGTATGAATAGGGTAAAATACTTGAACATGTTAAATATGAATATCATGGAATCATTCCAAATGTTGAGCAATGCACAACTTATCCTATGGACGATCACATGGATTCTGAAGACGATGGGCATACAGTATCGTCTTAGAATGAAGAATCCAATAATTTTATTAAGCATTTGGTTCATAAGGATCCTCTAGCTTGTCCAATGCATAATATTTAAAAATATTATTAAAGTTCTTAATACTTCCAAAGTGCAACTCCAACATTGAGGAATAAAAGGGGGAAGCAGTTGGCTTGGAAGACTACTGTTATTTTAAATTAGTAGTTCACAGGCATGCATGGTGATAGAAATGGCCAAAAGAGTAGTGTTTTGTTGTTCTGTTCATATTAGTCAATGTTTATTCTAATGACTTCAGTATACTTGAAAAGTGATTCGGATCTTGCATGGTAGGGTTGGAAATCCGTAATTCTAAATGAAATTGTGTTTATATCATCTCAGTTTGTTAATTCTCACTGGATTGTCACTTTGTAGCTATGGATATGTGAATATGGGCGATGTAGATTACATAATTTAAAACTATGCTTTTAATGTAAGATCTTTTCTACGAATTAATAGAATCATGCTTATGTTTATTATAAGATTAAAAGATCAAACTTTTTATGAAGTACATATCAAATTTATGATAGAAAACTTAAAACATAAAACATCAAAGAAAAAATTTAGAAAGATATCTGAATTTTAAGCCAAAGTTTCCTTATAATAGTGAAAGTTTCAAGCCACAAAACTAGTACAATTTGTGATAAACATATTTTCGAGTGAAATTAAAATGTATATTACTAATATGTTCAAGCCATGAAATAACAAGCACAGTATATAATACTTCAAAACTTCTCCAATATGTTTTCCATAACTGCAAACTACATTCAAACCAGAAACCACAACTATTGTTGCTTTCATCTTCTCAAAAAAGGTGAGGGGTGGTAGCAACATTCTAATTGAAATCATTGATACATATGGACGCCTATATATAAGACTAGCCTACAATTCAGTCTTCATCTGCTATGATAAAGCTTTCCTAGACTTCACTACATGGATCATCCAAAAAGTGTATTTATTGTTCAGGGGGAAGACAATACAAATGCAAGGTGTGTAGCAGGAAGAATATAAGTTGCGACAGAATGCCAAATTCAAATTATAAATCAAACATAAATCTAAGAAAACAACACATAATAGAGACCCTAAAGAAAGTTTTACATTACAAATAAACATAGAAGCAAACAATAGATTAAGAAAAATTGTACAAAAATTGAATATTACTTGGGATAAATAGCCACAACAATAAAATCTTTTCTCATGGTGGCCCTGTTTGTGAAGAGCGCAATAAAATGAAAATATAAAACAAGGGCAACAAAAGAGGATTTTAAAACAAATATAATTGATATTGTATCAAGCATGACTAAAATGGGTGGGAGGGATTTTAACAAAGCTTCTAGCATGGATACTATGCTACCTAATCTTCCATCTATCATGTTATCATATGGAAGTAGTGTGTGGCATTGTACTATAAACAAGGGCTTCACAATTCCCATAAACAAGCAATTCAGGTACCCAAAAAATTACAAAATGAAGTTGAACCATGATAAGGCATTTCTACTGGTCCAATCTGCTTCATAACAAATCTCAATAACATATACTCTATGGAAAATAATAACATTCACAATTCTGGTAACAAATATAATGTCAAAAAATGTTTTTTGATTTTTCTTATTGTTCAGTGCTAAACAAATCATTGGAATGAAATTTTGATACAAAGCATAGGTATCATGCCTCAAATTTCAAGTCACCTATTATGGCTCAATGGTTCTCCATACAAATCCGGTAAGTTCGATGTTGAAATACTCATCAAAACAAATACTCGTGAAAACATGTATCTGATTTTCTTTAGCAAAATGAAAAGTAAGTGTTTAGTGTTTCTAGTCACTACTGTTAATCCACCATTCTATTAATAAGTTGGGTACTAAATTTATGCTTGACTTCTAATAAAGATTTATTTAGATACTTATTTGAAATGATTGAGCTATTTTCAGATATTGTAGATTGTGAATTTACTTTTCAAATAGCTATATCACTAAGCATACAGATTTTGGGTATTTAAATTTCTTGTTTTTGCATGCACAAAGCATAATACACAAAATATATAATTTAGGCACCACTATATTAAACAATATACAAGTAAAACATTTTGGTATACATGTAAGTAACATAGGTCCAAGTTGTATACAAAATATGTTTCATTTCTATACTCTGGGCTAACCAGACATATCTATAGGTGGCCCATTCTTCCAAACAAAACAATAAGGTGTACACTTGATCATAGTTCAAAGTTGTCTACAAAATAAGGCTCATTTAAGAATCCTATGATTGGCCAACAATATGTCTAGGTGGCCACTTCCTCGCAAAAGTACAAAATGACATACATTCTATCAGGTATACTATTGTACAATATCAGATTTACTATATTCATAGGTATAGATGGTATACACTACACATTATTGAGGTAATTCTGAAATGCAACTTTGATATTAGGAGCACAACTAAGAGCATAGTAATCATCTGCATGCATGTCATGTAGGAAGTTAAAATATCCAGTTAATATTTCGCACATCGCATGGAACTTGAGGACTCTTGCCTCTATTAGGATTACATCAATATCTTGCACAGATCAGATCGTTGAGCACATTTCCTTTGCATGTTCAAGTATGTTAATGCAACTAAGAGCAACTCCACTTGAAAACTCTAGAACATTGTTAATAGGAAAACTCGTATGATTGACTAATGGTGGTGACTAATTCGATAACGCAGAGGGGACATTACTACTGTTAATCTCAATAACAACCATGGAATTGAGTGTATTTTTCATAGCTAATTGAAAACATTCAATAAAATATTAGGGCTTGTTTGGTTGCAGGAATAGGAATAGGGGAATAGGAATAGCTATTCTAGAATACTTATTCTAGAATAGAAAGTGGGGGTACATATTCCTCTTCTCTATTTGCTTCAACTAGAATTTGATGGGGAATTCATGGACTCAAAAAATTATGTTTTCTAAAATAAATAAAACTGGAATAGGAATTTGTATTCCAATTCCACCTATTTAGCCAGAATTGCAAAACCTCATTTTTGGGCCAAAATTGAAATACATATTCCTATTTTATTTTGTATTCCAATTCCAAATTAGTGCATCCAAACAAAGAATTCAAAATTTTAAGAATTTACATATGCCTATTTCACTTGTATTCTTGTTGCCAAATGGGCCCTTAGAGTTTCACAAATGTGTGTCCAACATGTGGAAAAAAAGTGAATTTCCAATTCTAGATTCGAGTAACCAAAAAAATATGTCAAACATAAAAAAAGGTCTAATTACAATAATATGATATTATAGAAATATGACATAATAAGAAAGAGTAAAAACATACGCAATATCATATGCATTATCTATAGGAAAAAGAAACTCATGCTAAGTTTGTGCAGTCTGAGTCCTACATGGAGACTTTACAACATAATAGATTGTTACAAAAGATTCAATAAGAAGGCAGAGGTTAAGGCAAAGTTACAATTACCACTACACTTTTTTTTTTATAAGAAGTATTCAAATGGAGGAATTATGAACTTATTAACCAACATGATGAGAGGATCTGACCTATGTTCCTGCCCCAGACAAGAATTAAAAGTCTATTGGAAAGGCCAAAATAATTCTGCCTAGTTTTGACACTATATACCCTTACTAGTAGATCATCATGACAACTTTGTAGACCTATAGTGAATCTACAAAATAAATCTGTTCTTTTGAATGCTCTAGTTGTGGGGTTGATAATAAAAGATAGGTTCAAGGCTAACATAAATCAATAATCTAAAGTAATCTTCAGATTGTCTTTATTTAGTTTTAGCCAATTTAAAAACCCAAACAGATGCATTTGCAATGGTATATTGTTTATGTTGATGTGCTTGATTTTAGTCTACTGTCCCTTCTTCTAAATATGTTTCCTTTGATATTTTTGATATGCACACAAACCCTAATGACCTATTTTGTTATTTTATTTTCATTACTTATTCCTCACAATAACATGTAAACTAAAATATTTTCATACTAATCTTATTTAGAGATTTTATAGAATACTTAGTTATTAGATATAAAGGGATATTATGCATCTTAAGCTTAGTTTTTAGTAATGTGCATTTACAATTTTATATTTTGGTCAAACCAAAGCAAATGACCTGATTTACAAATAGCGATGGTTATCTTTAAAAAAATTGTTTCATGTTAATTCAGGATCCAGACTTCAGTTCAATGGAGCCGATTAAAGATTTACCCCTACTGACATGAGTTGTAACATGTCATTACAATATCTAGGCTTTATTATGATAAGATTCCTTACTTGACACACATTTCAATTTCTACAAAAATGACTTTTGATCACACTCAAGTGGGGCATTCATCAGCAGATATGTGGTGCCATTAATGGCCTAATGAGGACTACTTGGGTCTAGTTTCACCTTCAAAGGCTCTACTCATTATATTTTTTTGCTCAATTCATTGCATGGTATCAGATTCCTATAAAGCAAAAAAACAAGAAATTTATAGCAACGGATTTAATATGGAAAGGTAGATTGACTTTGGCCAGACCCACCCCCCTTCTACATATTTAATGACCTATATTTTTTCCACTTAGATCGTTGCACTATCTCGGTGAACCTTAGCCACCACCCATGTATTCCCAACATACTACAAACTTAGAAAGGAATAATAGAATTAGGGAAGAAACACCATAAGCATGCTTGAATGCTTTCATAAGGAAACGTTTGAGAAAACATTGTTTTAAAGTAGGAAAATCTAAGTTTATACAAAAGACATAGCTAACATGGTCTTCAAGTCATCAGATTTGGACACCTCATGTCTAGGGCTAGACATGATGGGGTCGAGACCTCACCTCATGGGCACAATCATGGACATGAACCCGATTCAAATACAAGAGCCAACAATTCAAGAGCAAAATCCTTTTAAGCTTTGTAATGTATCTCTAATTTCAACAATTGCTTGATCTTTGTGAGGGCTCGAATACAATCATTTGTTAGGGTTTTCATAAAGCATGTTCTTCTAATGACAAAATGAAATGCAATGAAAAAGAAGAAAAACAAAATGAAACTGCAGCTATAAGAAGAAGAATAAATGCAAAAGGTCAAAGGATTTTCTATCATTTCCTCTAAATTCTAGCCATGTTGATGAGGCATGCCTATATCTCAATTTATTCAAGATATAGCTTATTTTGGTCAATCTAGGGTAGAGGTGGCATCATTTCAGCATGAGTGCCTATGTAGGAGAGGGGAAATCATCTCATTTAATCATACACCAAGAATCCAAATAGTAAGCAAAGCAGATCTACTTTATAATCTGGTGAATTTGCATCAACTATTAGGAGTTGGACAAAACTCCCAAAACACTCTAAGATCAAACTTAGAAGATCATCGTGTAGTGCCCCGTCGAGGGATTCCAAAGAAAAACCTAAAGTTTTGATTAAGTTTTCCAAACATTTTTTTTTTAAACAAGAAAGATTTACATAGACGTCAAACATAAAGTAGCGAAAGCAATAACATACAATCATATATAAATAATCATAACAGATTATATTCCTTAAGGATCCCAAGACATTGAGTCACATTTAATTTTAATTAATACTAAGTCTAACAAATACCACATCCATATGAAAGAATAACTAAAAGTTTAAAGTCCATTTAAATAATATACATTTGTTCGGAATGCCACTTGGCAATAAAATTCAGAATGCTCAATCATCCACTGTACATGTTGTTGGCTCCTGATTTAATAGAGTTTGAATAACCAGGTATGCAAGGCAAGAATGAATCTATGGGTACCTATCCCCAATAATGGACATAATTTACCAAGAACTTGGGCCAACTATAAGGCTACACTCCTTCTACACTTCAGGCTCTACAAAACCTAGGCGAGTGAGCCTTTTAAGATCCAATTATGTGACCAGTGTGATGAGCATAATCAGAATCCAGAATAGTCTATACTTAACCAAGAATCACAAGCATGAAATAGCTAAGAACATGATTCATGAAACTAGCAAGCTAAAACCCAAGTATGAGCAACAAAACCTAATGATCCTATCTCTGATCAATGCCTTATCTATTGGGCAATTAAATGAATTACAACCATACACCTTCTGGAAATCTTTGACATAATTCCTACATCAAGATCCCTGATCTATCTTTCACCTTGTGAACGGACATTTGCTACAGAATGAATCTCATACTCAGACAATCCTTTCATGAAATCTACAAACACTATGACAAACATCAAGCAATTACATGGTTCTGTGTTCCACTAGCAAGTTATTTCAATCACATACATTTCTAAATGAAATGCAACCCAATTTATGCTCTTTAATCACAAACTAGAAAAGATTACAGATCCACAAATAGGTGACATGATTCAAATTGAATTTAAATCCCTTTTCTACTCTTTATTTGTTTTCCTTGAAACCAAATACATGAAAGATGTACAAAAATGACTCACAAATCACCTAACAGACAAGAATTATCTGCATAAAACATAAATTGTTGTTCAATACAAGAGAAATGCTAGGTGTGTAGTTTTCACAGCCTAAGCAGAGCTCCTAGAACTAAGGATTGAAAACCAACTAACAACCTATTTCAGAGAAGAAGAAAGAATATGTATGAAGAGGGCAATTCTCGGATTGAATTTGCAACTAACAAGTGTCCCTCCAAAATTCTCCCTCCAGAAGTTTAAAAGAATCTCTCTACCTTCTCTCCTCAACTGCCAGAATCAAATCCTCACCATTTGATTTCCAAAAACAAGAAATATCTGAGATATCTAATTCAACATTATAACTGATTTTGGTGCCAAATTTTAATCAAATTGAAGCCAAAACATCATAGAATCAAAATATACTACATATAAGACCTTCTGAACATGTTTTAAATGTTTTGTCACTGAATTCTACAACTGGATAATCAAAACACCCCTTAGAACACACAAATCAATCTCTGAGAGAAAACCTTTTGTAGCATGAACCAGTGGTGTTCTGTGCAAAAATGAACTTCATATTTGGATAGTTCATCTCTTCCCAGTTTCGATGGTATATTGGAGTGCATATTTCACCTACCAGAAACCCATTTTGGAAATAACCCCCTAGTACAGCTTCTCTGCAACTTTTTAAATTTTAAATTTTTCAAAAATTTAAAATCATCTAAATTTTTTTCTTTAGATAATACCCTTTCTAAATTTAAAAGATTGAACATGCAATTCATTTTGAAAAAATAATAAAAAATTATTTTTTATATTCTTCAATTTTTTTCCTTCTTCCTCATTGGGCTCACAAGGTGCCACTTGAGCTGCCACGTGGCAATGCCTGATTGGCTAGCCTATGCCACATATTTGCCCACATGGCTCCACACATCACCATGTGTCTCGGGCCCACTGCCACATGGCACCCAGGCGTATGCCCACATTTTTTAAATCCCTTACAACTTACTATTCCGGGAATGTGTCGTCCACAAGATGCACCATGTGGCACAATCCTATGCGTCCGGCCTTTCATTTGCCACATCAGCTCTCTTTTCATATCTCATGCTGATCTAACATGCCACCTCACCATGCATCCCAAGCCCACTGCCACGTGGTGCCCAAGCATATTCCTGCATTTCTTATCTAGTGTACATCTTGCTTTTGGGAGTAGGCGCCCATCACATGATCAAACAAGTGGTGAAATCCTAAGTGCTTCCCACCACAACATCATCTTTGCATTTTCATTTAAAATATACTGTTGTACCTCGATTTTAAAGTTCTTTGGCCGACCAAGGGCCCCACACTACCTATGGCTTACAAAACACGCCTTGTCTTTAAGACATTCTTAGTATTATGTGCTTCGGTATTTAAATAACTAAAGGTATCTCCACACAAGGAATGTGGGATAAATTTTTTAGTCTTCCCCTGCTCTACGCCTTGCATGTGACTTCCTCTTTTGGCACTCTAGATTGCTCCTTCATGCTTTGCGTGGCTTTGATTTTTGTTTCTTTTTTTAAAACATGAGTGGCCTACTCAGTTGCTTAGGTGGCTTATGCTCTAGATACCCTTTGCTTTGAATGGACGGTTACTTTGTCTATTGGCATGGGTGGACCCTTTTTTACCTGCCTGGCTTCTTCTTTCATGTCTAATCAACCAGCCAGTGGATAGAAGTGCATGAGGACTGATGACAGGCTTTTCTTTAATCTCTCTACTATAGCAGAAAAGGGGTTTTCATGAAAGATTGTGTAGAAAAGAAGCCTCTGGACATTGTTGACTGGCAACCAGATAATATCAAGATTTGAGAAAGGCATTGGGTGCCTCTCTATTGGGACTACCGGAACCACACATGAAATTCTCTGCACTTTACTTGTGTTTCTGCTTCATCCATTACTATAACTACTTCCTCCCTCCAACATACATCCCCTGTCGCTGCTTCCCTAGGCTAGTTGCATGGACTATTTCCTTTTAAAATTGCAGCTCTCCTTTATAATGCGTGAACTTCCTTTTATTTGACTGCCACTAATCATTTCTAAGCTTTGTTTGTTTGCAAGGACCATGCCTTTCCTTCATGGGGAACCCTTGAATGTGTGGATTTTTGTGGATGGGGCTCCCTCATTACGTGGGTTGCCTTTGTTATGCTTGTGGTTGCTTTGACTAGGCCTATATTTTCTTATGCGTGGTGTTGGCTTCAAATTTTGTGGTGTCTCCTTCTTTGATTTCCCTTTGCTTTGTTGGCGTGATTTATGCATGGGCGGCTTATCCTTTCATTCCCATCACAAAAGGGCTTGGACTTGAAGATGTATGGGCAACACCCACTAGATCAAGAAGAATAAGATGTTGATGATTTGTGACACATGTTACAATTTCTTCTTCAACATGATTTGAATTGTCTTCCATAGGCCATACAATAGGATGTGCAATTGCCTCCAAAGTTTCTTGTTCGGGCAAGTTGGATCCTTTGGCAGTCGATAGTTGTTCATCACATAGCAGAGGAGGTCATATGTCATATGCAATACCTCATCTAGAAGTTGCAATATTTTTCAAAGTCCTACTAATTCCAGCTTGATTTTGCTATGTAGACATTGTTGTGCCATGCGTAAAGCCTTTTCATGCATTTCGTGTTTGTAGGTGTTTGATTTTCAATACTCTTTAAAGAAGCCACCCATGTCTACTAAAAAGATAACCTCTAGTGTCATAGACTAACATCTCATAGGGAGACACCTCTATTAAATCTATATGGCCAACCTTGCATTTATTGAACTCCAATGATGGCAATGTGCATGGTGAAGCATTGTAATGATTACAATCATTACCATCTCCTCTTCAAATCTTTGACTTGCACAAATTTTCATCGGCCTGATGGAATCAGTTGGGCCCCAAAGTGGGTCTGACTAAAAAAAATTTCATTTCTAAACTACTTTTGCCAACTGTCAAATTTGTGCCAAGAGCTCCTTTGACTGGCTTTAAAAAATTGACCCAATCAAATAACTAGGCTTTGAAATCTGGCACACTAAATCTTTGTTCCGCATAATTTTACCATGTTGAATCTCATCTCATGATGAATTCAAGGTCAAAAGATATTGATCATCAAAGTTACCTTCTCAGAACTACTTGCAAGCAAACATGTCAGAAAACACTAAATTGGGTTCGGAATCGGCTTCAAAAATTGGGTAAACTGATACTTGGAAGGATGAAAACTGGGATGTTGGTTCTCTGTCATGAGGACATTATAAATCTGTAATTTGGGCTCATGATGAATAACAGGACACAAATGGCAAGTGGTCAAAGTAGGCTACTTGGACTTGTAGACTGGGAACACTGACAAAAAAGGTGATTTTTGCAAATGGAATTGACCTAGAAAAGTATGCATATGGATTCGTCATGACTTGCAAATTGACACCCTTGGAGTATTTTCAGTGGATAACGCAGTGGTACAATCCATTCAATCTCATCTATCACAGATTAGGAGATAACATCATGAACAGGGGTTCCAATCAATTTGCACTTTATGACACCAGTAAAAAGATAAAAATTGCATTTGAAAACTGGTCAAACGAATTTGTCATAAGCTGAAACTTGAAACATAACAAGTCTTTGACATCTACAATGTAATGCAAAAGGAATTTTAGCATTTTGGTCAACTGGTTCAAAGTTATAACACATCAAACAGGGCTTCCCAGAATTCAAAACTAATTGCATCAGCATGACAACATTAAAAGACCAACTTTGAGGGATTCAAAACCTAGTCAAACGGACTCAAAACAACTCAAAATCTGAAACATAGGCTCTTTGGTATGGACACTAGATACTCCCAAATCAATGAGTCATGAAATGATACTGGGTGCGAGATATTCACTTGCAAACATGGCCACCTATCGCTATTTAACACAGGTGAAAATGCAAATTTGACACATGCTCGAAATGGGACTTCACAAACTGGCTCAAAATGTCAATTTATCATCATGGAACACTTAGACATGCTGAATGGAAGGTGTTAGAAGCATTAAACACCTCTTAGGCCTCAAAGGTACAGTCGGGTACATATGCATCAAAAAGTATTTATGGGACTTGATTTTCTCAATGGTACTCAAAATTGAGGCTTCGATTTTGAGTCCCAACACATGTCATAGAGTATGAAAGGCTAAAATAATATACATTTATTAAAATAGATTACATTATCCCTTTCGGATCCATGATACAAAGTACAATATAATAAATGAAACCATCCATCATAAAGATATAACTATCCATCATAAAGATACAACCATCCATCATAATACACAGAGATAAAATGAAAGGAAATGTAGACAAGGAAACTCTAGCCACGGTATCAATGGACAAAACTCAATGGTAAGAGTAAAAATCACTACCACCCAATTGCATGGAACCTAAATAGCCCACTCCCACCGCGCTAAGGCGATAGTCTCAAGTCCCAAACAGGATATCAATCCAAATATCAAAAGTACTCTCTAAGTCTAGGAAATCCAAAAAGTAATCTAACTCAAAGGTTCCAAGATAAATCAACATCTATAACCAAAGGTACACAAAGACACATAGGAAATCTACTAAGTAGGCAAGTGTCATCACATGAATCATGCTAGAGTTACCCTGGTAGTTTCTCAGGACTCTAGCCCCCTAGTGATCCCTACGTGACACTAGTATCCTCTCATACTAACAAGGCATACTAACAATGCATGGTTTCAACCAAGTCTTCTCTCTACTCCCATCCTAGTCTATACTAGCACTCAAGGCATGGGCGAGAACATACAAAGACTCTTAGGGTAAGTGCACCAAGTTGTGGTGCCAAAAACGTGATACATTTTTTTTTTTTCAATTTTCAATAGCACGTACGCACTTTATAAAAAGTCAAAATATTATAAATGGGCTGCATACCTGCAACCCATTCATTTCTTTCCTATTTTCTAGTCTGCCCTCCTCATAGTGCATATGTGGATTGAGAGAATATGAGATTTTTGCCACCCACCTTGCTAATATACCTCCTCACCATCGAAGTTTGAGATCACGAGCACGTTGTATGTTATCTAACTTTCTTTTTGCATTATTTGATATGTTTTTTATATTATTTTGTAGGTTTTTTTCAATTTTTTTAAAATTTGTTTATTTATTTAGATTTCAATTGATTTCTTATTAGGAAATGTCAATAATGAACTGACAAATCCCTAAGAAGGTAAAAACCAAAACCCTTAACAAGATCAAGTTCTCTCTCTCCCTCTCTACTTTCTCTCTCCCATCCCCTACTCTTACTCTCTCTCTCATCCCCAACTCTCTCTCTCTCACTCTCTACCACCCCCTACTCTCTCTCACACTCTCTCTCATCCCCTACTCTCTCACACACTTTCTCTCATCCTTTCACTCTATCTCTCCCATCCCGTACTCTCTCTCTACCACCCCCTATTCTCTCTCTCACTCTCACACTCTCTCCCATCCCCTACTCTCTCTCTTTCATAGACACACACACTCTTATCCCCCCTCTCTTCTCTCCCATCCCCTACTCTCTAGATCTATCACACAAACTCCCATCCCCACTATCTCTCTCCCTTTCCCACTCCCTCTCCCATCGCCTACTATTTCTCTCTCAAGTTATCTCTCTCCCTCTCTACTCTCTCTCCCATCCCTTACTCTCACTCTCTCTCTCGCATCCCCTGCTCTCTCTCACACTCTCTCAGATCCCCTACTCTCACTCTCTTTCTCCCGTCTCGTACGAGCTCTCTCTGCCACCGCCTACTCTCTCACACACTCACACTCTCTTCCATCCCCTACTCTCTCTCTCTTACACACATTCCCATTCCTCCTCTCTCTCCCTCTCCCACCACCTACTCTCTCTCCCCCATCCCCTACTCTCTCTCTCTCCCCTCCCATCCCCTATTCTCTCTTTCACAAACACACACACACACATACACTCCCATCCCCTTTCTCTCTCCCTCTCCCACTCCCTCTCGCAATGCCTACTATCTCTCTCTCTTAAGTACTCTCTCCCTCTCTACTTTCTCTCCCATTCCCTACTCTATCTCTCGTACACACACTCCCATTCCCCCTCTCTCTCTCCCACTCCCTCTCCCACCGCCTACTCTCTCCCATCTCCTACTCTATCTCTCTTACACACACTCCCATTCCCCCTCTCTCCCTCCCACTCCCTCTCCCACCACCTACTGTCTCTCTCTCTCCCTCTCTACTCTCTCTTTTTCCCATCCCCTACTCTCACTCTCTCTGCCACCCCTACTCTCTCTCACACTCTCACACTCTCTCCCATCCCCTACTCTCTCTCTTACACACACTCCCATCCCCCCTCTCTCTCCCTCTCCCATTTCTTACTGTTTCTCTCCCATCCCCTACTCTCTCTACCTCTCTGTCCCCTCTCTCATTTCCTACTCTCTCTTTCACACACACACACACCCATCCCCCCTTGCTCTCCTCTCCCATCCCCTACTCTATCTCTCACTCGCTCTCCCTCTCCCACTCCCTCTCCCAACACCTACTCTCTATCTCACTCTTGCTCTCTCTCTCTCTCTCTCTCTCTCTCTCTCTCTCTCTCTCTCTCTCTCTACTCTCTCTCTATGAGCCCTACTCTTTCTCACATTTTCACACTCTCTCCAATCCCCTACTCTCTCTCTTACACACATTTTCATCCCCCCCCCTCTCTCTCTCTCTCTCTCTCTCTCTCTCTCTCTCTCCCACTCCCTCTCCCATTGCATACTCTCTCTCAAGCTACTCTCTCTCCCCCCTCTCCCATTCCATTCTCTCTCTCTTTCACACACATGCATTTTCATCCTCCTCTCTCTCACTCTCCCTCTCCCACTCTGTCTCCTACGACCTACTCTCTCTCCCCCCATCCCCTGCTCTCAATCTCTCTCTCCCATATTGTATTCTCTCTCTCCCCATCCCCTACTCTCAATCTCTCTCCCACCCTATACTCTCTCTGCCACCCCTACTCTCTCTCTCTCTCTCTTACACACATTCCCATTCTTGCCCTCTCTCTCCCTCTCCCACTCCCTCTCCCACCGCCTACTCTCTCTCTCCCATCCCCTACTCTCCCTCTCCCTTATCTCATCTCTTACTCTCTCTCTTTCACACACACCACACACTCCTATCCCCCCTCTCTCTCTCCTCTCTCATCCCCTACTCTCTAGATCTCTCACACACACCCCCATCCCCCCCTCTCTCTCCCTCTCCCACTCCCTCTTCCACCACCTACTGTCTCTCTATCTCACTCTCTCCCTCATCCCTTGCTCTCTCTCTCTCCCATCTCCCATCCCCTACTTTCTCTCTCTGCCACCCCTACTCTCACACTCTCTCCCATGCCCTACTCTCTCTCTCACACACACTCCCATCCTCCTCTCTCTCTCCCTCTCTCACTCCCTCTCCCACTACCTAATCTCTCTCTATCATCCCCTACTCTCAATATCTCTCTGCCATCCTGTACTCTCTCTGCCACCCCTACTCACTCTCTCACACTTCCTCTCTCTCCCATCCCCTACTCTCAATCTCTCTCCCCCACTATGTACTCTCTCTTTGCCACCCCTAATCTCTCTCACACTTCCTCTCTCTCCCATCCCATACTCCCTCTCACTTCCTCTCTCTCCCCTCTCCTGTCCCCTACTTTCTCTCTATCTCTCTCTCTCACACACATAGCCAACCCCCCCTCTCTATTGCTCTTGCTCTTGCTTTGCATCTCTTCTTCCTTCTTTATGCATGCGCTATTCAAAGCTTTGCATTAAAACCAAGCCTAAGGCTTGGTTTTTCCTTGGAGATCCAACCCAAAGTCTTGGAGTTTATAAATAGGTCTTAGATGTATTTTTCTACAAACATACAAAAAATGATTGATTTTTCTTGTGTGCTCTCCTTCAAGATTCCTTACAGTTGGGCATCGATAAGATCTAGTTACATGACATTGTAGGTCTCTGTGTTAGCTATATAACCATATAATTTATTTTTAATTTAAACTATTGCAAGTCTTTCATCCATAATTTTTTTTGAATGTATGTCCATTTTTTGTCAAAAACCACCATGTACTAATTGGGCTCTAGATTTTAGCTCGTTCATCGAATTTTGTAACAACTTAGTTTTTTATAAACTAGGCTCCATTCTACACACTTTGAAAAAAAGTTTTGATTTTAGATTAGTTTTCAATTATTTCTAGGGGGAACACATAGATATTTCACATTTTTGGGATGTGTCTAGTTTAAAAATTTATTAAAAAAAATACACATTATAAAATTACTCAAAAAATCTGGGATAAACTATATAGTGTTAAGTAACTCTTGACCAGAGCAATTAAAGAATTTTTTTTTAAAAGTTAAAATTATGGGGGGCACACTTTTTACTGTGTTATGTTTTTTTGAAATAAATAGTACCACTTTCTGTGGGCCCCTTTTTTGAGGACCTAAAACTAAACCATTTTGGGAAAAAAATTAGTAGTTTAGAAACTAGATTCAAAGGACTATGACTTTTGTTTTTGTCATATCTTAAAATTTTGAACGTAACTATCTTCAAATTCTTGTTGAAGTTCAAAAATTACTAATTTCAAGAAAAAGGTGTCCACTTATACCCCCTTTTGGCACCACGACTTGGTGCACGTACCCCTTATTAGGTTCATTTTACTCTCATTTGGTATAGTGTTTTCACTTATTAAACAACTTATGATGGGTTACCCTGGTAGCCACTTAGGGCCCTAGCCTCCATTGCAAGCCACCTCTCAACATTACATATAGATAACCTACCCTAGGCTCATAAAAACACAAATCAAATAATCATTCAAAATCACCTCAGTCCTATACAAGTGATTGGAAAGCATCAAATAATAATAATACATCAGTTCTCTACAAGCAACTAGAAAGCATCCCAATAATATTGATTGAAGACTCAAAATGGTTAAGTCAAATATATATAGCATTCATCTCGCTATCCCACGATGACAATGAAAACAATAAATAATAATAGAATCACACTCAACATAGAGCATACCAACACAAATTACCATGGTTGAGTTAAAATAATCAAGTTCAAGTTAGCATATTACCACAATCACAGAACTTCCAAGCCTCTAGTAGACGTCCTAGAGCTGGTCAACACTCTAGTCAACACAAACCCCAAACATAGATAACATATAGATAACAAAGTGTAGGTTTCATAGTTTTGGTTTGATTTTGAAAACATAATGATGAGTTAAATATAAGGTTTTAGTTTTCATTTCAAGTAAAAAGATTCTCAATTTACCCTACAAGTTAACCCCTTCATTTATTCAAATAAAATATGGAATTACCCCATTATATTTAAAGTCAATTTCCCGAAAAATAATCCAAGGGCAATTATTTATTCATTTATATAATATCTATTGATCTTCCAATAAAACTTATTCCTAATTTTATTAAAGTCAATATTATTGTTAAATAAAATAAATATAAATTCACTAAATATTCCTATACATAATTTGAACTTAATTAAATTTTATTTAATTAAATTAACTATTAACTATAGAAGTAAGAATCTTAATCTTTTATTAAATAAATTATTTAAAATCAAATATTAAACAAACATAATTTAATAAATTAAATATTATAATTTTTTAATAAACTAATTATAAAAATTAAATTATTTTTTTAAAAATTAAATTAAAAAAATATTTAAAACAACTTTAAAAGTGTTTATTTAAAGGCCCACCAGCCTTGGCCACGGCCTCCCTACGGCTGCTGCAGGGCCTGCGACTACGACAGTATTGTGTACTATCGCCGCCACAGTCCTTGCATTAGCGACAGGTGTCACGTGCCACTAAGGTGGGGGGAGGTGAGGTAAAACCCCCTCCCCTATAATATTTTTTTGAATTATATTTTATGTATTATTTTTTTATTTTTTTTTGTTGTAAAACAAAATTAACAAAACCCTCCCCCTAAAACAATTAAAATTATATATTTTTTTTTTTATAAAAAGTTCCAACTTTAACTAGATAGAGGAAATACGACCAATCAATCGAATTTTC
Organism: Cupressus sempervirens; assembly: GCA_028749045.1. Lineage (NCBI taxonomy): Eukaryota > Viridiplantae > Streptophyta > Pinopsida > Cupressales > Cupressaceae > Cupressus > Cupressus sempervirens. The sequence continues at coordinate 203,823,437 of CM053784.1, forward strand.
AATTGAAAATTTTGAATTTAATATTAAACCCTTCCTCGTTCAATTTCCATTTTTAAATCTACTGAAGAAGGATAATATTAATCTTTTGATTTTCCTGTATACATGAGATTTAACATACATACTCGAATTTCACAATACTAAAACATTCATCACAACAATTATTCAGATAACCATTCGAAAGACACGATGAAGACAAGAAAGAAGAAGAAGCGTAATAAATTGTGTGAATAATCATAAGAATGATGCTAGTCACTACGCCCAAGAAGATTGAAAGAAATTTTTCCTCTCAAAAACAATCTCTCTTCCAAAATTAGCGGTCCTTCGAAAATGAACCATCAAATTGTGATATTGAGCTCTCTCCTAAAATTGGGGCACTAATTGTGCAATCACCCAAGAGAACTCTTTGCTCACTAGACTTTAACTCTTTTTATCTTTTCTTTGTCTTTTCCATGCACGTTTATTGAATTATAAAATAACTTTATTTAATTTTCACTTGACTTCTCTTTTTTAATTAATTTATTAAATTTTAATCTCATGCGCAGATCATGCAATCTTAAAACTTTTAATAAATTAATATCTTTTTCACTTCTTAGTTTATTTTAGAATGTTTAATTGATAAAATATTTATTTACTTAATTAATAATAGTATTTAGAAATAAAAAATGAACTCAAAATATATTATTAAATTAAATAAATATCATCACGTTCTAAAATTATAACTTTTATCTTTAAATTTAATTCTTTTTATTTCATAAATTTTCCATTTAATTAAATATTAAAATATCATAATAATTTTTGTTAAATTAAATCATTTATTTAATCATTTATTTTGACTTAATAAAAAATCACTAAAGACTTACACAACATAAATACAAAAACCCATCATAGAAAAACACATACAAAATCATACCAAAGGGTTATAATCACGAATTAATGGCATTCGATGCATTTGGAAGGTAATCAACTCAGATACTTGTCCTAATTTTTTCTAGGATAAATGGCTTAAAGGTTTAGGCTTTGGACTTAAGAATTTGTCTCCCCTCTCTTACCATTGAGATAATGTGATAGGGTACGCTCATCCTGGCAATTCAAAGAAGTCGATACCCGGTACTTGCAATCTGCATAAAATCTATGTCTATACAAACACAATATTCTAAACTAAACAGGCAATGGCAGGAAGTGGTGCATCATTTAGATCCTGACTAGCAAGTGACTACAACTCCCTTCCTTAACCACATCAGAAATGTCATACATAAAGAAAACATATACGCACACCATAATCATGTAATATGGGGTAAGTATCCATAAGAAAACACATATGATAATCCATCTAACTAATCATCATCAATAACTAAAAAAATTGTAATAATCATCATGCATACATGAAGTATAGAGTACCAAGTAATCTCATCATAAATCAATTGAATATGAAACAATATCTGATAATCTCAAAATAATGATACTAATCATCAAGCATAAAACTGGCCTAAAAGAGTTCGGCAAAAATAAGAAAATGCAAACTAAGGGCAGGCACTACACATCATACATGAGGGAAACAAAATCTTAAAAAGGTAAAAAGTATGAATTGAAGGACAAGTGAGACTAAAACAATTTTTATGATAGTAAATCAAAATCAATCCCTTGTCCTATTAATTTAAATAAACAACTTCGTAGATATAAACCACATGTTAAAAACTATGAAACCCAAGAGAAACAAAGGGATCGAGTTTTATGGAGTTACCTAATTGATAAAGATAGCTCACAAACTACCTCTTCTAATAAAGATTCTAGATAATAACCTTTTAAAAAGATAAACATAGTTAGAGGAAATTATGCTATTGCAAATCTTATATAAAAAAAGAAGCTATGGAAATGATATTTTCTGTTAGATGATAAGAACACTTTAGGTAATCTTTTTTCTTCCACTATCAACCAATATTATAGTAGGAAACAAAAGTGCTGATGATATCTCAAGGGATGTATCCAAATTCTATATATCTATAGTTGTTCAAGTAGGTAAATTATAAAGTAAAACAATTTGTAAGATAGTAATTCAAAGTCATTAACCTCTGTCCCATTATCATACTACTCAAAACTATAAAACCCAAGATAAATAGAAGGATCAAGATTCATGGACTTACCTAATTGAATTAGATAGTTCACAAAGAAACTCTTCTAATCAAGATTCTAGTTGTTTACAAATTTCACGAGATAATTTTTATATTATTCAGCGAAATTTTTATTGAGAATGCAGGTGGTGGGATATGATGAATTAACTCCACTAAATTAACAAATCAATATACAAATCTAGCATATCTATGAAAGATTTATTGAGATACATAAATATATCCTAATAGATATGGTCGGTGCCGTAGATTGATATGGAAATTACATTTATTGCTTGAATTTATTGAGTAGATTGATATCAAAATTGCAGTTTGAATTTATTGCTTGATAAGTAATTTACTAATAGAAATACTGCCAATAATGTATGGTTTCTCAAACAGACAGGTTTGTATGAAAAGCCCACCTATAATAGCCTATCAGCTAATTATATGAGGACATGAAGGGGGTATTGCATGAAAACTAATTGTTTAGAAGCTCTAAAAAATGATAGCATATGTATTATTTTTATGGTGAGTGGCTATTGTGGTGAACATAATGGGTTCCACACTAATGTTTTAAAGTGATACTTTTAGACCACCTTGCAATCTATGAGTTTTACTGACATCTCCATAAAGGGGAGCCAAAAGGTTATCTTTAAGCTCTTCACTCACCTACAAAGATTCATTGAGAAAATTATCAAATTTTGACATACGATTAGGAACTCTAGGTGCACAAAGTTAGCCTGGGCAGCTACTAGGTTGTTTCTCCTAGTGACTTTTGTTCCATAATTTTTATATTATTAATTTTAAACATTCTTTTAAACACTCTACATCATTTATGGGAATTTTAATTGTGTTACAAATTAGTAGGTATCTCATTGTTTGTTAGATTTGAACTTGTGACCTATTCACTACCATTGACCTTCACTACTATACTGAGTCTATCATCCCCAAACAAGACATGTTCAATTTATTCTACTAGTAGTGACCTATGTTCTATCATTTGAAAATTATTTACCCCAAACTAGTGATGTAGTCCAGCATCCACTCATGGTTAATAATTTTTTAATAAAGGTTGTGACACCTTTTTTTCTCAATTTAACAACATTTTCATTCCCTAATATTGACTATTTTCATAGATTTTACTGATAATTTTATATATAGCTATTGTCAAACGTAAGAAGAATAAAGTGCCTTAGTTTTGAATCAAGTATAAAATCAATTAAGGAGGGAAGCAAGGCATGCAGTAGTGGTATGGTGGGAAATGAATGCATCTGTAGAGAGGAAGAAAGTGGGAGGTGAAGTGGAAGAGCTTAATAAGGATGAATATAAGACTATAGAGGATAGAAAAGGGGCAAGTAGAAGGCAATAGTGTGATATTAGACAAGGGGAAAAGGGGTTTTAAGGAAGATGCATAGCCATTTAAAAGAAACTATGCAAAAAAAGGGGAGATAGGGTGTGGGTCTACATGGAGAAGGGAAGCAATGCAATAAAGGCCAAAGGGGACAAAGTGAGAAAATTTTGGTGTGAAGAAGATTATTTTGTAAAGTTGAGTATGATTGTAATATAAATAAGTTATAAATGTAATTGATGTATTTTTGAATTAAGGAGAAATAAAGCTTATTAGTGGTTACAATCCATTTTTTAGAGCAAAGAGTTTTTGAATGTTTTATGCTTGAGTTTTTTGTGAGAAAGTAATAGGCTCATTTCTTTGTAATGCATCAGCAAGTTACCCAAATACATATGCACAACATGAAATGAATTCATAATACCTACTATCATCTTATTCTTTTTGGCAAGAGACATTGATATCTCATCTTGTATGTCATCATTGATCACAAACATACATGTTTCTTTCGGTCAGTCAACATATTTTAGTTGTATTGGAGGTTAGATTGATAAATTAGCTAAGTATCGAAGAATAGGCATAGTGTAAGCAGAGTTAAATTTTCAAGTCACACAATTAGGATATGATCCTACAAGATAAATACTATGTTATCTTATCTTCACACCTATTGATGTAATCATTTTCTTAGTTATGAAGTTCTGAGTGTTGATTAAGCAATAAAATATGAAGAAAAATATTTTTAGCTATTTGATCAATTAGCAATCATAACAAATCGATGATCCAATAAGTTTGAGATTTTTTCATTGGTGGTGTCAAGATATTCAATGATATCTATGTATTTGGTTGAGGCTAGCATGAAGACTTGTGAATGCATTTGGTTGACATTCTAAACGTTGCACTTTATGTTCTTGAGGCAAACTAATTGAGTTTTTTTAATGGTGTATATAAGAACAAGTATTTGAGTTTATTTGACATAGAAAAGTAGAGTGAAGTACAAAGATAGCATTTTGACATCTTTTATGAGTGAAAAACATGATTATAGAAGCTAGGTTGATGGTTTTGTATTGTACCTACATAGAACTATATAGGCATAATTGATGTTATTTCCCAGTTCACTATTTTGGATTGTAGTCCATTAATTTTGTATGACAATAAGTTGTAATATGTTGTAATATGAGAAGTGATCTCTAGGAAATGTACTCGAATGCAAGTGCTTTCCCTTTTTGCACTCAAGCCTTTGGCAAGGTCAATACTTCTATAGAGTGATCATTTGTGGGTGTTATCCCCCACTATGGTTTCAAACCCCTAACAAGGTTTCTACACAAGTACCATGATGTCATAATGTTGTGGATGTTTTGTTTATGCTTTTTTTGTTTTCTTTGAGTTATAATTGGTTTATGGTTGTGCAGTCAATTTCAGAAGGTTAAAAAGTTTAGAACATTGACCACCCTCCCTCACCCTAGTGTTCCTATATCCTAATAATTATCACTATTCATATGTAAACATAAACCCAATTGTTGTTGGTATCTCTAACTGTTGTTGTCTAGTAGTCTCAAACACTTAGTCATCTACTAGGCAAAGTTTGATGGTCATCACTATGATCGAGCTACTCTATATAGGCTAAGTCATGAGATAGACATATATAAATATGTATATATTGAGCTCTATAGGAGCCAAGAGATTTTATGGTTGATAATTATTCTTAATGTAAGTTAAGTCTAATGTTAACTGATTCATTTGAGCACATTGAAGCTGAGTTACATAGAAGGTGTCAAGCATAGTAAATACTGAGCATCAACAGCATATATAGTGAGTGCAGAGTATCAAAAACAATAAGTGTCGAGCAATGCATAATTTATATTCAAGTAAGAAATGATACAAAATTTGAGGTAAACTATATCAGGCTGATATGGGCAAGATATTTAATATCTATAGAGTTTGTTACAGAGAGTTTTACGCATTTTATGATATTATCACAGATCCCTATGTTCTATGATGAATAAATAAGATGGAGAGGCAAAAAAAGGAAGCATCTAGAAAAATCTTAATGAAATCTTTAAATAGAGCATATCTAGACCTATTTTCCATATAGAGAAAAGTGTGAAGTGTATGGTGGTATGAAGAAGTGAACAAGATATTCATGCAATTCAAGTGTGAACGTGTGAACATTACAGAATAGGTAAAAAGTTTTGTCATTCCATAACAGAAAAAGTGACCTAGTCAGAGTAGTGAAGGACAAAAAATATTTATAAGATCAAAGATCATATCAGATCAGAAAGAGGAGATCCAACATCATCTTATTAGAGAAGATCAAGGATCAAGTACTAAATTAGTTTTAACAAATTGAATTAGGGTAAATCTCTTAATAGAGTGGTCTTCATGAATCTTTATAAATCTCCTAACAAAGTCCTTACTTTGTTGTAAGAGTGAAATTGTCTAATAAGGTGAGATCTAATAGTATCAAATTATTTTAACAGGGAAGACCCCTCACATGGTAGATCATTGGTTATGGTCAAACATTGTAAGGTCTTAGCAGGTTAACTTCATTACTACAGTAGTGAAGATTTGTGGGTATCATTGCCACCCCAATTTTACCTTCACCTTGGAGAGTTTCTAGGTAACCAAATCTTTGTGTCATGTGATTACTTTTCATGCATGTGGATGATAGGTTAGATAGATGTGTTATTACAGTTCGATTCTATAAGTTATGCATACATAAGAAATTGGATATGATATGGTAAATGTGGTGAATGTATTATAGTATTATGAAAATATTAAAAATTTTATAAATCTTGATTCACCGCTCCCCCCCCCCCCTCGGTATTTTGGTTTCAAATTAAGACTCCAACATTTGGTATTAGAGCCTAGTTCTCTAGGAAAGTTTTAATGACTTGGAGTTAAGATCTTGGAGATGAAAGCTTATAAATTGGACAAAGTTATTGTCAAACATGTGACTAATATCCAACTCATATTGCAACAACTTGAGATAGTACGACAATATTTGAAGAAATCCTTGAAAAGGAGAAAGGAGTTGGCTATTCAAATAAAAGAGTTTCACTAAAATTAGTCAAAATTGAAGGGGTGTTTGAAACAATAAATTTAAATGACACAATATCTAAAGATCTATTGGAAAAAAATAGACTTCTAAATGAAGAAGTTAGAGGACTAAAAGTGGGACATGTGATTCAATCAGTGAGGTTATATGAAGTGATTGAGCCAAAAAAGAAAGTTGAGGAAGACATAAGGAAAATGGTGACTAGACTTGAAGAAAGGATATCTAATGTACAAAATCTCACAAACACTTAACTAGATATGGTGAATCAACTGATGCTTGTAAATCAAGAGTTGAATAGAAAGGATGTGGAAATAGAAAATATGATATCACAAAATGACTTACTGAAGAATGGAGTGAAAACTAAAAAAGAACTTGTGGAACGATTCAACAAACCTAATGAAGCAATGGAATACTTTGAAGAACTTATGAAGTTATATGGTAGCACTATTAGTGTAGGACATTCATCTACCAAGAAAGGAGAGTCATCCAAAAGTGGAGAACTAAGAAATGTAAAATTGAAGGGAAAACCAACATGTTATCATTGTGGAAAACTTGGCCATACTGCAAACGTCTGTAGAAGCAAAAATGGTATGCAAAATCCTAAACCTAAGTTTTAGTTATTGTTTTTACTACAAGAAGCAAGGGCATCAAATACATGAGTGTAGAACAAGAATGGAAAATGTATCCACTACACCTAGATTTGAAGGCTATTGTTACAACTATCAAAACTATAGACATAGAGCATATGAATGTAGACACAGAAAAAAACCCTATTGCACTAATCAAAGGAAGAACTATGCACCTAACAATGTATGTTCCAATTGTCACAAGTTTGGAAATCAAGCAAATACTACATAACTCAAGCATCAGCAATGAATCACAACAACACCAAGGGAAAAGGAAAATTGGACATTGATCAAACAAGGAAAGAGATGAATCAAAAATGAAAGAGAAAAGAAGAAGATGGAAGCAGTGAAACAAATGGAGTTGAGATCACACAATCTAATGGAGAAGGTGATCACATCATCTCAAACTAATTAAGAAAGGCATGTATGGAACTATATATTACATGATATATCATACATCAATTACTAACATAAAATGTGCTAAAGTTCATATTTGCATAAATAAAGATGCATAAGAACATATTTATGAAAGGACTAGTACAAAGAGAATCATTTATATAGACAATGTCGAACATCAGTAAAATTGTCTACATTGACTAATAATTGCAATGTGGACTGAGTATTTCTAAAGAAAAACTGATGTATAGGATGAGTTAGATGGAAGAGACCGAGTTGTATAGTAAATACTTAGTTCAAAGGCACAATGTTGACCGAGACTGCTGGCTTTCACCTACCCGAGTACATAATATTAATGGAGACCCTAAATCGAGCAAAAGGAATTATATACCAAAATGTGAAGACACTATTTAATACCTTGCATACATAATTTGAGAACACTGAGTGATTTGAGCAAAAGGAGATCCTAAAATGATTTAGAAAGAAAATATGAGACAAAATATTGATCAAGTGAAGATCTGAGTAGTGTTGAGTTATCTAGAGAGAAAAGTTTTCAGACCCTAACAGAGAAACATGGCAGCTTTATCATCCATAGGAAAGAGTCAAGAAGTGAAGTTTAGTGAGATTCAATTGGTAAGGAGTGGTGCTTTTCCTCCACCTAAATTTTGTTTTATTCCTAAAATTGCAATGGAAGGTGACTCAATGGGTGTGTTATCTTCGATACCACTACACAATGTGTGAAGCTGCTACATGTGCAAGATGAGAGAAGTAGGAGATTATAAGATTCAAGAAGCATATGATAATTGCATGAAGGATTTTTGAAGGAGAAATTCAAAATTGTCAAAATGAAAGGGTTAACTTGTTCCATAGAGTTCACCAGAAATTGCAAGATCAAATGGATTAAGGTTGTTCTAAGCAGGATCCACAATGTGAAGTTTTGGCTATGCAATGGACCAGTCATAATAACCAAGAAAATGATTCACAAGGTTACTGGTTATCCTACATTGGATAAAAAGAAGACAAGGAGAAGTCTAAATCATTAGGAAGTTGAAGCCAATACTAGAGCTGAGTGGAATTGATGAGGGTTTTCCATCACAAACATCTCTAATCCATTGATCCAATTTGCAATGAGATTTATTGCTCACGAATTTTATCAATCTAGCAAATCAAACAGTGTGCCATGTATGACAGTAGATCAAGTGTGGAAGATAGTTATGAAAGATTATGAATATGACCTTGCCGAGTGTTGGTGTAAATAAGTATTTACTATTTACACTTTACTTAAGTTTACTTAGGTTATGCATTATTTTATTATTTAGTCAACTAGGAGTATGTGTAATCTTGTGAGTTGTCATGCTGACAACACAAGAGTTAGCACTCCAATTATGCACATGGTGTCTACAACACAGGAGTTAGCACTTTATTTGAGCACATGGTGTCTACAACCTCTCTACACATGAGACACCTCATCATGTTTATCCTCTCATTGGTGCATGTATATTCTGCACAATGGAGAATGTGTGCTTAGTTGTCATGCTTATCTCCCAGTTCTTTCTAGATGCATCTTAGAGGCCTTTATATATAGGCACTCCTAGTGTGTATGAACATGCTTTGACATGATTTGAGATAATTCATTCTTATATTGATCATACTCTTTTGGTCTATTGTTGTGCTTGTGCTTGAGTTCCTTTATCATGGGTGATTTTTCCCTAAGGCAAATTCTTACATGGTATCAGAGCTATACCAAATTCTTACTTGGTATCAGAGTTATACCAAATTCTTACATGGTATCAAAGCTTGGGGAGATTCTCTTCATATAGTCGTTTGAGACCATTCTTGCTTTAGCACCTTGACCCAGATTTGGAGAATCCATAGATATTGGAAGCGTCTAGAGCCAAATTGGATGTCACCATTGCATCCAAAGCGTCGATTCGATAGAATTTGACTATAAATTTGCCTATGTTGGGGCATAGTCAAAATTGAGGCAGCATCTTTTTTACAAACTGGCAACCCAAAGGCCCGATTTGAAAATTTTGTATGATCATTTCAGATCTATACAATTAATTTTTAGATCTACATTTTTCATTTGCATCTCCTTTCAGATCTTCATTTTTTTTGGATTCGCATTATTTTTTCTAGAAAAATTGGCCATCGAGCCTGTAGGAGAGATTTTTTTGTAGGTGAAGATTGAAGCTTGTTGGTGCAAATCATATATTTGCATCACATTCAGAAGGTCAAAAACCCCAAATTAGGTTTTTTATTCATCCAAATTGAACATCCAAGGCAAAATCTAGAGCCATTTGATTTTTGGAGGCACAACAGCAATGATTCAGGAAAAATAACAACAAAGGTGATTTTCAAATAGCGATATCTCCCTCATATAGAATCCTTTTTGCGAGGAACTTTTTTTGATCTGGAGTAGAATTTTTTGATCTACACATTGGTGTAGGTGGTTTGAGATCTCTATTCCTAATTTTTTCTACAACTCACAAATTTCAATTTTTGCCACTTCAAATGCTTGGTACAAGCTCATCTGGACTCCACATCAAGTTCCATTTTTTTTTAAAGTGCATAATTTTTTGTCTACTTTCCAGATATGTAATCATATTATAGGTTATGTGGACAAAAATACTACTTTCAAAAATAGGCCCTAAATTTGCTATTGTAATCGCACTAAGTATAAAGTGCCAAATCATACATTGGAGGGGTTGATTGACCTCTTTTTCTTTTTGGGGGATGCATACATACATTGATCTCATGGAGTCTTGTCACATATGTTAGTCTAGTTTAAGACAAAAGTTGACACTAAAGAATTATCAAAAATGGAGTGCTTTGATGCTTGATCATCTAAGAGAACACCAGGAAGTGATTCCTTCTCTATATTCAAAAATACCACCTTCATTCAACTATCTTCATCTTCTTCTTCACTTTATGTGTAGAAGTATGAGTAAGGAACCTTTTTCTCCTCTTCTTATGAAAATTTTTCCTCATGATGTTTGGATGGCTCTTTGGGAAGCATATGGAGATCCAAATATTCCTCCCTTTCCAAAAGACATTATATCTTTCGTCACTTCAATCATGGTTCCTCCAACTCCATATGAGATCTCACCTCTTGATACTACTAATCCAGTTCTAGCCATAGATGCTTCTAATTCAATGTGGTAGGAACTACCATGTCTTCCTACTTCAACTTCATGGGATGACTTCCTTCCAAACATAGTAGATTTGTTCATAGAGTCTCACATTGAAGATGTGGGAGACATCATTAATGATATTCATCTTCTCTTTGTTGCAACTAATACTTCATCCATTACCATAGTGATAGATCCAACACAGTAGGATACACATAGTCTTCTAGTTCTAGCATTAGTGGATGACTTCTTGATAGATATTTTAGGTTTTTTTGTGGAGTCACACATAGAAAATTTGGGAGAGATTCTTGATGATATACAACTTCTCTTTGATGAAGCATATCCTTCTCCAGCTATTGTGAGGGTTCACTCTGATCCTCCTGTCCATTCTCTACATGATTAGTCTTCATAGGTTGACACGATTATGGATCCTTATGTACAGCAGTTTCAGAAGGACTCTCTATCATTTGAGGAGACAAATTGTTCTTTGGACATGTACTACATTCATCCTTGCTAGATTTTAATATTTTCTTTTCTATAGCATTGGAAGGAGCAACTATCAGCATCGACACAGGGATAGTTGAGTAGGTTTTAGAGACACCTTTAATCATCGAGATTCTTTCTACACATAGGGAAGCATCTCATTTGTACCTCTACCATTGTTTCTTCCAAAGGGGAGGAACATTATTCAACGCTCATGGATTAGCTTCTACATTGGAGCAACTATCACTAATTGACACTCTACATTTGGGGGGGGGGTGGCGGCGGATGGGCATTTTCCTCTTATGGGGTTTTGTCCTTCTCATACTTCTCTTTTGTATATACTTGATGTATGTCATAATGGGGGGGTCTTGATTACTCCATCCATCCATGCATCTTGTTTTTCATCTCTCTTTTTGGAGGAGGGTTTTTCCCATGAGGTTTTCCCTCTTTCTCTACTTTATGAGAAATTGCATTTCATTTTGTACATGGGTAACTAACATGACCTAGTAGTCATGACCCATTATGCATTTTCATCCTTACTTTCGTAAGCTTAAGTGCATTCCCCTAAGTTGCACTTAAGGGGGGGTGTTGATGTAAATAAGTATTTACTATTTACACTTTACTTAAGTTTACTTAGGTTAATGCATTATTTTATTATTTAGTCACCTAGGAGTATGTGTACTCTTGTGAGTTGTCATGATGACAAAATAGGAGTTAGCACTTTATTAGAGCACATGGTGTCTACAACATCTCTACATGTGAGACACCTCATCATGCTTATACTCTCATTGGTGCATGTATATTCATACACAATGGAGGACATGTGCTTAGTTGTCATGCTTATCTCCCAGTTCTTTCTAGATGCATCTTAGAGGCCTTTATATATAGGCACTCCTAGTGTGTATGAACATGCTTTGACATGCTTTGAGATAATTCATTCTCATTTTGATCATACTCTTTTGGTCTATTGTTGTGCTTGTGCTTGAGTTACTCAACTTAGGTGATTTTTCCCTAAGGAAAATTCTTACATGGTATCAAAGCTATACCAAATTCTTACACTAAGTTACAAAAGCTTCAACTAGCAAAAAAGCTAATAGCCACTAGGAAGGAAAAGAACTCAATGTGTAAGTTCAGATCATTTATCATGTGTATTTTCTTCTATGTACAAAATTATTTTCCTAGTATTGGTAATATTGTTTGGGAAGAAGGTAAATGGTGCCAAGGCAAATAAATGAGTACATAATTATGAGAGAATTTTGAAAATGTCATGGATACATATTTTGAAGAATTCAAGTCAAGGATGAAGATGAGGATGAGAATATCAGAAGAATTGGTAATGAAACATTATAATAATATATGTTTTCTGGTAGACACAGATAACACATTTGTGCAAGAAGTTAAGCCAAAGAAGGCATGGCTAACAACATTTGATTATGAGATTAATAGTGATACAGTGAATACAAATATTGTTACATTATTGAAAGAAGAAATTGACACTAAAGTAGAATATTTTAAGAAGAATGAAGAATCTAAGGAAAGAATCACTACAGACATCAAGATAGCTTCCAAGGAAAGGATAAGGAAGAAACTGATTGAAGACCTAGAAGCAAATCTAGGAAGCCAAGGCAAGAGAGAGGAACCTCTACAGATTACACAAGGTCTTGGAGAAGATGAAGAAAAGGGTAGTGGTGAATAGGAAGATGAAGAAGAAGGGGTCAAGGGTAAAGCCCTAGTTTTTATCACACCAGTGCCTAGCAAGAAGGCTAAAGGAACTACAAAGAAGCTAGTGGTGACACCCCTCTCTCCTCGACCACCTACCAAACCAAGGACTAGAGCAGCTTAGTTAGTGTCAAGAAGAATGCAAAGAAAAGAGTAGTAGAGACTACTAAGTGTAGTGGACCAAAACCAAAGAGAAGAAGATTGGTTAAGGGACCAGCCAAAAGGAGATCAAGAGCTATAGATGAGGTATATGTTAACATACGAGGCTCTATTGGTTGATCTAGTTTTAGATATGTAAAATATGATACATTAAATGATGAAGATGAATCCAAGATTGAAGAAGAAATGGTAGATATGATGGAAAGTCATAGGTTGGCTACTTTATAATTAGTGAACAAAATCCCAATAAATTTTTATATTAGACTTGATAGGATGTGGCAGCTGGCAACTAAAGAAGAGAAGAACATCAGATGTAGCACATTAGCCAAAGTTATGCCTAATTTGTCCTAGGAACAAAAAGAAACATTTTTGGAGAAGTATAGGAATTGGTTTATTCCTAAGTTTAGAATCTTTATGATATTGCAAAATAAGATTGATAATGTAATTCAACAAAATGAGTTACTCTAGAAAAGTATTTTTTGTCTCACAACTAAAGAAAAGGATATTGAGACAATTATTGTTCAAGATGATGAGAGTGGTGAAATGAGTCTAGGTGTACCAAGTCTGTAAGGAAACATGTCACCAGTTCATGCTGACGTCCCTGATACTCCAATTGACGAGAAAGAGAAATCCTTAGATCTAGATAAGGAGGAGAAAGAGGTAGAAGAAACTGTTAAAGGCATAAGTGTAGATATTTCTGCCAAAGGTCAAGAAGGACAAAATGTGTTAGGACCTCACATTGAGGCAAATAAGGAGGAAAATAAAATAGTGCCAAGTGAAGCTATTGTTGTCTCTAGCATTGATGTACAAACACAATCTAGTGGTGATACCCCGTTACCATCTCTCAAAGCAGTGTTGATCAAGAACACTCCTACACTTCACACAAAGAAAGCAATACAAGACCTCTCTCTAGATATTGAAGTTAGTCTAGATGAAGTTATTGAGATGCCACAATTGTATTTGGAAAATCTCACTCTTGAGAAGACAATTTGCTACAAGAAATTTTGGCCAAGAAGAAGTAGTAAGAGTTAAGGAGAGCATATCAACAAAAGAAAGAATTCATGATATTAAAGACATTTTTGTTGAGAAATTTGACATACAAAATTTTGATGGGGAAGCCCCAATCATTTCCTGGATTGTAAATATTGTTAAGAAAATAAATGCTATAGATATTGAATCAAATGAAGAATTGATGAATTATTCAGCAAAAAAATTCAGTAATAAGGTTATGGACAAATTTTCTATGACAATCACCAAGTAGAAATTTCTATTGCAAGAACGTGTATAGAACACAATAGAACTTATACATAGAGTACAACATTTGTATAATATTTTATGTGATGTGCCAAGATTCACTAGTGATCTTCAGGAAAACATCCAGGAGATTCAAGCTAATATGAAGGCAACAAGTAACATTATTTTGCAACTGACTAAATCTAGCTCCCTTCACTATAATAAGTTATTGAATTCTCAAGGAAAATTGGTCAAGCTTCAGACAATTGATAGCAGCATGAGATCAAATTTGATCTCCATTCAATCACAGTTGATACCTCATTTGGAGGTTATGTAGAGAGAAATCAAATCAATACAAGATCTCATTAATGAAGATCATAATCTTTTGGTTGTTGATAGTTTGATTGATTTGGTAGCTAGTTTATAGTTATAAAATCACATGTTGGAATCAACAAGAACCACTTGGGATCATGCACTTGCTATGATCAGCCAAGTTCAAAAACCTTTTATTGACAAATATGTTTGATTCCACCCATTCTACCCCAACAATAGACATAAGTGACAAAAACAAGGGGGAATATAAATATTGGAAAGAAGAAAAGTAAAGGGGGGGTGTAATAATTAGAAGGAAATGTTAGATAATTCAGAGATCAAAATTTAGAATGTAGAAGGCAAACAGAGTATGACACCAAAACAATCAGATAACTTAGAGTCATGTGTATATATATGTATTGATATATTCTCATTCTTCATTGTTTATTCAACATTAATCAAAGATTTGTAGTTATACACAAACTGAGTCATAGGCTTAGGGGAATACTCATTTTTGTAATGATGTAATCATGAAAAAGTGTTTTTTTCACTACTGTCAAAGGGGGAGATTGTTGGTATCTCTAACTATTGTTGTCTATTAGTGTCAAACACTTACTAGGCAAAGTTAGTTGGTCATCACTATGATCAAGCTACTCTATATAGGTTGAGTCATAGGATAGAATTATATATAAATATGTATATATCAAGATCTATAGGAGCTGAGAAAGTATATGGTCCCTGAGTATTCTTAATGTAAGCCGAGTCTAATGTTAACTAAGTAGTTCAAGCACATTAAAGCCAAGTTACATAGAAGGTGTCAAACATAGTAAAGACCAAGCATCAACAACATATACAATGAGTTCCAAGTATCAAAAATAGTAAGTGTCATGCAACACATCATTGACATTCAAGTCAAGAATGATACAAACTTTGAGGTAAATCATTTTAGGCTGACATGGGCAAGATATTTAATATTTGTAGAGTATGCTACAGAGAGTTTTATGCATTTTATCATGTGGATCATAGATCTCTATGTTCTGTGATGAACGAATCAGATGGAGAGGTGAAACAAGGAAGTATCTAGAAAAATCTTTATGAAATATTTAAATAGAGAAGATCTAGACCTATTTTCCATATAGAGAACAGTGTGAAGAGTATAGTGGTACAAAGAAGCAAGCAAGCTATTCAAGTGATTCAAGTGTGAATATATGAACATTCTAGAAGAGGCAAAGAGTTCAATTATTCTAGAACAGAACAAGCGACCTAGTCAGAGTAGTGATGGACATAAAAGCTTTATCATATTAGAGATCAAATCAAATTGGAAAGAGGAGATCAAACATTATCTTATTAGAGAAGACCAAGGATCATGTATTGAATCAGTTTTAATAGATCGAGTCAAGAAAAACCTCTTAACCAAGTGGTCTTAATAGATCTTTGTAAATATCCTAATAGAGTCCTTACTTTTTTGTAAGTGCAAAACCCTCTAACATGGTGAGATCTAACAGTCTCAAAAGATTTTAACAAGCCAGACCCTTCACAAGGTAGAGCATTGGATATGATTAAACATTGTAACCCTAGTAGGTTAACTTTATTACTGCAATAGTGAAGATTTATGTGTGTCATCCCCATCCCATTTTTACCTTCACCTTGGAGGTTTTCTGGGTAACCAAAATCTTTGTATCATGTGATTACTTTTCATGCACATGGATGATAGATTTGGTCCATTGTTATTATAGTTTGATTATATAAGTTATGCATACATAAGTAATTGGATATGAGATGGTAAATTTGGTGAATGCATTATAGTACTGTAAAAATATTAAACGTGTTATAGATCCTAATTCACAACCCCCCCCCCCCCCACATCAACTTGTGAGCCAAATGGAGATCTATATTTTCAAAGTGAGTTGTACTTGATAGATCAAAACCTACTATTACTTTCTAACCATTTTATTAGTATCTAAAATCTTTTAATCAATGTCCAACCTAACAGTCATATGTAAATCCTTTAGTCAAGGTGACATTCCGATGGAATGTTCTAAAGTCCCCTAACAAGGTCACTTTTAACATGGTGGTTAAATCCTTTAACAAGGTCACATTTAATAGTGTGTTTTGTTAACATTTAATAGGGGTGGCTCCTAGCAAAAATCACTTCAAAAGAGTCAAAAATATTGGTGACATGTTACTCATGGTTTTTCCCAAATTGGGTTTCTAAATTAAATCCTACCGTCAAACTTGTGTGGATGTTATTTGTGGTGATCTTCTATCAATGTTTGCATTCTACAAGTCTATTATATTTATGATAGTGGACTACTAGTTGATGTTATTAAAAGTTGACTATAGAGATTGAGCTATGGAATGTTATGATCTAAACTAGTTCAAGTGTTTTGTTGTTCAATCGGTATATCTATACCTTGGATAATTTATTCACCCCGACCCCCCCCCCCCCCAGTTATTCTAAACATTATAAAAATTGGTATCAAACCGATAGGGTAGAGAAAAGTTTGAAGGTGCTTAAATGCTATAGGTCAAGATGTACAAAAAGGAGGTGCCCAGATTGAACAAAGAGAATTTCTATACATGGAAAAGATTGATAAGGTTACACATAGATGGAATTGGTGATGTTGCACTAGAGTTCATGGGCAACACATATGTGGAGATAATAATAGTCCCTCTGACCACTCAACAACTAAAAGAGAAGCAAGAACACGATCAAGAAATGTTGGAGATTGCATCAGTCCTAAGCTATGTTGAGTTTGATGACATAAAAGATTGTAAGAATGCAAAGGAAATGTGAGATAAACTAAATACCATATATGGAGGATATGGTAATGTCATGAGAGCCAAATTAGAAAGCTTGAGAAGAAAATTTGATGAAATGAGAATGACAGAAGGTTAGAATATAGTCTAGTAATATGCAAGAACAAAAGAGGTTTTCAATGCTATTAGACATGGTAATGGAAAGTTTGGGGATGAAAAAATAATAAGCAAGGTATTGAGAACTCTACTTCATATTTATACTATTAGGGTTTTTGCAATACAAGAAGTGAAATGTGCTCTAGGTAATGCCCTAACTCTAGAAGGTGTGATTGATAGACTTACTTCTTTTGAGATGTCTAATTTTGATATTTACTCTCCTACTACTATTTAGTCTTCTTTTAAGTCACAATTGGTTCTTTGAAAGTAAGTAAAAGGAAAACATGTGAAAAGTGATAGTGACACTTCTAATGATGAACTAGATGAACTTGAAGCACTAATGGCTAGAAGTTTTTCAAGAGGCAAAGGAAAATACAAAGGTAAACTTCCTATAATCTATTGTTCATATAAAAAACTTGGTCATATTGTTGCAAGATGTCATAACAAAGAATACAAGGATGAAAGAAAGAAAAACAAGTAAAAAGGAAGAAGAGATGACCGAGACAATGGGAGAAACAAGGACTATAAAGATAAAGGTAAGAAATCTTTTTACATCAATTACTAAAGAAGAAACTGATACTGAATTTGAAAGTAATGATGAAGAAGTTGTCTATGTTGCTATGGAATAAGATTCTAATGAAGATGAAAAAGTTACATTAATCTCTTATGTGAATAAAAGTGATAGATGGATAATTGATAGTGGTTGTTCAAATCACATTGTAATGTCCCCACTATTTAGGGCTAGATTGGGACACTAATACTTGCAAAATAAATGTTAGGTTTAAATACTAAAAATTATAGATATACTATTATTGCCATAGTTTTATCCATTATCTCATTCTCATCTAGCTATTTATACAAGGTTACTCATCTCTCACACTAGCATGATAGTCATTTATACAAGGATCTCACTTCTTGAACTAGCACCATAAGATTCCATCAATCCTCATCTTAGCCAATTATATAAAGATGACTCCTTACTCTATACTAGCACGAAGCCATTTATATAGTTGAGAAATATCCTTATACTAACACTATGGCTTCTTAATTATTTTGTAAGAAATATATGTATTAAATAATTAATTAACTTATATTCATAAATATCACTTCTTAAACCAATACCTTAATAATTTCTTGTATTTATTATATACAATTACCTACATAAAAGTGGGAATAATAATGCATTATATATATTATCTTAGTTATTTAATAAAGAAAATACACTTACCTTGGTGGGATCAGGGACCCACCTTCCTTTTCTCGGCATGGTCAACCTCCTTATATTGTGCCTTACTCCTTACTCACACATGGTCACCCCAAATCAATGAAATGTGTTGATTCCAACTCTTGTAAGGTATGTTGATGATATCTCTTTATTCGAAATATGGAACCTGATGTATTTAATATTATTGAGGCACGTGGTAATTTTTTATTTTCATACCCTCCCTTTGATGTATGTGGGATTGTATTTATAATAACGGTGTACATGGAGGGAATGTTTAATGTCCTGTCAATGTGGCATCCAAGGTTATGATTGTGTGTCAGCCTTATCATATCCAATCCTATGTAATCTTCTAGTTGTATGTCATGACATCTACTAAACAAAATGGTTGTACTCTTTGTGTGTAATGTTAATTTGTAGGCTTTTTTATAATAAAGTTTTTATGATGTATTTTTAATCCATGGTAATACTTTCTTGACCCTTTTAAATAGGGTAGGTATGTCATTTAGGACAGTCATGTCCGCCAACATATCTGTACTTTATCCAATAATATTATTTTATTTCATTATTAATGATATTAATATATTTATTTATTATTATATAAGCATTTTATTACCATTTATTTTCTTCATTAGTATTGAATTTATTTAAGAGATCATGTATTTGTTTAATTGATTCCTAACCAACATATTGATTGGTAATATGAAGATTAACTTTATTATGTCTTAAAATTTTAAAATAATTGTATTATGGATATTTGGTAATGTTGATTATGTCATATATCTATATATGATAGTTGGTGATTTTATCTTCATCCATATTATATATAATAGTAATCTTTAACATATGAATATGTTTGTATTACTTGTTATTTGGATTTGTTTGTCCCACGGAGGGGATATTACAGTCCTACCCTTCGAAAATTGCTTGTCCTCAAGCAATTATGACTTTTGATTTTATTGACTAGATCAAAAATCCATCCATGACTTGTTTAGTTTTGAATTTAAAATAATCAATAATTTGGAATGTGCACTTATGTATGAATGATATGAGTGATTGTGATATATAGTTTCAATGTCTTATTGTTGTAGTTGATTCACTTATTGGTCTTTCTGAGGATAATTTTTCTTAGTCATTTTTTCTTGTTACATGACATCTTAGAGGATGAAAATTTCATTGTCACTAGGTACTAGATACTTATCTACGAATAGGCTCCCACAAGGTATTTGGATTGCATGTTTGTGTCTTTCTTGGACTTTTTTCCTCAAGGATTTTGGCATCATGTTCTTACCCATCTTGCACTCTTTCCTCGGGGCATTCGAAATCATGTCTTCACCTATCTTGGAATCTTTCCTCAAGGCATTGGAACTCGTGTGGATTTACTCTACCTCTCCCTTCTTGACAATAAAATACTTTAATCATGAATTCATATTATCTATGCTAAATTATCACCTATATTCAATGATTATGATCATGTTTACCTGACAGGATGGCAAGATCATGCTATGATGCCACTATAATGTCCCCACTATTTAGGGTTAGATTGGGACACTAATACTTGCAAAATAAATGTTAGGTTTAAAAACTAACAATTATAGATATACTATTCTTGCCATAGTTCTAGCCATTATCTCATTCTCATCTAGCCATTTATACAAGGTTACTCATCTCTCGCATTGGCATGATATCAATTTATATGAGGATCTCACTTCTTGCACTGCACTATAAGATTCCATCAATCCCCATCTTAGCCATTTACATAAAGACAACTCTTGACTCTATACTAGCACGAAGCCATTTATATAGGCGAGCAATGTCCTTCTACTAGCACTATGGGTTCTTAATTATTTTGTAAGAAATATAGGTACTAAATAATTAATTAACTTATATTCATAAATATCACTTCTTAAACCAATACTAATACCTTAATAATTTATTGTATTTATTATATACAATTATCTACGTAAAAATGCGAATAAAAATCTAGTATATATTATCTTAGTTATTTAATAAAGAAAATATACTTTCCTTGGTGGGATCAAGGACCCACCTTCCTTTTCTCGACACGATCAACCTCCTTATATTGTGCCTTACTCCTTACTCACATGTTGTCACCCCAAATTAATGAAGTACATTGATTCCAACTCTCATAGGGTATGCTAATTGTATCTCTTTATTAGTAATATGGAACCTGATGTCTTTAATATTATTGGGGCACACGGTATTGTTCTATTTTCATACCCTCCCTTTGATGTATGTGGCATCGTATTTATAACAACAGTGTGCATGGAAGGAATGTTGATTATCCTATCAATGTGGCATCCAAGGTTATGATTGCATGGCAGCCTTATCATATCCAATCCTATGTATTCTTCTAGTTGTATGTCATGACATCTACATAAACAAGATGGTTTGTACTTATTCTGTGTAATTTTACTTTGCAGCTATTTTTATAATAAAGTTTTTTATGATGTATTTTCCATCTATGGTAATACTTTCCTAACCATTTTAAATAGGGTAGGTATGTCATTTAGGACAGTCGTGTCCACTAACATATCCTTAATTTATTCAATAATATTGTTTTATTTTATTATCAATGATATTAATGTATGTATTTATTATTATATGTCTTTTATTACTATTTATTTTCTTCATTAGTATTGAATTTATTTAAGAGAACATGTATTTGTTTAATTGACCCCTAATCAACATATTGATTGGTAATATGAAGATTAATTTTATTATGTATTAACAATTTTTTTAAATTGTATTATTGATGTTTGGTAATATTGATTATGTCATATATCTATTTATGATAGTTGGTTATTGTATCTTTGTTCATATGATCTATAATAGTAATCTTTAACATATGAATATGTTTGTTTTACTTACTATTTGGATTTTTTTCTTTTGTCCTAGAGAGAGGATATTACACACATGACTGGTGATAGAAGTAAATTTGAGAACATTGGACCATAAAAAGGTAGATGTGTTAAATTTGGTAATGATGTACCATGTCTTGTGAAAGTTAAAGGATCAATACAACTTACTAATAAGATCAAGTGTGACAATGTTTATTAGGTTGAAGGAATTAACTATAATCTATTGTGTGTTTCACAATTGAACAAATTAAGATATAGAGTTGAGTTTCATCATAGAAAGGACAAGATATTTGATGTTGATGGTAAACTGATTGAAAGTGGTGACCAAACAAGAGGTAACTTGTTCTACCTAGATTTATCGTATGAGACATGTTTTTTTACACAATAGGAGGATATTTGGTTATGACACAAGAGGTTATGTCATGTAAATTTTGAAAATTTGGTTAGCATTAGTAAAATGAAAAGAGTAAGAGGTTTGCCAAAATTGAAGAAATCTGATAATGTTGTGTAAAAAAATTCAATTGGGAAAAATGACAAAGTCAAGTTTCAAGAGCAAGACATATTCATCTGATGATATATTGGAATTGGTTAACATTTACTTATGTGGACCTATTGGTGTACAAAGCTATTTTGGAAAAAAAAATTCATTCTATTTGTTGATGAGTACTCTAGAATGATGATTGTGATGTTACTTAAAGAAAAATATGATGCTTTTTAGTTATTTAAGTGGTAGTTGTGTAGAGTTGAAATGGAGATAGGAAAGAGATTGAAATGCTTGAGATCTGGTAGAGGTGGTGAATTCATTTCCAATGAGTTCAACATATTCTACAATGATAGAGGAATCAAAATAAAAATATCAACACCTACGACCCCTTCTCAAAATGAAATAGCTAAAAGGAGAAACAAATCAATCATGGATTATGCTAGAACACTGATGATGGACAAGAATGTATCACATAAATATTGGAGAGAAATTTTAAGCACAACAATGTATACTTTGAATAGAGTGCAAGTCAAGAAAGGTACAAAGGTTACACCTTTTGAATTATAGTATGGGTATGCTCCTAATGTAAAGTATTTCAAAGTTTTTGGAAGAAAGTGTTACATACTAGAAGATAATAGAAATGAAAAATATAATGCTAAAAGTGATGAAAGAATATTTCTAGGTTATTCCACTAAGAGAAAAGCTTATAAGTGTTTAAACTCTAATGCTAACAAAGTTATAGAAAGTGAAAATGTGAAAGTTTATGAGAATGTAGAAATGAGTGAAGTTGAATGTAAGATAGAACCTAAAGATTGTAGTATATTCATATATGTAAATTATAGTGCTCCCAAAACTCCATCTTAACTAGTAAAAAAAGCTACAAATCAACAACAAATTAGGAATGTCAAGTTGCAATAGACAGTTGTTGAGCAGAAAATTGTAGGTGTCAAGCAATAGAAATATGATGAGACAAAAGGAACAAAACATCACAAAGAGAGTTTTAAGCATGTAGAACGTGAACCCAAACCTAAATAAGAAAGAGAAAATGAGATTGAAATCATTTTTCAAGATGAACCCATAGAAGAACAAAAAGGAAAATAATTTGTACTCAAAAAATATGTGAGAAGACATCATGGACTTGAGGAAATTATTGGAGATAAAAAAATCTAGTGTTATGACAAGAAAAAGCCTCAGAAGTCATACATGATTACTTTTTGATTTTGAGCCCAAATCTATGAAATATTCTTAGAGAATGAGGATTGGATACAAGCAAAGAAAGAAGAAATTGAGCAGATTCAAAAGATTGAAAAGAAGAAAATAGGGACATTGGTACCTAGACCTAAAGACAAAATTGTTAGTGGAACAAAGTGGGTATTCAAGAAAACGCTAAATGAAAAATGTGAAGTCACAAGAAATAAGGAATAGTATGCAAAGGATATGCACAAGAAGAAGGTATTGACATGGGGATACATTTTCCCCTATTGTAAGACTAAGAGTTAGAACACTACTTGCATATTCTGCTTATGAAGGATTTAAGGTATATTAGATGGATATCAAATTTGCATTTTTGAATGGGGTGCTTGAAGAAGAACAATACATAGAGAAATCAAAAGGTTTTGTAGATCCTAGCAAGAAGAATATAGTGTGCAAGTTGCACAAGGATTTATGGTTTGAAGCAAGCCCTAGAGAATGGTATCAAAGACTGCATAATTTTTTTATGAAGATTGGATTTGCAAGAACAAATGATAATAGTAATTTTTATTTGAAGATTGGTGAAAACAATGAGGTATTGGTGTCTAAATTTTTTATTGATGATATTATGTTTGGAAGCAAGGAAACAGTATGAAAATTATTTGCAGATGAACTGAAAAATAAATTTTAAATGTCAATGTTTAGTGAAATCAAATTCTTTGTTGGATTACAAGTATATCAAATGAAGCAAGGAATTTTCATTACTCAATCCAAGTATATCAAGTAAATTATAAATACTTTTGGAATGGACTATTCAAGACCAGTTAGTACACCTATGGTCATAGGACAGAGGTTATCTAAGAATGATGATTCTACTAATCTGAACCAGACATTATATAGATTAATGATTGGAAAACTACAATATGTTGTTCACAGAAGACCTGATATTGCATTAGTAGTTAGGATAGTTGCAATATTTTCTAAAGTACTAAGGAGAACCACATGATCGTAGTGAAAAGGATACTAAGATATCTAAAAGGAATAGAATACTATGGATTGTATTACAAGAAGAATGATAAGTTTGAACTTAACGTATTTACTGATTTTGATTGGGCAGGAAATGTTGATTATAGGAAGAGCACAAGTGGAGGTGAATTCTTTCTAGGAAAGAGACTAATATCTTGGACAAGAAAGAAGCGAAACTATATTTCTCAATCAACAGTTGAAGATGAATATGTGGTAGGACTAGTAAATTGTTCAAATATCATATGGATCAAGCAATTGTCAAAAGGTATGAAGGAAGAGATCATGGGTCTAGGTGTTATCTATTATGATAACACTAGTGCTATTAACATAACAAAGAATCATGTAATGCACATAAAGTCCAAGCATATTGCTATCAAATTTCATTACTTAAGAGGGCTAGTTCAAGACAAACAAGTCAAATTGGAGTATGCAAACACTAAAGAGAAAATAGTTGATATATTCACTAAAGATTTACCTAAAGATTCTCATGAATATCTTAGAGGTAAACTAGGAATGATTCCCTAAGGCATAGCTACTTAAGCAAAGATGGTACTCTACATCAAATTTGATGATCCAACTATCTTACAAATTGATGTAAACAGTCCTACTTTAGGAGTTTCCTAAGATAGTAATGAGGAAGGACATAATATTGTTTCAACAATACACAGATGATAGATGGAGAATTTGGTATTGAAATGAAGATATCTACATGGAAGAGATGCATAAGTTAAAATGTATTTGAAATTGTTGTTATTGAGAGAGAGATTTTGTGAAGTAGTTACCATAAGTAAGAGGGAGAGATTATACCATGAAGGTAAAAGAAGAAGATCTTTCACAGTAGAGGATATATATCAAAGAGGGACTTTATATCTTATGGAGATATACATGGATGAGAATCAAAATAAAACTAAGGATATTAATGAAGATTTGACATTGTACATATAGAGAGTTAGATCATACATGTTTTGGATTGCATAGTAACTAGTGGTGTTGCCATCAATACCAAAGAGAGAGATTGTTGGAAACTACAATTGGAATAATTATTATGTTGTCATTGATGTCAAACTTTATTGGTAAGACAGTTTCCTATCTATCTGATTGTCATATCTATATGATTGATGAAGAAGATTTGAGAAGTTGGTCGTAAAAAAAGTATCTAGAGGAAAGGTTGAGTCTAGACTACAAATGGACACTTGATTAGTTGGAATTTGACAATATAAAGTGATTGTTTAAATCATGTTTCAAGTGGAGAAGATAGTTACATTAAAGCCTTCAAGAAGTGATAAAAGATTGACCAAATACATAGGCTTGATTGAGAAACAAATAAGAAGATTAAGGAACTTGACATATATGTCTAGTGATGTGAGTGTCAACCAAGCCACAATATGTGTTGAATAGAAATAGTATTGACCAAGTGATAGTATATGTGCCAATAAAGAAATTTAGTAGTGACTGAGTAAACCAGTGATGACAGAATGGTAGAACATATTGTTGGTTGAGGACCAACATTTAACATTTATGATAAATCATAATTTCTAGCTAAAAGTTGATTTCTTGGAATATGGAAAGCATGCTGAAGATAAGGATGGATGACCTAGAACATTTAAATCAAGGAAGATTGTGTTTTATGTTTCTATGCAAGGATTCAAGGAGAAGTTTGGAGAAGTCTCTAGAATAGAAAGAAGAGATGAAATGATGGAAGGATTTGATGAATCTAACCTTAACCTAAGATCCACGATGATGATTAAGTAACAAAATATAAAAATTACCTATTTAAGAAGGTAAAAGGGGTAACTTTTATATAGTTGAAGGTTGGAGCAATTGATGATACTATTGATTGGTGAACTTAAGCAAAATTTTGATATGGGTTGAATGGAGGTGAAGAGTGATTGCTTGAAGGGTTGCCAAGTGAATCAAAGACTGAGATGACAATGAAGGTCAAATAGTGAATCATCTTATGAGTCAAACTGAGATCTATATTTGCAAAGTGAGTTGTACTTGACAGATCAAAACCTATTATTACTTTCTAACCATTGTATCAGTATTTGAAATCCTTTAATCAAGGTTGACCTAATAGTCATATATAAATCCTTTAATCAAGATGACATTCTAATGGAATGTTCTAAAGTCCTCTAACAAGGTCACTTTTAATAGGGTCATTAAAACCTTTAACATGGTCACATTTAACAGTGTGTTTTGTAAAACTTTAATAAGGTTGGCTCCTAATAGAGCTAAGGTTGGCTCCTAATAGAGCTCACTTTAGAAGAATGAAAATATTGGTGACATGTTACTGGTGGTTTTCTCCAAATTGGTTTCCATAATAAATCCTAGTTTCAAACTTGTGTGGATGTTATTTGTGGTGATTTACTATTCATGTTTGCATTTTGCAAGTCTTTTATATTTAGGATAGTGGACTAGTAGTTGATGTTACTAAAAGTTGACTATAGAGACTGAGCTATGGAATGTTACAATCTAAAGTAGTTTAAGTGCTTGTTTATTCAATTGGTACATTTGGACCTTGGATAACTAATTCAACCCCCCCCCCCCCAATTATTCTTAACATTCTGATACAATATAGTGAGGAGATATAGCAAATCAATCATAGTGAGGTGATTAGTTATTAGATAGAAAAGATATGTTGTTAGTATTTTAGTAAAAAATGAAGGATCAAGATACTATCACATTCTAAAAAGAGTATTAAATGAATCTCTTAACAAAGTGGTACTAAAAGACCTATTGTAAATCTCTTAACAGAGTACTCACTTAATTATGAAGTTCGATCCTTTTGTAAAGGTAGACTTAGTTGTCTTGTTAGCTTTTAACAGAGCAAACCCCTCACAAGGTAGATCATTAAAAGAAATCAAATTGTAGCCCTAACAGGTACTTTGTTACTGCAGTAGTGAAGTTTTTTTGGGTGTCATCCCCACCATAGTTTTACCTTCACCTTTGAGGGTTTCTATGTTACCAAATATTGTGTCACATGTGTTGATTATTTGTTTGTCTAATTTTCTCATGTTTTAATATGTTAGATATGATACTATATGTTATTACATGATGTTGCATGATAAAATTCAATGAGGAGTTGGTGAATTAAGTTTAATAAGGTTTATGTTTGAAGTGGTAAAAAATTTTAAGATCTTGATTCACCCCCCATCTCAGCATCTCACTTTCCCATTAGATTTCAACCAATTGGTATCAAAGATCAAATCTCTAAGATAGAATTATAACCACTTGAGAGTCAAAGGTCTTGGAGATGGAAGCCTATAAGCTAGGAAAAGTGATTGAAAATCATAAGCTTTATTTTTACATTGCATTGGAACAAGTTAAGGCTACAAAGAGGAACAATGGAAATCCTTGAAGAGAAGGAAGGAGATGAAAATCCAACAAAATGATACAAAATACCAGGTGTTTTACCTAAATCTAATTACATAAATAGGTAGTCATATTTAGTCTTCTCCTAGGACATTATTGATTAAGTATTTACTATTTAATTAATTAATCATCGTCCCCTAGTTAATTAATTAATCTAATTAACTATAGTCTGATTGATAAAATCAAATGATCACCCAAAATCAATTTATCAATTAAATCCTTATTCCTCTATTAAATTAACTGAATTCTCAAATCTATTTAATTTAATCTCATATCCTCATTTTATTAAATAAATCATTTAATGAAGTATCTAAATCCTAAAAGCCTTCCTAAATCCTATCCTAACCCCTAATTCAACCGCTTCACCCATACTAACCTCACTTACCCCCTAACCCCCCTTCTAAGCTAATCCTAATCCCCCTCCTAAACATGTGCACAACTTTAAGCAAGGGTTAAGACTTCCTAACCCAAGACAAAGTTAGCATCCTCAAAATATCTCTCACATCCTCAAAATATCTCTTCCACCTCACTTGATGACTCTTACATCCCTCTTACAAGTATCACCTCTCTTTTGATGTTAAACAAACACAATCCATGTGCTTTCCTTTGAGTGCATCTTGACCCTCTTTCACCATCTTATCATCTTTGCATCTTGACCATCCATCTCTCTACCCCTTGGCCTATAAATGAAACCCTCTCCCTTCACAAAGATCATCCACTATTTATGCAATGTTATAATGTTATTTTGAGAGCTTGAAGACTACCAAAATACCATCATAATGTTGAAATCCCTCCATACCTCCACTATTTGAAACTCTCATCCATACACACATTTGGTGAAACCCCCCATCCTTTGGAAGCTTGAGCACAACGTGAGCATACATCCCCTCTTATTAGGGAAAAATATACTTCATCAAGGTTTATGCCATGAGGAGCCTACCATTCTTGGTTTGCTTCCTTTCTTGGTGATAACCTTCATCCTATCATAAGTGTTGGCTTGTTTAGTATTGTTAATGCTTTTATTTAATAGTTAGTATTCATGCTGCACTACTAAATTAGATGATACATTTTGGCACGCTCGATGGGACCCCACATTTGGGTCAATCTAATCAGTTTTTGGTTTTTTTTATGATGAATTAACCAAAGTAACCTTGTTTTCTTGTGGGTTTTTGTAGGAAATTTGTTGATCTTTTTGAAAGTAACAGGTCATTCTTTGGAAATTGTGCTCTTAACCATCTAATCATTTTTCATTTTCAGACACTTTAGAAAATCTATTGTTTGTGATCTTAGGACCCTGAAAATGCGATCCCACGATTGTAGGATTGTGGCTATACGTCGGTGAGAATGCAAACCTGTGACCACAAGTTCGCAGGTGATCACCACCCAGCTTTCACTCTTGACCAAAAATTCCTTTTGTATCCTTGCTAAAAATTTTCTATGAGAACGCTAGAACCACTTGCAAGATTGCTAATTATTACTTGCAGGAATGCAACCTCCAACCACTCAAACTATTAAACCAATTTCTAGCATTGACCACTCAAACCCGCCGAAGAATTGACCTGCGAGAATGTTGATAACTCACACTATAGGATTGCTTTCTTGTAGGATCGCTCTGTAACTTTTCAACCCACAACCTAGTTTTTTTGTTGTTTTCGCCAGTATTTTTATCACAATCCCATTGTTCTTGTGCTACGAGATCATTGTTTAAACCCACGGGATCACTCTTTAAACCTGCAGGATTGTTGTTTAAACCTATGGGATCACTCTTTAAACCTACAAGATTGCTATTTAAACCTGTGGGATCACTCTTTAAACCTACGGGGTCACTGTTTAAACCTACAAGATTGCTCTTTTACCTAGGAGATCACCATCCTAAACCCACAGGATCACTGTTATTTTTTTGTTTTAAGTGTATAAATCAAATTTTGACTTTTGGTGGTTATGTAGGATAGGGGTAATTCTAAGCATTTTTACACCTATAAAAACAAACAAAAAAAGTTTTAAAAAAATCCCCATAGTTAAGCTTTGATTTTGGGGATTTTTGTCTGACTAACCAAATTGATTTTTTGTCACATTGCAGATTGGAACATCTTCAAAGCCTAACCATGTTTTTGCAGATTTTTCTTAGAATGAACTTGCATGTTTAAATATGTCTCTCATTGAATGAATGTCACTCAAATCAATCTTGAACGTCATGGACTAAAATCAAGTTTTTAATTGGAATGCATGATTAAAACAACAAACCCAATCTTGAATGCCAAAGATCAAATAATCATTGCTATACCTCACACTTCAAATTTGGGCATAAAACACTTTAACTCAATCTTGAATGCATAAAAATCAATGAACATTGCATGATTTTGAAACACTTCAATGATGCTCAAATTTTTTATGTTGATGAACTTTTGATTTTCATTATGCTAACAACATTGTAAATTTGGAATGAACATTGTATATCATAAACACAAATGTCTTCAATCATAGCTTACAAAATCTAAATCATCAATGGGAAAACAACAAGTGTCTTTTAAACCCAAGATCACTTATGTGGTCTTGTTTTACACATTTAGGAGCCCTGCTTGGGGATTTCATCACCCCTTGGGATGACCTCAACTCTAGCGTTCTGGCAGAGTATAAATATTGGGAGGTGAATCGAAAGACACCTCTCTTGGAAGCATAATCTTGTCACTCTTTGCTAAGCCCCAAAGAACCTTATAGCTTTGGGAAGTGAAGGTGGAGATTTGGGTTATCATCTCCTCCTGACTGAGTGGCATTATTTTCTTTCATCTACAAATTTGGGCCTCATGTACCTTGCCTATATCGAGGACACCCCTAGTTGAGCTTGTATATCTTAGTAATACCTTATAGTTTTATTGATGTGTTTGATGTGCTTAAGTGTTCAAAATCCTCCCCATGTTGCAAAAACAATCAAGACCTTTTGCTAAAGAGATCACTTATACACTATTCACAACGGTTGTTAGCAAGTCCATTCGCAACAACCCTTAGTCTAGTTTGTTCCACTTTATCCCTTGGTAAATCATTTGACCCAAATGAAAGGCATACTTAGCATAGTCACTGCCTCGTCAAAGATTCATCCACAACTTCCAAGCATTGTCATCATAATCACATCCTTCCCTATATCATTCTAGTCTTCCATCAAGTCTTCCTTATCCTGAGATAGCTAAAGTCTTTGTAGTCATTTCCCCACCCTATTTCCATATCCTTTGGAGTCAGTTTTTCCTTTCATCATGAGCTTAATCCAAATCCAAATCTGAGCTTTCCAACTTATCCTAAATCTGCAGTTTCATATCCATTCCATATACATCCTTCATCCCCATCCAACTCATCATTAAAACATAATTTCCCAATCCTATTATGATAAGTTTGGTCATCCCACCTTTTCTCCCACTCCATCCTATTCCAATGATGAGGAAGATCTTGTTGATTATGATGGGTATATTGAAAGCCTTAGAGATATTACTCCCAACATCCTCCCAAATCCAATGATTCCTCCAAAATACTCCATCATTCCTCCAAACATACCCACTAGTACTCCTTATCATACCTTTGACAAGGTACATCCATTATTATCCTCATCCTTACCTCCTCCTTATATTGTGCCCACATATTCCTCTTATGCATCAGTCATATCTCCATCTTCCTCTACCTTTATCTTCTAGTCTCCACCATTCTAGAACAATTCTAGTAGCTACATCCCTAGTCCAAACCCCTTTCCAAATCCTCCAACCAATCCTAGTCATAAAACACATCACCCCAATCCCCTTACCCCTCCTAGTCCAGCACACCCGTCTCCAAGGAATTCTACCAGGAAACCCAAACAAATTCCATCTCCCACCCCCATCACTCCTCTTACATCATCCTAATGCTATCATCCCTATCTCATCCACCCCACTTATTAGACCCCTTCCATCTCCTATCTCCCATCCAAGAAATCCCTCCAAATCAAATCTACATCTCGTCCTCCTAGCACTACCCAAATCTCATGTAATAGACCTAAGGATTCTGTCCCCCATCAAACCATCCCCATTGTAGAACCTCCTCTCCATCAATCTATCTCACTTAATGAAACCATCCATACTTCTCCTATCATACCATCCACTCCCATCCATTCCTATCAAGATCTTGTCCGAAAAGCATGTTGAAATATCCCACGACACAAAAGATGATCCCACCATCCCACTTATTCCTCTACATGACCCACTTTTACCATCCCCTCCATATCTAAATCCTACCATCATACCTACTCCATCTCAAGATCCCTTTCCATCAACCCATCCCTATAAAGATCCCATCCTTCCATCTCCTCTACTTCATGATCATACATCTCCCATAATCCATGATGATAGATCCATAGAAGAAGAACTAACTAGCATATCCAAAGCTTCAACTCCTTTAGCTAGTAATGGACTCACATCTTATGTTCCAAATAATGAACATCATATTAAAGAAGGAAATAAAAAGCTATCTCTAGATGTTGGTATCCCTTCTATCTTTGCATGGTTCCAAGTCCTTCCATCTTCACCCCCAATTTCTCATCCATTTTTTTCTACATCTATTTTGGGCCCTTATCCTACTACTTATCTCCAATCCTTCATTTTGGGTCCATATATCCCTTATCCAAATCCCCCACCCTTTCCATCCATTTTGGGTCCTTATCTACCTAATATGAATCCTTTATCTTCTCCATCTATTTTGGAACCTACTCCTTCCCTGTTTCTATCTATTCTAGGCCCATATTCTTCATTCCTTTTATCCATTTTGGGCAATTATATACATCCATATTCTATCTTATAATCCATCATTCCATCCCCTCAAATCCACAAGCTAGATCATCAAAGGCACTCATCCTTGAATCCCTTCTAATCTTCAACCTCTATCCTTCCATCCATAATCCCTCCATATCTCCCATGCTATTATCCCCATCCCATGGCTAATAGAAGCATATTGGATTCCATAATAAAAAAGCATAAATTCATAAATCCACAAAAATCTAAGTTTTGACATGTCCCTTCTAAAATACATGTTCCAAAAGTGAAACATTTAATCCCAATCAAAGAAAAATTCAAGAGGCCACAAAGGCCCAAGCTGCAAAAGTCAAAAATCATGTGGATACCCAAGACGCTCTTAAAAGAAATGCATCTCAAATAAAAATCCTAATTGGCATCCATTCATGCTACTCAAAAATTCTCATCCATTCATCCTCTATCCAAATCTCCATA
The DNA here is from genome assembly GCA_028749045.1 of Cupressus sempervirens. NCBI lineage: Eukaryota > Viridiplantae > Streptophyta > Pinopsida > Cupressales > Cupressaceae > Cupressus > Cupressus sempervirens. The sequence goes on from CM053784.1 coordinate 203,856,337, forward strand.
CATACATCCTTCATCCCCCCAATCCCCTCTTAGTCCATATGCTTCTTCTCCTAGATTTCCAATCCTCGATCTTCCAACTTTACTGGTAGTCCTTATATTTTTCTTCCTTCATTTTCTCCTTAATGTCATTCAATACTATCTTTCCCGCTACTTCATCACCTTTCAAGGTGTGTGCCAATGATGATCTTTCCACATTCCTCATCCATTTACCCACGAATCTTATGTCTTCCCATCCCTTATCTACCATCTCCCACCCACCATTCAACTCATTTAATCCAATCCTTTTCCATCCATCCTACCAACATCTATGAGTCAAAAAACTAAAAAATCAAAAAAATCAAAAATAAAATTGAAAAAAATAAATAAATTAAATAAAATAATCGTCCATTGGTGAAAACTTGGCAATTCAAGCACCTTGGACAAGTACGATGATGAAAACTTGGCAAATAAGTGTCATGCATAATCCCTTTATCCAAATGCTCTATACACTTGGGGGCACGTTCCATCACCCACCATCCCCATCTCATCCCACCATACCAACCACATCTTATCCATTTCACCTACCATCCTCCTTCGAATCTTGATAAAAATTAAGTCAACCACCAGATACATGCTTTTGGTCATCCTTTTGACATCTATTTCCCATCATTTATCCACCCATTATTTCATCCATATAATTCCTCAATCAACCTCATCCACCCATCCTACTTACCCTCTACCTCATTCAACTTTCCTATCCTAGCTTCCATCTATCTCCCTTATCCTCTTATCCTCCAACCTTCTATCCTATCACATCCCTCATAAAATATCCTCTTGAATAGCATATTATAACTAGGGGCACTATATCCCTTGGAGATCATGTCATGTCCATCCTTCCATCCCCCCGATTCTAGCTCTATTTTCATCTTGTCATCCCCAAACCGGTCATACCATCTCTCCATCTTTCCATTGCCTACTACATCCCTTTTCATTAGTATCTCACTTTAGGCTATCCCCATATACACTAATGTCATCCATTTATATCCTAATGCTTCTAAAATCTACCATCCACTGCACCATACCATGGCACATCCTTTTAGCTCATCCAATCAACTTCTTAATCACTTACCCATCCTTGTTTCCAACCTTGGTCACACCCTAATCATCATCATTGAGATATATCCTTCCCACTCCTTGAGCTTTTCATCCCTCTATCTCCTTGTCCTAACATTTCATCTACTATCACCTCATCTTCCACTTTTTATCCACTATCTTCCCATCCTGAGCTTTTCATCCCCTCTGTCTCCCTATCTTGAGCTTTCCCTCTATCTCCTCATCCTAATATTTTTATCTGCTATCTCTTCATCTTTATCTTTCTCGTCGCTATCCTATCATGTCAAGCTTTTGTACAATAATCCATTGTAAATCCTTTGATATGTCAGTTGTATATTCCTTGTGTGTTAGTCCTTATCTTGGTATCATTGTGTATCTCTCATCTCTTTGTGTTAGTCCATGCTTGATCACAAATTACAATCATCTTGGTTAGGTTCTTTAGTGAATTCTCATATGAGATCCCTTGTCATCAAAATTTTGTCCTCAAAAGTTCTAATTGCTTGACTCATCCTAGTCCTCAATATTACTAATAGATCCTTGTAGGATGTATCCTTCCTCTCATATGATCTTGGTCGGTCAATATCTAGTCCTATCGATCTCTTTGGCAAAAGGTTAACTTTTTCATGGATTCACATTTTCTTTCGATTTATTTTATTTTTAGGATTTCAAGTTTGGTTCTTAAAGCATCTCTTCCACATGATTTGGGTTTTTCCCTCCTCAAGGTCATGATGATCTTTTATATCATGGTGTGCTATGATTGGGGCAATTTGAGAGCAAGGTCTCGGTCAGGTCTTTCATCTTTTCTTTTTTCTACTTGTGAGTCAATCAGATATGATCCTTGCATAGTCCAAACATGTGATCACTTGTGGTTGCATGGTGCACTTGGGAAATATTGTTTGCTTGCAGGTTACCTAGTATCATTTCCACTCTGATTCTTTTAGGATTCATGTGTGATGCTGGGGCAATCCTTGCATGTTTGTTTCGCATCAGTCCCATGTCATATTGGTACAAAGGCCTTGTTGTTCTTAGTAACCCTAGCATATCCCTAATATTTCTATATCAAAATAAGTGCTCAACAATATGGTGATGCTCCCCTTTGGAACACCCCCACGCTCAAGCTTCAAATGGATTCCTTCACATTTCACATCCTCTCCAAGAATCCTATCCAAACATCTCCTCCTACCCAAACATCCCATCCTATCCAAGCATCCCATCCTATCCAAGTATCCCATCCAATCAATCCTACAATCATGATCCAACCAATCTATTAATCATATAGTATCCAATCTCGTATCAATCATGATCATAGCTCCTGTATCAATCATAATCATAGCTCTTTCATCAATCCTAATCATAGCTCCTGCATCAATCATGATCATAGCTCCTGCATCAATCACAGTCATAGCTCCTGCATCAATCACAATCATCGCTCCTACATCAATCATAATCTTAGTCATCACCAATCCTAATCCTAGAATCATAAATCTTCCCAACCTTACCATCTTCTAAATCACTTCCCTAGGCTCAATTTCAAACAACCAATCACCCTCCCCCCTCCCCCTTAACCCATGTTCTTAACCATCGCTTATCCTTGTGCACAAGTTTTTCCTTTGTATCATTCTCCCCTAGTGAGAGTATGTGCTTCCTCAAACCCTCTCTCTTAGCCACTCTCATTCCTCCTACTCACCCTCATTTCTTATACTTTTCAAGAAGTTGTCAAGCCTCACCTTTTTTCCCCGCCACCTTCTTGAGGGGGCATCATGCAGTCCATTCTCTCCTCTTCTACTCAAGATTGGGGCAACCAGTTGCTTCAAAAAGTCTTCTTCACGTCGTTTATATTTTAACTTCTTTGAAATAGTGTTGTTTCAAAACTATGTCAAAGAGGGGTAAAATGTAGACACCTAAATCTAATTACATAAATAGTTAGTCATATTTATTCTTCTCCTAGGACATTATTGATTAAGTATTTGCTATTTAATTAATTAATATTCATCCCCTAGTTAATTAATTAATTTAATTAACTATAGTCCAATTGATAAAATCAAATGATCATCCAAAATCAATTTATCAATTAAATCCCTATTCCTCTATTAAATTAAATGAATTCTCAAATCTATTTAATTTAATCCCATATCCCCATTTTATTAAATAAATCATTTAATTAAGTATCTAAATCCTAAAAGCCCTCCTAAATCCTATTCTAACCCCTAATTCAACCCATTCACTCATACTAACCTCACTTACCCCCTAACCCCCCTTCTAAGCTAATCCTAATCCCCCTCCTAAACATGTGCACAACTTTAAGCAAGGGTTAAGACTTCCTAACCCAAGCCAAAGTTAACATCCTCAAAATATCTCTTCCACCTCACTTGATGACTCTTACATCCCTCTTACAAGTGTCACATCCCTTTTTATGTTAAACAAGCACAATCCATGTGCTTTCTTTTGAGTGCATCTTGACCCTCCTTCACCATCTTATCATCTTTTCATCTTGACCATCCATCTCTCTACCCCTTGGCCTATAAATGAAACCCTCTCCCTTCACAAAGATCATCCACTATTTATGAAATGTTATAATGCTATTTTGGGAGCTTGAAGACTACCAAAATACCATCATAATGTTGAAATCCCTCCATACCTCCATTGTTTGAAACCCTCATCCATACACACATTTGGTAAAACCCCCCATCCTTTGGAAGTTTGAGCACAACATGAGCATACATCCTCTCTTATCAAGGACAAATCCACTTCATCAAGGGTTATGCCATGAGGAGCCTACCATTCTTGGTTTGCTTCCTTTCTTGGTGATAACCTTCATCCTATCATTAGTGTTAGCTTGTTTAGTATTGTTAATGCTTTCATTTAATAGTTAGTATTCATGTTGCACTACTAAATTAGGTGATACACCAGGAAGAAAGCATTGAGGACTTATGTGATAAAGGAAGATCCAGTGAATCTAATGTAACAATAGAAAATCTATTGGAGAAGAACAACATTCTAAATGAAGAAAAACATTGAAGAGAGAACATGAAATGCACTTAGTAAGACTATGTGAAGTCATGGAACAAAAGTAGAAGGCTGAAGAAGATAAGTCAATGGTTAATGAGGATAAGAGGCAAATGGTTATAAGACTTGATGAATGGATCAATGAAGTATAAAGGCTAACACCCAATTAGTTTGACATGGTCAATTAGTTATTAAGTGAAAATCATGAAATTTAAAGGAAGGTGATAGAGATTGTAGACCTAAGATCAAGGAATAATCAATTAAAAAATGAATTAAGAGATGAAAAAAAAATCACTGAAAGAATGAACAAATCTAGAGACACTATGAGACAACTTGATGAATAGTTAAGAGAAAAAAGAAGACCTTATGTTACTACGAGATTAGGCTATACCAAGTTCATATCATCTACTGAGAAAGGTGAATCATCAAAGCATGGAGAGAAAAGGAATGAGAAACCAAAGAACAATAAGCCTACATGTTATCACTGTGGAAAACCAGGTCATACAACAAATGTTTGCAGGAGAAAAATTGATTAGCCCTATCCTAAGCCTAAATTTAATGGTTATTGTTTTAATTGCAACAAGCATGGATATCAAGAATATGAGTGTAGATCAAATATTAATAAGGGGCCAGCTACATCTAGATTTGAAGGTTATTTCTATACATGCTAGAAGTATGGTCAGAAGACACAAGATTATAGATCTAATGCAAAATACAATTGGGAGCCTAATGGACAAGGCAATGCAACTAGGCAAGGTAATGCAATAAATTGGGATTACAATACTTGGGTCACTTATCAATTATCTGGTAAGTATGGACGTATTGCAAAAAAATGTGCAACGATACATCTCAAAGAAAGATTCAAAAAAAACTACAAGAACTTTGGTTCAGTATGCTTTCACTATCAAAAGATCAGCCACCTAAGAAGAGATTGTAGGAATCAAGCACCAACACCCAATGATGAAGTAAACAATGGAAAAGAAAAAGTTAATGTTGAAGAAAAAAGAAGTCAAATAAATCAAACCTGGAAGAAGAAATCTAAAGGAGGCAGTAGTTCAAATCGAGTAGTTGTGATCACCCAACCTAATGGATTAGGTGAATCCAACACCAAAAAAAACATAAAGAGGTATGTATGGAACTATATTTCAAATTTTTAGATAATACATTAGTTCTTAAGATTGTAAGCAGAAAAGTCCAAATTAGCATAAGATTAGATGCATGAGGACACATATGTAGCATGAGGAAGTATTTTTAGTATCAATAGAGTGGATGTGTTTGGATACTAATTTGAAAAGTTAGAAATAAGCCAGTGTTAGTATTGAAGTTCAAAAAATGTTAAGCGGTTGAGTGAATTGTTAAGTGACTGAGTCATTATTTTGGTCAAACTCAATTGAAGGAGTTTTGAAGTGTTATTGTCAAGCATTGTAGTGATGGTTGAGACAGTTATGTTGCACCCACTATGGGTATGGAGCATTAATGTGACCCTAAAATGAAATTTTTGACCTATGTAGTAAATTTTGTCAATCATTTTGGTTGCATTACATTCAAGTTTTCAAGAGCATATAAAGCTTGAGATATTTATATACATTGTTGAACAATTGTGTGGAGATCTATTGCACATTGTCAGTATTGAAAGAAGATTTGTGAGACTTGTATTGAAGCTGAGTGTAGTAGAATTTTGTTGATCGAACCCTAAAGTGATTATGGCATCTAGTTCATTGACAAAAAAGAAGAAGATGGAATCAAAGGTTAGTAACATTCAACTAATTAGAAATGAAGCATGCAAACTACCTAAATTTTAGGCAATCCTAAGAGTACAACAAAGGATGATTCTTCAAGAGCCTTATCTTTGATCCACCCAAGAATTATTTGGATTCATTATGTGAGATCATGCTATATGTGTAAGATTGGAGAGGTCAATGATTTCAAATTGAGGAGCACATATGTGAAGTTGTGTATGGATGGAAAGTTGAAGGAAGAACATAAACACATTCCTAAGAAAGGGTTAACACATGGCCTAAATTTTCCTAGGGTTTTCAAAATGTAATGGACAAAGATTGCGCTTAGTTGAGTTCACAAGATGAAATTGTGGTTGGAAGGAGGACCAGTTGAGATTACCAGGAAGATTATATAGCAAGTCATTGGCTACCCTATCACAGACAAGGTCATAACTATTCAGTATCAAAGTAAGGATTTTATTGAGGCGAATACATTAGTAGTGTGGGACAAGCATGGAATGATAATTTACACCATTGAAGATGTTGAGATTGAGTTTGAAGTAAGGGTTATAGTGCATAAATTATATCAGTCTAGCCAACTAGATATTATACCTTATGTTGTTGCATATGTGGCATGGAAAATTGTAAAGAAAGATCACAATTACAATCTCATCGACTTATAGTTGAGGTAGTTGGCCGAGAATATGGAGTGCATCAAAAAATTGAAGAACAATATGTGTAAATTTTTTCATTGCTTGTTTGTGTTTTCTTTTATGTTTAGAATGCTTTCCTCGCCATTGGCAATGTCTTATGGAGCAAAAAGAAACTAGTAACTCAACAAATCAATGATTTTATTAATCAATTGGGAGATAACTTTAAAATATTTATGGATGGATACTTTGAAGAGTTTAAGTAGAAGATGAAGAATGGGTCAAGGATTCCTAAACCCTAAGTGTATAAGTACTATGACAACATTTTTTTTTTAGTTGACACTAATAGAGCATACATTTAGGCATTTATACCGAGGACCCAATGGTTGAGACCATTGGTGTATGAGATTAACATAGATGAAGCAACTACAACTATTACAACTTTATTGATGAACCTATTGAAAAGGATGTTGAGTCATTCAGTAGCTATGAAACTACTAGAATTAATATCACAGTGTAGATTAATGCACCAAAAATAGAGAGGAAAAGAAAAGGAATGATAGAAAACATGGAGAGAACACTTAGTAAAGGAGTAGAACAAGAACTATGATTTCAAATCACCAAGGGTGAAGGTGAAGATATGTCTAGTGATGAGGAAGAAGGAAATGAAGAAGAAGTGGAAGGAAAAGGTAAAAAGATAGTGCTTGTCAAGCCTTAGGAAAGAAAAATAAAAAAGAAGGTCACCAAGCCAATCCCTACAACACAAATTGTCACAAGAAAAAGGATAAGGGAATATACTACACCAATGGTGGAACCTAAGAAAGGAGTTGCAAAATTAATTAAGCCTACTCAAGGAAGGAAGTTCACAAAGAGGAAGAACACTATAGAAGAATTTGAGCCAAGAAAACCTAGAAAGAAGTAGATGAAAAGGGTTATAATGCCTAAAGATGATGATGAAGATGATGATGAGAGGACTGAGCCAGAAGACACAAGACAATTCAGAATTGTAGTGCATAAGCAACCCCAGACAATTGATGCACTTTGTGAGAATGTCAAGGGGAGTGTAGGTATGGAAGGATTCAAGTATATCAAGTATGATCAATTGGATACCACAGATAAAGAAAAAATTGAAGAGAATGTTCTTGATATGATGGAAAAAATTTAAGTATACATCATTGTAGCCAGATAACTTGATACCTAATTAATTGTATAATAAGATTGATGAAAGATGGAAATATGCATTGAAGACCAAGAGGTAGATAAGACAAGGCACACTTGTAAATCTTATGCCTGAGCTAAGTAGGAAATAAATTTCCAAAGATATGAGTAAGTATAAGAGTGAATTTATTCCTAAGAGAAGAGTATTTTTTTTTTTAAAAATAAAATAGAGAATTTAGTAGAAGAGAGCAAGATTATATGGAAGAAGTGTTAGAAAGTAAAGTCTATCAAGATAACTAATGGGGGGTGAATCAATTATCTAATTAAAATAACTCTTACTGACCTTATTAATTTTAAAACATGTAATCAGCAAGTGCAACAACTACAAAAAGATAACCATACACAATAACACTAGATTTGTTAACTAAGAAAACCCTTGATTAGAGGGAAAACCCTGATGAGTATGGTACCCACAAAATGATGTGCTAATATATAAGTTCCTTTCAAGAGGATGGACCCTGTTAGGAGTCAATAAAATACATTTAGTACATATTAGTCCCTATTAGGAGACTTTGAATCCTTGTCAGGAGATTCCAACCTTGTTAGGAGTTGTGGAAGGCAGAAGGGTCCACTGTCCAAATAGTTTTAGAGGCAAGACCACCAAACTCACTATCCAACTAGCCTTAGTGGTATTCATTTTAGAATAATACTAGAATAATGTCTAGTGATGAGGAAGAAGGAAATGAAGAAGAAGAACTGGAAGGAAAAGGTAACGAGATAGTGGTTTTCAAGCCTTAGGAAAGCAAAAGGAAAAAGGTCACCAAGTCAGTCCCTACAACACAAATTGTCACAAGGAAAAGGACAAGGGCATATACTACACCAATGGTGGAGCCTATGAAAGGAATCGCAAAAGTAATCAAACCTGCTCAAGGAAAGAAGTTCACAAAGAGGAAGAACGCTATAGAAGAAGTTGAGCCAAGCAAACCTACAAAGAAGCACAAGAGAAGGGTTATAATGGATAAAGATTATTATGAAGATGATGATAAAAGGACTGGGTTAGAAGACAATTCAGAATTGCAGTGCAAAAGCCACCCCAGACAATTAATGAACTTTGTGAGAATGTTAGGAGGAGTGCAAGTATGGAAGGATTCAAGTATATCAAGTATGATCAATTAGATAACACAGATAAAGAAAAAATTGAAGAGGATATTCTTGATATGATGGAAAAATTTAAGTATACATCATTGGAGATAGGTAACTTGATACCTAATGAATTGTATAATAAGATTGATGAAATATGGAAATATGCATTGAAGACCAAGAGGCAGATAAGACAAGGCACACTTGCAAATGTTATGCTTAAGCTGAGTAGGAAATATATTTCCAAATCCATGAGTAAGTATAAGAGTGAATTTATTCCTGAGAGAAGATCATTTTTTATTTTAAAAAGTAAAATAGAGAATGTAGTAGAAGAGAGCAAGATTATATGGAAGAAGTGTTAGAAAGTAAATTCCGTTAAGATAACTAAGAGGTGGGTGAATCAATTGTCCAATTAAAATAACTCTTACTAAACTTATTAATTTTGAAACATGTAATCAGCAAGTGCAACAACTACAAAAGGATAACCATACACAATAACACCAGATTTGTTAACTAGGAAAACCCTTGCTTATAGGGAAAACCCTTTTGGGTATGGTACCCACAAAATGATGTGCTAATATATAAGTTCCTTGCAAGAGGATGGACCCTATTAGGAGTCAGTGAAATACATTTAGTACATATCAGTCCCTTTTAGGAGACTTTGAATCCTTGTGAGGAGATTCCAACCCTATTAGGAGTTGTTGCAACCCTGTTAGGAGTTGTGCAAGCTAGAAGGGTCCATTGTCCAAATAGCTTCAGGGGCAAGACCACCAAATTCACTGTCCAACTAGCCTTAGTAGTATTCCTTTCAGAATAATACCAAATGATCAACTATCCACTAGCACTCTCTACCAAATATAATTATTTCACTCTCTCACTATGTCTTTGTTGCACACAAAAATTCTATGATCTCAATACTAGATCCACATGCTCACATCACATAAAATCCCTTAGATCGCTTACTCACTTATAAGTTTTAATCCACATTTACAATTTACAATTACTTGCCACACATTCTTGCATAATCACAAAGAAAACAACTTTCCTTTATATCAAGTCCTCAAACTAATTATTGATTTGTCCTTAAGGCTTTCACAATTTACAATTACAATATCACATTAAGATAATACAATGCACATTACAATACATCTTTTCATAATTACATAACATTTTTAGCTCATAGTCATCACAAATCTTCACACGTGCAACCTCAAACTAAGTATGATCAACCACACCATCATTGTCATGTCTTCTACCTTTTTCTAACTGCACTTAACCAAATTCTATCTCTATTAGGAGATATAATCCAATTACCAAAATTACTTCTCAAGAACTCTCTCAGAACTTTGTTTTCAATAAGTCTCAAATAACTATCACCATTCTTTGACTTCTTATATGCACACTTAAACATGTCATCAAGATACTATATGGAGCACGCCCACCACTATGCATTGTCTCATATGCAATCATTGAACCTCGCGACCTCAATCTTAGTCTATTTTGATTAAGGAAAACAAGATCTAAAGGGCCTTGAAACCCAAGTACAATAGAACAACAATCCAGAGGAGAAACAGGTCACAACCTATAAAAGGTGACCATGGTGGAAACAAAGATAACACAATACAACTCAGCCACAACAACAGGTTTTGAACAGGCACCAAGAACCCCATGGTTAAAAAGATAAGCATTAAGACCCTAACCATGAACCACAACAATGGACAACAAGCCAAAAGAGCCAGGAGAGCAAAAGCTAGATAGGGGCTTAAGATTTCCCAATCAGACCCACCTTTTGACAATGCAAAGACATATCAAAAGCTGGGGTGAAGAACTTGACCTTTTTCTTCTTGACAGTTGTCTAACCATCCTCCACCAAACTAGCAGCCTTCTGCCAAGCAAAGACGTCATCAACGCAACCATCCCCCAAAACCCTCGCAACTCGAGGACCCTGGAGCGGGGCAGATACAACAGCAACAAGAGGAATCATAGGAGAAGAGCTAAAAACTAGGGTAGGAACTAAAGGAGGGGTCTCTGTAGTCGAAGGGGGTGCAGGAGACACCACTAAAGGGGCAACAACAACACCAGTTGGGTCTGCCGCCAAAGGCAAGCAAACATCCCCAATGGGGGGGCCTTCTCAACTGTGTAGTGACCATCTAAAACCCCTTTCCACCAAGAGGGAGACTTCTTCAGTCTGGATAGAACCGAACAACAACGAGCTACAAGGTGTCCAGTTTTGTGACATTTTTGGCATCAGAAGGGGATGCCCTCGTAATCAAGAATTTGAATCCAAGAGCCAAGAGAGGTAACCAGCTGAATCTTTTCAGGGAGTCATTTGGAGATGTCAATCTCCACAAGAATGCGAGCATACGTCGAATGAAACACATTGGATGATGTTGTATCAATCAATAAGAATTCCCCAAGGGCCATTCCCACCACCTCCAAGACAGAATCCAACCAAAGGTGAAGGGGAAGATTCAGCAACCTAACCCATAGCAAAAATTTATTGAAGGACTCAGTCATTGGGTCAAAGTCCATAAACCAAGGTTTGGACATCAAGGGGAACTTCTCCCCCCATGAGAAACCATGGTGCAATATGGCATTTCTATCATCAGTAGAGCCAAACTTCACAATGAAAAAACCTTGAGCTACAGGGTAGATCTGGGCCTCATCAGAAAGAAGGGGCTCCCATTCACGAGAGATCTAGGCATGCAGGTCTGCCAAAGAGGGCCAAAAACCCTTGAACTAGAAGATAGTAGTCGTGGAGGAGTAGTCATCCACATAAGTGGATATCTCATCAAAAATTTCAGGACCAATATCCATCCAGATAGGGTTACACACAGCGACAGAACAGCCTTCTAGAACCCCACAGCGACTGGAGTAGCCTCCTAGATCCTTGAAAGCTTAACCGAGCCAATGTTGGCCTCATAAGTAGCAACATCAGCATAAGATAAAGCTGATCTACCCACACTAGAACGCGATGGAGAAGGGCCATTGATACTAGGCCCAAAGGTTGCGGATGAGGAAACAGCCCTAGCTAGGGCATCACAAAGGATCAAAGCCGAAGCAGATGGTGCAACCGTGGATTGCCCAACAGCCCCCACACATACAGGCAAGCCCTTCCCCAACATCGGCGTGGACATGGGAGGCACAGAGGAAAGCACAGTAGGGATCGCAGTAGGCCTAGATATCTCAGTCTGTTGCTTTGTCAATATTCATAGAATAACCATTATGTTGACATCAATGATAAACATTTCTATGAATACAACATATAACCATACTAACAATATCCCAAATGCTCCAACAATGCTAGGATACTCCCTCATAGGAATATCATCAACATTCATGCTAACAAGAAGATCAATGGACTAATGATTGATGATGAGAACAAGGATGAGAATGAGCAAGATAAGCTTGAGAATATTGAGTTGGATAACACATAAGATATCAATGATGATCCAACAGATATGGTTCAACAGGGTGAAGGACAACCTGACACAATTACAATTGAGGATGAGCCAGAAGTCAACCCAGTTAAAGATGTGATAGATGGAGACAATGTCAAGGGTGAACTAGAAAAGAAGAGTATGTTTACCAAGATAGAGAAGAAGGAGGAAGCTTCATCATCAAATTTAGCACATGATATTTTGTTGAATCCAAACCTTGTGTTAGATCAAGTGAAGGATTATCCTAAGATTGATAGAAATGTGAGCACACAATAGGTAGACTCAAAACCTATTATTTGTATTGTTTCATTACGTCTATATGTCAGTCAAGGTGATATAAATGAGAGTCAAGCAGAGTAGCAAAGTCAATCAGCTAATGGACGTGAGAGCACACAAGTGCTTGAATAGAAAGATGATGCCACAAAGGGAAATACCAATGTTGATACATAAGGTGAGAAGAATGAGAGTAAAGAAGACACAGTAGATCATTCTATTATTGATGAAAGACAAATCGCCTCAAGACCTTTGCAAGAGGGAGAAAATGAGGCAAGACAACAAAGTTCAACTAGTAATCTCAAAACTAGTTTTGTTAAGGAGAAGAAACATGAATATGAACAATAAGAGAGAAAGCTAGAGGAGATTAAAAGAAATGAAAATCCTCAAAAGGTCGAATAAACAAAAGAGGTACTACAAAGGCTAAATCTAGAAGTTCCTACACAAGACCATCAAATAGTGTTGAGCTCCAACATACTAGATTCTAAAGGAAAGCGATTGTAGGAGAAGATGAAGTATTCCCCATAAACCATGAAGGGTAAACCTATTACTATTGATGAAGAGATTGTGATCCCTAACTGGGACACATCTGTTGGAAATATAGATGAAGTAATTGAGAGGGGAGGGGTGAATCAGTTACCACAAAAACAATTCCAAAAATCTCTTAGATGTCTATAAAACTTAGTTACTACTGATACTCGGTAGGTTAACTAGTTACTACTCATCTAGCATTCATTGTTATTAATGTGCATGCAAAGGTTAAATAAATGAACACAAGAGACACCAGATTTAATGTGGAAACCCAATATGGGAAAAACCACCAAGTAACTAGTCATCGATTTTCACTCTTCTGAAGTGAGCCCTGTTAGGAGCCAACCCTGTTAAAGGTTACAATACACACTGTTAGGTGTGACCTTGTTAGAGGATTTAATCACCCTATTAGGAGTGGCCTAGTTAGAGGTCTTTAGAACAATTCAATTGAACTGTCACCTTGTTAGAAGATTTACAAAATGGTTGTTAAACCAACTCTGTTAAGAGATTCTAGATTCATTGTTACAATGATTAGAAAGCAACAATGAGGTGACCTGAATGATATGCAACTTATCTTTTGCTGATTACAGATCTCTGTTCTGCTTTACTAGATCCTTACTGGTCGAATACAACTTTGCAACTCCTCCAAGATATCTAATCCTTCATCAGAATTCGCTCAATATTCACTTATTCCATCCTCATCCATATACTCACACACACACTCATACTCACACTTTAATTCACAACTTGAACATCTAAATATATACCTTTTAGATTATCAAGTTGGCTCAAATATAACTTACAACAACTAAAAAAATCATTGCATCAGTCGGCTGCATGAAACAATTGAACTTAATATCAAAATAATAAAATCCTTCGCTGGCCGACCCAGCTCAGTAACCACTACTCTGGAATGGTTTTCTAGTGTTAACCGAGTGAAGCTCGGTAAACACTGCAAACCCTACAAAAATCCTTTGGAGACCGAGTGAACTCGATTAGCACTGACCTTCCTTTGCTAACCTTGTGAGCTCGGTAGAAGCTAACTCTCTGCCGCATTTCCTTTGATAACCGAGTGAGCTCGGTAGACATTAGCTTTTCTTCTTTAACCATGGGATCTCGGTTAACACTAACTTTCTGCTACAAAATCCTTTAATGCCTGAGTGAGCTCAGTAAACATTAACTTTTTTTCGTTAACCTTGGGAGCTCGGTTAACACTAACTTTCTGCTACAAAATCCTTTGATGCTCGAGTGAGCTCGGTAAACATTAACTTTTCTTCGTTAACCTTGGGAGCTCGGTTAACACTAACTTTCTGCTACAAAATCCTTTGATGCTTGAGTGAGCTCGGTAAGAATTGAATTTACTGAGTAATGTTCAGGAACGCTCGATAATGCTCAGTAGACACTGTAAATTGTTTTATTAATCATCTGAACTTGGTAGACTCTGTTTGATGATTGATATGACATTTGTGTAACATCAAAGACAATACATAATTAACAATTGTATCCAACAATCTCCCTCTTTGGCATTGATGGCAACACAACATGTCATAGCAGAATGAAATTTGAAAACAAGTCTAACAAGTCTTTTTCTGTTTAGAACAATTTTCTATATTAGATAACAAACTCTCCCTCTTTCAGTAATCTCCCTCTGTGAAATAATTCTATAGAAAACTCTTCTTCTCAAACAAATTTCAGAGAGATATGACAGTAAAAATCTCTCTCTTTGACAACACATGCCAAAGACAACACAAGTCAAATGGATTGTAATGTACCTTTAGTACTGATTCATATGCAATATTACCTAATTATGCTACATCAACTGATAGTTCTTCAACTTGGTATGTATCGATGTATCACTAAAATTTAATTTTAGTGAACTTCAGATAGGGGAGTGATCCCTAACTTACCTCTTAGATACAAGAATGCATCCTTAGGTAATGGCTTTGTGAATATGTTAGCAATTTGTTCCTTTGTATGAACATATTCCAATCTGATCTCCTTATCTTGCACCAATTCTCTAACAAAATGATATTTTATTGCAATGTGCTTAGTTTTGGAATGCATCACTGGATTCTTAGATATGTTGATTGCACTTGTATTATCACAGAACATAACAACTGGTTCTTTGATTTCCACCTTCATTCCTTCTAGCAACTGTTTAAACCAAACAATATTAGAATAGTTTACTGTAGCAACAACATACTCTACCTCTGTTGTAGATTGAGATGTACAATTCTGATTTTTGCTTGTCCAAGAAACCAACCTCTTTCCAAGAAAGAATGCTCCTCCACTTGTACTTTTTCTGTCATCAAGGTTTCCTGCCCAATCAGCATCAGTAAACACTTTCAAATCTAGATTACCTCCAAATTTGTACCATAAACCATAATCTTCAGTTCCCTTCAAATATCTCATTATTCTTTTGATTACCATCATGTGATTTTCTCTTGATTTTGCTGAAAATCTTGCTACAATACCAACTGCAAGGGCAATATCTGGCCTAGTATGAACTACATACTGCAACTTTCCAATCATAGATCTATACAATGTTTGATCTACTTCTTTTGATTCATCTTCCTTGGTAATTTTTAATCCAGTACACATAGGAGTCCCAACTGGTTTGCAATCTTCCATACCAAGCTTTTTCAATATCTCCTTGATGTATTTTGATTGAGTGATGTAGATACCATTTTTATTCTGATGAATTTGAAGACCAACAAAGAATTTGATCTCTCCAAACATAGACATTTCAAATTCCTTATTCATTTGTTCTGAAAATTCTTTGCAAAGATCATCATTTCCTATGAAAATAGTATCATCTACAAATATTTCTGCCAAGACAATCTTATTATCTAGTCCTTCCTTTATATACAAGCTACTGTTATTATTAGTGCTTTGAAAACCAATCTGAATAAGATAGTTATGCAATCTTTCATACCATGCTCTAGGGGCTTGTTTCAGACCATACAATGCCTTGTGTAATTTGCAGACCATGTTCTTCTTATCTAGATCAACAAAACCTTCAGGTTGTTCAATGTAAACCTCTTCATCCAGTATACTGTTGAGGAATGCTGACTTGACATCTATCTGATAAACATTGAATCCTTTGTGAGCAGCGTATGCTAGCAAAGTTCTAACTCCTTCCAATCTTGCAACAGGAGAAAAAGTTTCTCCATAGTCTATTCCTTCTTCTTGAGCATATCCTTTGCATACTAGTCTAGCTTTTTTTCTTGATACCTTACCATCTTCATTCAACTTGTTTCTGAATACCCACTTAGTTCCAATCACATTTTTATCTTTAGGCCTAACTACAAGAGTCCATGTCTTGTTTTTCTCTATCTGCTCTATTTCTTCATTCATAGCCTCAATCCAACTATCATTTCCCAATGCATCATTGATATTTCTAAGTTCAAAATCAGCAAGTAAACAAGTATCTTTCAACTTACTTCTTGTCATGGTTCTTTTAGATTTGTCTCCAATGATCTGATCTGCTAAATGATGTCTCCTGACATATTTTGCTAATATAGGTTCCTTGCCTCTTAAAATAATTTCATTTTTATCCTCTTGTACTTCAACTTCAGGTTCTGGCTATTTTGGCTCAGTAGATATTGGCTCGGGTCCTTTAGACTCGGTAGACACTTGCTCGGTAGCATCTGAATGTAACTCGGGTTGTTGTAGCTCAGTTTGAACTTCCTGTAACTCGGTTACTAATGACTCAGGAGTAGAAGATTCCTGATTGACAACACTATATCCAGTTCAGTGAAAAAAACCTTCTATAATCTTATGGTTCCCTTTTGCTTTCTTTTTCAATCCTTTCTGCAAACTCATCAACTTTCACATGTGCACTTTCTATGACTTTGTAAGTAGACAAGTTCAAACATCTATATGCTTTACTTTTGCAAGAGTATCCCAAAAATATTCCTTCATCACCGTTTACATCAAATTTGTCTTTTCTAGATTCTTTCAAAATGTAACATTTAATTCCAAATACTTTTAGATAACTTACATTAGGTTTATAGCCATACCATAGCTCATAGGGAGTTTTGAATGAGTCCTTTTTAAGTTGTACTAGGTTCAAGGTATGAACTGCAGTGCTGATAGCTTCCTTCTAGTGTTTAATAGCAATGTTATTTTCAATCATTAAGGTTCTTGCACAATCCATGACAGATCTGTTCCTCCTTTTAGCTATTCCATTTTGTTCAGGAGTTCCAGGGGCTGATACCTGTCTTTTGATTCCTCTTTCAATGCAAAAATTATTGAACTCATGTGAAATGAATTATCCACCTCTGTTTGATCTCAAGCATTTCAACCTTTTTCCTGTTTCCTTTTCTACTCTGGCCAAATACCATTTGAATTTCTCAAATGCTTTTGATTTGTTCCTTAGATACATGACAGTCATCATTCTTGAGTAATCATCAACAAAAAGAATGAAGAACTTTTTTTTAGTATAGCTTTCAATTCCAATGGGTCCACATAAATCAGTATGTGCAATTTCTAATATATCTTATGACTGATAGTTTTTACTTGTAAAACTAGTCTTTCCCATTTTACCAATCTGACAATTCTTGAATAGACCGACCTCAGGTTTCTTTATATTAGGAATGCCTCTTACTTTCTTGAATTTTCTTATCTTCATCAAGTTATCAAAATTTACATGACACAACCTTTTATGCCATAACCAACTTTCTTCAACTTGAGCAATAAAACATGAACATTCATTAAGTTCAAGATAAAATAAGTTACCTTTTGTTTGAGTGCCTGATCCAATCAATTTTCCTTTGCCATCCAGCAGTCTTGATTTTCCATGCATGAATTCTACTTTGAATCCACTATTGAGTAGCTGTGTCACACTCAACAAATTATGCTTTAGTTCTTCTACCCAATAGGCATTATCACACATAAGTTCTTTGATTAGAGAGATTCTTCCTCTTCCTTTTATACAACAAGGTTCATTGTTACCAAATCTTACACTGCCACCATCATAGTCTTCAAAGTAGTCAAACTTAGTTTTATCACCAGTCATGTGATGAGAACAACCACTATCTATGATCCATGTATCATTTTTTCTCATATGAGAAATGAGTGTCATTTCCTCATCATTATCAGACTCATCTTTCACAATAATGTAGACAATTTCATCTTCTTCTTCATCATTAGAATCATTAAAATTTTTAGCCATAAAACATGTTTTCTTACCTTTATCCTTCAATGATTTGAAGTCTTTCTTGCCATTGTACTTGTAGCCTTTCTTCTCATCTTTGTTCTTCTTGTTTGGGCACCTAGCAGCAATATGACCAACTTCTTCACATGAAAAACAGATTAGAGAAACTTTACCTTTATATTTTCCTCTGCCTCTAGAATATTTCCTTGCTAGTATGGCTTCAATCACTTCAAGATCATTGTCTAAACTTTGGTCTGATTCATCTTCACTTCCTGACTGAGATTCCTTTTTCTTTTTACTTTTCTCCTTGAGTGAAAGCTTGGCTTTAAATACTGATTCAACATTTTTGGAAGCTGAAACATAGTTGTCAAAGTTGTCTAGTTCAAATGTAGTTAATCTTTCAACTATGGCCTCTAGATTTATCTTGTTATTTGCTTCACATCTTCTTTCTTGAATTGCAGAAACTCTGATTGCATAAATGGGAAGTAGAGTTCTAAGAAATTTACTTATAACTATCTCTTCCTTGATATCTCCTCCAGATGCTTTGATTGCACTGACACATGCTTTGACTCTTTCAACATATTTTGCAATGTTTTCATGCTCTCTCATCCTCATCTGATCATATTGTCCTCTCAAACTTTTTGTTTTGGCTCTTCTTACATTATCATCTCCTCTATAGATTTCTTTCAGCTTTTCCCACATTTCAAAGGCAGATTGTAGTCCTTGATGTCATCAAATTCTTCATAACTCAAAGCAGATGCTATATCTATCATCATAATGTTGTGGGTTTTCTTTTCAGCAATATCATTGACAGATAGTGTACCAGATGGTTCTGCATATTTTTCATCAAGGTATTTAGTCATGTATCTCCAATAGAAGCTAGATGAAGTCTCATCAACCCTTGCCATGCTGAGACGTTGTCTCTGTTAAGTCTTGGAATTTCCCTCTTATAAGACATCCTGATCTTTGGCTTAGATCCTTGAAATCTTGTCCTATAAGCACCAATTGTTGGAAATATAGATGAAGTAACTGAGAGGGGAGGGGTGAATCAGTTACCACAAAAATAATTTCAAAAATCTCTTAGATGTCTATAATACTTTGTTACTGTTGATACTCAGTAAATAGTGCAGGAATACTGTAACTCGGTAGGTTAACTAGTTACTACTCATCTAGCATTCATTATTATTAATGTCTATGCAAAGGTTAAATAATGAACACAAGAGACACAAGATTTAACATGGAAACTCAATATGGGAAAAACCACCAAGTAACTAGTCACCAATTTTTACTCTTCTAAAGTGAGCCCTGTTAGGAGCCATCCCTGTTAAAGGTTACAATACACACTGTTAGGTGTGACCTTGTTAGAGGATTTAATCACCCTATTAGGAGTGGCCTGGTTAGAGGTCTTTAGAACAATTCAACTAAACTATCACCTTGTTAGAGGATTTACAAAATGGCTATTAAATCAACTCTGTTAAGAGATTCTAGATTCACTGTTACAATGATTAGAAAGCAACAATGAGGTGACCTAAATGATATGCAACTTATCTTTTGCTGATTACAGATCTTTGTTCTTCTTTACTAGATCCTTACTGATCGAATACAACTTTGCAGCTCCTCCAAGATATCTAATCCTTCATCAGAATTCGCTCAATATTCGCTTATTCCATCCTCATCCATATACTCACACACACACTCATACTCACACTTTAATTCACAACTTGAACATCTAAATATATACCTTTTAGATTATCAAGTTGGCTCAAATATAACTTACAACAACTGAAAAAATCATTGCATCAGTCGGCTGCATGAAACAATTGAACTTAATATCAAAATAATAAAATCCTTCGCTGGTCGACCCAGCTCGATAACCACTACTCCAGAATGGTTTTCTAGTGTTAACCAAGTGAAGCTCGGTGAACACTACAAACCTTACAAAAATCCTTTGGAGACCAAGTGAACTCGGTTAGCACTGACCTTCCTTTGCTAACTTTGTGAGCTCGGTAGAAGCTAACTCTCTGCCACATTTTCTTTGATAACCGAGTGAGCTCGGTAGACATTAGCTTTTCTTTATTAACCTTGGGAGCTCGGTTAACACTAACTTTCTGTTACAAAAACCTTTGATGCCCGAGTGAGCTTGGTAAACATTAACTTTTCTTCATTAACCTTGGGAGCTCGGTTAACACTAACTTTCTGCTACAAAATCCTTTGATGCCCAAGTGAGCTCGGTAAACATTAACTTTTCTTTGTTAACCTTGGGAGCTCGATTAACACTAACTTTCTACTACAAAATCCTTTGATGCCCGAGTGAGTTTGGTAAGAACTGACTTTACTGAGTGATGTTCAGGAATGTTCAGTAATGCTTAGTAGACACTGTAAATTGCTTTGTTGATCATCTAAGCTCGGTAGACTCTGTTTGATGACTGATATGACATTTGTGTAACATCAAAGACAATACACAATTAACAATTGTATCCAACAACATCTAAATTGAGTGTTGATAAAATGAGTACACTATGTGACTTGCTAGATAGGAAGGCAAAGAAATAGGAGATGACAAAAGAACATCAACAAAGACAAATATTATATGACATCAAAGATATATTTCTTGATACTGTTGTTGATAATTTAGATGAGAAGTCCCCCATAATAAAATAGTTGATCAAAATTGTGGAGAAACTTAATGACCCAGACATTAATATTCAAGAAAAATTCATGCAGTGGTGAAAAAGGAAGTTTGAGAGATCAAATTATTGGAGAAGGTTGCAACTAACATTGCAGTTAATAAGATTGATCTCCCGACTCTAGTTACTAATTTGGACCAGTTTGTAAACAATGTAAACACATTATTTGCTAAAATATCAAATGTCCCTGCATTTACCAAATAAATAAGGGAGAAGATGGATAAGATTGATGTAGACCTACTAAAGAATGGATCAAATTTGAACTTGGACCCCAGTTCTAGTTTAGTATATTTCTTAAAGATCATTTTTTTTGCAAGGGAAGTAGTCAAAGTTATTGCATTAGGAATGCAACATCAAAAATGAGGTCACTTCCATACTAGCCTTGCTATTACCTCGTTTAGAGGTGATGAAAAGGCACTTATAGGTTGCTAAGGACCTTATACAAAGTTAGCAATTGTCTATGGCAAATAACATGGTGAATCTCGTAGCTAGATTGGAGATTGAGAGACAAATTCTTGAGAAACTCAAGAGAAATTGGAACAAAATAATGGCTATTGTCATGAGATTGCACCGCCCATTTTTTAATAAGTTTGGTATAATCCCCAGTCCACAATTGAATGTCACTACTTGACATAAATGAAAAAAACAAGGGGGAAATAAGTATGATCACGTATCAAGGGGGAAATGAACGAAGATTTTGAAAGAGGGAAATTGAGTAATAAGAAAATAGAGTCTACGAAAAGATTTTTGGGAAAGATTTTGAAAATGTAAGTCACAACATACTATATGATGAGTGAGCCGCAGGTTTGGAGTATACACTAAGGGGTAGTAAATGTTTTCAAATTTTTTTGTTGTATGAGATTTTTTTTATCATGATAAGTGTTTTTTCCACTAATGGCAAAGGGGGGAGATTGTTGACCCGAAAGGAAACCTTAGTATTGTCTATTAGTGCAAAACACTTAGTCATTCACAAGGAAGAGTTGGTCGGTCTAAAATGCAATTGATTCACGATAAAAGTTGAGCTATAAAGTGTAGAAGTGCACAAGTTCAGTTTGTGCTGAGTAGAGTATAGTCACCGAGTAGTTAGTAGTTGCCGAGCTATCTAGAAGGCAACACATTATATAAGCCAAGTATTATATAAGCTAAGTAGTTCATACATAAAACAGTTCAATTTGAGTGTCAGGAAGGTATAAGTGTCAAGTTACACAGTTTGAGCATATGAGTTTGGAATGGCACAAAACCTTAGGTAAACCATTTTGCTGAGCATGAATCGTGTTTCTAAGTTCGAGGAGCTAATCAAGGATGTAATTACACACATGATTACGCATCATTAATCCCCATGCAATGTGATGGATCAATCAGAAAAATGGAAAGGTCAAGCAACAAAAAGGATGAATGTGGATTGTTGATTACGATCTAGAAGCTTTGAAAGATGGCTATAAAAGAAGGGTTTCAAGACATGAAATATTGTTGCGAGTTAGAGGAATGTGTGTAGGAAAAGCTAAAGGATAATCAACAAGTTGTGAAGGAGTAAGGCAATTGAGAAGTGTCGTGAGGAGATATTGCAGATCAGTCACAATGAGGTGATTAGTTATTGGATAGAGAAAATTTGTTATTAACATTTTAGTGCAAACCTAAGGATCAAGATACTATTAAACATTCTAACAAGTGTATCAGGTGAATCTCTTAATAGAGTGGTCCTAAAAAGCCTATTGTAAATCTCTTAAAAGAGTGCTCACTTAATTGTGAAGTGAAGTCCTTTTGTAAAGGCAGACTTAACAGTCTTATTAGCTTTTAAAAGAGAAGACCCCTCACAGGGTAGATCATTAGAAGTGATCAAATTGTAGCTCTAACAAACACTTTGTTACCGTAGTAATTTAAGATTTTGTGGGTGTCATCCCCATCGCAGTTTTACCTTCACCTTGGAGGGTTAATTTTGCATTACTAAATATTGTGTCATGTGTTGATTACTTGTTTATGTGATTTACTCATGTTGTTAGATGTTAGATCTGATATTACATGTTATTACATGATGTTGCATGATTAAAGTCAATGAGGATTTGGTGAATTAAATTTAATAAAGTTTATGTTTGACGCGGTGAAAAAATTGAGAATATAAACACATGGACAAGTTTCAAATTATATTTTCCAAAGGCTCTACTATAATTAGCATTGACATTACAATCCACCTAAGATTTATTTCAACTTTCGATCTATGTGTCTCTTCATCAATGTGTTTTTTTCTTCTATCAAGTATTCCATCCATAACAACTAAGGCCAGTGTCTGTATTATTTGATACAAACTTGGTAGCTTTTGAAATATATAGATATATATCATTTTATGTTCATCTCCTAATATTTGTTTCTCCTCCACGTCTTTATGACCAGTTCCATAATATTAAAACGACTTTGTAATCCCCACACCTATCACTATACATTTGCACCATGCCCTTGTAGTTTATAATTTATCTGTTATTTATACATACGTTTGTTCTCATGTTTTGGTCGGTCCAGAGCTAAACAACAACAACACGACTCACCATGTTCTCGTGTTTTAACCCGAGGTTTGGTCATGTTGCTTCAGGAAATTGCATGGACTGCTGACACAAACTTTAACTAGCTACAAGTGGTATTTCTGCCCCATAGAGTGTATATTTTAACATTAATGACAATTGTAGTTAGAAGCCAATGACTATTCGAAATCACACAGTAAAATATTTATCATATGTACAACTACTCCAAATGATAAAATAACAAATTTGGGGCAGAATATGTCCGTCATAAATAATAATAACGAGAGTGAATAGTTTTTTCTTAAAATGAGAAATCACCATACGCTTATTTTTATGAGGATCGAAATTTTATATCACGGAAAATGAATAGATTTTTCTTCAAATGATTCCAATTTCCTGTTACATTGTATGTTCCCAATTGGACTCCGTAAAAGCTATTGGATTGAGGTACTTCCAGGTAACGCCCTTTGGAATTTCTTGACTAAATATATTTTTCTTTTTCCTATTTCCCTAACACTTTGTTGGACTTCGCATATGGAGCTCTCCCATGCAGGTTCTCGGTATATTTTGGGTGTTGCATAAGACAAAAGTTCTAGTAGAGCTTAATCTAATTTCAGATATCTAGAATTCTTAATCTGTATGTTAAGATTTGTCTATTTTTTCCATGAAATTTTATAGGTGAGTGAAACTTAAAGCTAACTTTTTGGCTTTTCCGCATTTACACAATTCTATAGTACTCGAGGTGGTCCAAAAGTACCATTTTAGAATTTCCCCCAGAACCCATTATGTTGTCAATGTCTATGCCGACATCAAATCAATTTTTTATTGTTTTTAAAAATTCAATTAAAAAATATTTTAAAACTGTATCTTAAATTAAAATTTATTTTAAAATTGTTGTTTTGATGCATAGATAGGGCCCATTATGTTCACCCCCTAATAGTCGTGCGTGAAAAAATAGTACTTTTTGCACAAATGGACCAATCAGGACCCAAAAAAGCTATAAAATGATCAACTATTAGTACATGTGTGATCGACTATTAGTACATGTGCTATCATTTTTTAGATTTTTTTATGAGAAGTATTTAGGGGGATCTATAATGGTAGATGTGGCAGTCATTGGAACATGGGCAACTACGTCATCTTCCCTCGTCCTTGCCTATCATTTAAAGAAAACACACTTAGACAGGGGAAACAAACCAATTGTCGCACATGTACGCAATGCCACCACGTTAACATTACTAATTGGTCCATTTGTGCAAAAAGTACTATAATGACTATTGGGGGGTCTTAGTGGTGGGTATTAAGTGAATGCACTTTGCACTCTACGAGTTCTACAAAGAGCTTCGTAAATGTGAGAAATACAAAAGGTTAGCTTTAATCTCTTCACTCATCTATGGAGGTTCATTGAAAAAAATGGCAAATTTTGACATATGGATTAAGAACTGTAGGTGTATGAAGTTAGCCTAGACAACTAAGAGGTTGTTTCCCCTAATGCATTTTACAATAGGTTGTAAGCGAAATATTGTATGAAGCTTATCTAATGACCAAACATTATTTTAGACTTGTGATGTCCAATTAAATTGTGGGCTATTTTGAATTGCTAATAGTATACATTATTTTAGTGAAAAGCATGTACTATGTTTTTCATTTAGTTTAAATAAATTTATAATATTAGTTTAAACTAATTTATTTGAATTATATATATTAGTTTTCTTTTATGTTAAGATAAGTTTTATAGTTAAAAATTCTATAAAAATTCTATTTTAAAAAAATTAACATTTTTATTTCACATTTTTTAAAACATTTTTGCACAAGGTTCCATATATGTTTCAACTCTACCCATCATTATTTTGATTTTATATAATTACTCAAGAATTTTTTTTCTTTTACATAATCACCCATAGAAAACTACCAAGACTAATAGAAAAACTATAAACAAGAATTTTAAAAAATTTAAAAATTGATCCATTTGGTTTATACTTTTTTGTTTATCAAACTTTTCACCATTTAAAGCTATAAACTATAAATAATAATAAAATGAATTTAAAAAGGCTACTTGAGCTTAATAATTAATTATAACACTTAATAATAGTTATAATTTAATCTTGGCTTCAACATCTTACTAATAATTGATCACACATATACTAATAGTTGATCATTTTTTTAATTTTCTTGGTTGTTGATTGGTCGATTTGTGCAAAAAACACTTTTTTTTGGGTGAGCAACTATTGGGGGATCTTAGTGGTGAGTTTTTGGAAAACATTTTTAAATGGCTCTTTTAGACCACCTTGCGCTCTATGAATCCAATGGAGAGTTTTATAAATGCAAGAAAGCCAAAAGGTTAGTTTTAAGCTCTTCACTCACCTACAAAGGTTCACTGAAATGTATGAATTAGGAACTGTATTTGTGTGAAGTTATCATGGGTAGCTACTCGGTTGTTACCCCTACCTGTAGTTGGCTATGTTTATTAATCGTCCCTTTCTCTTCTTATCATGTGCACATTGAAGTGCTAACGTGGACAGACAAAGCAATGTAATAAGTAAATTTATGTACTTCTGACAGTGCAATAAATTAAGTTGTACTTTTATTTTTCATTTTGTTTTAGATTAAGGTAAAAGCAAGTTTTGAAGGGGCCTCAAAACCCGTTACATCTAAGAGAAAGATAAACCATTAAGCACGACCAGGTTAAAAAGAAACCTGAAACCAGCAAAACAACTAAACCAGGTTAAACAGGGACCTGAGACCAACAGATGAGACCAAAAAAAACAACCAAAACAGTACTGGAACCTGGAAGGTCAACAGACTAGAATAGCAACCTAAAAAACCTCCCAGACCAGAAACCAACGAACCAGAAAAGCAACCAGTTCACCAATACAAAAAATCGGTCAACATAAGGAAACAAAGGATTTTCCTTTTGATATGAATTTTCCCTTACCCGACCGAAGGACCCTATCTAAAGGGGGGGCAAAAGAAAAAAAATTCTTCTTCCGCTTAACCGCGATCCAACCGTCCTCAATCTTCGCAGCCTCAGCAACCCACACCTTAGAAGACAAAGACCCGAGGAACCCAGGGGACGTAGAAGCCACACCAACCTCCGTGAGAGAATCAGAAGACGCCTGACCCCTAGGAGGGACATCCGAACCAGGGGAAGAGACCAAAGCATCCACCTCCACCACCGGCTCGAACAGAACGCAATCCTCAGCCACAAAGTCCTTAGAAGCATCCAAGGAAAGATCCACCAAAGCATCCTTCTCAGTCACCGGCACGGATCTAGCCTCAGCCTCAGAATCGTCAGGAGCAACCAAGGAATGTTTCACTGTGTAGTGCTCAGAGGAATTTTTCATTTTGTTTTCAATCACAAAATAGTGATTTTTTCTCAAATTTCAACATTATGCTTGAAGCATGTCAATCAATTGGAAGAGTCTACTAGAAGTATTAGTTCTCTTAATAATAAAGATGGTTCTTTGTGGAGGTCATTTTGACTTGATTTAAAGATTTTTCACTTGCCAAAATTTCCATGAGAAAATTCAAAATTAGCTAAAATTCCCCAACCTTAATTTGAAAGTCCTATGGTAATTTCCATTTGTAACCAAAATCAAGTATTATTTTGGACACTTCATCTGAGAGGAAAATGCATACTTATCACGTCTTGGGGTATTTGAATATTGCTTTATAGGTAAGGGTAATTATTATTTTATAGTTTATTAGTATTAGCTTTTAAAAAATTATAACATTTTATGTATTAATTTGATGTGGAACAAAACTTATGCTTCAGATTTTCAAAGCTCAATTGCTAAGAAAATATAGTTAAGTCTTATATGTTTACTAAGAAAAGAAATAAAGTTCATTTCTTATTGCAACACCAATAAAAGAATGAATGAATATGATCTTAACATGTCCATGAACTAGAAAATAAGTGACGCAAAGCATCAAAGTTCATGTCAATGGTGCAACACATTTAGATCTTCAAAAATGTGTAGGGCATTGTAATTTGAGCCAAAAAAATTGTAAGCGCTTAGACTTCGGTCCTATAGAGAGGGCTTCTTAGAAATATGTCATTTAAACAAGTTGTGCATGCACTATTATTGAAATTATTCTTTGTAGTTGGATTGTGATAAAAATCTATTAAAATATAAAATCAACCAAAAAAATTTGAAGATGGGAGAAAGAATAACCACTAATTTGAAATTAAGTTGATATTTATAAAAATGCACAAGTCAAAATAAAGTTAATAGAAAAAATATATATAATTAACCCATTGTAAAAAGTTGTTACACAAGCTTGGAATTCACTCATCCCACCCTTGGTGGAAAGATTGGAAGTGGTACCTGTTGTCACTTAGGTTTGCACCCTTGTCCAAAGCCTATGCATGAGGACAACCTAGTGAAACATGGAAACAACCTCCAAGCTATGGGACTTGAACTATGAGGTTGAGTCTCCGGAGAAGGTTGGCTTCCTCTTACTATCAGGATGCACCTAGCTACTCTTGAAAGGGAAAAGGGAGAAGGAGAGCATGAAAGCAAATCTGCCTAATCTAATCTAAAGAGGTGATGCACCAAAATAGCGTGTTCAAACCAAACTCTGCCCATATATGCACTATTGAACTAGAATGAAACTAAGGATATACACATTCAGACTTGCTTTAATCAAATAATCACACCCAGATCAGAAGACCAAGATGAATAACACTAGGAAAGGGATATTCACTTATATTATCATTCATGGATCCATGGAGATATAGTCATGTAGATTACTAATTTCCACAAAACATCAGTGAGAGGCAAGAATTCTTACACTTTCATACCAATGACTGAAGGAGATAAGGCAGAATTCATGCAATTCATAGGCAAGGGGAATTTCACACTAGAGTTGTAGAGCGACAGCAAAGAACAACAGAGAATGTTTCGACCTTTTCAAAATTCACAAAAATTGCCTTTATAGTTCAGGCATAGCTGGGATGTCCTCCAACTAAAGTTACTCCTCAACTACTGCATTGAAGTCCTACAGAGAACAATCATGGGGAAAATTTGATCATGGATACGGATCTAGGGAAATGATATCTGATCTTCTATGTCAAATAATGTCTCGAGAAGACAGAAATGGCGCCATAATTGTGCTCTGACCAGGTAGATGGATTACTAGAGGCGGTGGAGTGCTCCCCTTTGTCTCGCGTTCATTCTGGGTTGGTTGGGATTGATTACAAAGATCAAATTGCGATTTCTTGTCATTTTTTGGTGTATGGATCAGCAAAGTCAGCAAGTTAACCTATCCTGGCACTGGGATGAGCCACGTGGACCAACAGTCTTTTATCTTTTTGCCACCCTGCAAAGTCTTCCCAGGTTGATCATCTCTTTTATGACTAACCACGCCAACCTGCAATCCTGACCGTGATGTAACCGTCAGCTGCCAGCCTCCACTGTTTAACACTTAGCGTTACCTTCCTAGACCCACGAGGACACGTGTCCTCAAATCGCTATCTCGCTATGTATATCTCTTGAGCATCTTTCTACAGCGAAATAGCAAGGACCATTGATCTGCCACCATCTGACGACCCTGAAAGTACCATAAAATTTGTCAAGCAGCCCTACGCCTTGCAGCTCGCAAAGGGAACAGGGCCCACAAAACGCTTGTCAACCATTTGACACACGCCTCAGCACAGTCACCATGTCCACCCTGGCATCCCTTTCCCAACCCTGTCGTGTTTTCATTTTTTAGGTTGGTCGCTAACTCGCTACCGGAGAAAATCGTAAACTTACTGGCAGCGACTTAGCGAGTTTTGATGGGTCATCAAAAAATTCGGCGATGTCACATCAGAAAACGGACCCACCTGCCATGAATTTCATGACGCCTCGCTATCTCGCTAACGGTAAGATGTATAGTTTTTCTGATAGCGAGGTAGCGAGCGCCAGTGACCTTATCCAAACTCAGCGTCGAAGAATCGAACCACCTCTGCCAAACTGGGCTAGCTGAGACACGTGGCGACAAAGCGTTATGTCGCTATGCATATCTATCGAGCAACTTTTCTTGGCGATATAGCAAGTGTTGTAGATCTTGAGAAGATCCAATGACAGGATAGGATGCAGGCTGGTGGAAAACAAAACAAAAAATATCATAAGGTTTTTTATCATTTATTTTTCAATATTTCTAGGGCATTAAAATAATATAAAGCTGGGAAGTGGTCGTTGGCAGGTGGACATTCGAATTCAAATCTTTGGCGGGGGACAAAAAATGGTAATAGTACCCTGCCACTCCAATGACCAGTTACAAGCCCAGGCTAGGGTATAGGTGGCTAGTGCCCCATCTTCTGATGGATGATACCCTCAATCAGCGTTGGCATTTGCATTCTTCGCATAAGACTTGGAGTCTTAGATTTGACACTATCTGGCATGCTATCACTAAGCCAAAGATTGCTTACTTCGCCTGGTGTCTCCTTTTCCAAGGCTTGCCTTTAGGTCCTCGACTCCGTCATCTAGGGATTCCTGATCCCAAATGCCCTTTTTGTCACCAAACTGAGTGCTTTCTACATATTTTTGGTTTTGCAAAAAAGGTCAAAATTATTGGCTCTGGGTTTTTTATTTCTTCAGGCCTTTTCATCCTGAGGCTTTCATTTGGCATATGGTGGTTCTAGGTGATGCTCCCAGACTCCCCTTTATATATGCCCAGCTTTGGCATGCTTTCAGAAAGGAGATATTATACACACTTTGGAAGGATTGCAATGATGTTATTTTCTCTCATAGCTTTCTTAATATTTATGTTGTTATGTACTCTAAAGCACATATATGTAATTAGTGTCATGATGCAGATTCAAATACAAACTGATAAAGTCGCGTTGGAAGTGGCTCACCTAGAGGAGCTACTTGCTCACTGGGGAAATGCCCCTTGTATGGTTGCCCGAGTACCTCTGAATGCTTTATTTGATGACCGCACTCCTCGTGGTCATCGGAGAGGCCAGAGAAAGTATGCTTGCTTCTCATAGACCCCCAAGTCGCAACCTCGTCACTGCTCTCCCAGTGATGGCTTTGGTGGGCATCGCCGCTTGGCCTCGCCTCCTCAGAGGGTAGGCTCAAGCTGGTCCCCGATGGCTCCCCCTACTGCTGTTGTCGGTTGGCCAGCTGCACACTGTGACCCTAAGTAGGTGTTCCCCTAACTAGATTTAGTCATTTCTCCTTCAAGGGCCATGGAAGATAAAGATAAAGATGATGTTGCTGTTGACGATTGGGCTCCCCCTAAGCCAACCACTAACCCCAAGGACTTATGGGATTCTAATGACAAAGACCCTCCTTCGACTAGCAATGCTCTTGTAGCTTGAAGTTTTTAATTTCCATTTATATATTTTTGAGATGAATAGTTGATCTCCAATCTAAGGCCATTTGAACTCACAAGGTGATCCTATATCCCCCTGCCCCTTTTTTGTGAATATGTATCTTTAAAGTTTTAATTTAATGGAAACGATCTATTCATCAAAAAAAAGTTATTTAATGAATG
This sequence comes from Cupressus sempervirens, assembly GCA_028749045.1. NCBI lineage: Eukaryota > Viridiplantae > Streptophyta > Pinopsida > Cupressales > Cupressaceae > Cupressus > Cupressus sempervirens. The sequence continues at coordinate 203,887,188 of CM053784.1, forward strand.
ACATAAATTTGTGATTAATGAAATGACATTTTAAAACATGGTAATTGTAAAAAGATAAAGCATGTTATTAATACATGACATAAAAGTGTTATTAATAAGAAAAAATGATTTTTATCCCTACCAAAATTAGGTCAATAGAATTAGTAAAAATTATGGCTTATAAAATATTTTGAAGTAAAGAAAAGATGCAAAATATTTGAAATTTTATTAAACTTTTGAAATCTTATTAATTGAAAACATAAATTGAATAGATACGACAAAACTAATAAAGTATAGAAAAGAAAAATAGTATAACTAAAAAATATAATTAAAAAAATTCCAAAATTAATTAAGAAGATTAAAAAAAAATCCAAACTAAAAATTTAGCGAATATATTTTTAAATTTTTTTTTTTTGGATATTCAACTTTTTTGCCTAGTCTCTTTGGTTAAAAACCAAGGACTGAGGGGTATCCAAATTCATTCGGTGCACGATCCCAACCTCATCCCTTTTAGATGTCGAGACCTTGCACTCAACAAGATTTGATCCATGATAGGCTCTTTGTGAGATATACAAAAGACTGATTCCATTAATTTTGAAATTTTCACTTATACAATTAATTACAACCTCTTTTAACGTAGAAAAGGAGATCTAATGAGGACTATCAAAGCTTTCGTCTCTAAAAAATAATTGATTGCCTTTAACCGCTTGATACGAAAATAATACATGTCAACTCACTATCACAACCTCCATTCCAATTTTTATGGCTTATGTGCATATATTAACTTCAGAGCATCAACTTGTATGCTACAGCTTCACCGTGCACTTCTACGAAAAAACTATCTATATGCATTCATTTTTTAAATCCATTATTGACCAGTCAGTCAGTTTGTTTCTATGTGTGTCCTATGACTTCTATTTTAACCATCAACTTACCTTTTATATAACATTGTCACATTGTCTTTGAACGCTTCATTTATATTTATATATTTTATACATATATAATAATATAATAATTTGGTAATGCTTGTAAAAATTGAACTGTTAATACCCCACAATATGTGTTGCCCGTTGGCAACTACCACTTACCTCACAAACCTTCCAATAAATTGGGCAACCACTCCCCTCCGAGAGTCTTGTTGAACTATCTTGGGCCAATCAAAAAATTTAAAACAAAAGAATCAGAAAAATAAAATTACATTAAGATGATCAACCACAACTATACACGATCATAAACAAATATTTACTATTAACAAAATATTTTGAAAAAAAAGAAACACAATTTACATTATCAAACTCATCCGTCCATCAGATTTGTTCCAAAAATTGAATCAATTTCAACTAAATAATCATAATTGTATATGGTACAAATTGAATTTAGACCCAATACTAATACTAACAACTATAATCTTCACTGACTCGGTAAATTAATGATACACCTCACGCTTCGCTATATTAGTATTGTTGTATTAATGACTCGCATTAGGATACTCCACCGATGTAACGTATTATGACACAGATAGGCTGCTTATGTTTGAAAATTGAAGTGATACTGCTCCATACTGGATCACCCCAAAGTCTGCTTCCTAGCATTGTAAACCTGGAACAATACTTGGGCTGTGGCATCTGATTACTTAAACCCTTCTTATGCCATCGCTTGTTTTCCTAATAATTTGAATGCAACATGGTGATGAATAACTGTGCAATATTATTTGTTTGTGTAAGTTGTAAGATCATGCATCCAGTTATTTTTACCGTTTTCAACAGCCAACAAAGAGTACCATGCTACAACACATCTCTGGAAAAAATCTATTCAACCATATTTTGCATTCAATGTTCAATTTTGCAAATATTTGAAGTAGACAATCTTTACAAAAACATGATTTTATGTCGCTTAAAGTTCATACAAATTACCATCTGAGAGTCACCATTGCCCCATTTAATCTGAATACTCTTGTACAAGAACGGATTTTAGATCCAACAAGGGTTCCCGCATATGAACTGTATCACAGTCTTGTTTCTACCAAAAGCAGGGATACACTTGGTAGAAAATACCTTATTCTTGAAACTCAGTGCAATCCTAACTACGTCAGAGATTTTTTAAATAAAACCTCCTAAAGATCCCTCTACAAAATGACTAACTCCACCTGTTGAAATTGATCAATCTGAGGGCAAGGTTGAACACTGCAACGATTTCCAACTTCCACCAAACTTAACAAGAGTACCACTCTTCCTACCATAAATTGTCTAAGCCGCAGTAGAGAGAGCACGCTCAATTTCCTCCAGGGAGCGGCCCTTAGTTTCCACCACATTATTCATGACATAGATAACAGCAAGGAAGCAGACGGAAGCAAATCCTAAGTAAACTTTACTTATTCCAAATTTGTTAACCACGCTCAGGAAATACAGACCTATGATGAAGTTTGAAACCTGCCATAGCACATAAGCAGTTAAAAATGTGGGTCAATCTTTCAAATGATATTACAAATAATAACTTAAACTTCATTTTATGCCATGAGAGAAGTGCAAAATCCTACCCAATGCATTCCAAGAGACAAGGCAACAGCCTTTGCACGAATACGCGATGCAAATATTTCTGGGAGAAGTAGAGCTGGAACAGGGCCGGCTCCCAATGAAAATGATAAGACATACCTGTAAAAAATGGCACATTCAGAACAAATCTTGTGATGATAAGTGTGATCAATTTTGAAAATATGGTTTCAAGAAATAAAACATTCTTTGCATTGCTATTTACAGAAAACCTATGTACTTACAAGACTGTCCCAAGAACAGCGAGAGTTCCAGAGAATGGTGCCAGTACTTTCCAAGAAAGTGATAAAGAAAGCAACAGCATTGAGGCAGCCTGGAAAAAAATTCAGACTAATATGAATGTCTGGATAGCAATATATCATAACAAAGAGTATTCATTTCATGACTTATGATTATATGCCATACTTCAGTAACACATGGCGCACATTTAATATTTATAAACTAAAAAAATGACTAATTCTTTCAGATACGCCTCTGTTTGAAGGAGAATGCTAAAGGACACTGTTCTGTCTGCTTTTTCCAATGAACCACTACCAAACAAATAAAAAATGTTCTATTAATTTTACTTCAATTTCATTACAGACCCAGACTTAGAAGCAGCCAGATTGGCCTGTCCCTTGCGGAAAAAACCATAGGCTATAGCCCTATACAAATGCAGGCACGGGGAAGAACAGCATTAAACAAGCACAACTGTGGAATCTAGAATTCCATATACTGCAGATTGAAATTTTGGACCAGTATTTACTCTTGTACAATCTGATGATTCAAGCTTGAAACTCTGGATAAGGTTTTGTCATACACAAGTTAGAAATAAATAAAAATAAAAAATAAAATAAAAATTGGGCTATAAATATCATACAAACAAAGAGTAGTAAAGAACAAAATGTGTAGATGAGATTTAACAATATCTACAATTGCACATAGATGTTGCTAGATTTACAGGCCTCAATTTTTCTGATTCTGTGTGAATTTCTAGCCTTAGTTTACAGCCAAAGAGCAGCATCCTCAACCAGAGCTGTCTGTTCCTCCACCTACTGTTTCATTAGCTACTTACACAAACACCAATCCTCCCACTATTTCATAAAGTAGTCCTGAAAATTGCCTACTTTATGTATCTTATTTGGTGTCTCCACCATGCTTGTTTCTATTTGATAGTTTTACTATACTAGACCCCGAGAGTAAAGGATGTGCTGAACTGTAATACTATAAATTAGTGATATGATATGAACAGTTGGGTTCATGCAAGTGTTCAACACAAAGTAACATGAATCAAAATCGGATCGGAATTGGCAAGGCCGAATTGAATCGCAAATCAGCCATGAATCAGAATCAGAATTGAATCGGCTATGAAATCAGCAAATTTTAAAAACCCTTGAAATTTAGAGATTTTAACAATTTAAAACTTATTTCATACACCATTTATTGAATATAACTTAAACACACTATAACATCATCAAATAAAATCTAACATACAAAAATAAGGAACATAAATGATAAATCCATCACATATGTAAAATATTAATTTTAGCTTAAGTAAATAGAAATCATAGGATCATAATGAATCACGACATAGATATATAGAATTATAAATGTTGTCAAATCATAAATGTATGTAAGATGATGATCCATAAAACCAATGACATCAAATCACAAATGTATGTAAGATGAAGATCCATGAAACATATGTCTATCTATAAACATAATTAAACGACAAGTCTATCTGCTCTAGCTCAAGTCTATCTCTCACTTTTCCTCTCTTTTTGTCATACTCAACAAATAGAAGGCCTTTCAGAGTTACAAGAAAGAGAAATGTGAAAACAAATCATTGAAAAAGTTGTATTTTTTTTATGCTTTTAAGCTACCCAATTGGGCTTCCCGATTGTTCCAGCGGATTCATGGCGATTCATGTGATTCATGGCAATTAAAGCCAAGAAATCATCGATTCGATTCACCAATTCACAAAAAATCGTCCATAGCTTGAATCAAACCGCAGAATTGCATGAATTGCCGTGATTCTCGTTACTATGGTTCAACATGTTCAAAAATCAAAGAGATATATGTACTCTTTTACACCTTAGAGACACCTGCTATGATGGTGACCACAAGCGACACAACACTCAAGGTAGAAAATTGAGAAGTAATATTCACAACTGAAAATCTGATTTTGTGTACAATAGTTGTTTTGTCCTTTTTTCTTATTTTACTATATTTTTGGTCTGAATGAAAGGGAAAAAAGAAGATGCTAGTTTTAGACTCCATGCTTTGAATTATATATGATATTCCAGTTAGTAATTTTGCATGTATGACTTCTCAATCCTAAGGAGAATGGCTTCTTAACTTCTTATAGTGTTTTCATAGGGTTGGGAAGTAAGTGAGATAGGGAATATCATACTTCCATTTTGTATCAGAACTACCACAACTTGTATTAAAACCTGTATAATCAGATGAAGTCACAAAGTTCATATTGTGTTACTATGAGTTGAACTATGAGTTGTGTTACTTCTGCTTCTTTTTCGGTTATTGTGAATGGAGATCTGAGAACCTTCAGAACCTTTTGGTGCTTCCAGAGGCCTTCATCAAGGGGATACTCTTTCCCGACACCTATTTATTATTTTGGCTGAGAGTCTGGGCTGTTTCCTAAAATTTTGCGCTGCTCAGGGCTTGATTCATGGATGGAAATGGGGCAATGGCTTGCCACAGCTCTCACATATCCAGTTTGTGGATGACACGACAATTATGGGATTGGTTCGTCTTCGAGAAGCTGAACCTGCAGCTTCAGTTCAGAAAGTCAATGAGCATAAATCCTCCATTTTCTTCTTCAATACCCCTCAGGCCATTCAGAAGTGTATTGCTGACATGCTGCGGTTCCAGATTGGGTCTCTTTCCTTTGTTTATTTGGGCATTCCTCTTACTGTTGATAGACATCCTAGATCCTCTTGGCAGATTTTGCTTGACAAGCTGTGTCAGACAGGTAATCATTGAACTCACTGTTGGTTATCTACTGCTGTTCATTTGACTCTATTTAAGCTCTTCCTATATACAGGTGTTTTGTTCAGGCTGCTACCATGTGTTTTCTTCGGTAATTTGACAACCTTTCTCGACAATTCCTTTGGTGTGGGAATTTAGCAACTGCTAATGGAGCCTTGTTAAGTCAGAAACTATGTGCATATTTAAGAATAAGCGGAGCCTTGGCTTACATTCTATTATTTTAAATGGGCAAGTTCTCGCTGCTAACTTATATTGCACAGGTTTACTAGCCAGAATCAGCTTTGGGTTCGTATTCTCACCCTTAGTATCTTCCAGGTGTTAATGTGTTTGATGTTCCCCGCTTTTCTTTAGTGGGAAAAGGTTCTATGACCTGGAACACTATGAAACATGGGGCTCAGTAAATAATGGTCCTATTCGAATCTGTTATACGAGATCTCAAGCTCTTTTTTTGGTTGGACTCTTGGGATGGACATCCTTCCATCCTTTCTACTCATCCCCACCTTCAGGCCCCTTGCGATTCCTTTACTGTTGCAAGCTGGGACATTGTTGATCACTATAAGATTGCCTATAATTGTGTGTTGGCAATTCGCTTTCGCTGAAAACATCCTTCTGAATGGCCTCCCATAGGATCTGAGGAAAATAGCAAGAGCTGGCTCAGATTCTAGAGTCTCAGGAATGCACTACTTGGCTTGTAATGATGTTTTGGCTTGGGCTAGCAGTGATTTTTCTAGGAAGTTTATGTTTCTACAGGGTATGTTGAGTGGTACAGCAAATTTTTGGAGACATTCAAGTTCCTTGATGAAATCAAGTTCGATACAAGTTTTCATGGCCCAAATGCATTTTTTTCATGTGGTCGATGATCCACAGTCAGTGTTTTACTTTGGATAATTTATATAATTGAGGCTTTCAGGGCCCCTTGATGTGTGTCTTGTGTCATAGTAAAGAAACCGTCTCTCATCTCTTTTTTCAGTGCTCATTCACTAGGCATATTTGGCACTTTTGGTGGGAGGTGTGGAATCAAGCTTGTTGGCATGTATCTTCTTTTCGATGGGGAAAGGCTCCTATCAAGACTTCATTTCTTCATGTTGCTTGTACTCTTGGCCATTCTTTTATTCTTTGGCATCTGGTTGGAGATGATCATCGAATCTCTCAAGATGTGTTGTTGGGGGCTTCACACTTGTGGGTGAAAATTCTCCATTCTTTGAGGGAAACTATTCAGCTAAATGCAACCTATCAGAGGTTATGGATCTTGGTGATGTTATGTGCTATAACTATCTCCATTCTTCTTCACAAGGCCAGTTCGTGATGAATAGATGAAGACACCCTCTTCGTAAGATAAATAGGGTGGGGAGGTGGAGTCCTCTGCACAGAAGCTGCCCTGAGGGACCTTAATACATACAACTTTCTCATGGATCAACAACTCACATAAAAATCACAATAGTTCCCTATTTCTGGCTTGTTTGTTATAACAGTTTAAGATAGTTCCCTATTTCTTTTTTAAAAATGTTTCAATAATGTAGAGAAGATACTAAAAATGTGATATTTACAGTTTTGCTTACTACTCTCTGCATAAAATTTACGGAATTCTTGAAGTAAAAGGAAAGAGACATGGCATTGCATATGTCAAATAAATTTTCAACATAATAGAAACATGATGTGCCATAAGACTTACCATTCCCGTAAAACTTGTAATAAGCAGGCTCTTCCTTCCTTGTTTGTCCATTAGGGAAGAGGCAACAGCTGTACCTGGAACACTCAAAGTATAGTTCAATTCAAAATCAGAATTTAGATCCATTACATTTCATAGACAGCATTAAGATTTAATTAAGCAAAGCTGCACTTTGAAGGACCAAACTAACCGAGGACATTTGAAGCACCCACAAGAGCACTTGCAGCAACATCAGAGGCAATGCCAGCACTCCGAAACACTGCTGTGGAATAGTAGACAACTGCATTTATACCAGCCAGTTGCTGAAACAAGAAGAGTGCTGCTCCAACACTGACCACTGTAGTCCAAAAGTGAAAATAATCAGATTAACCAGGCAGTTGTTCATCTTCAAAATTTGGGATTGCAGAAAAACTACTCTGGTAATTTTGTTATCAAGGAATTAAATATTATTGCCTTGCAGAACATAGCGCGAAACAAAATAACACAGTCAAAGCAATATCTTTTTTCCCAAAGTCTACTCCAAATCCTACATGTATTACAAAATTCTCCCAAAATATATGCAGGCTAGTATATAGAACTATACCTTTCCAATAGCGTTTACTAAAGAGGTCAAACCACCCAGCATCCTCCTCCACAGAACCTGTGCTACCTGCTCTCAAGTCAGCCATGACTTCTTCTACCTTTCCTTTGCCCCAAAGTGTCTTGATTGCAGATTCAGCCTGAGCTATTTTGCCTTGCTGTGAAGTTGTAAAAAGAATGGTTGTAGACTCATTTTCAGGAGTTCATCAAAAATAGAAATGAAGCATTAAAAGATCCTCCAAGAAACATCAGACCTTGAAGAGCCAGCGAGGACTTTCAGGGGCAAATATCATTCCCAATGCCATAAGGATTGCTGGCACAGTAGCAACAGTGAACATAGTCCGCCACCTGAGTTTCAACACAAACCAAAAGAAATTATATAAATATCAAATCCCTCAATAAATATAGATAGGGAAAAAGTAAATTATATTATTTTATGCAAAAAATAAGACGAGTACCATATTGGGTTTCCAGCCAAGGGTAATCCAGCCACTAAAGCAAGCAATATACCGACACAGATGAAAAGTTGATTAACAGATCCAAGTGCACCACGGATCTCAGTAGGTGATATCTGCAAATAAGTTATCAAATAATAGACGATGTCAACCATACAGTCATTGGCTGGGAAAGATTTCGGAACATCCAGCAATTTATATAAATTATTAAATCTCAATTTTTGATAAACCATACCTCTGAAACATATAGTGGAACCAAAGAGGAAGAGATGCCAATACCAACTCCAACAAGCAAACGACCAATAATCATTGCTTGTACATTTTGTGCTGTGGCACTGAATAACATATATTTTATTTCATGTCAGCAAGGACATCCCTTTTCTCACCTTTCGACATTTAAAGATCATTAACAAACTAAAAGTAAACAATCAGTAGCAGCAAAATTAACTATGGTCAACCTTAAGAAAGCACCAACTATGAGAGGTATTGCATCAAGTTGGAATGTTTTCTTTCGGCCAAATTTATCAGCCAATGCACCTCCTGTAAAAGACCCAACAGTAGCACCTGCAAGTGTTGTGCTGACCACCCAACCTAGAAAAATTACACTTGTTTAAGTAGAAACTAACACCAGTCTGTATAAATTAGAAATAGTTAGGACTCAGATTAATATGATTCTCCACTCGTGATATTCAAAAGCATGCATGACTAAATGGAAATATAATTGTTTTTCTTTATAAAATATATTCAGAAACAATTATATAGATCATGCTTCACAATACTGTATTCTATGTTGAAGAACTGGGACAAAGAAACATGTATACACACAAACCTTGTAAAACAGTATTTTCGGCAAATCCAAGATCCTTTGCAAGATATTCAAGTGCTCCATTAACTACACTGTAATTCAGAAGAAACTACCATCACAAAAACTGGCATTTATATTTTCCTGAATTTCAGGATAATGCATATTTTGTAAATAGTGTTTTAACACAATTAATCATTGTGTTTTAACAGAATCATAGAACCAGCTCCTAAATAAAACATCCAGCTACTTCTACACAATGCCAAAGCATTAAGGTATATGAAAAAGATTCCCATAATTCCAGTTTAGATATAGCTGAGTTTATAATCTTGTGCGTTCTTAATTTTAGTCATAGTCATAACATACCCAAGATGGTAACCAAATAAAATGGCTCCCAAACATGCAATGCCAACAAACGGCAGAACAGTTCCTGAAGATGGACTCGTAACCTTTCCTGAAGCTGTTGACTCCAAATCTCCATCTGCATTGCTCCATAATGAATTATGTCAATATTAATATTTGGGATCATCAAAGTGATTCCTATATGCCTACAAAGAAAAATAATAAATAAATAGACATCATCAATCAAAGTCAACAACGAGCAACATAAACAATCTGATACAACGTCACATTCAACCACAGAGAGCATCTATTGCTGAACCTTAATTCCCTAGGTGAGACAAACATATCATCAATCTCTTTCCAGAATTAACTTTTTTTCTCATTTTTCTCATTTAGAGTACACAAAATAAGGAATAACTTTAAAAGCCAAGAAAGTCATTTAAAAACGTTAGCAGGTGTTGAATCCTGCTTTTCAGAGCTGTAATACTATTAGCCTGAGAAATCTAGAACAATACTAGAAGCGGAATTACAATGAATTTTTTACTTTTTAATTTTTAAAATTTAAATACAACTTAGATATCAACTTTATTTGTCAACAAGAGCCACCACTGGCACTGGATTTTCACATAAAATGTCACTTTTGGTACGTAGAAAAAAGTGCATCAACATTTTGAGTTAATACACCTGCCCACTAGAACTATACTATTCACAAATCATATGTCATTCCTTTCCAATAAATAAAATGAGAGCAGTAAGGCCAAATTTTGGGAGGACATATGGAATCAGAAAGTAATAATGAGAATAAAGGACTGCTTACATTTTATTATTTAAGCATATCATGTAGGCTAAGGATACAATTAAAATCATAACTGCCAGAATATTAAAGACCATCGAGATGAGGATTTATAGGGAAGTTAGAAACTAAGTTACCGATTTGTCCCCATTTCAGCTGGATTCAGAATCAGATATATGCAGATTCTAGATGTGTCCAGATTCCCTGCGGGTGCTGGCCGGAAGCCAGCCACAGGCCTATGGATGCATCTGAAGTCAAATGCATCCGGAGGCCTGTGGCTGGCTTCCAGCCAGCACCTGCAGGGAATCCGGACGCATCCAGAGGAATCCAAACTAATTGAGTTGCTTGTGAGTACTCATGAAGGCACAAATCTAGACAGCCTTCGAAAAGATTTCTGAATGGGACCTAATCCTAACACTAATTGGTCTGCTTCACTTGGCTTTGCTTTGATTTGTGACGACATCTCACTATTTAACCAATAATCATCATATCTTGACAATGTACCAGAATCAGAAGATCCTTCTGATGCTTGTGCACAGTAATTATGAAAATAAGCTGGTGATAAAATGTGTGGGACCACATCTTTTGGGATATGTCCTGAACCAATTTTGCCATCCTTTCTTATGAACATAACTGAAACAAATAATAAAACTATGTTCAACTCAATTTCTAAGCCTTCGACTGCAGAAAGTTTATAAGATAGAAAAATCATAGAGCTTAAATAAGAAGTAAAAAGGTGGCTAATATACCCATGTAAATGATAGAATAGTAACCATCAAAGAAGTAGTATATTTTCTTATGCAGGATAAAATATAAAAACCACAGGGACTGAAGCGAAGGATATTATCCACTTGTCTGACAGTGAATTGAAATACAAGGTCTTCAGATGGCTTGGAATCCATGTGCAATCTACTACAAGACTCCAACAAGAAAAATATAGCAAATACAAGGTTGATCATACAATTTATCAGGATGTCATATCATATACTGTGGCAAAAGCATCACGTATTTGAATTTAAGGCCATCTTCTTAAATAGTAGACATGAAGACAAGGATGCTTTATATAGTGTAGTTCTTGAGGAAAGGGCAACTAATTCAAGCTAAGAAACATTCTGGCCAATTCAAGTTGCAGATATGATTTTGAGATTCAAATGATTTGTTTTTGTGTATATATATATATACACGCTTCCTCCCGCATCCGCATCTGCAATTTTTTTCCCCGTATCCCGTATCCGCATCCAAATCGGTACATAGGTTAGAAATGGAAGGGCATTCAGACAACTTTGACCTTAGTCTATACAAACTAACTCTTATTGCAGAATTTACACCTTGAAGAACTTCATAAGTTCATATTATCAGACTGTATGCCACAAAATGTTCAAGCTCTAGATCCAACAATTACTTTGTCACACAAAGCAATTACTAATTTGAGCCAATAAGAGATTTTCACAAGGAATAAGGTCTAGGCCAACACATAAGTGAAGCCTAAAACATCTAATTTTTCACAATTGGCTACACAATGTGCTATGTAAGCTTCTTACACTGCACACTTCGCAAAATTCAGAAGATCTACTTAGTCTTTTCATGTCCTCTAGTATTAAATGCCACAATTTGTATACAAAGCTAGAAATTAATTGGGTTCAGTACACTAGAATGTTCAACATGCTTACTCATTTGTCCAACGCACCTTAATAAACCTTTGTTCATGATAAATTTATGATTATCCTGCCTGTTCACAAATGTCGAAACTTGTGCAGAGAGATATTCAAAAAATTGTTACAAATTCTAGAGGAAATTCTAGTCACACCTTCTTACATATGCTGAAACCTGTGGAAAGAGAGATATTAAAGAGTTCAGAGAGAACTAAAAATCATTATTTGAATCACATAGTAAAAAGAACTTCGTAAAATATTTACAGAACTTCAGAACCTATTCTTGACCTCAATTATAGTCAGGCAATTGCATCTACAGAAAAAGGAATTATAGGGAAAGCATAGCAGGAGCCATTATAGATAACTTCACACAAACACAAATCGTAAACGACAAAGCGGGTTTTGACAATTTTGTTTTGGTTCTCTCTGTATACAGACCTAACTGCTTATAGCTGTTGTTCTGGCTTCTGAGTAGTAACCACGCATGCTGTGGAAGCTGTTATTTGCACAAGGGTCAAAAAAGTGGTCATTTCAATGCATCACCCAATACCTACTTAAAGATGCCCCAATAACAATGCACTAGAACCACCTCAAAAATTGCCAAAACCCAATTGTAGTCAGTGTACAATGCCTATTGTTATATTTGATAGTATGAGTTATCCAGCAATGTATCAATTATCATTATTAAGTTGATTGTCACTCTTGGGTAGTTGTAAGTTGTGGTTGGTTTATGGTTGTGTTTCTCATGGTAACCGAAATCCTTTTAATTTGTTGTGTATCATCAAAAAGGTGGTATGGTATAATCAGATGAACCAAAACCATTGGCCAACCATCTCTGACCTTCTTCTCTGTAATAATTTCTTAAGTAAATAAACAAATTTTACTCCAATATCTGGTACCACTGCCATCTTCATTCTTGTTTCATGTGTGTAATTTATCAGACATAGCAGTAAACACCAGCAGTCGTTCCAAAGTTGTCAATACTTATGCACCAATGTCCTAGTAGTCATTCAAAATATGCATTAGTGGGGATACAAGTGGGCAGCTATTTGTACATGATATAATTATTAATGGACTTTTAGTTATCATATTTTTGGTTTCTTTAAAGTTAGTAACTGTAATGTCCCCATCTTTTTAGCCTCTCACTGGAGTTCTTAGCCTTTACATTCTCCGAAGGCTAAGTGGAGAAATAACGAGAAATTGATTAAATTAGTTTCTTATTAAGTCATTAAATAAATTAAAATTAAAAGGTGACTTTATAATTAATTAATTTAATTAAAAGTGACTAAAGTTAATTAAATAAATTTAAAAAATCTTCTAGGAGGAGGAATTAAATATTATTTTAGAAGGTGGCCCATCTATTGGAGGAAAAGAATAAATAGGGAGGGCAGCCTCATTGTTGAGCATCAAATGTATTGCAATCTACTCTTCTGGATAACTTGTGGAGCCAAGGGTTTCTGCAGTTGCTACATTGATCATTGGGAACAAACACTCCCATTGATTTGCATAACTGAGGTGGTGAAATATCTTCCGAAGGGTTGCGACTGTTGGAGAAGGAAAATCAATCTTTTCATTGTGCCAAATTTGTGGCTTAAGGCCAGATTTGTGGAGTAAGGATAAGTTGGATATTGCTACAGTGACGCTGTTACAATAACTTGCTATAGTAACTTTGCTATAGTGACGCTACTATAGTGTCATTGCTACAGTGATTTGCTACAATAATTTGCTACAGTGACTTGCTATAGGAAAATTCATATTTTTGGAGCAATTCCAGGTTTTTATCTACTACATTTTGCATTGTTCGAGAGTAGATATTTAGGGCCTTTGTAGGGTTTGTAAAATCTGTTGTAATCTAATTTATATCAGAGTTTTATATCATTTGTTGCCCTAATGACTTATTGTTGAAGATGCATATTTTCTCATTTGTAACCCATGTTTATATGTTCCAATAAAATACAAAAACTATTTGCATCACCATTGTTAGTCATTTGGAGTTTGCAAGCATCTCTTTTAGTTTGGCATTTTGGAAAGAAATCAGAATTTAGATCTGCAATATATCCCTTGTGTGCAAAGTGTTTGAAAAAAATTCTCAAATTAGAAAATCAGGAAATTAAAATCAGAATTGCAAGAAATATTACATTGGTATCTGAGCTTGCTTGCAAAGTGAATTAGAGAAGAATTTGGTGTTTCTTGAAGTTATAACTGGTTGGGGTTATTACAGTAATTGGGATATTAGGTGTGCATGGAGCATGTGGCTATTTAAACATGGGTGGTAACTTGTGCTCTTCCCCTATACCAATGCACATAGGAATGAAACCTTGCAGCTATGATAATGCTACCCTTAGAGGCTCCTCAAAAACTCTCTTTACCTTTCTATCTTTCTCTTTACCTTTTACCTTTCAAACAATTAAAAGAAAGTCGGTCAAATTTAAAGTCAAGATAGATATCCACATTAAGATCTTTGCAATGCTTATTAAGCTTGATTCCATAACCATAATCATTAATCTTATTACTATTTCACTGGCCTGATCAATCTTAAGTGTCATCTATAAATCTTCTTACCAGACATATTACATCTTACTACTCATATCTGCATGATCACATGTAATCATTGGAAGTGTGAAACTAATCAAGCAAAGAATCTGTACATAGACCTTGATCCAGACAAAGCAAGAATATATACAAACAACATGCTACCAAATTTCCTGTCTAAGAGTACTTCAGTTGATTTTGTGGAAGAACATAGGTGGTGCAGGAGCACCCACATAAAATATTTTGGACATGATTTCAGCACGAAGAATTTATCCTGATTTCGTCATTAGGATAAGATCTTTTCTTCGGATTCATTCAGATCATTGTGGGGCCATTCTTACCTATTCTATATTGATCTAGAGTATTCTATAAGCCATTTTGGCAGAAAGTCTCTTTGGGTCGGTTTTCCTATTTTGTAATAATCTAGAATGTTTCATAGACTGTCCTAGCAAGTATAAATAGAGTTTTTAGGTTTAGGTTTAGATCAAGTTTTTGGATACGAAGTTACGGGGAGAAGAAATCTGTAAGAGAGCAAGTGTATATACTGTTCATTTGATAAATCAATTAGAAGAATTTTATTATCTATCTATTGCTGGTGCTGGTTCCCTTTTGTTTTTGCTTCCGTTAAGTTTATCTCTGCATCAATAGGTCACACCCACAAGCTCTGGAAGAATAATTGCAGGTAACATTTATTAGCAATTTTCTAAAATCCAATTGTTACAATCCCAATGGTAGTTGTTTAGATTAAAGATTTTGTCTCATTTTAGAACTGTCTTTCATTTATCCATAATTTTCTTATATGCTTCTTTTTCTGGTTAGAGATATATCAATGCAGCTGTAATGAATGTAAAATAAAAAGTCCAGAGAGATATCAAACACAATGAATTAGACTGAAGAAGTGGGAGAAGTTAAATTGAAGGATAATCCCCCACCATAACTCACAGCACCATGTTTTGAGTAAATTTGTGACATGTCTTTTGAACATGTGGCATCTCATGGGCACTGGAATCTTTACAAAGGTGCTTCACAGGAATTTTTACAGAAAAGCCTAGGATCACTTGGTAATAACGCAGCACGATATATCAGATTTCAGTATCACACATGAGAATCACGTACTTGACATGTTGAAAGATTTTCTGTAGATCTGGCCAGAGAAAAGCATCTACGACTCCAACTTAGCAAACTAATCAATGCCCGGAGAAGTTTTGACAGGACTACTACACCTTCAAGGAGCAAGTATTTGAAAACGTAACTAGAATTACTGAAAATTTTAGAAGCTCCAATTTAAACCACATAAGCCAGATTACTAGACAAGTGCTCTGTATCTATGATTTTTATTTCATCCCAGAATATCAATTCTTAACAAGTTATAAGTTATGTTACATGTATTCTGTTAAACTCTTAGTTACCGGATTCGCCTAGAAAAGGCCGGATCCGGGCTCGGGTCCGATTCGGATCCGGATCCACGTATGGATCCGTGAGGATCCGGGCAGGATTCGTAATCCTGCCTGTGGATCCGTAAGGATCCGCGGGCCGCGGATCCTTACGGATCCACAGGCAGGATTACGAATCCTGCCCGGATCCTCGAGGATCCACGCGCGGATCCACGTGAATCCACAGCAATGAAGGAGGAGAATGCAAAAACGTGGGCCCATTATCATTTTTTAATGTTTTTTTTTTGCCCTAAAGGCCCTAAACCCTAAAAACGACCCTCTAAATCACAATGCAAGTTCATTTGCTCTCTATTTTGCTCTCTCATTTTGCTCTCTCATACTTGCTAGTTTGAAGTGAAGTGCTTGGATTCGAAGGAGATCGGTTGTGGAGCTTCAAATACCTTGCAAGAAGTGTTTAAGGTATGCATTTCAACCATATTCTTGAATTCTTTCATAGATTATTGATTTATTTTTAGTTTTCCAAATTTTCAAGTTTTTGTGCAAGTGTGAAGTATGGTTTTCTTTCACTTTTTCTAGATTGCAAGAATAGAACAATGAGTAGTCAAGGCTCAGTGGGTGGGGGTGGGGCTGCATCACCAAGCTTCAAAATTGATAAGGGGTCTCCTTTATGGAGACACACAACAAGAGTTGCACAATGTCCTGGGGGTGGGGCATACATATGGAAATGTAATTTTTACAACATACAACATAGAAGCTCCTATTCCCGAGTGAAACTACATTTTTTGGGCCCTGCGGGTGAAGGAATTCACATGTGTCAAGGTAGTGATAAGAAGGGATTACCAGCTGCACAAATAGCAGCATTAGCAAAAGAGCAAGATGATGCTGATAGAGCAGTTGCAAAAGCAAAACGTGGTGCTTCCCAAAAAACAAATATACCAACACCATCATTTGATCAAACAAACACAAGAACACATCCTTTTTTGCCTATGCCAACTACAAATGATGAAGATGAAGACCCATCTCCACTCACCCGCAAGAGAGGCCCACTAGATAGGGCATTCCAAATTGAAAAGAGAGACATTGCTGATCACAAAATTGGACGTTGTTTAATTGCAAATGGTGTTTCATTTAATTTTGCTAGATCACCTTATTTTAGGGAGATGGTGGAAGCAATAAATGATGCACCCCATGGTTACAAACCGCCTGGTTATGAGAAGTTGCGCACTACCATATTACATGATGAGAGGAAAAATGTAGAGGCTCAACTTCAACCAATAAGAGATTTTTGGGTTCAATCGGGTGTGTCTATTATTTCGGATGGTTGGAAAGATTGTAGAAACCGTCCATTGATCAATGTTATTGCTGTATGCCCTAAGGGGGCAATGTTCTTGAAGGCAGTTGATTGTGAAGGGCAAGTGAAAGATGCAGAATTTATTTCACGCATTCTCATTGATGCCATAGAGTCAGTGGGTCCTGATAATGTTGTTCAAGTGGTCACGGACAATGCAAAAGTTTGCAGGGCTGCAGGGATAATTGTAGAGTCTAGATATGATCATATCTTTTGGACACCATGCACCGTCCACTCTCTCAATTTAGTGATGAAAGCAATTGGCACCGAAATAGATTGGGTGAAAAGGATATATGAGGAAGCTGAAGAGATTCAAATGTTTGTGACAAATCACCACATGTCACAAGCAATTTTTAGGAGTTTCTCGGACTTGGAGTTATTGAAGGTAAATTTTTATATTTAATATATAATTGAATATTATTGGATTCCACAATTATTAATTTTTGTTGTTGTTTACATTAACATGTTTTAATTTTTAAATGTTTTACTAACTTGAGTTTAACATGTTCTTAGGTTGCTGAAACCCACTTTGCCTCTCACACAATCGTCTTGAGACGACTTGTGAAGGTAAAAGAAGCATTGAAGCATATGGTCATTAGCCCCCAATGGGGCATTTGGAAGAATTCCAATACAGCAAGGGCTTTAAATGTGAGAAGAATGATACTAGATGAGGATTGGTGGGGTCTTGTGAGTTATGTGTTGGAAATCACCGATCCAATAATGGCAATGCTTCGCTTCGCAGATAGTGATGAGCCATGCCTTGGGGATATTTATGATTCCATGGATAGTATGCTGGAAAAAATTAAAATGGTAAGTTTTACGCTCTTTTACAACAATTTTTTATTTGAGAGATATCTAGATTCTAAAGTTTAAATTGACATATTCACTAATTATAATTATTATTCATATTTCATATCTTAGGTCATACAGAGGAGGGAGAATGATCCTGAGGACACCCTTTACAAGAAGGTGGAAAAAATTGTTCATCATCGATGGAACAAGATGACCACACCTTTGCACCTCCTTGCATATGCTCTATCCCCGAGGTACTGTAGTTCTTATCAAATGTTTGTGCTTATTTTATCCAATGTTTGTGCTATTGATATTTGATAGTGTTCAATTGTCTTTTGTTATCCCCAGGTACTATAGTGCAGATGTACTTCGCCTTCCAGGTAGAGTGCCACCATTCAGAGATGCAGAGGTTGCAGATGGGTATAAGAGGGCACTAGCTAAGATATTCCAAGATCCAGAGATTGGGGCAATTGTGAGGAGTGAATTTGCTGCTTTCAACTCAGGTGAGGATTTCGACCCTATTGCCATAGCAGACCAAAGCAGGATGGGTGCCATCAAATGGTGGTACCTTCATGGGCAAGCCTTCACGTATCTCCAACCTCTTGCCATAAAGGTCCTATCCCAAGTAAGTTTGTAAAATTAAGCCTAAGGTTAACATTCTCAATTCCTTGAATTTATTATTTAATTTATTTATCTTGATTGTTGTATTGATAATTTTTAATTTCTCTTTAGGTTGCCAGCTCTTCTGCCGCTGAGTGGAATTGGAGTACTTACTCCTTTATCCACTCAATCAAACGCAACCGGTTGGCTCCAAAAAAATCAGAAGACCTTGTGTTCATTCACAACAATTTGCGCTTGTTGTCACGGAAGGATCCTAAGTACAAGAAGGGGCCCGAAAAGCTTTGGGATGTAGCACCCGAGACTCCTGATTTAGATATGACCATCCGAGATCTTGCTAGATCCACTTTGATTGATGTGGATGATGAGGAGGAGGATTATGAGTTAACAATCCCCTCTACTACTAGTGGTTTGGGTTCCTCTACTAATACAGATGCAGCACTTGCAGCTCACCAGTACCCCTCTGATGCGGATTTTCTTGAAAATCCATTTGATGATTAAATAAAAAACTTTAGTGTTGACTCTTGACTCTTTTATGAGTAAATCATGTTATAAACTTTAAGTTTAATGATCTATATTTTGAATGTTACAAGCTTTCACTTTCAGTAATTCAATGTGAATGTGTTGATTTCCTTTATAATCGTGAAAATAGATTAATTATCAATGTCATTGATCAAGTATACTAGATTCATACTATGAAATGATTTAGTTTTAGAATTATGTATATTTCTCTTTTTTAAATTTTTTTAGTATATATAATGCATATATATAATTATATATATATATATATATATATATATATATATATATATATATATGCACGAATCCTCCACGAATCATAATTGGGAAAAAGAAAAAAATCCCGAATCCACGGATCCGATTCACGTGCCCGAATCGGATTCGTGTCACGAATCGGCAACTAAGGTCAACTTAAACTTATTCTTGAAATGGAAAAGAAGGATAAAAGAAATTCTTTTGTGCAGACTACACACTCTATGATTTCTTGGCATCTTCAGTTGGAGATTCAAAAATTCTAGATGGCAGGCTTTGTCTACGTGTTATATGTCATTCCTACAGAATTATCCCTATACTACTATACTTCCTTTCTCAGGGCACTAAAAATTACCACAAATTCAATTGCCATATTGTTTTGCAACTTCACTCAAGATGGTTTCTTCAGTAAATGGGTCTCTTGAATGACTCACCAAGTATCGTCAAGTCTTGACAAGTCTCTGATGAGTGCAGTTCCCCAGGCTATGTAAACTTGGCTGGCTGTGGTCTCGGCTCAGACTAAAGATTATTGGACGAGCCAAGCTGA
This sequence comes from Cupressus sempervirens, assembly GCA_028749045.1. Taxonomy (NCBI): domain Eukaryota; kingdom Viridiplantae; phylum Streptophyta; class Pinopsida; order Cupressales; family Cupressaceae; genus Cupressus; species Cupressus sempervirens. Next base: position 203,906,998 of record CM053784.1, read on the forward strand.
GTTTTGCTAATATAAACCGAACAAGAAAACATCATCATCCAAAGAGCTTCAAGCACAAATATTCAAGAGTGAGGACATGTACTCTACAAGGTCCATTGCATCTCTTATTGTGCATAACCACATTTTGACAATTTATTTGGTGTATTATTGGTTGCATATGAGTATCAAGCAAGCTTAGCAAGTTTCTGACATGGGGGTGCATTTTTGGGATGCCAATTTTCAAGCCAATTTCGGGAACAGCTAGGGAATGGCAAAGGGCACAGCTATATAAAAATTGGGAGATTTAAAGTGTTCATATGAAACAATGGATAAATCATGTACATATACGATATAGAATAATAGAACCTGAACATACTAGAACTAGCAGAATTCTCAAGAAAAAATCATGTTAAATTGAGATTCAAATTCAAATTGCTTATCGAATTCATCGTGAATATTAGGGGCATCCCCTGTCCTGGGCCGGGGACACCTGAAAAAAAGCCCAGGGATGCATCCCTAGGCAACTCTGGTCAACTCTGGTTTTAAGTACATTGATTACAATACAATTTGCATCAGTAATGATATGTGTTCTCAAATTAGTGTACGAGTCTACTAAACTCTCTCAAAGGGTAAATTCAAGTAACCAGAGCACCATCATCATATCATTACATACAGCTCATTATGGGTTGAAACTTGCACGTGAGAAGTGTTCTCTTTTTTTAGGGGATACAATCATTGCATTTAATATAGCCACCTTCCTTTTCTTTGTGGGAAAAACAGCAAGGAAATGCTGAGCTTTTCTTTCTAGGAAAAAATAAGACTAACTGCTTGTATCAAACAAAGCCCACCAGTGCAACAAAAAAAAAATTGTTGGGAATCAGATTTTAGAGAAATTAATAAAAAATCTGTGTCCATGCCTCTGATCTTGGCATACACATATGTTCAACTGAAGCATGAAAAGAACAATGCTAGCAAGGCATTTTTATGGTTTACCTGACAAAGCCCAGATGCCTTGTGCCAGGTAATGTTTGTGAGTTTATAAAAGGCCTCCTTTGTTAATCAAATGTAACTGTCATAGAATTCAGTTGTTTTATGTAACTGCAAAATCGACTTGAATAACATTTAACACAGACCAAAGACAAAAGCCTATAAAAAGATCAAAATGATCCCGATCCCTGTACAGAGGTAGCATCTTTCAGAGACAGCACAACATATACACCAAGTGATATCAAAAACTAAAAACAGTTTTTGCATTTCAATATGGGACTGGAGGGATGCACATACCGTAATGGCTACCACATGATCATATTCTTGAATATAATTTTTCCTCAAATTCAACAGTGCTATTAGGAGATTCTCAAGACAGTGAAATTTCAGACCAAATGCCATGAGTTGGGTCAGGATTCTTGTATAATATATTGCACTTTATCTTCTCAGTATCCTCTTTATCTTTGCAACAGTTGAACACTGTAGGCACATCCGGAACAAGGATCCTGATCTAACTCATGGCACTTGATCAAAAAATTTAGAGTCTATGAAAAGTCTCACAACTGATATGCACAAAAGAGATTCTTGTGAAGAAAGGCATCTGAATCATATTTTGCTTCAGGTGCAGTTAGCTATATATGCTTGCAGTTCAAATTGTAAGAAAGCAAATTCTGTATCTGCAATTTTGTCTTTGTTGCATATTTTAATTTTTTTACATTCTCAAACTTCCTAAAGCATTTTAGGAGAGACACACCTTTCCTTTAACAACATATTGTATAAAAACCTTATGATTTTGATGTTTAATGATATTCAGCTTTTCTTTTCTGGCTTATTCTGTTTCCAATTTTATTCCTTTTTGGATTTTGTGTCCTAAAACGACCTTAAGTATTTAAGGAGTGATATAATGATAGGGAGGCTCCCACCAATGAGTTTCTCTTAAGTTCTGAACTCTATACCAAGGTCACCTCTAGGACCTACTAGGGTTTTACTATTTTCAACCCTTGAACCTGTAGGGAAATTCAATCTTCTTCCCTTGCTTTCTAGAGCCTCTCTACCAATTTCAATATCTACTCCTTAGAATCACCTAGACAAAACTGATCTAACAAGCACTTAACCCATCCACTATAGTCTTGCAGAGGTCTTGGGCCTTCATCCTAACTGATTCAATCAAGAATGATCTCATTTTGTTGGATCTTGTAGTCATTCTTCTACCAACTTCCAAACTTCCTAGTTTTTAGACCTTGTAGCCCTACCAGCCCTCAATTAGGCCTCCTATTGTGGTTTTTGGCCTATAACTTCAAAAAGTCCCAACCGCACTGGCAAACAAACTTTCATTCCAAATATCCTTTTAGCTCAACTAAAGGATTTTTGGGGCTTCAAGTGTCAAAACTGTCCGTACAGCAATAAACTTGTTACATCCCAAATTTTGACCCAATTTTAAAATGTTCATATAGCCATTGAGGTTTCACATGAAGTCAATTGACAGTTGAAATTTGTTATAATCATGTGAAATAGTAAGATGGTTAATCATTATAATTTCTTATGAAGATGACATGCTAGTGAACCGTTATGATGATATTTTAAAGCTATTACAGATAGTTGGTTATTTATCATGAATTCATGGGAATTGAAAAGGCGGTTAGCCGTTATGATCATTTATGATTAATAACTTGTTATGGTAATATGATTTAACTGCAGGGAATTTTTTTGTAGGGAGCACGTCAAAGGGGTAGAACCATTATCAAAAAAGAATTGGGCACAGGAGCATCACCATTACTGGGCAAATGGGTATAAGTCTTGAGCCACCATGGTTGAGGACCTAGTGACTGCATAACTTGGATGCACACATTAGACACGCATGAGCTAGTTGGTCAATCAATAAAACATTAAACATTTTATCATAATCAAAATACGTACCTTTAATGATTTATATTGACATTCTCATCACTTCAAATGTGTGTGCGTGTGTGTACATACGTGCACATAGTTATAAAAAGTAGGGTGCCACCATAGTATTAATTTATACAAGCTCATATATATTAAAATACGTATACCTAAATATGCGTATACCTTAAGAAGATGTGGAGATAAAATAATCTTCCAAAGTGATACGTGTAATTAGATATGCATACCTTAGTAGGTACAACTGTGGACAAATAATAATATGATGCCACCTCTCTAAATAATATACATATATGTGAATATGTATATATAAATATAAATTATAATTTATTCCTTTTGATTAAGTCACCTTTGAATTCTTCCTCATAATTATTTATCTTTATAAGTGGCGAGAATGTACAGTTGGCATCTTTTATCAATGATTCAAGAAGATTGGTTTATATTCTTTTTATAACTGGCCAAAGAGTCACGGCTTCTTGGAAGCCTTTATATTTCCTTTGAATGTCTTCTTTATATACAAGTCAGGAGTTCTGCATATATACCGTTGCTCTCTTCTTAATCTTTCATCTTTATTGCTACAAATGTTGGAGGACAATCGTAATCATTATTTGTCTAAGCTCTGCACATTGGAATACACACGTCAAGAATAGCCAGCTATATAGAGTCAAGCCAAACTCCGCATCTTCCTGATCAAGTTATGTGGTCAGCCATTTCAATTCATAAATGTTATATATTTGCATTCGATAATACAACAGTAAGAACTATGTCATTGAATTCCATGTATCATTATTGAAATTGCTATATCGAATAGAATATTCAATGAGTCCATCCTTCCCATGTTAAATCAAAATCAATTATATATCCTATGTTCAAGCGTCTCTTGTTACAGTCAAATTCCAGAATCAAACAAATTGTAATTCCTTAAAGAGAGGTTTCCGGGTCATAAAACTGTATTATGACAATACTGAAATTATATTTTTCTTTACACCAACTGAGGTTCAACAAAAGAGTTGGATTACTTTAAAGAATTGACACCTAGGACTCACCCGGCCGGATGGCAAAGAAATAGGGTGAAGAGGTGATAGAAAGTTCTGCAAGAACAAGAAAAACAGAATCAAAATTGATTCAACAAATTTATTACTTTCAAAAGAATCATTTAATAGCTCATGTATGTCCAATTCATATACTCTGTTGTCAAGTCGAGTGGTGGGATTAAGTACCAAGATGCTCAGTAGCGGACAAGGTGTTTCATGTCTATTCCGAGTAGGGAGGGCCTTTCTAGTTAGAGAAAGTGTGGGGATAAGTTTAAAGTCCGTAGTTGGAAGGTTAAGCCCCTAACAATGTTTCTGCTCTCCATAAGATGCCAAGACGTGCATCAAACAAAGACAAGCTAAGCATTCAAACAATTATTGGTAACAGGTAATTTACTTTTATATTTATTCAACTAGAATATAAGATGGATTGAATTATATCATTGCTTCAATTATTTCCTTAAATGAAAGTAACTCTATCGTCAATGTAATTGGCAACCAGTTAGATCAGTTGATTTTCCAATTGGACATGGAATATATTTATATACAAATGATAGGTTTATCTAATGGATTGATATTTCAATCTTCTATTTATTTGAATAATGAATATGAGCATATTTTCCTAACTAATACAATGGTATGTGATGCCCTAAATAATACAGTGGTATACAATAGTATTTGACGCCCTTAATGATACAATGGTATTTGATGCCCTAAATAATACAGTGGTATTTGATGCCCTAGATTATATTTTAGTATTTGTCATTACAATAAAGTAGTATAGCTATTTGTTCCTTAAGAGGCATTTTATGGACTAACCTGGGTTTTGCAAAAGCATCCCTAGACGGTTTTCGGTTTTGAACTCTACGGTATGTAGATTTTAAATTCTTTGGTAAATTCACTGATGGTGTCTTCAATTGTTAGTTATGAGATTTCCGTTTAACTAATTGTAACCGTTAATCTCATTCACATGAACATAACTGATATAACTATCTTCCTATGAATATGAAGTAATAATTGTATTTTTTTGATATGTTAGTTGTTAGTTAAGACTTGGGAAAGGTTATTGGTACAAACCCTAATATGGCCAAAATAAAAAGAAAATGCATTGTTTCACTTCTTTCAATTGGTAAGCACCCCAAATGGATTCAACCATCTCTGAATTCTTGCTCAAAACTTTGCCAAGACTCCCTTGAGCAATCCAAGTCATTATACTAAGTTGATCAATCCACCCCTGCAAATTTGAATCAACTATCCATTCTTGCCCCTAGTTGGGTTGCAACAGGATTCTCCAAGGACAAGATGTTAAAAAGAGCAAAACTCATCTTTTGAACCTCTACCAAAGGGAAAATTATGTACATAGAGCCTACTTGCATGCTGCAAATGGTCGTAAAGATCTCACGGTGAGTATTCAAGATGGAGCCATTTTTAGCCTTCAAACTCTGTTCAGTCCAACAGACTGTTTGGAAGAGTTTGAATTTTATTTGAACAAACAAAATTGAACAAGAACTCATACCAAAGCACTCAAAGCAAGAAATTGAAGTATACTAACTATTTACAGTGAAAGATTTGAAGTTTTAATCCATAAACACCAAGTTGCTTGAGTCACAAATGAACTGTGCAAGAAATCTCAAAAATCTGTCAAAGGTTTTGCTATTCACAAACTTCAAAATCTCATCCAACCTGTGTACCCTCACTTGGGAGCGCTTAAATATGTCCCCCTGACATGTTACCATAGTTAGTTTCAACACCTAACTAATTTACCATGAAATGCAACTTTTGGTCTATATTGTTGTCATGCAACTTTGCCAAATGTTGTCATGATAATATTTTGCAACATTGACAATTTCTCACTTACCTTGAACCCTATGCCTCCCATGCATGCATAATGATGTCAAATCATGTCCTAGACATGTCTAACACCTCTACTCTTCATTTTTTTTGTATTGCGGAGTAATTTTACTCACTATGCCACATTTGACCTATTTAGCAACTTTTGCCACCTATTGACAACTTTTTGCCCACTTTGGCATGGATTCATACACTGACTACCAATCTTCCCAAAACACACCTAGTGGACCATCCTATGATCCTTATTTCACCCATGACCTAGCTAAGGTCATTACAAGCCAAAATTTCAAGGGTTACTGCTCAAACCCTAGGCACTCCTACACTATATAAATTCTCATTTGCACTTTCTTCTATGAAATTGCATTGTGAAATTGACTATGTAAATTTTTCTTTAGTTGCTTATTATTCTTCCTCTACACGTGTAGATGGTGTTCGTGTAAATAAGTATTTACCATTTACACTTTACTTAAGTTTACTTAGGTTAATGCATTAGCATATTAGTTGTCATGTAGACACCTAGGAGTTTGCATATTCACATGAGTTGTCATGTTGACAACGTAATAGTTTGTACTCCAATTGAGCACATGTTGTTAACTACATCTCTTTACGAGATACACCTTTGCATTCTTATCCTCCCATTGTTGCACGTACATTTATGCACAATGGAGGATAATCCACTCTTGGTGGACATGTGATTAGTTGGTATGCTTATCTCTTTGCTAACTCCTAGTCATATCAGTTGCCTTTATATACAAGGCACTTCTATGTTGTATTCATCCAATTATCTAATATCCAATTATCTGAATCCAATTATCTGATATCCAATCATCTAATATCCATTCTCATTTGATCATCATTTGTCTCTCTTGTGCTATCTACTGAGCTTCTTGATATTGGCATTGAATTATTGCCTTAGGCAAATTCTTACATAGTATTAGAGCTATACTAAATTCTTACATGGTATCAGAGTCATAGGAGTTTCATTGCATAGCCATTGGAGAGATTTTATTTTGCAGGTCAAGATTGGAGCTTGCTAGTGCAAATCAGATATTGGTATCACATTCAAAAGGTCAAAAAACTCCCAAATCAACTTTTGTTTCATCAAAATCGAACATCTGAGGTGAAATCTAGAGTCATTTGATTTTTGGAGGTGCGACGACAGTTATTCAGGAAAAATAATTACAAAGGTGATTTCCAAACAATGATATCTCCCTCATACAAACTCCTTTTTTGAGCAATTTTTTTTGTTTCGGGGTAGAAGTTCATGATCTACACATTGGTGCAGGTTGTTTGTGATCTTTGTTCCTAAATTTTTCTGAAAATTGCCAATATTGATTTTTACAACTTCAGATGCTTCGTTTGGGCTCATATGGACACATATTCAGCTGCTATTTTTTTTGAAAGTGCATAATTTTCTGTCTACTTTCCAAATCTGGTATCAGTTTGCAGTAATTTTGAGTAGACATGGTACTTTAAGCATTTGGTCATTTTTTGGCCTCTTTTGGCACTTGTAATTAAGTAGACCCTTGAGAGGTCTTGTGTCTTATCTTGTTGAGTCATATATAGCTTCATATTTGTTGTTGTGACCATCAAATCAGAAGTTCACTTTGGTTCATTTTGACAAGTGGCAATTGTACATGCACTTAGTATAAAGTGCCAAAAATCTATTTAGGGGGGGTTGCATTGATTAGTACAGGATGGATGAGGAAGATTTAATTGCCTTAACACAAAACTATAAGCAATGGAGTGAATTAGTTCTCACTCATCTTAGTGAGTATAATGCATTACCATATGTGAAAGGACTTTTATACAATGGTGACACTATTACAATCATTTTTCGTGCATTCTTTCTGCATATGGATATGGAAGTTATGGATTCACATGATGACGTTTGGATCTATCTTTGGGAGATGTATGGAGATCCACATGCTCCTCCATTCCCAAAAGATCTTTTACCTCCAATTGTAGCTACTAATTCTCCTATTGATATCACATCTATTGTTGCTCTTGATGATGCTTGTATTCACACAATTGTGGATTCACTTGATTCAATGCTACAAGATATTCATCGTCTTCCAAACTCAGTTCCTTCGAATGACTTCTTGACAGATATTGCAAGTTTGTTCATGGAGTCCTACATTGAGGATATGGGAGACATTATTGATGATATAAATCTTCTCTTTATTAAGGATGATCCTTCTTCAGTTGTTGTGAGGGAACACTCTAACCCTCATGATTCTCCACTTGATCTTTCTTTCGAGTTTGACATGATTGTGGATACTTTCTTACAACATTTGCAGGATGTCCCTTTCACTTCAAAGAAGACATTTGAGTCTTTGGACATTGCTTTACATGAATCTCAAACTTCACTTGAGATGTCAGATTGCATGGTTGATCATACTCGTGTTGCAGATTCCTATGCAATTTCCTAAGACAGATTACATTCTGAGAGTTCTTCCTATTGATTGGGGAGGATTCCTTTGTACACCCATGCCACCATTTCTTCCTCAAGGGAGAAATATCATTCAATTTTCATGGTGCAGCTTCTACATTGATCTAGGAGCATATTTCATGGGTGCAGCTTCTACATTGATCTAGGAGCATATTTCATGGGTGCAAATTCTACATTGAGGGGGGGGGCTTCTTTATTTCTCTTCCTACTTTTGTTGAGGAGGCATCTTGGCCTTTGGAGTTTGATCCACATTCCTATACGGAGCATTTACCATTGGTTCCTTGTTTGTCACCTTCTTCTATTGGACTTGATCTTGATTGGTTCATGACATCTTCAGTATTCAAGGACATGGTGAGACATCTTCAGACTTTAGAAACAACATACTTCATATGGATTCCTCTTCCATGTTCCTATCCACAATGGGAATCTGTCTTGCATTTGCATTTGGTGTATCTTCTTCCTAAGGGGAGAAATGGTGTTTGTAGGCATTGGATTCTCTTTTGTCTTCAAGCACTCATCATTCTTGTAGGACATCATTCACTACGGGGGGATTTCATTTCTGTTTATTTCCTTCTTATGGAGGGATTCTCTATTGTATATGCATGATGTATGTCATAATGGGGGGGGTCTTGATTACTCCATCCATACTTGCATCTTACTTTATTTTTCTTCTCTCTTTTTAGGGGAGGGTTTTTCCCATGTGGTTTTCCCTCTTTCTCCGCTTTACGAGAGATTACATTGCATATCATTTGCACCTATATATTGTACATGGATACCTAACATGGCCTAGTAGCCAGGACCCATCTTGCATTATTATCTAGCTTTTGTGAGCTTAAGTACATTTCCCTAAGTTGCACTTAAGGGGGGGGTTAGTGTAAATAAGTATTTATTATTTACACTTTACTTAAGTTTACTTAGGTTAATGCATTAGCATATTAGTTGTCATGTAGACACCAAGGAGTTTGCATATTCACATGAGTTGTCATGTTGACAACATAGTAGTTTGTACTCCAATTGAGTACACATGTTGTCTACTACATCTCTTTACAAGATACACCTTTGCATTCTTATCCTCTCATTGTTGCATGTACATTTATGCACAATGGAGGATAATCCACTCTTGGTGGGCATGTGCTTAGTTGGTATGCTTATCTCTTTGTTGACTCCTAGTCATATCAGTTGCCTTTATATACAAGGCACTTCTATGTTGTATTCATCCAATTATCTGATATCCAATTATCTGGAATTCAATTATCTAGTTAAAATATATAGATAAATTTAAAATATTCATACGAAACAAGAATAAAGCATGTACATATACATTATAGGACCTTAACATGCTAGAATTAGCAAAATTGTTAAGCAAAATTTGTATAAATTGATATTCAAATTCAAATTGCTTACAGAATTTATCATCAGAATCATTGTCAATATTTGGGATGTCCCCTATCCCAGGGAAAGGATGCCTGAAAAAAATCCCAGGGATGCCTAACCAGTTAACTCTGGTATTAAGTGCATTGGTTACAATGCAATTTGCATCAATAATGATATGTGTTTTCAGCGTACAAGTGTACTTCACTCTCTCAAAGGGTGAATTCAAGTAGCCAGAGCATCATCGTATCATTAAATACAACTCATTATGGGTAGCAACTCGCTGGTGAGAAGTATTCTTTATTTTTAAGGGATACAAGCATCAAATTTAATATAACCACCTTCCTTTTCCTTGTGGCAAAAACGGCAGGACAATGCAGAGCTTTTTTTCTGGGAGAAAATACAACTAACTGCTTCTATCATAGCCCACCAGTGCAACAGAATTTTATATGGTGGGAATTAGAGAAATAAAAATCCGTGTCCATGCCTCTGATCTTAGCATACACATTTGATCCACTGAGCATGAGAAGAACAATGCTAGCAAGGCATATTTAACCTACCAAAGCCCAAATGCCTTGTACCAAGTAATGTTTGTGAGTTTATAAAAGACCTTTGTTAATCAAATGTAACTATCCTAGAATTCAGTTATTTTATACTATGAAATTGACTTGAATTCCATTTAACACGGGCCAAAGACAAAAGCCTATAATAAGTCAAACTGATCCTGATCCCTGTACAGAGCTAGCATCTATCGGAGCCAGCATCACATATACACCAAGTGATACCAAGTTCCAACAACTACAAAAGTTTTTGCATTTCTTTATGGACCTGGAGGGAAGCACATGCTAAATATAATTACCATTCACCAAAAATGCGTAATGGCTACCACATGATCATATCCTTGAATATATTTTTTTCTCAAATTCAACAGTGCTATTAGGAGATTCTCAAGACAGTGAAATTTCAGACCAAATGCCATGAGTTAGATTGCACTTTAGCTTCTCAATATCATCCTCGTCTTTGCGACAGTTGAACACTGTAGGTACATCTGGAACAAGGATCCTGATCTAACTCATGGCGCTTGGTCAAAAAATTAAGTCATGAAGAGTCTCACAACTGAAATGCACAAAAGAGATTCTTGTGAAGAAAAGCATGAGTCGTATTTTACTCCATGTGCAGTTAGCTATATATGCTTGTAGTTGATATTGTAAGAAAGCAGATTCTGTATTTGCAATTGTCTTTGTTTCATTTTTTTTCTTAAATTATATCCTCAAACTTTCTTATTCTTTTTAGGAGAGCCGCATCTTTCCTTTAACAACATATTCTGTAAAAACCTTATGATTTTGATTTCTAATGATTTTCAGCTTTTCTTTTCTGGCTTATTCTGTTTCCCGTTTTGTTCCTTTTGGATTTTTTGTATCCTAAAACTACCTTAAGCAAGGAGTGACATAACTTCCCATTTGCACTTTTTTCTGCGAAATTGCATTATGACATTGACTATGTTGATTTTTCTTTAGTTGCTTATTGTTCTCTCTACACAAGTAGATGGTGTAGAACACAAATCATGTAGACATCCCAATTAATTAGAGAGAACAAGACCAACCTCTTGTAAAATGTTACAAACTCCTGCAGATTACTGAATTTACTCTTTTAGCTGTGATCCATCTCATCTTACTGAGTAAACAATCTTTCTGTTAGAAACTTAGACCACAAATTGATGTAGTCATCTCTGTAGAGCAATGCAGGTTCACTCCAATCATATTGGAATCTCTGGAAAGTTCTAGACCCTAAGGGAAGGCCACTTAGCAAAATGGATAGTTGTTTCTGAACCCAAACCATCACATCAATATAAACTTGATTTTTGATATATGCAACACCTTCCCATTTTTGGTAATATAATAAATTATATTAATCTTCACCATTTGCCATATGAAATCAATAATATTAGTTTGTGGAACCCATAATGTTTTGATTGAGTCTTCCTGATATTAATATGGCAATCTTTACAATAGACACAAGGATATGCATTCCTTAGGCAATGCCATTTTGCCAATTCAGCAAATACAGAAAATAGTGAACATCTCCATTTACTACAATGACATTGACATTGTGTGCTTTGATGGTTGCTCATTGAATGCAAAATTAAAAACCCTAGACTTCTACAGTGCATGAGTGCAGAAGACAAGAAATTTATGAACAGTAACCCCATAAGAGCCTTCCAAAAAAGCATCTCAGGTTGCTTATACAAGATGGGTCCTAAACAGCAGTGAAGGTTACAACCCTTGATAGACAAACGACCCTGACCTTCTGCAGTGCATAACTCTGCAAGACAAGCAATTTCTGGATAACAACTGCATATACAGCTTTCCAAAGAAACGTCTTAGATTACTTATACAATATGGATTGTAAACATCAGAAAAGACTACAGCTCTTCATAATATTTTTCTGGAACGCATATTAAATTAAATTGGCGAGCTTCAAACAACTCGTAACTGTTTTAGCTTCCACCAGGTGTGATCTAGAAGCTAACATATTTGACCACATGGAAGGGGCAATCAAAAAGTTTCTCAACAGATAGTGTTTAGAAAATTTGAATCTGTTTGCAAAACCAAATATCCCGTGGAAAATACTTTCAATGGACCACGCTACAGAATTTCAGTATTGTGCATGCCAAAGTCACGGAAGCTTATTTTTTGATAAATAAAGGACAATTACTAAAAAGAGCGAACTACTTGGACAACCAATTGTCCTTTCATCGACTATAGCAGCCATACTCCAAGCATTTGGAGATGCGTAATCGTTTCCTCTTAAGTAATTGGTCATTTGGTATAAAAACTTCCTAAAATATATCTCTAGTTCTGTAAAATTCAGCCTCGACTCTATCACACTAGCCGCAGTCCTATTTCCCATAAAAGTCGCTCGTAATTTCAGCCAAAGGATCTAAATTTGCATTTTCTTCATTTTCCATAATCCATGGAACTACTTGCCACGTAAGAAAAGAAATCGTAGCCTCCTTCAAGCGACCAGGTTTGACCAACACTAATAACATGCAATTTACCGAAATATACAATGCAGCGATTCATCGTTCCCATCAAAGCGGTTAACTCAACCAAGATAAAGAGTCATGCTTTTAAGCAAAAGTAGGAGATCGCCTTCATGTGATTGTAGTTCACCGATCAAGTTGTAAAGCTTACATTATGCACACCAGAGGTTATACTCACGAGCATTGTGGCTTCAAGACAACGCGTTGACTTACGGTTAAATGAGTGTCGAAATTCGAAGTAATTGTAAAGCAAATGCACGATCCCAAGCCCAAAATCACCACTCTGTTTTCAGATGTTACCAAAAAGATAACTTGCAACAAGACCCCGAAACACACAAGAAACGCGTTCTTTATCTACGTCCTACCAAAAGACGCACATACTAGAAAATAAACAAAAACCTCTTAACACATCTTATCAAAAAAACCTCCAAATTTTACGTACAACTAAAAATGGCCAACAGACTAGAAACCACACCATCTTAAAGCAATGACCTCCAAATTTGGCAAGATGCAAAGTACAGCTAGCATGATCGCAATTTTACACGAGATCTGAGCGATCACCACACAAACCTTCACCAAAACTAACCACACACTTTCCGTCCAATATATCTAGAAGATCGGGGCCCAAAAATACCAAAAAAAAAACACGATCTTTTCACATACCATAAGCTCTGGCCCGGACCGAACGAGAACCGCGCTTTGCAGCAAAAATGGCCGCGCCCATTCTGTTCACAGACATCTGCTGTGTCCACACAGACGAGGAACAAGAAGATACAGCATAATCTCCAAATTTAGCCGGCTTCTGCGACGATTCCAAATTTAGCGACCTGCTAAACGTGGCTCCGCATCCTTGAACACGCCTGCGCGCCTGCAGAGGAGAGAATAACGCCTTACTTCCTGCTATGGCTTGCATTTTCGTCCCTTGTTCTGCAAAAAATACATAGAGTCCGCCAAATTTAGAGACGTATCATAGATCAAAACTGAAAATCAAAGCTAATGAAAATCAAATGACGTACTCTAGATCTTTCTTTTCCTTTTGCGCGGTTTTGGACAAGAGGAGCGACTTTGCTCTGATTTGTAAGCCTGAAATGAACAATTTTCTCCGCCGGAAAGGTCGGCCCCACGGGCGCTCCTGTCAGAATACGGCACCGGGAAATGCAGAGGTTCAAAACAAGAAAGAAACTTTACAGACACAAATGATCTAAGGTGACTTTATATCTGCCGATTTACCCTCACTTGATTCCGTTACCCCGCAACGCACTGGTAACTACACGAGTTTACTGAAGAAAACAAAGATTAAAAAAGAAGCAATCCCGCTGCGTAAATCGTAAAATGTGAAGGTTATTACTATTTCGGCAAATGAATGGAGGTGTTGCTAGATTTGACGCAAAACAGGAGGCGGGGAAATGACGCTTTTGATGATGTGGATGGTGGGCCCGGGGGTTGCTGAGCTGCTGGTGCACGTGGTGGGTGGTGGTGGGCCCCGTACTACCGAACCAGGCTGGCAAAGGAGGCTTTTTACGGGTTTCTCCGCCGGTAGCCGGTCGCCATCCGGACAGGCTTGGAGATTTGACATTAGTGCTTATCTGCGTCCGGTGATGACGTGGCTGTTACCGATGTTTGACCTGACTAGATTGGGCCCCTCCGAAAGGTTTACTTCGTTCAGGAGATCCAAAGGTACGGTCCACGTGACTCTGGGCTTAAAACAGGGTCCACAGATTTCCGTAAACATTTTGAGAGATATGGGAACTTAAGAGATGAAAAATTAGAAGGGTATTCTTATAGAAACTTTAGGAGGTGTCAGAACTAAAAAAAAATTAGATGCATATCCTTATAGAAACTCTAGGCCATTGTCTATCCATTCATTTATTGTAGTTAGACAGGTAAATGACTTTTTGATTTGAAATCATAAATTAAGATTTGATGTATAAAAGTGATGATTACAAGCATGTAGTTTTGTAGAATGACAATATAGTATAATTCATTTTGGATAAATTTTAGTTAGTATCTTATTGTACTGCTAATAAAATGTGATATTGAAAGGCATCGAAAGACATTAAACTAACAATCGCATGCTTTTATATGTGCAACTATGAGCAGATAGATATTATTTTTAAATTTAAAATAGAATGTTAAAAGGAAATTACATAATCTATTTTCATTGTCATGTGCTAAATCTGGACTTGTTTATCATACATATGAATTTATAGCTATTGATTCAAAAATTACAAATAAATAATTTAATAAGTATAGACTTTGAAATACTTTGTGATAACAACACAATCCTAATATAGATTGAGTATGACACTTAATTCTGAATCTCAATTTAGTTTTGATATAATTATAAAATAATGAATAGATTGTATTTATACGCATTAGAAATTCCAGTGCCTAGAAATGTCTTACATAGGGACAAATTTGGTATTCAAATCATATTGAACTGTTGCATATAATTGTTAGTTTTGTTGTGATTAATGTGTAGATCCCTAAGGTATGTTGTTTATTAGTGTCAAATACTTAGTCATTCATTAGGCAGAGTTGGTTGGTCATCACTTCGATCGAGCCATTCTACTAAGGTCGAGCTATATATAGAAGACTTATATGAAATTCAGTTGAAATGGAGCAATTACTCTTGTCGAGCAAGTCTATGTTCATCGAGTACTATAACACATGTCGACTAAAACAAAAGATAGTGTATGTCAAGCATATAGAAGTCGAGTCACATAGTGTGAGTCGAGCAGATAGAGGCCGAGTGACGGCATGAACATTGGACACAATCAAGCATTAGAATGTTCATATACCAAGCAAACTAGTTTTGACATATTTGTTTGGAATGGCACAAACATTGAGGTAAATCATTTTTAGCTAACTTAAATGCATGTTTAAATGATCCAGGAGTCAATCATGGAGATGATTACGCATTTTGTTATGGATCATTAATCCTTATACAAGGTGATTAGCCAATTAGAAAAATGGAGGATTAAGCAGCAAAAGTGAAGGATTTGGATCATTGATTTTGATCTGAAAACTTCTACATATGGTTATAAAAGGAGGATCCAAACCCTATTTCCATGTGTGTGCGAGAGAACCAAAGTTTGGATACTATAAGCAAAGTGTGAAGAAAAAGCAGAAAGAGCAACTGAGAAAAGTAGTGAAGGGCATAATGCAAATATATCATATTAGAGATTAGATCAGAGATTGTAAAGAGGAGATTTTTTATCAGCATATTAAGTGCAAACTGAAGGATCGGGTACTGATACATTCTAGCAAGTGTTTCGGGGTAGATCTCTTAACATAGTGGTCCTAAACAAACCTTTGTAAATATCCTAATATAGTGCTTAATTGTAAGTTTAAATCCTTTAATCAAGGTAGACTCAATAAGTCTTGTAAGCTCTTAGCAGGGCATACCCCTCACAAGGTAGATCATCATAAGTGATCAAAATTGTAGCCCTAACAAGCAAACTTTATTGCTACAGTATTGAAGATTTGTGGGTGTTGTCCCCACCCAAATTTTACCTTCACCTTGGAGGGTTTTGGGGTAACCAAAATCTTTGTGTTATGTATTGATCATTTGTTTACATGTTTCATGGATGTGATTAGCTGTTAGATCTAATACATGATTGTAGTAAATGTTTATGTGAATTATGATATTGTTGTTAAAAGGATTAGAGGTGAAGCTATCAAATTTGATATTTGTTTCAATGGGTAAAGATTTTATAGATCCTAATTCACCCCCCTCTCAATATCTAATTTTCCTAATAGACTTCCAACAATTAGTATCAGAGCATTGTTCTCTTAGCATAAGTCTAACTTGTTGAGGAGATGGAGGCCTATAAGTTGGAAAGATCATTGAAAAGTAGAAGCTTGATATACAACTTGCACTACAATAGCTTGAAGCAACAAGAGAAGAACATGAGAAATCCTTAAAGAGAAGGAAGTAGATGGCAATCCAAAAAAATGATAAACACTATCAAAGGAAGACATTGAAGATCTACTTGAAGATGGAAATTCTAGTGAAAGTGATGTAGCAATAGCAGATCTATTGGAGAGAACAACACATTGAATGAAAAGATAAGAGGACTGAATAAAGAACGTGAAATCCAATTAGTAAGACTGTGTGAAGTGACCAAACAAAAAAAGAAAATAGAAGAAGATAAGATAATGGTTGATGAAGACAAGAGACAAATGGCTACAAGACTTGATGAAAGAGCATCTAATGTGCATAAACTCACATACAGGAAATTTGGTATGCTCAACCAACTACTAAGTGTAAATTAAGAGCTTAGTAGGAAATATGTGGAGATTGCAAATTTGATATCAAAAAATGATCATGAGATGAATGAGTTGAGATCTGAAAAGGAAATAATTAAAAGAATGAATAAACCCAAAGAAGCTATGAGATACTATGAAGAACTGATGAGATCATAGTGAAGACCCCATGATACATCTGGACTAGGCTATATCGAGCACCTATCATCTAAAGGGGAAGGATAATCATCAAAAAGTGGAGAACAAAGGAATGCAAAGCCAAAGAAAAACAAACCTACATGAACATTATCACTGTGGAAAGCTAGGTCACACAACAAATGTTTGCAGAAGTAAGATTGGTAAGAAAAAACCTAACCCAAATTCAATGGATACTGTTATAATTGTAAGAAGCAAGGACATCAAGCACATGAGTGTAGATCAAAAGCTAGCAATACACTAGTTGTACCTAGATTTGAAGGATACTGCTACAATTGTTAGAAATATGGACATAAAGCTCAAGAATGCAAATCAAGGGCAAAACCTAATTGGACACTCAAGAAGCAAGGAAATGCACCTAAGTAAGGTAATTCATACAATTGAGATTACAATACATGGTACAATTTTCATTTATTTGGTGAATATGGTCATATTGCAAGAAATTACATTAGGACAAATTTCAAAGGTAAATTGAAGAGTTGGATGAATGGCAGTATAGTTTGCTATAGTTGTCATAAGATTGGTCATCTGAGCAGAAACTATAAGACCCGAGCACCAACACCTAGCAATGAATGGAATAAAGGTAAAGGTATTGTTGATGTAGAATAGACAAGAAACCAGATGAATCAAACTTGGAAGGAGGAAGGTAGCAGTAGCAGAGCTACTGATGTCAAGATCACCCAATCCAATGGATTAGGTGATCACACTATCTCAAACTAAGTAAAGAAGGTATGTGAGAATATTAGTTCCTAACATGTGATGTAGTGAAGTCCATATTTTCATGAGAAGAGATGCATTACGAGAGATCTAGAGTGTAGACTAAACAAAGAATGCATATACCAAGTTGGTGTCAAGCATCAATATCAATGATAGTTGTGACTGAGTTATAGTGTGGACCGAGCTCCCTTTCAACTAAACTAATGTGTTGACTGGGCCAATAAATGGAAGTATAAAGGTTGAGTTATCTTATGCAAGACAAGACAACTATCATGCATTTTTGTGTTTACCTACTAAAAGTATGAAGCATTAAATGAAAGAGAATTTTGATCATTTGAAGGTATTTAGTCAAATTTTGAGTTCATTTTAAATCATCAGACTATCAAATTCTAAGAGTGAAGAGCAAGATAACTTCAAGGAGTGATTTGTGCAAATTATAGAAAGATTCTAGTGCATGTTGTATGCCAAAAGGTGTAAGTGTGCAAAGTTACTTTGATCCGAGTTGATTAATTTGAGAAATTGTTTGGAGTTCAAAACCCTAGTTTGCAAATGGCATCGTCTATGTTTGCAAGTGAGAACAGGGAGGCATTAAAGGGTAGTAATGCACAAATTGTTTGCAATGAAGCATGCCCTCCTCCAAAATTTAAGCCATACCTAGAGATTGCGATGATTGGTAACTCATCCAAAGTGTTGTCTTCAATTCCACCATGTGTGATCATGGTGCATGATGTAAGGCCATGCTACATGTGTAAAATTGGTGATTTTGAATTGAAAAACACATATGATAAGATGTGTGAGAATGGAGTACTAAAGGATGAAAACAAAGTCGTGGCTGAGAAAGGGTTAATGAAATGTCCCTTTTCTGATTTTACATGATATTTCCAACCTTTAATCAGATCTTTAAGATCAAACAACTAATATCACAAAGATCCTCCAAATTTCTCAAGAAACCCCAAATCGGGTATGCCAGAAATTGTGCCAAAAGCTTCACAGCTTCACCAATTACTAATAAATCTGAAAATGGAAATTTTTACAGAACTTTCAGCAGCATAACAGCCTACAAATTGACATTTCCAGATCCGTATAGCCTTTACACAACAGCTCAAAAATGTAGGACCAAAACTATGCTCATCGGGCTCCCGAAATAGCACAAAATATGCCCGGAAACACCACAAGAACACTAATAATCTATCTTAGAAGTTTAATCACGTCCCAATATATATATTCAGATCTATTTTAACAGCTTAAAGTATAAAATACAGCAGCAATCAAAACTGATATGAAATACTCAACCGGAAACACCAAACTCTTACAAAAATACACCCGGAAACTCACAAATCTGCACTGTTCAGCACAAAGGCAAACTCTGTATGAGCATGCACATGGAATGGCTTCAAACTCCCGTCCTTAGCCTTCCTGGAAACCTGCAAACTCCCGTTCTTGGGTCTCCCTGGAAACCTGCAAACTCCCGTTCTTGGGTCTCCTTCTCCACAGGTTTGGCAGCCTCTGAAGAATAACAAAGAATGAGTGAAAATCAAGTCTGGAATCCCCCCAAAATGCCTCCAAACCTCTTTAAAAAGGGCATAACTGTAACTCACGTCCAAGAGAGGTTAATGAAACATATTTTAATAATAATTATC
The DNA here is from genome assembly GCA_028749045.1 of Cupressus sempervirens. Lineage (NCBI taxonomy): Eukaryota > Viridiplantae > Streptophyta > Pinopsida > Cupressales > Cupressaceae > Cupressus > Cupressus sempervirens. The sequence continues at coordinate 203,926,435 of CM053784.1, forward strand.
ATTTATTAGTCCAACGGTTTCCAAAGATTAACTCCCTTTTTCCGAAACTTCACTTTCTTGGGCCTGCCTGCCTTAGCAAAGATTTTCTTTTTTTAAAATTATTTGAAAAGGGGACATGACAAGTCCTCCCCTCCCAATCATTGCTTGTCCTCAAGCAATGGCTGAACAATAAACCAATCAATCCACCTGGATCCCAAATGTAGTCATGAACTATACTACTACCAATTAACATAGGCTCCTGCAATATCCTTTGCAATATGACCAAGAGGAATCCATAATCAAATTGACAATTATAGCTCAACCAAACTCCGAAATCACCACTACCACAAACAAAAACCCATGAGGCACAAACTCTTAGAACATCAGAACCCAAGTAAAGTGGACAAATCAAACTACCAACACAGTAAATACCATCAACGCATCCCACTGGCCTATATGGAATGTACAATCCAACTCTGAAACAATGGTGAACCCTCTTGAATGAAACTGTACCAAGTATGGAGAATCCACACACTGTACAACTCCTGCAGTCAACACAACTCTGCAAATCATCGGCCACTATCTCATAACCATAACTCCCATACACTGCTGATGGTGAAAAGACATTACAAGATAAAGAGTAAGAAATGGAATCCAAACCAAATTTGTCTACCATCAACTCCTCAGCACAAGGATCAAATGCTAACTGATGTACATACCCTGCAATATAATGTTGATAAAAAAAACCAACCTCAGTCAACAGCTCACCATGAAGAAGTGATACAACCCACTGTGACTGATCACCAGCTAAGTCAAGAGATGTCATAGCCAAAGGAGTAGAATCAATAACAACACCTGCTGAAGCATCACTCTGAAACTCCTGCTCTAAGTCATGTATTATCAAGCTGTCAACTGTAGAACCTATCGCCATGTCATGCCCATCACAACTCTCATCTTGAGGCATCAAATTGTCCCATAACTGATGATAAGCACTAGGAACCAAAGTACATCTCTGTATCATCATCTCATCAACATGGTCATCAAAGGTAGATAGATGAGCATACCTCACAGTGTAATGCCGATAGAATGCACCAATCTCAGTCAGTGGCTCAGACTGCAATCCAGATGTAACTAACTGCAATCGATCATTAACCAAATTGGAACTGACTACTACCTCTGAAGACATTGCGAAGGGAGTAGTATTACTAGTAGGAACCATGCCAACTATCAGCTCACCAATGTCACACATGGTCTTTGATACAACATCTCTAGTCTTCGTGCCATTAGTACTAGAGGTCACCACCATGTCAGGCATACAACAATCTGCTACAACACCCAACTCAATTGAACCTAACTCTAGTGGGAATGAACCTGATATTCCAATGTTAGTATCAAGAATGGATGCATCCCCATCTCCACTGTCTCTGACAATCTCGGCCATGGACATCCTCGGATCACCAAACACCACTGCTTGTGACTGTATAGAATCAGGTGAAGACTGTAGTCGCTCTAACTCCATGGTCACCTTAGCCAAATGAAACTGTGACTCCTTGAAAGCCAACTGTGTACTCTCAAGAATCTCAGAAGTCACCACAAGCTGCTCAGTAATCTCACTCACCTCATCTTCCTTGGCCAACAATGCATCATATGCTGTACTGCCCCACTTCATAAGATAATCTCTGTCGGCTACCAACTGCATATAATCCTGTCTCAGAATCTGGATAGCCTCCCATAAAGAGTGGAACTCTGTCAAGGAAAGATAACTGCCTCCCTGCTCATCACTAGTAGGAGAACCCCATCCATAAACTGCTAACAACTGACGAGCAGCATCGAAATGCTGGCAAGTGATAGCAATGTCTTGGTCACTAACTCTCAACTGATTAGACACATGATGGCACTGGCTTGACTGTCTCCTACAAACCTCCTCTGATGCACTGTCTAAAGGAGTATCCTCAAAGTTACTAGTCTCTAGAGTATTACCATCCATATCCTGTGAATCAAATCTAAAACTCATATCAACATACAGAGTATCAAAAACATTAGCATTTCTGTCCAACTCCTCTATACCCAAGGAAACTAAGTCTTCAAAATTGCCCATTGCATCCTTCTGGATGTCATCAATGCCAATATGATCCTGGGACTCATCTATACACACTGCCAAATATGAAATATCATCAACACATTCCAACAAGTATGGCCGACTGGATATATGAACAAGGCCCAACATTGGTGTATAAAAACTAATACCAACATCAGACAAGATACTGGCACAAGAAAAGACAACACCATGTAATCTACTAATCAAATCCATGATAGCACCCAAACAAACACTGCTACCAAAAAGTGTTAAAGATATCCAGTCAACTGAATCCCAAATGCCAATATAACAATCTCGAGTCCATATCCGTAAACTAGAATCAACTGGTAACTCAAGCAAACTCCTCACCTGAGTAATATGACCAATACCAACTAACTCCACATACCTGTCATGATGAGATAATGAAGTCACAATACTATCTTGGTTCACCTTCAGCTGGCTGGAGAAATCATGTGAAGTACTACCAGCCTCAACCTCATGTGATGAAGCATCTAACTGTGCCTGGTACTCTTTCTCAGCAAAGTCATGAATGCTCAATGTCTGCTCATCTCTACCAAGTATCTCACCATCCTGCACAACAACATCCTCATAATCATCATCTGAACCCACTACACTGTTGTCACTGCCTGTTGTAACTATACCATCCTGAATACCTGTGGCATCACCCTTTGACAACCTGTAAACAATTGTCTCAATTTGAGTATCAAGTTGACCGTTACTATCAATCTGTGTAATATCCTTTCCCACCACCTCCTGTGGCAGAGTAGAATCTGAGACCTCTACCTGGCTATCAGCTAGTTTCTCAAACTCCTCATGCAAGTTCTTGGAAATTGTGTCATCTGTCCTGTGAGAAAATCTGCCAAATAGAAATCCAGTCAACTTATCCACCTTAGCTGGGTCAGATAACATGTCATTTATACGGTGGTGCTCAACCAACTGTTTAGACATGTCATGGCTTATTTTCATAAGTTTATCTCGAATGTCTAAATAACCATCCTTTCTATTATTTTGACTCTGGCTATCAATTGTCCAAGATTGTTCCCTCTGAGACTCTGTACTATACCTGTCCATTCTGGATAAAGTAGAGTGTAACCCCAATAGGATATAACTTCTTCAAACACCAAGAACTAACATGCAAATGATTAGAAGTAGCATGCAACCATAGATTTGGACATGCAACTGATTAGAAGCAACATGCAACCACCAAATTATGACATGCAAGATCTGGGTAGTTGTCAAAACTGAAATGCAAACTTCTACAACCACCAAATTCACCAAGAACTAACATGCAAATGATTATAAGTAGCATGAAACTATAGATTTGGACATGCAACTGATTAGAAGCATGCAACCACCAAATTATGACATGCAAGATCTGGGTAGTTGTCAAAACTGATATGCAAGATCTGGGTACTTGTCAAAACTGAAATGCAAACTTCTACAACCACCAAATTCACCAAGAACTAACATGAAAATGATTAGAAGTAGCATGCAACCATAAATTTTGACATGCAACTGATTAGAAGCAACATGCAATCATAAATTATGACATGCAAGATTTGGGTAGTTCTCAAAACTGAAATGCAAGATCTGGGTAGTTGTCAAAACTGACCTGCAACTTCTACAAACCCTCAGGCTGGCAAGATCATGGCTCTGATACCACTGAAATGTCCCTTTTCTGATTTTACATGATATTTCCAACCTTTAATCAGATCTTTAAGATCAAACAACTAATATCACAAAGATCCTCCAAATTTCTCAAGAAACCCCAAATCGGGTATGCCAGAAATTGTGCCAAAAGCTTCACAGCTTCACCAATTACTAATAAATCTGAAAATGGAAATTTTTACAGAACTTTCAGCAGCATAACAGCCTACAAATTGACATTTCCAGATCCGTATAGCCTTTACACAACAGCTCAAAAATGTAGGACCAAAACTATGCTCATCGGGCTCCCGAAATAGCACAAAATATGCCCGGAAACACCACAAGAACACTAATAATCTATCTTAGAAGTTTAATCACGTCCCAATATATATATTCAGATCTATTTTAACAGCTTAAAGTATAAAATACAGCAGCAATCAAAACTGATATGAAATACTCAACCGGAAACACCAAACTCTTACAAAAATACACCCGGAAACTCACAAATCTGCACTGTTCAGCACAAAGGCAAACTCTGTATGAGCATGCACATGGAATGGCTTCAAACTCCCGTCCTTAGCCTTCCTGGAAACCTGCAAACTCCCGTTCTTGGGTCTCCCTGGAAACCTGCAAACTCCCGTTCTTGGGTCTCCTTCTCCACAGGTTTGGCAGCCTCTGAAGAATAACAAAGAATGAGTGAAAATCAAGTCTGGAATCCCCCCAAAATGCCTCCAAACCTCTTTAAAAAGGGCATAACTGTAACTCACGTCCAAGAGAGGTTAATGAAACATATTTTAATAATAATTATCATTTATTAGTCCAACGGTTTCCAAAGATTAACTCCCTTTTTCCGAAACTTCACTTTCTTGGGCCTGCCTGCCTTAGCAAAGATTTTCTTTTTTTTAAATTATTTGAAAAGGGGACATGACAGTTAACTTGTGCCCCAATATTCCACAAAGGGTTCAAGATTGAATGGATTAAGATTATTTTGAGTAAGTTTCATGATATGAAGTTATGGATGGAGAACGAGCACCTAGTTAAAATCACAAAATCCATCATACACCATGTAATTGGTTACCCTACTCTTGACCGAGCAAAGATTATTTGTTGTCAAGAAAGAAACATAATTGAAGACCTCACAAAGGCGAAGTGGAATGGTCAAGGTATACCTATTGATACAATTAAAGATCCAATCATTGAGTTTGTAATTCCAGTGATTGCACACAAGTTCTATCAATCAAGTTGACTAAATAGTGTGTGTTATGTAGCTATTGACATGGGATATAAACTAGTCAAGAAGGACCATAACTATGACTTGGTTGAGCTTCAATTGATACAGTTTGCAGAAAATCATGGAGCCATCAAAAAAGCCAAGAACACCTTGTGTAAGTTTGGTTCTCTCATATTATGTATATTCTTTTATGTTCAAAACTCTTTTCCCATGATTGGAGATGTAGTATGTGATAAGGATAGACCTGTGACTGAGTAGATAAATGAATATATCAAACACTTGGGGTGAAAATTTTGAAATAATTTTTTATGGATATTTTGAAGATTTCAAAAGGAAAATGAAAAATAGGTCAAGGATAACTAAGTCGGTGGTTGATCAATATTATGATCACATATGTTTTATGGTAGATATTGACTATACATATGTACAAGCAGTGATACCAAGGATGGCATGGCTAAGGCCTATGCAATATGAAGTTAATATAGACGAAGTGTCTACTCCTATTACAACACTATTGGTAGAAGAAATCGACAAGAGTGTCGAGCCATTTGGTACATATGAAACTGCAAAGATCAAAATGATAATGCAAATAGAAGTCCCTAAGATGGACAAAAATAGGAAGAAAATGATTCAAAACTTGGAAGGTAAGCTTGGAGAATCACCATTGCAAATCATAGAAGGAAAAGAATAAGATCATGGTAGTAAAGGTGATGATGAAGAAGAAGATGAAGGAAAAGGAAAAGAACTTGTTTTTGTCAAGCCTCGGGCAACAAATGGTAAAAAAAACTATAATTGTTGATTTTAAGGTGAAAAAGAGCCTATAGAATGTGGCTGCACCACCCACCTCTATACCAAGGAGAGTTGCTAAACAAGGATCTAATGAAACAAGCCCTGCAGTTGCCAAGCAAAATAAAGGATTAGTAAAGATAACAAAGCTAGTTAAGGGAAAGACTTCTAAGAAGATGATATTTGAAGCCAAGGAGGCTGAGAAAGGCCAACAGAAGAAAAGACCAGGGAGAAAATTAGTTGTCAAACTAGTTGAAGCTAAAGGACTGAGTTTGATGAGTTGAGAAAATTTTAGATAGTATCAAGAAGAGCCCCTCAAGACATAGACAAGGTATGTGAAAACATAAGAAGTTAAGCTAGCTTAACTTGTTTTAAACATGTAAAGTATGATACTTTAGGTAAATTTGATAAAGAAAAAGTAGAGCAGGTAGTAGTTGATGTGATGGTGAATTTTAAATATACAACAATAGAATTAGGTAAAGAATTGCCTAAAGAATTGTATAATAAAATTGATGCAAAATGGAAATGGACATTATCTATTGAAAAGAAAATGAGGGAGGCTACATTAACCCAAGTTATGCCAGATTTAGGGAAGCATCATATGGCTATAACTATGAAAGACTATGCGAAGAAATTTGTGCCAAAGACAATGCCATGTAAAATATTGAGAAATAGAATTGAGAATGTTGTACAAGAGAGAAAAATTGTTTGGAAGAAAGATTTTGAGTCAATGCCAACAATAGTAGAAGAAGAGGAAAAGGAAGATGAAAGAGTTGAATTGGACAACACATAAGACATCTACAATGATGTTGAACAATTGGTAGAAACAGTAGAGAAGATGGCTCAAGAAAAGGTACAAATGACAAAGATAGTCATCATTGAGGATGAAACTCCTGCCACTACATTGCCCAATGTGACTATTGTTGTCAACAAGCTAGAAAAGGTAGTGTTTACTGAGTCAAGAAAAGAGGAGTAAGCTCCTAAATCTATCAAAGACACTCTGATAGACACCAATCCAGTATTAGAGTAGATAAAGGAATATCCCAAGATTGATGATCAATAATCAACTCAACATGTAACAATTCATATCATTGAAGTACCTCCAATTACCATTTATTCAAATTTGTAAAAGTTAGATGAGGCACATGTTACAGTTGTCGAGCAATAGAGTGAGTTGACACAAGGAGTCAATGAGTCAAGATACTCAAGTAGAGCAATCTACTATAGGTAATGAAGTGTTAATTGTCTCAAGACCTCTAATTGAAGGAAATAAGGAGACAGGGTAGCTAAGTTCTATAGGTGAACTTGTTAAGACAGAGGAACAAAGAATAGGTGAGGAATCCATAGGCATCGAGGGTACACAAGCTATCATTTAGAGACTGAGTTTAGAGCTCCAAACTCAGACTGTGCACTTGTCATTGCCAATCTCTAGTACTTTAGACTCAAAGGAAAAACATAGCAAGAAGAAGAAGAGTCAATCACCTAGAAAGCCAATGACATTGGATAAAGTTATAATGATTCCAAAGTATGACATTGATAACTTAACTTATGAAGATATGCAAATATTGTAAGAACTATTGGAAAGGAAGACAAGACATTAAGAGCTAAGAAGGGACCAACATAAAAAAAAAGTGTTACGTGAGATCAAGGATTTTTTTTAGATGCATTTTATATTAGAAACCTTGATAAGAAGGCCCCAATTATTGCTCGGCTAGTACAAATTATGGAAAAGGTCAATGATATAGATATTGATTCAAATGAGAAGTTGATGCAATGGAAATCAAGAAATTTAGAATAGAAAGAGATGCAGAAAGTTTCTACAGAAATTGCAATAAGGCAAGTCCATTGGTCAAATATTGTAAATGATTTAGAGGAAGTTGTCAAGAATGTTAAAAGTTATGTGATGCTACATTCTTCACCAAAGAAATTCAAGAGCTAATAGACAGACAACAAGTAGATTTAAAGTCTATAGGACATTCTTTGGACATGGACACAAGTTCAAGTTCATTTCATTTTGATAGATTCCTATTTTCCCAACCTAGGTTAGTTGAGCTGATGGCTAATGATGGAAGAATAAGGGCTAAGCTCATTTCTATACAAACAATGTTGACACCTCACTTATAGGTCATTCAAAAAGAGCTTTAATTAGTGAAGGAGGTAGCACAAAGAAATCCAAATCTTTCAACTGTTGATAGTTTGGTAGATCTAGCTACTATGCAAGAAATAAAGATTCAAGTTTTTGAATCTGTCAGGACGAGTTGGGATAATGCATTGGTAATGATATTACAAATTCATAAATCATTCTTCGACAATCGTGACATTACTATTCCATCACCGCAACAATTATAAGTGTCAAAAACAAGGGGGAAATGATATGTATGATCAAAAGGTATGCACAAGCAATCATAAGAATACTTTGATCATGTAATGAAATGTATATGTATGTAAATTTTACAATTTTGGTTTTTGGGAGTCAAAGGAAGTCGCACACGCATGCGCGCGCGTGTGTGTGTATATATATATATATATATATATATATATATATATATATATATATATATATATATATATATATATATATATATATATATATATATATATGATGTATGTAATAAAGTCTTTTTGAAGACCAACTCATAATCTAAGGGGGTTACTATTTTCAATTTTGGATTGTAATGTTTTGATCATGGAAAAGTGTTTTTTCCACTAATGTCAAAGGGGGAGATTTTTTATCCCCAAGGTATGTTGTCTATTAGTGTCAAATACTTAGTCATTCATTAGGCAGAGTTGGTCGATCGTAACTATGACTGAACCATTCTACTAAGGTCGAGCTATGTATAGAAGACTTGTATGAAATTCAGTTGAAGCCAAATAGTTACCATTGCCAAGAAAGTCTATGGTCACCGATTACTCTAACACATACTAAGTCAAACATAAGACAGTGTGTGTCGATCATATAGAAGCCGAGTCACATAGTACGAGTCGAGTAGATAGAGGTTGAGTGAAAACATGAACATTGGATAAAACCAAGCATCATAATGTTCATATGCCAAGCAAACCAGTTTTGACATATTTATTTGGGATGATTGAGGTAAGCCATTTTTAGTTGACTTAAATGCATGTTTTAATGTTTGAGGAGTGAATCATGGAGATGATTATACATTTTTTTATGGATCATTAATCCCTAAGAAAGGTGATTAAGCAGTCAAAAAAATGGAAGGATTAAACAACAAAAGTGAAGGATCTGGATCATTGATTTGATTTGGAAACTTCTATATATGGTTATAAAAGGAGGATCAAAACCCTATTTCCATGTGTGTACGAGAGAAGCAAAGTTTGGATTCTATAAGTGAAGTGTGAAGGAAAACTAGATAGAGTGATGGAGCAAAGAAGTAAAGGGAAGAATACAGATATATTAGATTAGAGATTGTAAAGAAGAGATCTATAATCAACGTATTAAGTGCAAAATGAAGGATTAGGTACTGATATGTTTTAGCAAGTGTTTTAGGGTAAATCTCTTGAAAAAGTGGTCCTAATAGACCTTTGCAAATCTCTTAAAAGTGTGCTTACTTAGTTGTAAGTTTAAATCCTTTAGTCAAGGTAGACAAAATAAGTCTTGTAAGCTCTTAATAGGGCAGACCCCTCACAGGGTAGATCATCAAAAGTAATCAAAATTGTAGCCCTAATAGGAAAACTTTATTGCTACAGTAGTGAAGACTTGTGGGTGTCATCCCCACCCTAGCTTTACCTTCATCTTGGAGGGTTTTTGGGTAACCAAAATCTTTGTGTTATGTGTTGATCATTTGTTTACATGTTTCATGGATGTGATTAGTTGTTAGATCTAATACATCATTGCAATAAATAGCTAAGGACTTATTTTCCAGAGTTACTATGAACCTTCACTCTTAGGAGGATCTGCAAGTTCAATTCAAGCTCATCTATGCAGATCGGTAGACAATTAATTTTCTAGTTTTTGCAGTGCCTCCCAATCTGTTACACAAGCTTGGTATTTACTCATCTCGCCCTTGATGGAAGGATTGGAAGTGGTATCTACCACTCCTATGGCTAGCTACAAGCCCAAATTGGGGTATCAGTGGTTGGTGCCCCATCTTTTGACGGTTGATACCCTCAATCAACATTGGCATTTGTCTTCTTCTCATAAGACTTGGAGTCTTGGATTTACTACTATTTGGAATGCCATCACAGAGCCAAAGATTTCTCACTTTGCCTAGTGTCTCCTCTTCTAGGGCTTGGCTTTGGGCCCTTTGCTCCAACATTTGGGAGTTCTGGATCCTAGATGCCCCTTTTGTGGTCAACCCAAAAGATTCTTACACATTTCTTGGTTTTGCAGTGATCCCAAAGATATTGGCTCTAGATTCATGAATTTTTTAAGCCTTTCCATCTAGAGGAGTTCACTTGGCATATGGTGGTGCTACGAGATCTGCCCAAACTTCCTTTTAGATGTGCCCTGGTTTGGCATGCTTTCATAATGGAAATTTTGTTTACTATTTGGAAGGACTGAAATGTTGTTTTATTCTCTCATAGCTTTCTTGATATTCATGTTGCTATGTACTCTAAAGCACATACTTGTAATAATGTCATGATGCAAATTCAAGTACAGACTAACAAAGTTGCACTAGAGGTGGCTCACCTATAGGAGCTACTTGCTCATTGGGTAAATGCATAATGTACGATTGCCCATGTGCCTTAGGATGCAACTTTCGGTGACTGCACTCCTACTCGTGGTCATCGGCGAGGCCGAAGTAGATCTACACATCGCTCGCACACTCCCCAATCACAGCCACATCCTCACTAGGTTGGGCTCGGGTTGGTCCCTGGTAGCTCCCCCTGTTGTTCCTGTTGCGGGTTGGTCATCTACGCAACATGATCCCAAGTGGACATTTCCTCGGCTGGACTTAGCTATCTCCCCATCCAGGCCCGAGGAAGATAAAGATGATGATGATGATGCTATTGTTGTTGATAGTTGGACTCCCCTTAAGCTAAGCACTAACCCCAAGGACTTTTGGGGTTTTGATGATAAAGACCCTCCTTCGGTCGCCACTACTCTTGCTGCCTCAAGCTTTATGCTTTTCTTTAAACAATTTTTTTGATGAATAGTTGTTAATCCGACCTATTGTTGTTTGAACTTGCAAGGTGATCTTGTATCCCCCAGCCCCTTTTTTTGGTGAATATGAATATTTAAATTATAAATTAATGGAAAAGGGCTATTCATAAAAATAAAAAAACTAAATTATAGAAATTGTTAAGCATACATGATTAATTTATTGATTTAGAAATGTTTTACCCAATGTTTTGATATATTATTTAGTACAATTTGTGCATATATATCTTGCATAAGATATGGAGATAAGGTCCCAAGAAAATAAAGATAGGAATAGAGCCAGACGAGAAGATGAGTGGGAAGAAAAGACAACAAGTGTCACTATAGTGGCCAATATTTGCCTCTTTTAGTTATAATATTACAATAATATTAAATATAATTTGTCAAATAATAAAAATATTAACTCTCCAAATTGAAACAAAAACTAAATTGTAGAAATAGATAAGCATACATGAATAATTTGTTGATATAGAATTTTTTTGCTAAATCTTTTGAGATATTATTTAGTACAATTTGTGCATATATATCTCACATAAGATATGGAAACAAGGTCCCAAGAAAACAAATATATGAATATAGTTAGAAGAGAAGATGAGTGGGAAGAAAAGATAACAAGTGTCACTATAATGGCCAATATTTGCCTCTTATAGTTATAATATTAAATATGATTTAATAAATAATAATAATGGACAATTTTTTGAAAAGATAATAATTTAATAATAATTAACTTTTATTAATTATTTTATCTAATAAAATATTATTTGAATTAGATTAGTTATTTATAAAAAAATTTATATAAAAAAATTATTTAATAAAAAAAATTATAATATAAAATTGTGAAATAATTATTATTATTCTAATTATAATATAACAATTATATGGTTTTTACAGGAAAGAGCCCACAACACAATGATAATTTGTGAGCCTTTCATGCAGGAGGTCTTGGGTTTGAGTCTAGTTGAACTTAACACATAATAATAATTAATTACAATAAAATAATAATAATTAACCTAGGTTTTGACCCATTACTGATAAAAAAAAGTAAATATATTAGACAACAACCTACAACACAATGATAAATTGTGAGCCTCTCACCAGGAAGGTCTTCAGTTTGAATCTACTTGAAATGAACACATAATAATAATTAATCTTAACAATAATAATGAATGAATAATAAATCATCTAGGCTTCGATCAATTACCTATGAAAAAATTATATAATTTTTACAATTAACATTGCTCTAAATTAGAAATCGAAACTTAAATAAATATACCATTTATGCCATCTAAATCAAACAAAAATAATTTACAAGTTTCATAAATGTGTACCATTTTCCAAAAACTCGTCATAAAATGTGCAATAGATGTAGTGCTTCCAAAAAATCCATGTATAAGATCTTAAGTTCTTTAGCCAATGAACATAAAGACAAATAATTTTGATAATTAAGTTGTAGGACTAGAAATAGGTGGAAAATATGCACACAAGAGGAACCATCAAACTCTAAAAGCATGCACAAAAAATCCTAATCATGACACAAAAGAAATTGAGACAAAGTAAGAAAACTAGCAAACTCCCTCAATTTGATAATTGTGCACTTTCTTGTTTCTCCAAGAGAGTGGATGTAGCTCCTATATCGACATAATGAAAGCAAGATGACAAATGATAATATGATGATGAGCAGATTTGAAAGAAGATGGTTAACCAAAAATGAGAGAAACGATCACAATTTATAGAATTTGTAAGAGAAATTGCAAATTAGCAATTTAGTGCACAAAAAGGTAAATTTCATAAATTATGAAAATTTACAAATTGAAAGAGGAAATTTGTCTTAAAGTATGACAAAATGATGCACAATTAGAAATTGAAGAGTTCAAAAAAGGTAATTTGTCATAAACTATGACAAATATGACAAAAGGAAAGAGAGGAAAGTTGTCATGAACTATGACAATTATGAAAAAAGGGAAAAGGAAAATGTCTTGAACTATGAAAAATTATGACAATAGAGAAAAATGATTTTCTCGTAAACTATGACAATTTTTGACAAAAGAAAAAGGGAAAGTGGAGGCTTAAAAAGAGGAAGTGGAAGCACAAATTAAGGAATTAAATCTCATTTAGAAAAATGAGGAAATATTTGAAATTGAAAATTTTTTTATTCTCACAAAATGGAAAGTAAGAATTTAAGAAAAATGAAAATTCCATAAATTAATAATTAGCCAATTAATTAATGTTAGATTAATTAATTGTAAACATGTGGCAAATAGGATAAATAAATAAAATTTTTTTTATCAAAACTGAGGACTTAGGAATAGGGGATAAATTAAACATGATTAAGACATAGGAATAAACTATGGGTTATTCACTCCTATGAGGAAAATTAACAAATTGATTGGCCAAATGATAAAATAAATGCAAGAAATAACCTATTAGAGGATCATGATGAAAATGATGATAAATGCAATGATATTTGATTGGACCAACCCAATGATCAAATTGATGAAATAAATGATGCTAGATGAATGACATAAATTGATGACTTGTCAAGGAAACATGTCAAGGATTGACAAATTGTGACATTTAACAGATAGTGCAAATGCCATAGGTTGAATGAATTTGATTGATAGGATTGATGACATGTCAAGGACACATGACAAGAATTGATGAATATTGATAAGGCATTGAAGGACGTAACCCTACCTACAAGATTCCTAGTGATGATTGATTAAGGTTGATTTCAAGTGGTTTTGATGACATATAAATGGTTTGAATTAGTTTCAAAAGGTTTATATTAGATAAGGATCAATTTGAAGATGACCCACATTTGACTAGAATAGAGTTACACATGATGAAAAATATGTCAAAACATGTTAAAAGAATGTGTCAAAACAAGTTTGAATGATGATCAAGTTGGCCAAAAGATCGAAGTTAGTGAATTGAGAAAATAGGACAAGTTAGGATGTAAAGGTGATAAAAGAGTAGGCACAAGCCATTTTTGAGCATCTACATGTTGCCCCTCTTTGATACAATGTGATTCTGAGTGTTGTGTCAAAGAGTAAATAAATTAAAATACCTTGGTGAAATCAAAAGAATGGAGATAGGATGCCCCCTCAAAAAGTTGGGCAAGAAATTGACTTGAGGACAATTTTTTGAAAAGAGAAGAATGATGAAAAATATTAATCGAAGAAATATTACTAGGAAGATGAAAATGAGAATTAGGAGAGTTAGTAAAAGATGAAAAATTTCTTTCACAGGTGTGCTAATATGAGCTTTATTTTGATATGGCAAATGGAATGCAATGCATCGTAGCATAGAAAGCCATAGCAAAAATGCAAGCCTTTTGCATAAATAAACATGATGTAGACAAAGAATACGATAGGTATTGTGATGAGAAAATAAAAGAATATGAATAGGATAAGTAAGATCACTAATGCATAAAGGGACATGGACAAGAGGTTGCAATAGGATAGGGGAATATGGATGAAAAGGATTAAGAAAATGTAATGCATACATGATATGAGTTACTTCTAGGGCAGATTTGTACCCATGGGAATATCAAAGTTGGGAAATATGAAATATGGAATGTTGACAGGATAAGGGATATGATGGAGATAAACGTAAAATGAAGGGTTATGATAGGGTATAATATGGGTGAAACCTACCCCCAAGTATGGAATGTAAGATGTACATAGACTACAGTTGACGCATGTTTGCCAAGTTTTCATCATGGTACTTGTCCAAAGTGCCTATTTACTAGGTTTCACTATAGGACAAAATGATTTCTCTTTATTTATTTTTTGGTGCCAAGACATCTATTTTCCAGGTTTTCATCAAGGCAACTATTCTTTTTTCTTTTTTTGAGACCTTTCAAAAGATAATAGACACATGACTTGACATGAAGGACTTAAGCACCTTATTCTCAAAATTATTTCTCTTGAAAGGTATGCAATAATATGCCATGACTATGATAGTAGGCTTAAAGATGTTAGCAAGATAATGAAAAATGGGGATGAAATGGATTCATGCTAGAGATTGGATATGCTCAATGAAAGGATAGGAAAAATATGTAGGAGGATGGAGAGAGGGAAAGCGGGCTTGATGTTTAGTGGATGGAAGTGGATGCAAGAACAACATAGGAAAATACCTTGAAAGTTGATGGAATGATAGAGGAAAATGATATTTTGGATTTGAAGGAGGAAGTGGTGTGGATTTTGGGACACAAGGACCCAAAATGGATTTGGAAGATGGAAGGGTTTTTGATGGATGGATAGAAATTTGGATGCCATCTTTGAGCTTTATTTAGGATGTTGTGCTTCAAGAAGCTTCTTGGGAATCCACATGTATTTTTACTGTTTATTATTTTGTGAGTCTTTGGATTGCATTGTTTGTAAAAGATATTTAGGAACTCATATTGCTTTTGAATTTTCTTTTTTATTTAAGTGCCTTTATAGGCTTTTTTATATTTCTTTTTCTTTTTGGATCATATGCGTCTTTGTATTCACATGTCGATTAGATTGGACATGTTGATCCTTGAATGCATGTAGATTATTTGACTTATATACCTTATGCTTGACATCCAAACTACTTGGAAAGAGATTAGAATTCATGGATGGAGGGGAATTGTGTGGAGGACTTTTGGATGGGTGGGAGGCTCTCCAAGATGTATGCCTTTATTAACTTGCATGTGGGAAAGGGTAAGTTGATTGTGAACTATTGGATGGAGGAACATCTGGACCTAAAATGGATGGAAGGGGTGATGGAGGAGGTATAAGTTTGGATCTAGATTTTGAAGGGATGCCAACACCTTGAGAGTGAGCTTTTGTATTGCGGTCATGACCTTTAGAATTCAAATCTCATAAAATAAATGCAAAAATTTATATCCTAACATAAAAGACACTTGAAATAAAAGAATTCAAATACAAAACCCCTTTCAAGTGTAGCTCCTATGCTCTCCTTTCTTCTCAAAGATTTGAAGTTGATGTAGCTCTTGATTTTGACAAGATGTGCCTATAATTGCATAAGAAGAAAATATAACATTAGTATATGATTTACGCCAAGTTCACTAAATGTAGGACTAGAAAATAGGTAGAAAACATGCCACAAGAGGAACCATCAAACTCTAAAAGCATACACAAAAAATCCTAATCCTAATACAAAAGAAATTGAGACAAAGTAAGAAAACTAACAAAATCCCTCAATTTGACAATTGTGCCCTTTCTTGCTTCTCCAAAAGAGTGGATGTAGCTCTCATATTGACACAAATTGGAAGCAAGATGACAAATTATAATATGGTGATGAGAAGATTTGAAAGAAGATGGTTAACCAAAAATGAGAGAAATGATCACAATTCATAGAATTGGCAAGGAAAATTACAAATTAGTAATTTAGTGCACAAAAAAGTAAATGCCATAAAATATAAAAATTTACAAATTGAAAGAGGAAATTTATCATAAAGTATGATAAAAGGATGCACAATTAGAAATTGAAGAGTTAAAAATAGGATTTTTTTCATAATTTATGACAAAGATGACAAAAGGAAAAAGAGGAAAATTGTCATGAACTATGACAATTATGAAATAAGGGAAAAGGAATATGTCTTGAACTATGACAAATTATGACAAAAGAGAAAAACAAATTTGTCATAAACCATGACAATTTATGACGAAAGAAAAAGGGAAAGTGGAGGCTAAAAAAGAGGAAGTGGAAGCATAGATTAAGGAATTAAATCCCATTTAGAAAAAGGAGGAAATTTTGAAATTGAAAATTATTTTATTCCCACAAAATGGAAAATTAGAATTAAAATAAAATGAAAATTCCATAAATCAATAATTAGCCAATTAATTAATGTTAAATTAATTAATTGTAAAAGTGTGACAAAAGGGATAAATAAATGATATTTATTTATCAAAACTAAGGACTTAGAAATAGGGGATAAATTAAATGATTAACGCATAGGAGTAAAGTATGGGTTATTCACTCCTATAGGAAAAATTAACAAATTGATTGGCCAAATGACAAAATAAATGCAAGAAATAACCCTATTAGAGGATCATTATGAAAATGATGATAAATGCAATGATATTGGATTGGACCAACCCAATAATCAAATTGATGAAATAAATGATGCTAGATGAATGACATAAATTGATGACTTGTCAAGGAAACATGACAAGGATTGACAAAATGTGACACTTAACAGACATTGTAAATGCCATAGGTTGATTGAAATTGATTGATAGAAGTGATGACATGTCAAGGACACATGACATGAATTGATGAATATTGATAGGGCATTGAAGGACCTAACAATGGCTAAATGATTGATGATGATGATGATTGATTAAGGTTGATTTCAAGTGATTTTAATGACATTGAAAAAGTTTGAATAACTTTCAAAAGGTTTATATTAGGTAAGAATCAATTTGAAGATGATCTACATTTGACTAGAATAGGGTTGCAAATGATGAAAAACATGTCAAAACATGTTCATAGAATGTGTTGAAACAACTCTGAATGATGATCAAGTTGGGCAAAAGATCAAATTTAGAGAATTAAGAAAATGGGACAAGTGCTATAGTGGCAGAGAAGAGAAACGCTATACGAGGCAACATTGTTGAAAATGTAATAGGGAATTTAATGTTATGTTTTAAATGCTTTTAGTTTTTGAAGTTTGTAATAACGTCCTACATGTGGTGGCATACCTAGAGTAGCAGTTCGATAAGCTCTCCAGATATAGCCACCTAGGACCAGGTGTGTGGATCTTAAATTAGAATAGTTTTTTTTAGTTCGTAGGTGGAGTGTTTAATGATTTTTAGAATCCAAAAATAGGTAGTAGGCAGTTTTTGGAATATTCCTGACTTAGAAAACGACTGTCTAATATTGGTAGAAAAATGTTTCAAATTCTTATCTTTTTTTTGTATAAAAGACATTCTTCTTTTCTAAAATAAGAAGAAAACGTTTCACATCCTTTAATAGGAAAAAGAAAGTCAGTTTTAAGGGTGAGCCAGTCGGCTATGTAAGACACGAATCGAATTTGGAGAGATATGGAATGTTTTTTGATTTTGTCTTTGTGCAAGTTTTCGATGGTCTGAGTTTTGAATGGATTTTTCTTATCTTCTCACTGGAAACAAGTTGATAGTTTGCAGAAGATTAAAAAAGTTTTAGTTTTGGGTTAGATTCGGTATGTTTGCAGAAAATTAGTCTCAGTGCATGGATAATATCTCCCAAATGCACCGTTGGATTTTCATGAGCTTTGAATATGTTATTATAGGCCTAATTACGCCCATCTTCACTAGAGAGATTGAAGAGTTTTGATCTAGTTCAAGAGTTATTCATGTCTGAATGCAGGCCTATCTAGAGACAGCAAGAAGCAATGTTTTGCAAAAAAATGTACTCTGATGCGGGGTCAATATCTCAAGTTTGAACTGTTAGATTTCTCTCAAATTTTTATATGTTGTTTGAAACCTAGTTACTCAAAATATCAATGGTTGGATTGAGAAACTATTGTCTGGTTCAAAAGTTATACATGTCTGTTCACGGGTCTATCTAGAGACAACAAGAAGCAATGTTTTGCAGAAAAATGTACTCTAATGCGTGGTCAATATCTCAAGTTTGAACCGTTGGATTTCTCTAAAAAATTTATATGTTGTTTGAAACCTAGTTACACCAAATCTCAACGGTTGGATTGAGTAAATCTTTTCTAGTTTGAAAGTTATTCATGTCTGAGTGCAGGTCTATCTGGAGGCAGCAAGAAGAAATTTTTGGGGGGATTTATTTTCAAAGTTTTGAATCTAGTGGATGGTTATAGGAGTCTTATGAGTTGAGTCTAAGGTATCTCTGGTTGTGTTTTCATAATAATAATAATGATAAGAATAGTTGGTTCAAATCACAATGGGTGGTTATAATATATTGTGTGTGATCCTGAAGGTTGTAGATGCCCCTTGAAGCAACTCAGTTGAGTGACTGATTCCTCCTGAGTTTTCCAAGGTGTGGCTTTGCATCATTTTTGGTATCAGAGCTTGAGAGTTGCAGGTTGTGAAGTTATATGTTGAACGCCCTTGATCAAGATTCCTCAATAGGGTCAAGCAAGATGGTGACCAATGCAGAGTTAGTGAAGAAAGTCGAGGAGCAAGAAGAACTTATCCAGAAAGAGAATAGAGAGTTGAAGGGGATAGTGGCAGAACTAGCCAGTAAATTGGAATATATGCAGAATATAGTTGAGAAGAAAGAAATGAAAGAAGAAATGGAAGAAGAGGAAGACGTACCCGACAATGAAGAAGATAGAATATCTGAGAACAAGAAGCCATTTTTTAAAGCTTTAAAGGCTTTGGGAGGAAAACTCGTGGAGTTACCTATGTTTACAGGAAAGATGGACGCTGAATTAGTGTTGGAATGGATTGAAGCCTTAGAGAATCATTTTGAATGTGAGAAAGTTTTAGAGTCGCAGCAAGTTAAGTTGGCTAAGTCCAGAATGAAGGGAGCAGCCCTTACATGGTGGAATTTTGTGCAAGAAGAAAGGGTAAAAGAGGATAAAAGGAAGATTTGTTCCTGGAAGAAGATGGTGTCAATGATAAGAGAGACGTATCTCCCTGAAGACTATGAGGTACAGTTGCATCAGAAGAGGCAGAATCTTAGACAAAGGGATATGGATGTCTGTACTTATACAGAAAAATTTTAGAAGTTAAGTCTAAGGTCAAAATTTGCAGAACCTGAGAGTATCAAGGTAGTAAGATACCTAAATGGTTTGAGGATGAACATACAAGAAGAGTTGCAGTTGCTGATTCCTAACGCCGTAGCTAAGTGCTATCAGTTGGCTTTAAAGGTGGAAGAGAAAATCAAAAGGAGACAAGAAAATAATAACAGAGGCAGAGGAAGACAACCATTCAGAGGAAGAGGTACATTTAGCGGAAGGAGTCCAAATTTTCAGCCACAAACGGAGATGCATAATGAAGATAATAAGTTTGATAATTTCAGAGGAAGTTTCATAGGTAGAAGGCCAAATTTCAGAGGAAGATCACCAGGAAGGACAAATGGACCAATAAGATGCTACAACTGTAATCAGGAAGGTCATATGGCACACAAATGTCCAGCAAAAGCAAGCTCTAGTACTCATGGCAAAAAGAGAATACACCTGGCACAAGAAGCGGATTTACAAGAAGATTCAGAAAGTTATGGTTATCCAGAAAAGGGAGAAGCACTTATGATGAGAAGAACACTGTTAAAAATGCCTGTCAAAGAAGAACCACTACAAAGGAAGTCCATTTTTAGAACTACCTGTAAATCTGGAGGAAAAGTTTGTAAGGTACTAGTAGACTCTGGTTCTACAAAAAAATTTGTGTCTCTTGAAATGGTGGAAAAGTTAAAGCTACCAAGAATACAACACCCATATCCTTACAAAATATCTTGGTTAAATAAAGGGCAGCATACTATAGTGGAAGAGCAAGCTTGGGTGGAATTTCAGATTGGAGCCTATAACGATAGATTATTGTTGGATATTGTTAATATGGATGCATGTCATTTACTTTTCGGCAGACCATGGCAATATGATCTCAAGGCACATCATGATGGAGTGAAGAATACATATACCATTACAAAGAATGGAAAGGTCATTGAATTGATACCTTTAGTTGAGCCAAGTCAAGAAGAATCCAAAACCGCAGAAGCCAAAGTTATGGTGATGGGTAAGAAAGAATTCTTGAAAGAGGTAAAAGGAAAGAAGACGTATCCACTATTTGCACTGGTTCCTGTACTCGAAGATAAATTACAGAATGATGCTGAAAATCAGACTGAGGAAGAAAATTCAAAGATGGAGTCTTCAAACTTGAAGGTGGAAGTGATAGAAAAGAAGAAAAGAGAGGAAGAAGAAATGAGGAAACAAAGAGAAGAGGTAAGCAAGATAGAAGAGGAAATAAAAAGTTTGAGAAGGAAACTTGAAGAGAATGAAGCTAAGTTGAGAGGAAATAAAATGCAGAAAGAAGAAGTGCAGCAAGTAACTATTGATGAGAGCAGTAATGAGACAAGTCCTATGGGATTTGAGTGTGAACAATTTGTGGTTGGAACAATCATGTGTCCTTTGAAATTAGAGAAGAGTACAATGTTGGAAGGTACTCCTATAGAAAAGATTTTGGAGGCAATTGATGAAGCCTTAAATATGCATAATGAAGAAAAATGTCAAGAGGAATGGCATGAAGATGAAGTTAAGGAATGTGTAACAACAAGTTCTAAAGAATAATTTGATTTATGGGAAAAATTTGCAACCATTGTGGGAGAATGGAAAAGACATGGCGGTAGTATGGAAACTTAGCTTGAAGAAGAAAGGAAAAAGTGCAATACTGTTATTGTTCTTGAGCAAAGTTGTAATAAGAAAGAGATATTGTCATGTCCCCTTTTCAAATCAAAAAATAATAATAATCTTTGCTAAGACAGGCAGGCCCAAGAAAGTGAAGTTTCGAAAAAAGGGGGGGTTAATCTTTGGAAACCATTGGACTAATAAATGAAATTATTATTAAAATATGTTTCATTAACCTCTCTTGGACGTGAGTTACAGTTATGGCCTCTTTTAAGGGGTTTGGAGGCATTTTGGGAAGGAGGAGAACTTGATTTTTGCTCATTCTTTGTTATTCTTCAGAGGTTGCCAAACCTGTGGAGAAGGAGACCCAAGAACGGGAGTTTGCAGGTTTCTAGGGAGACCCAAGAATGGGAGTTTGCAAGTTTCCAGGAAGGCTAAGGATGGGAGTTTGAAGCCATTCTATGTGCATGCTCATACAGAGTTTGCCTTTGTGCTGAACCATGTAGATTTGTGGGTTTTTGGGTGTGTTTTTTGCATGAGTTTGGTGTTTTCAGTTGAGCATTTCATATCAGTTTTGGTTGCTGCTGTATTTCAGACTTTAAGCTATTAAAATAGAGTTGAATATATGTATTGGGACGTGATTAAACTTCTGAGATAGTTTATTAGTGTTGTGTGGTGTTTTTGGGCATTTTGTGTTAATTTCGGGAGCCCGATGAGCATAGTTTTTGTCCTACATTTGAGAATTGTTGTGTAAAGTTTATACGGATTTGAAAATGTCATTTTGTAGGCTGTTATGCTGCTGAAATTTCTGTAAAAATGTCCACTTTCAGATTTATTAATAATTGGTGAAGCTGTGAAGCTTTTGGCACAATTTCTGGCATACCCAATTTGGAGTTTCTTGAGAAATTTGGAGGATCTTTGTGATATTAGTTGTTTGATCTTGAAAATCTGATTAGAGGCGTGACATATCATATAAAATCAGTAAAGGGACATTACAGTGGTATCAGAGCCATGATCTTGCTAGCCTGAGGGTTTGTAGAAGTTTGCAGGTCAGTTTTGACAACTACCCAGATCTTGCATTTCAGTTTTGAGAACTACCCAAATCTTGCATGTCATAATTTATGATTGCATGTTGCTTCTAATCAGCTGCATGTCAAAATTTATGGTTACATTCTACTTCTAATCATTTTCATGTTAGTTCTTGGTGAATTTGGTGCTTGTAGAAGTTTGCATGTCAGTTTTGACAACTACCCAGATCTTGCATGTCAGTTTTGACAACTACCCAGATCTTGCATGTTAGTTTTGACAACTACCCAGATCTTGCATGTTAGTTTTGATAACTACCCAAATCTTTCATGTCAAAATTTATGGTTTCATTCTACTTCTAATCATATGCATGTTAGTTCTTGGTGAATTTGGTGGTTGCATGTTGCTTCTAATCAGCTGCATGTCAAAATTTATGGTTGCATGCAACTAAGTGAAAGAGAAAAAAGATATTTGCAGTGAGAAAAGAATAAAGAAATTTTGATCAAACCTCCAGTTGAAAGTAAAAGTTCAAAATCCAAGGAAGGGAAAATTATGGCTGATCCAGATGAGATGGCAAAGAAATTCTTCCAAGACATCCAAAATACTCAGAAGCAAAAGTGGATAGTTTGGCAGAAACTAGAGAGGCTTTGCGAATATTGACAGAAAAACTACAAGGAGTTGCATCTATTAATGAGAAAGGGAGCACTTCAGAGGAGCCAAGAAATCTGAAATCCACACCATCTAAATCAACCAAAACTATTTTCTTGCCTGCAGATGAGCCACCAGTACCAAATCCAGCCATTAATCCTATAGAAGAGGTTACAGGTAACTTGATTACATTAAGAGCTACTTATAATGGCTTAGATGATGACTTTCGTAGTTCAGTTCCTTTTAGAGAATATGTGGATATGATGAACACTTTGATGCCCAAGAAAGAGTACAGAAGGGAGCATGACATAAGTGGAAGAGAACTCAAAAATAAAATAAGCCAGTTTATAGCACCTACTTTTGATGGAACAAATAAAATTTCAGCTAGAGCATGGCTACAAAAATTACAGACCTTCTTCACACTTAACCCCATGAAGGAGACTGATGTTGTTCAAATTGCAAGTCTACACTTGGAAGATGCAGCCTATGATTGGTGGTATCATGGAATGACTACTCAAGGTCATGATCAGGTAACTACATTTGATGATTTTAGTCAAAGGGTGATAGATAGATTTGACCTCAAGGATGATGATTATGAGGATTTTGTTGTGCATGATGGTGAGATACCTGGTGTAGATGAGCAGACATTAAGCATTCATGACTTTTTTGAGAGAGAGTACCAGGCACAGTTAGATGCTTCGTCACATGAGGTTGAGGCTAGTAGTACTTCACATGATTTATCCTGCCAGCTGAAGGTGTGTGAAGACAGTATTGTCACTACATTATCTCATCATGACAGGTATGTGGAGTTAGTTGGTATTGATCATATTACTCAAGTCAGGATTTTTCTTGAGTTACCAGCTAATTCTAGTTTACAGATATGGACTCGAGATTCTTATATTGGCATTTGGGGTTCAGTTGACTGTAAATCATTAACACTTTTTGGTAGCAGTGATTGTTTGGGTGCTACCATGGATTTGATTAGCAGATTGCACGGTGTTGTCTTTTCTTGTGCCAGGAGCTTATCCAATGTTTGTATTAGTTTTTATACACCGGTGTTGGGCTTTGTTCATATATCTAGTCGACCATACTTGCTGGAATGTGTTGATGATATTTCATATTTGGTAGAGTGTACAGATGAGTCCCAGGATCATATTGGCATTGATGACATCCAGGAGGATGTAGTGGGCAGTTTTGAAGACTTAGTTTCCTTGGGTACAGAGGAGTTGGACAGCAGTGCTAATGTTTTTGATACTCCGTATGTTGATATGAGCTTTAGATTTAATTCACAAGGTATGGATTGTAATACTCTAGAGACTAGTGACTTTGAGGATACTCCTTTAGACAGTGCATCAGAGGAGGTTTGTAGGAGACAGTCAAGCCAGTGCCATCATGTGCCTAATCAGTTAAGAGTTAGTGACCGAGACATTGCTATCGCTTGCCAGCATTTTGATGCTGCTCGTCAGTTGTTAGTAGTTTATGGATGGGGTTCTCCTACTAGTGATGAGCAGGAAGGCAGTTATCTTTCTTTGATAGAGATCCACTCTTTATGGGAGGCTATTCAGATTTTGAGACAGAATTATATGCAGTTGGTAGCTGATAGAGATTATCTTATGGAGTGGGGCAATACAACATATGATGCATTGTTGGCCAAGGAAGATGAGGTGAGTGAGCTTACTGAGCAACTTGAGGTGACTTCTGAGATTCTTGAGAGTACACAGTTGGCTTTCAAGGAGTCACAGTTTCATTTGGCTAAGGCGACCATGGAGTTAGAGTGGCTACAGTCTTTACCTGATTCTATACAGTCACAAGCTATGGTGTTTGGTGATCTGAGGATGTCCATGGCTGAGATTTTCAGAGACAGTGGAGATGGGGATGCATCCATCCTTGATACTAACATTGGCATATCAGGTTCATTCCCACTAGAGTCAGGTTCAGTTGAGTTGGGTTTTGTAGCAGATTGTTGTACGCCTGACATGGTGGTGGCCTCTAGTACTGATGGCACAAAGACTAGAGATGTATCAAAGAGCATGTGTGATGTTGGTGAGTCGATAGTTGGCATGGTTCCTACTAGTAATACTAGTCCCTTGGTGATATCTTCAGAGATAGTAGTCAATTCCAACATGGTTAATGAGCAATTGCAGTTAGTTTCATCTAGATTACAGTCTGAGCCACTGACTGAGATTGGTGCATTCTATCGGCATTACACTGTGAGGTACGCTCATCAATTTACCTTTGATGACCATGTTAATGAGATTATGATACAGAGATGTACTTTGGTTCCTAGTGCTTATCATCAGTTATGGAATAGTTTGATGCCTCGGGATGAGAGTTGTGATGGGTACGACATGGTGATAGGTCCTGCAGTTGATAGCTTGATAATACATGACTTAGAGCAGGAGTTCTAGAGTGATGCTTCAGCAAGGTATGTACATCAGTTAGCAATTGATCCTTGTGTTGAGGAGTTGATGGTAGGAAAATTTGGTTTGGGTTCCATTTCTTGTTGTTCATCTTGTGATGGCTTTTCACCATCAGGGGTGTATGGGAGTTATGGTTATGAGACAGTGGCCGATGATCTACAGAGTTGTGTTGATTGCAGGAGTTGTACAGTGTGTGGATTCTCCATACTTGGTATAGTTTCATATGAGAGCATTCACCATTGTTGCAGAGTTGGATTGTACATTTCGTATAGGCCAGTGGGATGCGTTGATGGTATTTATTGTGTTGGCAGTTTGATTTGTCCACTTTACTTGGGTTCTGATGTTCTAAGAGTTTGTGTCTCATGGGTTTTTGACTATGGTGGTGGTGATTTTGGAGTTTGGTTGAGCTATAATTGTCAGTTTGATTATGGATTCCTCTTGGTCATATTGCAGAGGATATTACAGGAGCCTGTGTTAATTGGTAGTAGTATAGTTCATGACTACATTTGGGATCCAAGTGGATTGATTGGTTTATTGTTCAGCCATTGCTTGAGGACAAGCAATGTTTGGGGAGGGGAGGACTTGTCATGTCCCCTTTTCAAATAAAAAAATAATAATAATCTTTGCTAAGATAGGCAGGCCCAAGAAAGTGAAGTTTCGAAAAAAGGGGGGGTTAATCTTTGGAAACCGTTGGACTAATAAATGAAATTATTATTAAAATATGTTTCATTAACCTCTCTTGGACGTGAGTTACGGTTATGGCCTCTTTTAAGGGGTTTGGAGGCATTTTGGGAAGGAGGAGAACTTGATTTTTGCTCATTCTTTGTTATTCTTCAGAGGCTGCCAAACCTGTGGAGAAGGAGACCCAAGAACGAGAGTTTGCAGGTTTCTAGGAAGGCTAAGGACGGGAGTTTGAAGCCATTCCATGTGCATGTTCATACAGAGTTTGCCTTTGTGCTGAACCGTGTAGATTTGTGGGTTTTTGGGTGTGTTTTTTGCATGAATTTGGTGTTTTCAGTTGAGCATTTCATATCAGTTTTGGTTGCTGCTGTATTTCAGACTTTAAGCTGTTAAAATAGAGCTGAATATATGTATTGGGACGTGATTAAACTTCTGAGATAGTTTATTAGTGTTGTGTGGTGTTTCCGGGCATTTTGTGTTAATTTCGGGAGCTCGATGAGCATAGTTTTTGTCCTACATTTAAGAACTGTTGTGTAAAGGTTATACAGATCTAGAAATGTCATTTTGTAGGCTGTTATGCTGCTGAAATTTCTGTAAAAATGTCCACTTTCAGATTTATTAATAATTGGTGAAGCTGTGAAGCTTTTGGCACAATTTCTGACATACCCGATTTGGGGTTTCTTGAGAAATTTGGAGGATCTTTGTGATATTAGTTGTTTGATCTTGAAAATCTGATTAGAGGCGTGACATATCATATAAAATCAGTAAAGGGACATTATAGATATTTGAAAGTGAGATTACTACAGAAGATCAAAATGATGATAAATGTTTAATAAAGTAAGAAGAGATAAATGCGATTCTTAAGATTCAAGATGTGAAACTAGTTGATAGTCAAGAAGCAGATAAGTTTATGGTTACTATTGATGAAGATAGATATGATGCACATTACATGGTGTATAAGGAAGCTCATATTCAAAAAGAGAACTCAAATAATCTTAATGCTGATGATATGTTTTCTTCTAATAATGTTTATGCAGGGATGCAGATTTCATGTATAGTGAATCATGTTGGAGAATTTTCTGTGACATTTACAGCATTAAAGAATCAAAGCTACAAGGTGGAGAAGTTGGATATTATTTTTGTCTTTCTTGTAGATATGCTCATCTTAGTTCAAAGAAATTGGAAAGTTCAAAAGAAGAATGAGATTCATTTCTACAACACATCATCTCAAGAGGACTTGAGATTCATTCTACAGGGGAGTATGCTGCAGTGGCAGAGAAGAGAAACGCTATAGGAGGCAACATTGTTGAAAATGTAATAGAAAATTTAATGTTATGTTTTAAATGCTTTTAGTTTTTGAAGTTTGTAATAACGTCCTACATGTGGTGGCATACCTAGAGTAGCAGTTCGATAAGCTCTCCAGATATAGCCACCTAGGACCAGGTGTGTGGATCTTAAATTAGAATAATTTTTTTTAGTTCGTAGGTGGAGTGTTTAATGATTTTTAGAATCCAAAAATAGGTAGTAGGCAGTTTTTGAAATATTCCTGACTTAGAAAACGGCTGTCTAATATTGGTAGAAAAACGTTTCAGATTCTTATCCTTTTTTTGGATAGAAGACATTCTTCTTTTCTAAAATAAGAAGAAAACGTTTCACATCCTTTAATAGGAAAAAGAAAGTTAGTTTTAAGGGTGAGCCAGTCGGCTATGTAAGACACGAATCGAATTTAGAGAGATATGGAATGTTTTTTTATTTTGTCTTTGTGCAAATTTTTGATGGTCTAAGTTTTGAACGGATTTTTCTTATCTTCTCACTGGAAACAAGTTGATAGTTTGCAGAAGATTAAAAAAATTTTAGTTTTGGGTCGGATTCGGTATGTTTGCAGAAAATTAGTCTTAGTGCATGGGCAATATCTCCCAAATGCACTATTGGATTTTCATGAGCTTTGGATATGTTATTATAAGCCTAATTACGCCCATCTTCACCAGAGCGATTGAAGAGAATTGTTCTGGTTCAAGAGTTATTCATGTCTGAATGCAGGCCTATCTAGAGACAACAAGAAGCAATGTTTTGCAGAAAAGTGTACTCTGATGCGGGGTCAATATCTCAAGTTTGAACCGTTGGATTTCTCTCAAATTTTTATATATTTTTTGAAACCTAGTTACACAAAATATCAACGGTTGGATTGAAAAAATATTGTCTGGTTCAAAAGTTATACATGTCTGTTCACGGGTCCATCTAGAGACAGCAAGAAGCAATGTTTTGCAGAAAAATGTATTCTGATGCGTGGTCAATATCTCAGGTTTGAACCGTTGGATTTCTCTAAAAAAATTATTTGTTGTTTGAAACCTAGTTACACCAAATATCAACGGTTGGATTGAGTAAATCTTTTCTGGTTCGAAAGTAATTCATGTCTGAGTACAGGTCTATCCGGAGGCAGCAAGAAGAAATTTTTGGAGGGATTTATTTTCAAAGTTTTGAATCTAGTGGATGGTTATAGGAGTCTTATGAGTTGAGTCTAAGGTATCTCTGGTTGTGTTTTCATAATAATAATAATGATAAGAACAGTTGGTTCAAATCACAATGGGTGGTTATAATATATCGTGTGTGATCCTGAAGGTTGTAGATGCCTCTTGAAGCAACTCAGTTGAGTGACTGATTCCTCCTGAGTTTTCCAAGGTGTGGCTCTGCATCAACAAGTTAGGATGTAAAGGTGATGGGAGAGTATGCACAAACCTTTTTTGAGCATCTACATAAGTAACATAAGAAATGTGCATGTATACTTTATAATGAAATCAAAAATTTTAAAAATGAAAAATAACTTAGCTTTTAATTGGTTGATATAGTTTATTTTAATGACAAGTTAGTAAAACTCATTGCAATAGTATGTAACATATGGGCAAATACTAATAAAAGATGAGTTAAAAAAAGGTTAGATCATGGAAAAAAAGTGACAAATTCTAAAAAATATTTTGTGGAATAAAGCTCTAAGATAAACACTATCGGCTTAATAATGATATTTTCATTTTTAACATTTCACTATATTTGATTTGATTTTACTTTTGTTTTATGTTTTGAGAAAATGATACTATTTAAATCTATTTGAACATTAAGCATTGCATAGATCAAATAAAAACTAAATAGACAATGCTTGAACCTAAACATAAAAAGGTTTACTTAAAATAGATATCATATATTATATATCAACAAAATAGTAATTATTAAAAAAATTAAACTATATTATAAATAATCAAATTATAATTGATTTGATATATATTTTATGATGTATTGCAATATGTTAGTCCCTTTTAGGAGTTGGTTCTTCTTCAAGTTTGGATTTGAAAATTGGTTTTCAATGGTCTCATTTAGAAAAATCTTAGAGCGAGAATTTATCATCTAAAATCCTAAGTAAGAAAGAGAAGATTCACCTTGGTTTTAATTTTGAACATCTTTATTTTAAAGGTGTTATATCCTAAGTCCTATGTGACTTTATTTTATTTATCCCCTTTTCGTGGGTGATTGATTACACTAGAGCCTTTGTAATTCAATTTCTCTATAATATTTTCCTTTCAGTGGACCCATGCTATGAATTGTTTCATAGCCATCAGATTGTGGTTGAATCAACAATTATCAATTTCTCGCTATTGGGATATGCAAGGGTTTTAATCACTACAAGGATATGAACTTTTGACGCATGTCTAGTAGGGCCACCAAGTGCAATAGTTGAAGGTTGTTGTGGACCATTGGATCTTGGTGAGATCAAGGGTTGTCATTATGTTTCTATACCAAGATGTGTGAGCTTTACCCATTGCGACAACATGGTATTGTGACTTTTGTACTTAGTGGGGCCCTGATGCTGAACGAAGTCAGAAATGGATGCACAAATGATGGATATGTGTCAGAATCAAAATGGTCATAGCCAAAAGTTAGAGTGTCCTATGGGTTTATTTTAAGACATTGATTTGAGTGAAGATCAACAACTATCATGTTGTTGCAATGGAAATGTGCAAACTTGTTAAACAATGCAACAACACGACCTTCCAAAATGTGTCTTTAGCAAGCCAAATTGTGTAATAGATCTGTTTTTTTTGACATTGTTGATCTTGACCACCATCAACTATCATCATATTGTCACCAAGACAAGAAGCATGATGTTTATTCATTGTGAGAATGTGACACGTGTCTTTGATAGAACCTAAATGTTGTTGGGCTTAATGATTCTTGTTTGTGTTGTGATGCTTCCATGTGGTAGCATCTTGGTCTATTTTTTTTATAGAAGGATGTGAATAATAACAGGTTTTAATAATTGGATTAAGGTCAATCAATGGTTGTCGTGTTGTTGCTATGATCAGATGCAAGATCTTTAAGCATTGCAGCAACATGATTGGATGCTACGTGTTTGTGGTGGGCCAGTTGTCAAAGGTAGATGCAAATATTTCCAGTCATACGATCAAAGACAAATCAAGGGTCATTGCATTGTCATTATGAGAAGATGCATGATGTTTTCCAATGTGACAATGTGACACATGTCATAGGTAGGCTAGACAGTGAATTTTTTTAGGTAAATGAAGACCATTGATCTAAAAGAAAATCTATGGTTGTCTCTATGGCATTAAAAGAACATGCTCAAGGTTTAACTATGGCAACAACATGAAAATTTGATGCGTATCCCTCATGGGTCCATCCATAAAAAACATCAAAAAATTTTCCAACCATAGGATTAGGGGGAAATCAACGAATGTCATTGTGTCATTGAGAAAAGATGCGTGGATGTTAGCTAATGTGACTATGAGATGTGGTGCCACATGTTAAGGATGAGCTAGCCATATAATAAAGTATTAAAAGGAACAAGCTCTAATTTGTACCGCATGATGGAAAGTCAATCAATGGCAGTCATTATGTCGTGATGCCCAAGTACATGATGTTTATTCATCGTGACATAGCGATAGTGTGCTACATGTCTAGGAAATCTTCAGTAGCAAGATGAGGGCCTATAGGGGGAATAGTATCCAGATGAAAAAAAGTGATTGGTTTGGCCACCTTGTCATTTAAAAGAAAGGCGTTTCAACGTTGTGAGATTCAATTAAGATTATTCAATGTCTTTTTTTATCAATGATCTACTTTTAAACTTGTCCTTGGGAGTCCATGCCCATTTCCTACAACAAAATTTATGGACAACTAATTCACCCTTGTGTGATTGGAATTTAAAGAAAATTGCACAAGTACATTATTCCCATTGTGAAAACGAGATCGTCTCTAAAGTGAAAAAAAACAAAGGAGTTACAGAGCTAAAGAGATTTACAAGTGGGTATTGAAGCAGTGAATCAGGAATATTTCGAGAATTACAAACATAAATTGGTAATTTTTCTTTCCTTTCATTCCTCTTGTAAATTGCATGTTGGCTAAGGAAAATACAAAAAATCTCTTAGTAGGGTAAAATCAGTAATTTTTTCAAAATGCCACCAAGAAGAGATTTCACGGGAAAAATGGATTACTAATAGAGAAATGTGTGTGATAATTTACTGGAACATTTAGATGGATCAACAAATGATTCAACACAAGGAAAAAAGTTAGTCCCTATCACCTCCACACTTGAAAATAACTAAGGGTTTATATGACAAGGGTAATTGGACCCGAGATGCAATGACTACCAAAAGTGGGTTTCAACTTTTTAAGAAGTGGTTCTCAGAGAGAAAGATTTCATGCCCTATGGACATGTTTGGAATTTTGATCTTGGAAAGTTGGTTGTACCTAGATTTTTCATAGATTTGAAGCTTTTAACTTTGATTTCAAGAACATATGATCTAGTTGTTAGATGTGTGAGAGGTATAAATGGAGACTGTATCCTTAAGATAATACCAAAAGAGATCCGTGAGGTTTTTGGGATATATCCTTTCTCTAAATACCATGAGACAATTGATTTCCAAGAAATGGAGAAAATATATGAAGCTCAGAGGGTTTATGCCAGATATGGACCTTTGAGGAAACATATGATAGCTATTGGAACTACAACTTTGGTTACATCCTCAACTCCAGAGCCTTTCAAGAAAGAATTTTTTAATTCTCGTTCCCTTGATATATACATGTCCTTTTAGGGTTTTCAGAGAGGATGAAAAAATCTATATGCTTGTTAGCTTCATGTATATGATGGTTCAAATTTCATGTTTTGGATTTGATGTTATTTTTTAAAAATTTTGCCTCATTTTTAGCTAAAGAAATTCATAATGGATTAATTGGAATTGCAAAAGGCAAAGTTGATAAGACTTTGGCTAGTATTCAATGTGGATGCACGTGTTCCTTTTCAAATGAGCTACTTATTTTAGAGAAGAAATGCAACTGACAAGGGAACTTGAGGGGGAAGTTTTACATATTTAGTTATGGAGTGAAAATATTTCTTGGGATGTAGATGATGCCAATTTTTTTAGGTTTGATAGATATTTTGCATCGAAGTTGAGGACATTGTTGTCTAGTGATAGTCCAAGGATTCCAAATTTATTAGGCCTATGGGCTTACCACTAGATTGAAGGTTTCCCACAATTGGGTTGATGTTATTCCTTATCCAATTTCTACTATTTTCAGAGTGTATAAATTTCAACCATCATGTTTTACCTTACCAAGTACCTCTCAAGGTGGGTATGACAGAGATCTTATGGAAAATTGGGGGCTTAGAGGAAGCTGGGCTAACAAGGAGATCCAAAGGTACTATTTTTCTTACATATACTGTAGCCCACCAGTTTATAATCACACAAGGGGGATGACTTTTCCTATATAATAAACCACTATAAGATGGCTACATCTCATGCTAGATTTTCTAATCTTGAGGGATTTTATAAAATATTCAATAAAAAGACCAAGGAAAAGCACCATGACCACAAATTCTATTAGCCTAAAGATATCATCAGGAACAAGTTTTCCTTGTAGGAGTAGGAGATTAAAATGGAGAAGTAGAGAATTTACTGTAGGGTCCTTGAATTTGCAAATGATTTTGGAAAAAAGTATAGTCCCTTGGCAGATGCAAAAATCATAGGTGATAAGGTAAATAAATTGATGACATTCTTTGCTTAGATTATGGAGACGTTGAATGAGAAAAAAGGCACTCTTGATCAAAACTTACCTTGATCAGTCAAGAGAATTTATGTAGAGATTAGCCTTTACTCTTGCTATTAACCCAAGACAATATGTCATCCAGAAGAGACCAGGGTATAACGTTGTTAGAATGGAAGAAAAGCCTACCAAGAAAGGGAAAGAAATAAGTGATGCCAATGCACCCTTTTCTTTAGCACACAAGAGACCCACATTTGAAATGTACTCTTTTGAGCATGCATCTAAGAGACAAAATATTGGAGAAGCTACTACATCAGAGAGTCAAATGTATACACTGTCTTAGTGCCCTCTTCGACTTGGAAACAAGAAACTCACAACTGAGTAGTTGGTGCAATTGGGGAGCTAGGGTGATGTTTTTGTTACCACTTTTGAATTGGAAGAAGGGATGTCGAAGGAGCCTCCTATGCAAGTCATGAACTTGAGTATGAGTGCTTTTCAAAGGTAAGGAGTTGGACCCTATTATTAAACAAGCTTGCCATAAATTTTGTCAAATGATAATTTTATAAAGTCTAGAACATTCTTTCAATTTGATTGGAGATTAAGCATTTTTAATTTTGAGGAAAGATGTAAGAAGAGACAAATAAGCAGCCTAACAAGGAGGAATTTTTCATCAAAGATGAAATAAAAGAAGAAATGATGCAAGAATCTAATAAAAATAACTCCAAAATAAGAAAGCATGATGATAAAAGAGGCTAGAGTGCAACTTCTCCCTAATTGGGACATTGCAAATGCCATGGTTTTTAATGTAGTATGGAAGGAGACCAGTACTAGGTATATAAATGAAGAAGAAGCAAAAGGGGCATCTAAAGGTGTGATGTATTGTAAAGACCATGCTGCACTAGTCATATGGTCATTGCAAAAGAGGAATAGGTCTCAATCTTCTAAGCAATCTGATCCAAATTTGATGGGAAGTTTAATTATGAAGGAAGTTGAAAAAACTTCTCATGAGGAAGCAACCCTTATGAATAGTGAGACAACCAATTTTGCACTAGCCATGACAAGAAAGGAAAATAGAATGATGGATAAATTGCATGTAAAATACAAACACATCTTGGTAGCTTACAATGAAGAAATAAGGCAAAGAATGAAGGTTTAAAATGAGTTTTCCAGGTATAAGGGACAACAAATTAGGTTGTTGGAGCTAAGGGAATCTTCCCAAAGATTGATTGCATCCTTACCTACTCCACTACCTCCTACTAGCCCTATTATTGAGATCTTAAATACTCCATTACATCAAGAGGAATCTTCCAAATAAGATATAGACGAAGAGAAGGCTAGGCTCAAGGCTATGCATAGAGAAGTATGGTAGAGATATGAAGAGAAGATAAGGAATACTATCTTTCTCTTTATCTTTGAAATTGATTGCAGATTGCTTCACTATGTGATAACAAAATTGATGGTTATGGCAACATCTTTTGGTGATAGTGAGGAAAGGTTGAGGGGAATTCTAAATAAGTGGGTTGGAAGATAGTAGATGATGACTAACATGTGTTTCAATGTTATTGATAAGGGAAATGTTGATTATCAAATTGAAAAGACAGATGAAAAAAAATTGGTTTGCTAAAGTTTGATATAAATAGAGAACTATTACATAAATAGATGAGATTTTATATATCCAAGTGTGATAACAAAGGTCGTACACTTTTTCCTTCAATTTTTACAAATAACCATGAAATGAAGACACTTAGAGATTGGGATGATGAAATTCTTATCATGTTGAATGATAAGGTGAGTCTTATAATAAATAATGATGATAATAGTTTGTTTATAGAAGTCATAATAAACCTAGAAGAAGCAAGGAGATTTTATAAATCTTTCATATCTAAGGTCAAGCAACTTAGGAATAAGTGGAAATAAATCATCTACAAAGAGAAAGAAATTATTGAGTTTGAGTCGCCCACAGATACAATTTATGATGAATGGGTGGAAAATATTCCTCAATAATAGAATTCATCATAGGTGATGATAGAAGTTAAACTAAAAGACCTTGACACAATTGAAAAGGAACAACAATCGGTTGTAGAAAGTGTTCAGTGGGAGGAGAAAGATATGCAGTCAATAACTAAGGGCGAAGATGAACATGAACAAAGTCAAGAAGAAGAAAATGTGGGCCTATAACCCATAGAGGAAGAAAAAGAAAAAAGAGGTACAAGAGGTTGTTATTGAACCTGAAAAGGAAAAAATTGAATAGGCCCCTACCCCACTAGAAAGTACAGACAACTAGGATGCATGACAACACATGATTATCAAAAAGGAAGAAAGAAATTATTACAATAGGATACCTTACCTTTGTAGTTCATCCACTATGGGTATACCTACATAACAAGTCATGAAACTATCTTCAAAACTTGCAGATTATGCCACATGCACTTAGATCAGTTGTCTGGTGGGTTATTGAAAATGACCTTTTTGTCTCGAGTGTAACCATGTTTTGTTAAAGGACAACTGTCCTTTTCCCTCTAAGCCTAAAGCTTGTTGTAACTCACCCTATATAAGTGAGTTCCCAAGACTAGAGGAGGGTCTGAGTTTCTTTTATCTTGAATGAATACATACTTTGATGTTTTGAGTTGGTCCATTGTTATATAATTATGTTGTTCTAGAAGTGTTATTAATGAAAATACAAAGCTAGATTGCTGAGTCTATATGAGTTTTCTCATAGAATCTGATACTAAATTATGTTTTTTTCAAAGGAGATAATATAAAAGTACTTATTGGTTGGTTACTTAATCTAAATCTTGTCTCTTCTTGCATTTCTTTTAAATTTCTAGAATTTGATGACAATGTCTATTGAATCTCAGTTATAATTCACTTTAGATTATATCTTAGTTCATATTTTGTTGATAATCTAATGGATTGTGTAAATTCTTGATGTGAATTTGGAAAATTGAGAGTTATCAAAAGAAGATTATGATAAGAATGATATTTTAGATTGAGTAAAATCTACAATTTATGATGAATGGGTGGAAAAATATTCCTCAATAATAGAATCTTCATAGGTGATGGTAGAAGTTAAACCACAAGACTTGGACACAACTGAAAAGGAAAAACAACTGGTTGTAGAAAGTGTACAGCGAGAGGAGAAATATATGTAGTTAATAACTAAGGGTGAAGATGAACATGGATCAAGAAGAATAAAAGGTGGCCCTATAACCCATAGAGGAAGAAAAATAAAAAGAGGTACAATAGGTTGTTATTGAACCTGGAAATGAAAAAATTGAAGAGGCCCCTACCCCACTAGAAAGTACAGATAACTAGGATGCATGACAACACATGATTATTAAAAAGGAAGAAAGAAATTATTACAATAGGATACCTTACCTTTGTGGTTCATCCACTATGGGTTGTTGGAAATATTCAAGATATGACAGGTTACTGAGAGGGGAGGGGTGAATCAGTAACCTCAAAACTTTTAAATAATTCAACACTTTAACCATATATACTATTCACCATTCATTCATCTAATCTACTGCATATATGAGAGATCAGACATTTATAACACATGTACACAGTGATTTGGTAACCTATAAACCTTCCAAATAGAAAGTAAAACTAGGGTGGCGATGATACCCACAAAATTTTGTTACTATAGTATGAAGTTAGCCTGTTAAGGCTTACATTGACCACTTCTAGTGATCTACCCTGTTAGGAGCACAAAGGACTGCTAGGTCCACCTTGTTAGAGGATTTACAAACATACAATGAAGTATGCACTCTGTTAGGAGATTTATACAAAGACTATTAAGTCTACCCTGTTAAAGGATTTACAAAACTGATTCACCTGTTAGGATGAAACAATTGATCTACTTACAACTTGATTGCTAATTCAATCCTTGCAGTATAGATCACCTCTTGTGACTGATGAATCTTTACTGCTCCTTGTAGACCTTGCTGAATACTCTTCTCTGCTGCTGATTTGCTTTCATTCTTCTAAAAGCATTACATTTCTATCTTGATACTCTCATGCATACATTGTAAATGATGTAATACATTACATATATACCATTCCAATAATTACAATTGCAAGGTCAACCAAAACACAAGTGAACAAAATATTACTGAGTTGACCAAATAGTAGAAAAATCGAGTTCTTCAAGCTGACTTGGTAACCTTCTAATACTCGACATCCACTACATTACTTGGCGTTGTCATGCACTTGGTAGAAGTAGAAGCTCGGTCCATACTAATCACACAACGTAGCTTGGAACTTGGTAACCATTGGAGACTCGGTAGATATAGTATCACTCGGTAAAAACTGAATCCTTCTTTTACCTTGCTTTCACTTGGTAAGCACTACACTTTCATTACTTAGTAAACACTAGACTTCCATCACTCGATAAACACTATGAAGCTCGGTGAACACTGTATGCTTGATAGATATTGTTGGGCTGCACACCCACTCGGTAGCTTCATGAATGCTCGATATGAACTGCTTGACTGCACACTCACTCGGTAGCTTTAGGAATGCTCGATATGAACTACTTAAGTGATGAACCTACAAGGTAACCATTGAATGCTCGATATACAGTATAGACTGAGTGATGAACTCGGTAATGATTCAGAATTGATTAAGTGTTGTCACTAATGACAAATACAATATAATGCCAACATGGGTATACCTACGTAACAAGTCATGAAACTACTTTCAAAACATGCATATTATGCCACATGTACTTAGATCAATTGTCCCATGGGTTATTGAAAATGACCTTTTTGTCTCAAGTGCAACCATGTTTTGTTAAAGCATAAGTGTCCTTTTTCCTCTAAGCCTGAAGCTTGTTGCAACTCACCCTATATAAGTGAGTTCCTAAGACTAGAGGAGGGTCTGACATTCTTTTATCTTGAATGAATACATACTTTGATGTTTTGAGTTGGTCCATTGTTGTATAGTTATGTTTTTCTAGAACTATTATTAATGAAAATACAAAGCTAGATTGCCAAGTTTGTATAAGTTTTCTCATAGAATCTAATACTAAATTATTATTTTTTCAAAGGAGATAATATAAAAGTACTTATTGGTTGGCTAGTTAATCTAAATCTTGTCTCTTCTTGTGTTGCTTTTAATTTTCTACAATTTGATGACAATGTCTATTAAATCTCAGTTATAATTCACTTTAGATTATATCTTAGTTCATATTTTTTGATAATCTAATGGATTGTGTAAATTCTTGATGTGATTTTGGAAAATTGACAGTTATCAAAAAAAGATTACGATAAGAATGATATTTTAGATTTAGTAAAATCTACAATTTATGATGAATGGGTGGAAAAATATTCCTCAATAATAGAATCTTCATAGGTGATGGTAGAATTTAAACCACAAGACCTGGACACAACTAAAAAGGAACAACAATCGGTTGTAGAAAGTGTTCAGCGAGAGGAGAAAGATATGAAGTCAATAACTAAGGGTGAAGATGAACATGAAAAAAGTCAAGAAGAAGAAAAGGAGGCCCTACAACCCATAGAGGAAGAAAAATAAAAAGAGGTATATGAGGTTGTTACTGAGCCTAAAAAGGAAAAAACTAAAGAGGCCCCTACCCCACTAGAAAGTATAGACAACTAGGATGCATGACAACACATGATTATCAAAAAGGAAGAAAGCAATTATTACAATAGGATACCTTACCTTTGTGGTTCATCCATTATGGGTATACCTATGTAACAAGTCATGAAACTACTTTCAAAACATGTAGATTATGCCACATGTACTTAGATCAGTTGTCCCATGGGTTATTGAAAATGACCTTTTTGTCTCGAGTGTAACCATGTTTTGTTAAAGGACAAGTGTCATTTTCCCTCTAAGCCTGAAGCTTGTTGCAACTCACCCTATATAAGTGAGTTCCCAAGACTAGAGGAGGGTTTGAGTTTCTTTTATCTTGAATGAATACATACTTTAATGTTTTGAGTCAGTCTATTGTTGTATAGTTATGTTGTTCCAAAAGTGTTATTAATGAAAATACAAAGCTTGATTGCTGAGTCTATCTGAGTTTTCTCATAGAATCTGATACTAAATTATGTTTTTTTTCAAAGGAGATAATATAAAAGTACTTACTAGTTGGTTACTTAATCCAAATCTTGTCTCTTCTTGTGTTTCTTTTAATTTTTTAGAATTTGATGATAATTGTGGGAAATATTCAAGACTATGCTAAGTTACTAAGAGGGGAGGGGAGAATCAGTAACTTCTAAAACTTTAACAATTTCAATTCTTAATTCAATAAATCAATTAGCACTTAATTCATCATATTAGATCTAGATGCATGCATGAGAAATTGAAAACATGAAAGCATCCATAACATTTGAACACAAAGATTTGGTGACCCAGAAACCTTTAAAATAGAAAGTAAAACTAGGGTGGGGATGATACCCACAAACTTTAGTACTATAGCATAAAGGTGGCCTGTTAAGGCTTACATTGATCACTTCTGATGATCTACCCTATTAGGAGAAAATAGGACCACTAGTCCACCTTGTGAGAGGATTTACAAACATATAATGAAGTATGCACTTGGTAGAGAGATTTATAAAAGACTATTAGGTCTACCTTGTTAAAAGATTTTGACTGGTTCACTTGTTAGGATGAAGTAGTAGATCTTTGACTTGTAACTAAGTTTGCTGATAGAGATTCCTTAGTGTACTGATCACCTTTCTGTGATAGATATGTTTCTGCTGCTCTTTATATTGTTATGGCCTTTATAATTCTTTATATGCTGCTATCATAACTTGAGCTTTTCATATCCATATTACAATATATATGCCCACATATTCATATTTTCACACCTACTCATTGGATATGATACGATGCATTACACACACACACACACACACACACACACACACACACACACACACACACACACACACACACACACACACACACACACACACACACACACACACACACACACACACACACACATATCAATCCATATTAAAAAATTACAAATTCGGCCATGACACAAGTTAACACAAATATTACAAAGTCAGCCCACATGAAGATATTCGGGTTCTGAAGATTGACTCGGTGAGGTTCTGATACTTGGTGTCCACTGTTAATGCTCGACATCATCATGCTCTTAGTAGATGTAGAAGATCAGTCCATACTGATCACTTTCAAGTAGTCTTGAACTCAGTTTGCACTAGTGGCTTAGTAGATATTGTGCAACTCAGCAAACACTGAATAACTTGGTTTGCATGAAGTAGTTCAGTTAACACTAGCTTTGCATCACATGAACTGCAAACTCGATAGACACTACAATGCTCGGTAACCATTGATAAACTAGGTGTATATTGAAATGTACAGTTTGAACCGTTGGACTTCACACTGATTGAATCTGCTTAGTAACTGCTGGGATTAGTCCAAAAGACTCAGTAGCAACTCTATAGCTCGGTGGCTACTAAATTACATGGAAAACATTGTGAACTATCCAATGAACTTGAATAAGTGTGTGTCATTAATAACAAACTTGAATGTTATGTCAACAATCTCCCCCTTTGGCATTAGTGATAAAAATACTTATTAGCCCAAAATTGAATACCTTGTATTCATCATCATGTGATACTAGCACGGTATAGTATACTATATTTTTGAGATTTTTCAAAATTGATCTTTGTAAGGTATATACAAAGTAGTTCTCTACCATAGCATATTTCTCCCCCATACTATGTGTTCCTCCATGTACATGACTTGCTTTTTCATAACATATAACTTTTCTCCTACATACATGTAACATTTCTTTAATGTAACTTTTCTCCTGCTTTTTGATAGTAATGCCAAAGATTTATTCTAACATATTTACATAGAGACACCAAAATGGGATAAGAATTCAGAATGTACCTTGAGGGTGATTGCGAAGGTTTTATCCCAATTTTCTTGCAAGACCTTGCATGTATGAATTGCAATTTGCACCTTTGCTGATAGTTCAATCATGTGATCTGCAATAGAGAAGTTGTTACCATGGATTATAGTCTTTGAATATACAATGTATTTTTGCATAGCATCCATGACTGGAAGGATCATATTTTGTATGTCAATTAATGTTGAGCAGATCCTTGCTTCTTCTCTTAGCAATTCAGCTTGCATGTCTGACAAAAAGATGATCTTCTTAAAATGTGCAGAGCTTGAACTAGGGTCAAGTTGTAGTTGCTGAGCACTTGCTTTAAGATCTATATCAATTTCGAACAATTTGTCCTTTACTTCCTTTGTATACTTAGTGACATCACATAGTTTCCCAAAAAGTGATGACACATTTGAATAGGTCGCTTCAAGATTAACCAAAATTATTGAAAGCTCAACTTGATAAATGACTATTTGCTGAGCAATGTGCTCTAGTACTTTATTGTTGAATTTCTTTTTAGCCTTTTCAACTAGCTTTTCTTTACCATTGGTGTCCTCAATGAATTTTTGGACTGCTTCTCCTAGCTGATACAAAATAGGTTGAGAAGAATCAACCTCAATTCCTATTGCCTCGGTCAAAATATTCTTGGCATCATCAATTATCTTATACTCTCTATCTCTTTGCTTTCTTAATCTTTGTTGTTTGGCCTTTTTCTGGAGGAGTTCACCAAATATGTGCATTTGGTCTCTAGAAATATTGTAAATGTCCCATTTGGGAATTACTATTTCCTCATCCAAATCTATGTCTTCCTCTATCTCCTTTCTTTTCCCCAAAAATTTTGTACTTAGTTGAACCTAAGGTTCAACTGTCCTCGCAATTATTGCTTTTGTACCTAGAATGGAAACAATAGTGGACATACTTGGGCTTGCAGTAAAAACTAATACAATACTAATTGATGGAATACTTACAAAAATACTCGAAGAATCCAAAATTGATGAAGTCAAAATTGTAGAATCCAAAGCTGAAGTAGAAAAAACTAGAGAGCTTACCACGGATGTACTTAAAACTAAAGAAGTCAAAATTGTAGAAGTGAAGACTAAAGAACTCAACTTGGTAGATGAAGAGGGAATCTACAGCTTGATGGATGAAGTGGAACTCGCTTCTGTCAATGATATTCTGAGCTAAGTTGGGGCAAAGAGTGATTGGACATTTGATGTATCAGTAGTAGTCACAACCAACTTGCTGAAGCTGTCTCCATACTTGATGTAGTCAATGGTTTGCTCAGGGAGTGAGGAAGTGAGGCAATGACTACTACAACTATCTTGACTGAGTCAGTCTC
Source organism: Cupressus sempervirens (assembly GCA_028749045.1). NCBI lineage: Eukaryota > Viridiplantae > Streptophyta > Pinopsida > Cupressales > Cupressaceae > Cupressus > Cupressus sempervirens. Next base: position 203,968,629 of record CM053784.1, read on the forward strand.
CTCATCATCTTGCTTTTCTTCCTCAATAACTTTTGGACCTTGATCCTCTTCATCTTCTTCATTATCAAAATGAGTCACTTCTTCAACATTTTCCTCCTCATCTTTCTCCTTATCTTCTTCTTCATCAAAATCCTTTACTTCAATTGGAAATTCACTTGGTTTATGAAGATGATAAATATTTTTCCAAGTATGTGTAGCATTTCTAACAACATGCTCTATGTCCTTGATCAAAACCAAACAAGTATTAAAGCTTAGAGTCAATTTCTCTTAATTTTTCTTTAAAGACTCTTTCACCTCAGCATTTGATATGCTTGGTAGTAACTGCCTCAGGGTTTGTGCATATATGTCTTTGACTATTTGCATAGAAAAATCCCATCTTGGCTTTATCTTCTCTAGCAATTCACTAGAGACTTGAGAAGCAATCTGGTCTAGTGAGTACTTCCACTTACCCTTTTTGCTTAGCACCAGTTCTTCAACTTGCTTCTACTCTGCCTCAGTCCTAATCTCATATTTCAAAGATTTAAATTTTTTTATTCCTACTCCATCTTCCAATTGCTTCAACCTATCTTGGAAGGTGGGTGGAGGTTTGCTGAATACAATGTCACTTCCTTTCTTTTGTGACCTCCTTGTGAAGATTGCAGTGGATGATTTTGTAGGCTTGGTGATGATCACCTTGCCCTTTCTCTTCAAAGGTTCTTCTTCTTTCTTAGATTCTTCCTCATCCTCTACTTGTTCCACATCCTCACCTTTGCCTTTGGTTAACAAGAGAGGTGCACTTGATTTCAGTTTGGCTATCCTTCTCTTCCCTTTGTTAACCGCTTGTGGGAGCTTCATTTCTAGCTCTATTCTAGCCTTAGTTTCTTCATAAGTTCCAAAATAAGGGACCTTGAGATTAACAAGTTTCATTGACAAGGGCTCCAATGATATTCTTGGTCTCATCAATGTTCACCTCATAGCCAAGAGATTTGACCCACACAACTCTAAGCTTAACTTCCTGGATATATACCTTGTCATAGTCCACCATGAAGTACACATCATCCTTGTAGTCTTCAACTAACTTCTTTAGAATTTTGAACCTATTGTTCATTTTCTCTTTGAACACATCGAAGTAGTTATCCATGATGCTAGCATAGTTCTTACCCACTTTTGCAATATATTCATTTATTTGGTAAATTACAGACACATCTTTTCTCCAGACTACAGTGCCTTTAGAAGGGAAAAGCTTCTGAACATAAAAGAATAGACATGTTAATAGTGAACCAAATTTGCACGAGTTGTTCTTTGATATTCTAATACTTTCCATATTTTTGTTGAATTGCCTCAATAATAGGTTGGCAATGTCATATGATAGGTTGTTCTTCACCACGTTATACTCCAAATCCACGACTTCACATGACACACTGTTAAGACAACTTGAACTGTATATTTTATGCACAATAACATGAATTCCAAATTTCAATTCTACATATGTAACGCTATTGATTTTCATACCTCTGCCATCCCACTTGGCTAGGGTTTTCTTCTCCAACTCTACCTGACCTAGGGTTTTGTTGTTTTGGCTTTGGCAAGCATGGGAAGGCTAGTGATTTGATGAATCATCTTCTTTGTTATCAGAATTGGCTGTTCTAACCACAACTATCTGTTATGAACCTGACTAAGGATAAACCTAATCCATTTAATTTGAAATTCTCAGGGCATATGGGGAATCTGTGTCAAACCTTTTGCTTCCAAATGTTGATGCTCGGGTTTTAGGGTTCCATCAACACATGAATGACCTAGGGCATCATCCATCTCTATAGTAACAATTTCTTGAATAGCACATTTAAAATGAGTATGAATGTTGTTAACAAGAAGTACCTTAGGAGGGATTCAGGATTGAGCTCTACTTGGGTCTAGGGTTTTAGCAACCGTGGGCATGAGCTTGAAATATAACACTTTCCATTCAACTCCTCGAACCAACATGTTAGACCCTTTCTTGACCTTGCTACTGCTGGATGTCATTTTTGCTTGGTAGCTTGAGAGAACTTTGAAAAACTTTTGTAGGAAATTCGCTCAAGTCACTTTGATTGCACTAAAAATAGCTCTTCACAATAGCACTCAAAAATTCATGGTAAAAAATGAATTCGATTCCATGCCTTTTGTTAAAACTTTATCATTAATACTCGGTATAGAGGTAGATAAGTTAATAGACTGTCATCCACGATTTGATATTGATTACTTGGTGACATCTCCATGATTTAGTAACCATAAGTTCCTTTGTTACTGCTGACCTTGCTCGGTAGAGTCTATGACCTGACCTTACTCGATAGAGAAGGTAACTTGGTAATAATTGATACCGATCTTGCTCAATGATCCCTTTGTATCTTGTATACAAATTTGGATCTTTGTCACCTTTCAACTGGAACTAATTTTGATGTCTTCTTTGATAGTTTGGTTCCAATTCTTCCTTGATAACTTAATTAGGAATGGTAGAGTCACCCAATTCTTGAGTGACTTGACCATCATTTCTTGGACCAGTATCCTCGGTAGACTTAGGAATCCATTGTTGTCTCATCTACTTTCAAATGTTATTAGCCTTTGCTTTCTTCTCATCTTCAATTTTACCAGTATTCATATAATTCTTGGCAAGATGACCAAGTTTTGAACAAATGAAACATCTTTTAGTGGTATCTCTTTTCCTCATATGATGTTTAACACAATTTATACCAATGTGTCCAAATTCTCCACAGTAATGACATCTACACCAGGTATTGTAGTCCCAACCAAATATTGCTTTCACAATTTGTTCTGTAGGATTTAATGTCTTTGTTTTGCATTTTGATGCCTTGTGTCCATGTTCCTTAAATTTATGATAGTTGACTTCAAATCTTGGTTTCTCTTTGCATTCATTAGCCCTGTGACCATGTTGATTGCAATTGTAGCATTTTCCATTGAATTTTGCTTTTCCATTGCTCCAACATTTGTTTGATGTATAACCTATCTTACCATAGTGATTTCAAATAGGTCTTTGATTCTTTTGAACACCTTGTTTGGAGGATCCACTTTCTTCTTTGTATCCAATTCCTGCTTTTCCTTTTTGCCTATAGAGGTTTTGCTTATTCAGTTGATCCATGTCTACTTGAGATTTCATCATTCTTTCATTGATTTGCTTCTCAGTGTTTGGTTCATTTCTCAATCTTTCATTGATTTGTCTTTCAGATCTTAGATCATTTTTTATTCTTTCATTGATTTTCCTTTTAGAATTTAGATCATTCCTCATTCTTTCATTTTCAAATCTTAGGCTCATGATTTCCTCATTTGCATTGGAGAGCTGATCAATAAGGTCTACTTGTTGAAGGGATTGGTTCTAGATTTCATTGTTCCTTCCATCCATCTCTTCTTTTATCTTGTTTCTCTGTTCCAAAACTTCACATAATCTTACTAACTGAATTTCATGTTCTCTTTTTAGCTTTCTTACTTCTTCTTGCAAGGAACCATTCTTCTCTAGGAGTTCCTTGATTGCATCATTTTCTTCGCTGAACTGCTTGATAGGTGAAAGTCTTCAATTCTTTCTTCAATTTAGAGATGATCATTCATTTAATTTGCAAGTTCCTTTCTTCTTTTTAGGGATTGGGAAAGTTGCTCCTTAGCTTTCTTGAGTTGGGCCATTTCCAGATCCAACTTTTCATTGTCAATAGCTTTGTCAAGTTTGAATATCTCCATATCCTTGATCTTTGCTCAAGTTGCTAGACTTTCTCCTAAGAACCACAAAGCTCTGATACCAATTGTTGGAAATATTCAAGACTATGCTAAGTTACTAAGAGGGGAGGGGTGAATTAGTAACTTCTAAAACTTTAACAATTTCAATTCTTAATCCAATAAATCAATTAGCACTTAATTCATCACATCTAATCTAGGTGCATGCATGAGAAACTGAAAACATGAAAGCATCCATAACATTTGAACACAAAGATTTGGTGACCTAGAAACCTTTCAAATAGAAAGTAAAATAGGGGTGGGGATGATACCCACAAACTTTAGTACTAGAACATAAAGTTGGCCTGTTAAGGCTTACATTGACCACTTCTGATGATTTGCCTTGTTAGGAGCAAATAGGACTACTAGGTCCACCTTGTGAGAGGATTTACAAACATACAATGAAGTATGCATTTGGTAAAGAGATTTATAAAAGACTATTAGGTCTACCTTGTTAAAGGATTTTGACTAGTTCACTTGTTAGGATGAAGCAGTAGATCTTTGACTTGCAATTGAGTTTGTTGATAGAGATTCCTTAGTGTACTGATCACCTTTCTATGATAGATATGTCTCTGTTGCTCCTTATACTATGATGGCCTTTATAATTCTTTATTTGCTGCTATCATAACTTGAGCTTTTCGCATCCACATTACAATACATATGCTCACACATTCACATTTTCACACCTGCTCATTGGATATGATACAATACATTATTTATATATATATCAATCCAAATTACAAACTTACAAATTCAGCCATGACAAAAGTTAATACAAATATTAAAAAGTCAGCCCACATGAAGATACTTAGGTTCTGAAGACTGACTTAGTGAGGTTCTGATACTTGGTGTCCACTGTCAATGCTCGACATCATCATGCTCTTGGTAGACATAGAAGCTTGGTCTATACTGATCACTTTCAAGTAGTCTTGAACTCAGTCTACACTAGTGACTTGGTAGATATTGTGCAACTCGACAAACATTGAATAACTTGGTTAGCATGAAGTAGTTTAGTTAACACTGGCTTCACATCTCATGAACTGCGAACTCGATAGACACTGCAATGCTCAGCATCCATTGATAAAATTAGTGTTTACTGAAATGCACAGTTTGAACTGTTAGACTTCACACTGACTAAATCTACTCGATAACCACTAGGATTAGTCCAAAAGACTCGGTAGCAACTATAGAGCTCATTGGCTACTGAATTACATGGTAAACACTATGAACTATACAATGAGCTTGGTAGCTATATAGAATTTGAATGTGTGTCACTAATAACAAACTTGACTGATATGTCAATAGATAATGTCTATTAAATTTTAGTTATAATTTACTTTAGATTATGTCTTAGTTCATATTTTGTTGATAATCTAATGGATTGTGTAAATTCTTGATGTGATTTTGGAAAATTGAGAGTTATCAAAAGAAGATTATTATAGGAATGATATTTTAGATTGAGTATTGTTTTCCTTTTTACAAAGTGATAGGACATATCTAATGTTATATGTCAAAGTTTTGTGAGTAATAGCCCAAATGGATAAGGTAGTGATCATGTTTAGAATTGGTAAAATCTAGAGAGACTATATATTGCAATATTAATCAAGATAGAGTTTATAGAGACATGTTCTAGTAAACTTGTTATATCTCTTAGTAGATTTCTTATTTTAAGAAGCCGAAGTTAAAGATGTGAAGAAGACATGTTTGAGATGATGTAGCTAGGCTTTCTCATCATAATGACACATGTATGAAAAGTTATTTAAGTTTCAAGATAGAAGATTAAAGTTATCGCTAAAGTGTAACCTGTTCTTAATATAATCCTATAATAATTAATTGAGAAGGTGTAACAACCAACTGAAGGAATTGTTTTATGGATTTGGTATAAAGGAAGGACATTTTCTTTTATCATGGATGATGAATGAATAAGATGTATGAATGTTTTTAAGTAACACAAAGAGTGAAATGCAAAGTTGATAAGAGCAGAGTGAAGGTGAAGGAAACTTCATTGTCGAGGTTTTATTGTGTGATCTGAAGTTGGATACTTGGATCCAAGGTTCATGACCTAGTCTTAAAAATCTGAGAGTGATTGGTTTGGTTGATAGGATAGAGGAAAGAAGTTAAATGATAGTACATACAATTATTTTACAAGGAATAATTGAGAGATTAGTTGGATAGTGAGTTTAGTGATCTTGCCCCAGAAGCTATTTGGACAATGGGTCCTTCAATCTTCTACAACTCCTAACAGGGTTGACACAACTCCTAATAGGGTTGGAATCTTCTAACAAGGATTCAAAGTCTCCTAATAGGGACTCATATGTACTAAATGTTGTAATAGACTCCTAATAGAGTCCATCCTCTAACAAAGAATATTTATATTAATACATCATCTTTTGGGCATCATTCCCACTGAGATTTTCCCTCTAGTCAAGGGTTTCCCTAGTTAACTTATCTAGTGTAATTGTGTACATGCATCTTTGTATGGTTGTTGTTTACTTTGGTTGGATGGTTAAGCTTATTTAAGGTGGATAAATGTTTTAATCATTGGATAATTGATTCACCCCCCCTCTTAGTTATCTTGGTGGACTATCATTTCTAATAAATGGTATCAAACCATTAGGTCCTTGAAGATAAAGTTTAACAACTTTGGGAGATCCATGGCGAACATATCCAGAAAGGATAGTCTAAAGTTCGATGGAACAAATTATGACAACATGAAGGAAAAGATGAAGACACATCTACTATGTATGCGTCTAGGATATTAGATCTTGACAAAATCAGAAAAGAAAATCATTGCTGAGAAAGATTTGGAAACTTGTACTAAGGAAGAAAGGAAACTCTTCATGTCAGATGTGAGAGCTAGAGAAGCACTATTGTCTGCTCTTCCTAAAGTTGAGTACAACCAAGTAAAGTCACTTGTTACTTCTCATATAATTTAGAAAGCTTTAGAAAATAGTTTTGAAGGTGATGAACATTCTAAGAAATTGAGGTTACAAAGTTGGATTTGTTCATTTCAAGATGCTAAGATGATGGAAGATGAATCTGTAAGAATATTTGTAGGTAGAATATCAGAAATTACTGTAGGTATTAGATCTCAAGGAGGAACCAAGCAAGATGATGAGGTGATATGGAAGATATTGAAGAGCTTAGCACCACCATTTAAGCCAATAATTCAAATGATACATTTGTTGATCTCTTGTACCAAAGATTTTAGAAAGGAGACATTACTTGGAAGACTTGAAGCAGTTGAGAATGAGCTTAGACAATCCAGAGAATTGACTAGAATAGAAACAACTTTTAGTGCCTTAAATATTCAACCTAGTTGATCAAGGAGCATAAGTGTTAGAGGAGACTTTGCTAGCAGAAAAAAAATTGATGAGGATAGAAAGATTGAAGGAGTAGCCCTTCTAGTAAGAAGAGAAAAAGATGGTAATAAAATATTTAAATGTTGGACTTGTAATGAATTGGGTCATTATGCATCTAAGTGTCCTAAAAGAGAGAAAAAGTATGGAGGTAATTGTTGTCACAAAATTTTGCACCCTTGTCCAAAGTTTTTACCTAAGGACAACCTTGTGAAAAATGGAAACAACCTCCAAGCTGTGGGACTTGAACTGTGAGGTTGAGTCTCCAGAGAAGGTCGACTTCTTTTACAATCAAGGTGCACCTAACTACTCTTGGAGAGGAAAAGGGAGAAGGAATGCATAAAAGAAAATCTACCTACTCTAACCTAAGGGGGTGATGCACCAGAATAGAGTGTTCAAACCAATCTCTACCCATACATGCACTATTGAACCATCATGACACCAAAGATATACACATCCAGACTTGCTTTAATCTAACAATCACATGCAGATCAGAAAACCCAAATGAATGATACAAGGAAAGAGAGGATTCACTTATATACCATTTATAGGCCAAAAGAGATACAGTCATGCAAGGTTGTAGATATCCAGAACACACCAATGAGAGGCAAATAGTTCTTGCACTTTACATCAATGGCTGAAGGAGATAAGGTAGAATGTCATATAGTTGAGAGGCAAAGGGAATTTACACAAGAAATTGCAAAGCAATATCAGAGAAGTCAAAGAAGAGTCGACCAATACAAAATCTACAAAAATTGCCTTTATAGCTCAGGCATAACTGAGATATTTTCTAGTTGAAGTTACTCCACAACTACTGCCATTAAGTCCTGATAAAGACTTGGAGAAAATTTGATTTGGATATGATGAAACCTGATATTTTGTCGAAACAAGACCTTGACAGAAACAACACCACTAAACCATTTTGACCAAAAAGATGGATAAATTGGGGTGGTGGGAGTGTTCTCCTTCGTTTCCTGAGTCCAACATTCATTCAGGAGTGGTTGGCATTGATCATGAGGATCAAATCGCACAACAAAACTCGATCTCCTTCATTTCTGTCTCGTGAATTAGCAAAGTCAGCAAGTCAACTGAATTCTGCCACCAAGATGAGCCACGTGGGCCAACTATTTTATTTCATTTTGCCACTTGCAAGGTCTTCCCAAGTTTGACCACATCTTTATAACTGATTGCGCCACCTCCTCAGAACCCTGACTGTGGTGGTCTCCCAACTGCCAGCCTCTAACTGTTAATGCCAATTGTAGCATTATCTCCCCAGGTCCGCAAGGACATGTGTCGCTGAATCGCTATCTTGCTATACATAAAAAGTGAGCACCTTGCCATAGCGAGATAGCGACAATCGTTGATTGATAAAAATCCTATGATCATGGGATACAGAGAAAAAAAACTTGGCATTCCTCTTGACAAGCTAGCTAGTCAATCTAGTGAAAATTGCCCACGTACACAACTCCTTCCTTGATGGTATTTCTATTTGGGCCTACTGGTGACTGAGGACACATGTAAACAGGTCTCTACCTCACTATGCATATCCTTAGAGCAACTCTTCATGGTGAGATAGTGATGGCTGTTGATGTGAGATCACATCAAGGGTACATAAATTACACAAAGTACCCTATAGAGTGGTGGGTCCCATACTCGCTATGTCACGTAGACTAAACAACTTGCAACTTTCCATAGTGAGATAGCGAGGATTGTTGATTTTGCATTGATTGTGTGGAAGACATTTGATGTATTACTGAAGAGAAATATGGTGGGCCCCTTGTCCCTATGTCGCTGTTCGTAACCCTCGTGCAACTCACCATAGCGAGATAATGACAATTGTAGATTTGAGATCAATTTGACGATAAGAATCATTGACATGTTCTATGCATGGGGGTGTGGGTCCAAGATACTACTATCGTTGAGCTGGCTTAACATGTTGGCACACATAATGACATCATTCTTCTTGACCCTATCGTGTTTGTCATTTTTAGGCATGTCACTATCTTGCTACTGGCAAAAATCACAAACTTCCTGATAGCGATATAGCGAGCTCTGGCAAGTTACCAAAAATCGACGCCGGACTTCCTTCTTTAGTACCGCAATGAAATTCTTCAACGATCACTATGTCGCTATGGGAAACAACCTCACAAATTTTCATAGTGAGTATGCAACATCTGTAGATCTTAACAAGATCCAACAGCGGGGAAAGTTGTAGACCAGCGGAAACAACTTAGGGAAATAGGAAATACAATAGAGTTTTACATTTTTTTATTTTCTTTGTATTTCTCGGGCATTAAAATAATATTAAAGATGGGAAATGGCCGTTGGGTGGGTCAAGCATTTAAATTCAAATTTTGGTGGGGGCAAAAATAGGTAACAGTAATTTCAAACCTAGAAGAGATAAACAATGTTTGTATGCAAATGAAGAAGATGATTCTAATGAACAAGCAGTAAGTGTTAGTGATGATGAAATTGGATTTGTAGTTATTAAAAAAGAAAGTCCAGAGAAAATGGCTTTAGTACCACAGGTTGAAAATAAATTTGATTAGATAATTGACAATGGTGGTTCACATCATATGACTGGTGATATGAACAAATTTGTTGACTTCAAAAGTCATGATGGAAGCATTGTCAGAGTTGGAAACAATGTAGCATGCCAAGTTAAAGGTATTGGATCTATAACACTTGATGGTAAGACTAATACTGAGGATGTATATTTGGCTGATGGTTTGCAAAACAATCTTTTGAGTGTTGGACAACTAGTGGATAAAGGTTATTAGTTATAGTTCACAGAGAAGACATGCATGATTAGAGACAAAGATGGAAAGGTAATTGGAATAGTAACTAGATCTCGAGGTAATGTATTCCAGTTGAATTCTTCTGAAATGACATAGTTGGTTGCAAAGGTAGATAACAGTTGGTTATGACATAAGAGATTTTGTTATATAAACTTTGACAACATTGTGAAGACTAGTAGTATGTTTGCAATTAGAGATTTGCCTAAGATTGTAAAGCCTAATAACACAATTTGCAAGGAGTGTGTATTGACAAAGCATAACAAAAATTCTTTTTCTAGCAAGAAGTTTACTACTACAACAAAATTGGAGATTGTACATACATATCTTAGCATTCCTATGAAGACTAAGGGATTCTAAGGTGAAAGATATTTCATGATTTTAGTTGACGACTTTTCTAGAATGACGTGGGTTGCATTTCTTAAAGAAAAATTTGAGACATTTGATAAGTTCAAGATATTCAAGAATAAAGTTGAGAATAAATCAAGTATGAAAATTAATTGTTTAAGATTAGATAGAGTAGGAGAGTTTATTTCAAATGAGTTTAACATCTTTTTGTGAAGCTAATGGAATCATACGACAATTATCAGCTCTGAGAACCCTTGAACAAAATGGTATAGCAGAAAGAAGAAATAGGTCAGTAATAGAAGTAGCAAGAGCTATGTTAGCTAAGAATGATGAATCCAAGATGTTTTGGAGAGAAGCTATGAATACATTAGTCTACACTATGAATAGAGTGCATGTTAGGAAAGATACAAAGAAGACTCCTTATGAACTATGGTTTGCTCACTCACCTACAGTTAAGTATTTTAGATATTTTGGTAGTACGTGTTATATCAAAAGAGATATGATATTGGTAAGTTTGATGCTAGAAGTGATGAAGGTATGTTTCTTGGTTATTCATTGAAAATCAATGCTTGTAGATGTTATAATTTGAGAACTAAGACCATTATGGAAAGTGCAAATGTGAGAGTTGATGAGAAATTTAGGATACAAGAAATAATAGTTGATTACAATTTAGATGATGAGAATGTTGTTAGTAAACCAAGGAATGATGAAGTATTCTTTGAGACTAACAATGATTCACAGAATAAAGGAGAGCCAAGTCAAGAACAAAGCTCAGAACCTTCAACAGAGCTAAGAGTTGAAATAGTAACTCCTACTTCAGGTAAGATTATGACAAAGAATCATCCACCTGAGAAGATCATTGGAACTAGAGATAAAGGTGTGATGACAAGAAGCAAAATTAATGAACAACTATGCTTGATATCCCATGTAGAACCTAAGAATGTAGATGAAGCATGTAAAGATGACTATTGGAAACAAGCTCTGAAAGAGGAATTGGATTATCAGATAGTAAAGAATGAGAGAATGGAAATTAATTCCCAAAACAATAGACAAGAATGTGATAGGAACTAAATGGGTATTCAGAAACAAGGTAAATGAACAAGGTGAAGTTGTAAGAAACAAAGCAAGACTAGTATGTAAATGTTACTCACATCAAGAAGGAATAGACTATGATGAAACCTATGCTCCTATGTGTTAGTTTGTGGTGACTTGTAATGCCCCGCCCGGAGATCCTTGGAAACAAGGATTCAAATCAAGCCAAGATATATATTTTTTAAACAAGTATGAATGCACATGACAACATCATACAAGGATCACAACGATCGCAACAGAAGACTTCAACACAATTCTCGGCAACCAACGAATCTCTGAACGCCACTACCAAACTGACACACTCAAACAAAGCCAAGAACGACAACAACAAGATGAGGGCATAAGAAATGACCACTCATCAACAAAACACCAAGCTGGGGTAAAATGCAGAATCCCGAAATTTGGCTAAGCCTGAAATCCTGAAGCCCTGAAAATTGGCTAAGTCTGGATTTCTGAAGCCCTGAAATTTCCTAGAATCCATAACTTATCTCTGAGAGGTCTGAAACCTATCTCAGACGATTTGTCGCATATATTAAAATATATCAACTTATACTTAAACGATATATTTTAAATCTCGAAGGACTACAACAGAAACCCAAAAATTGAATTTCAAAAGAAACCTCCCCAATTCAAAATGCAACAACATAGGCTCGAAGAACGCCCAAAAGGGTATCCAAAACCACTCTCAAAAAGATCCGATCATGAAGAAAAGTGACCGCTGATGGCACGTGCAAATTTTTCACAAAAATCGTGCGACACTTTTTACTAAGGGAGGGCGACACTTCTCCCTTTCTGAGTGCGACACTTCTCAAGAAGGCATGCGATACTGGAAAAGTATCACGCGACATTTCTCATAAAGCCGTGCGACACTCTTCCAGTGTCGTACGACACTTCTCCAGTAATGCGTGCGACACTTTATAGTATCGTACGACATTCTTTCTATGGGCGTGCGATACTTTATCAGTGTCGCACAATGCTGAACAAATGTCGCCCATAGAAAGTAAAAACACTTCCATAACTCAAAAACGGGGAAAAACCAACAAAAGAACCTCCACACCGGGGAGTACTGGATCCACAAAGGCTTGAGGAATGAACACTCGAGTGCAAAAACAACACATAAAGAAGAACATCAAACCATCTAAACTACAGCAGCAAAGAACACACTGAATATAAACATCACAATGTACATAAATACATCTCAGGATCAAAACAACCAAACTAAGTACGCGGTTCCTCCCAACCGTCAATAGCATCATAAGACCATTGTGGGTCCTAGCCATCCCCTGCGCGTAACATCCCAAGCCACCGACCAAATCGTCAGTACTGTCATAATAGGGACGTCACTACTAAAAATATGCAACAATAACAGCATAAGAAAATCTAGCATGCTAGTGATAACGCATAAGGTAATCCTATAGTAGATAACATCACCTATCACATGCTAAATAACAGTAAGCAACAGATATACTACTAAAGCAAATCACATCATCTAATCATATGCTAAACATCATAATAAGGGAATGCGCCAAATAAAATAAAATCATCTAAACATGATATACAAGCATCCCAATGAAAGCATAAATCACAAGAAAGCATGCTCTGAAACCCGAAGTACCAAGTGAAGACATCCAACAACGGTCGCACTAGGACAAAAGATCGTCTCTATACACCGATCCCTAACAGCAGTAAAGGTAGCTACGCCTCCCAACCACATGGCACCCGTAGGTCCACACCCGCCGTGCTGATGGAGATAATGATCCAACCACAAACACACAAAAATCACATCCATGGCCAACACTTACGCCAGACAGTATGATGGCTGAACCAAGAATCTAAGACAATGCAAGGAGTACAGGTCCTGGTCAGACACTCAATAGGCTACTATGTAGGGACTAACATCATGGAGAGTCGCTTGGCATCAAAAAGCCCAAGCTAGGACTTGCGCAGATTCAACATCCCTCAACGGAAAGGCTCTTGCACCCTAGACCTTTTTATTATCTTAAGTTTTATTACCAGTCACACATTATATTTAATTTTCACTTAATTAAAGCTTCCTTCGCCAACCCTCTAGGAACAATGATCACCAGGCTGCAAGGTAGAAGCCCCCTCCATATGCTACCCTACCCTACCCATGCTCATCCTACGACAAGTGCCCGTGGGCATGCATACTCCCATCCCAACCCCAATGATCATAACTTCTGGCAAATCCACGGAAGATCGGGCCTCGCAAGTCACCCAACAAATGTACGCGTACGTACTCATGTGTGGCGCACCACCATCACGAAGATCATAACACAAGGACAGGAATGAGAACACAATACAAAGAAAACACCCAACTGAAAACAACACGGGAAGGACAGATTCTACACGAATCCCAAAGCTAATAAAATCATACATCATGAAATCACTCAACCGGCCTTAATCCGAGAGTATGGATTTTACACGAATCCCAATGATGTAACAACACCAAACATCGTGAACTCACTCAATGGGCCTCAATCCGAGAGTATGGATTCTACACGAATCCTAGCGTTCACGAAACAAAAGCAAAGGTCTAAAGGAAACCACAACAAGTAACAAATCACTCAACCGAACACAAAGTCGGGAGTACGGATGCAAAACGCATCCCAATGCAACATAAAAAGTACAAAATTGGTCTGACTGATATCCAAATGAATCATCAAGGTCCACGACCCACATTGTGCCAAAAAAACCCGAGAAAATAGGGCGACACGCAAAATGAGGTAAAAAGTCCAAAAATTTGGAAAACTTCAAAATTAAAACCCATTTGGCCTTTGGGTTCAAAAACCCCAAAAATCCAAAAATAAATGGAATCAGACACCGTATGCAAAAACGGCCAGCATAACGGTGTAAAATTCCAAACCCTCATCCCAAAAACCAGGAAAATGTTCATACCCGCCCAACCGGGTAGAACTAACATACAAAAACGGAGGGGAACACTAGTTCTCAGCCTCCAAACAAACGGCTACCAAAAATAGAAGCTGAAATGAAGCAGAAACAATAAAACGGGAAAGCCCTACCTCACAGCCAAAAGGGCAAAACGGGAATCTGAACCATAAAATAAATATCCCGCAGAAGTAGCTGAAAATTGCGACAATCCAAGGTTTCCCTGAGCTGGATACAATGAGCCCAACCTCGCGATGATCCCACGGCCGTAGCTCCCACAACGAACAAAACAGTAAATCCTCATGAAGAGGATTTTGGGTTTTTACTCTCCAACTTTCCAATTTGAAAGTGAGAAGTGAGCAATTAAATTCCTCTTTGGATACTTATTCACTTTTCGAGTGAATAGTCGATTAGGGCAAATAACCAACCAACCTAGTTAAATCCCGAATTGACCCAAACGAAAACAGGCTATTCCTATAAATAGGAATTCATCTATGGCAAAGCTGCCAGAAATTAAAATAAATCAATTAAAAAGCCTGAAAACCCAAAAACACATAAATCTCCTGAACAACTTTCGCGACAAAGCGAAACTCTAAATGCACAGACACGCTTACTGGTCTAATCACATAATGCAAATGAGTTCGGATTTAATAATCACCGAAAGGTTTAAATTAAACATTTAATTAAGGATACGTCGACCATACAAAGGCAACATTGGTAAAATATGAACGGCTAAATCACTAACTCCATGTGCCACTACCAGGGATATAAATCCTGCACACTAAACAACACGATCAAGTGCAATTGCATATAATAACATAGCTGAAGCAATAAATGCATTAAATCACCTAATTTAATAATTTAACCATTTATTTAATTATATTAAAATTAACTATTTACATCACTCACGTTCGCATAAAGCATAACAACGCAGGAATGAAGTAAATAACCATAGCATTAAATCCATCACATAACATAATCAAAGGTATGTCCAAATACTAGATAACCAGATATCATCATAAAACACACTGTCATCTCAAAATGGCATCATCATGCAATATGATTAACTGAACAACATAGTAGTCTAATATCTATGATACTGAAATCAAAGAGTAACATTTGACCCTCAGGTCATCTCAAATGTAAACATAACATGAGAACAGATATCTCTCAGATCAAAATAAAACAAGGTAAATGTCCGCAACACATAACCAAATAATCCAACAAGAATAATCCATTTCTAATCATTAATGCATTTAATAAGGCACTCAAAACACATAAGTGAACACAGTCATAAACATGACTAACCACTGCTACAGGAACCTAGTCCAGTGTAGCATGGTAATAGTACACAGTGCAATCTCTACACACATCTCAGGGTAATCACGAAACAACCTCATGATACCACATTGATCCTGGTAACCACTGGCACAAACCTCAGTGAACCATAAATCGCATCATAATCTCAAAGATCAGTCAAAAGCATAATCAACGCAACTGATACAAAAATATAAATCCAAACACCTCGACGGTGTAGACCACTCAAGGTCACAATCATGATCTATCACAACAAAAGATCAGCAAGGGTGCATCCATCAGGACGACTTACAAAAGTCAAATGGGAGAGGCACTGCATGACTAATCAGGGAAGTACTGTACATACTTCATAATATTTTGGGCCCTAGTTTATCAGGATTTTGAGCCAACATGTAATTATTAATTATAACTCTAAAGTGGTAAAAATACTTGTATAAATGAGCTTAGGGTTAGGAGTTTTTCATATTGTGTGATGCAAAAATTGATTCTTGCAGTGGTATTGAGCTGTAAAGGATTACAAATTGTAATTAGGTTGTAATCACTAGATCGTAATAATATTAGACTTGCTGTTTGGTGGACATAGCCCATGGTTTAGGTGAATCATGTTAAATCTTGGTGGCTTGTGTTCTCTTCTATGCAATCTATTATTTTTGAATATTGTTTATATTTGCATGTAATTGTTATTTCTATTTGTGGTTTAAGCCTAACAAGTGGTATTAGAGTGAGGTTGTTTTTTTATTTTTTATTATTTTTCCAGTTATCCTTTGTAGGAAAGTCTCACAGTTGAGTGGAACTCTCATGATTGAATAGGAGTGATGGCAGATGTGGGTATGCTAAGGATTGATAAGTTTAATGGGCAAAATTTTTAGTTATGGAAGATGAAAATGGAGGACTATTTTTATTAGAAGGATTTATAGAAGTTGTTGGAAGGAAAAATTGAGAAAGAAGGAACTATGACAAATGAGGACTGAGAGATTTTAGATAGGAAGGCACTTGGAAGTATTTGGTTATTCTTGGCACCATCGGTGACATTTAACACTACAAAAGAAAAGATGATGGAAGAGTTGATGGAAACCCTAGTGAAATTGTATAAAAAGCCCCCTGCTTCAAATAAGGTATATCTCATGAAGCATTTATTTAATATGAAAATGGTAGAAGGTGGATCTGTTGTAGATCATTTAAATGAGTTTAATACTATTACTAGTTAGTTATCTTCTGTGGGTATTAATTTTGATGAAGAAATTAGGGCTCTCTTGTTTTTGTGTTCTTTTCCTAAAAGGTTGAATGGCTTGGTAATGGTTGTGAGTAATTCTTTTTCTAGATCTAATACCCTAAAATATAATGAAGTGGTTGGTGTTATTTTGAGTGAGAAAACTCGTAGGAAAACCTTAGGTGGATCTACATCAGGAAGTGCTTTGAATGCACAAAGTAGAGGCAGGATGACTGAGAGAGGAAATAATTTCAAAAATTATGAGAAATTAAGAGGAAAGTCAAAGGGAAAGAGGTCTTAATCTAGAGGACTGAGAGATTGTTGGTACTATGGGAAACTAGGGCATAAGAAGAAATATTGTTGGATTTGAAAGAACAATGAAGGAGATAAACTAGAAGGGAACATAGAGGCAAATGTGATAAGCAACAAATCCAAAGAGGATGCTTTTCTTCTATTTTTAGAAAGTGTTGATGATTCATGGATTTTAGATTCTGGCGCTTCATTTCACTCTACACCTCATAGAGGTTATTTTATTAATTATGTCCAAGGGGATTTTGGGCTTGCTTATTTGGGGGATAATGAATTCTGTTAGATTGTTGGAAAGGGAAAAGTTAAAATTAAATTGTAGAATGGGAATCATTGGCTACTACATGAGGTAAGACAAGTTCCAAGGCTAAGTAGGAATTTAATTTCAGTAGGACAACTCAATGATGAGGGTTGTGTAGTTACTTTTAATGATAAAAATTGGAAGGTTTCAAAAGGTTCCCTTGTAGAAGCAAAAGGTGTGAAAGTAGGCACCTTATATCATTGTACAAGTCATATTGTTTCTTCTACTTTGATTGCTTAAGATAAAAATGAATGTTTAGGAACAATTTCTACAGTTGAGCAGGGAGAACAAATAACTATTGTAGATTCTGATACAACACTATGGCACAACAAACTTGGGCACACGAGTGAAAAAGGTATGAAAGTAATTCATTCAAAGAAAGTTTTACCAGGTCTAAAATGTGTTAATATGGATTTTTGTGAAAGTTGTGTGTATGGAAAACAAAAGAGAGTGAGTTTTGTGAAGATTGGGAAGGAAAATAAAACTAAGAGATTAAAGCTTGTGCATACAGATGTATGAGGACTAGCTTAGGTATCTTCCCTTCATGGCTCTCATTATTATGTTACATTTATTGATGATGGAACTAGAAAAGTATGAGTTTATTTCCTTGGATAAAAATTTGATGTATTTCAAACCTTTAAGAAATGGAAATGCTTGATTGAAAATGAGACAGGTAAGAAATTAAAATGTCTTAGATCTGATAATGGTGGTGAGTATTATAGTCATGAATTTGAAGATTATTGCTCCACTAATGGTATTCGTAGATAAAAAACTATTCCAAGGACTCCACAAGAAAATGGAGTGGCTGAATGCATGAACATGACTATAATGGAGCTTGCAAGGAGTATGAGGTTGCATGCAGGGTTGCCCTTACACATGTGGGTAGAGGCTATCAATACTACTGTATATTTGATTAATAGAGGTCCCTCTACTCCTTTAGGTTGTGGTATTTGAGAAGAAGCATGGACTGGTAAGAAGGTGAGTTATTCTTTTCTTGAAACTTTCAGTTATGAAGCATTTGCTCATATAGATTATGAAAATAGAACTTGTAGATGCTAAAAAATGGTTCACATCTATGGTTTCACCACTTATTCATACTAATTTGTCCCATTTTATTATTCTAATAACTCTAATCTTTTGGCCAAATTGATCATACTTTATCATTTGTATCCTCTTTCACATCAATTTCATGTAATTTCAAAATCATTTCATATCAACTCAAAACCATTTCAAATGAACTTGAAATCACCCCAATTGACCTAGAATCACCCAAAATCAGTCCTAATCATCACAAAACATATCAAACATCTCAAATCAATCATCATCTATCCAATCCTAGGCATTGTTGTGGCTTTCAGTGCCTTGGAAACCTATCAATCTATCAACCTTATCAATCTGGCCTTAGTACTATCATGGTTCTCAATGCCAGGTCAAACTATCATTCATGTCATCCAATCTTTGACATTGTCAAGGCTCTCAGTGTTAGATCATGACATTATCAAACCACTTTAATAATATTGGCTATGTCTGTCGATATTATTATAATCAACCTTATCAATTAATCTCGATCTTGTAGCATTTACAATGTCAGTTAAATGTTATGTATCAATCAATTCATGTCATGTGTCCTTGGCAAGTTATCAATTTCAATCAATCAATCAATTTGATCATGGCTTTGGTCTACTTGTCATCATCCTATTCAATTCGTATCATCATCACATTTCATCAAAGGATACTGTCACACTTATTTAATCAATTTTGGCCAATCATTTACTAATTTCCTCTATAGGATTAAATAACTCATAATTTAATCCTATCATTCTTACTAATTATTCTTCCTAACTATTATCCTTAATAAATTAATTAATTTTATTAATTAATTGATTTATCATTCACAAATCATGGAAATTCTTAATTTTCTATGTCATATTTTCCACCATTAATTCTATTTTTACTAGTTTCTATTTTGTGGAATAAAGGATTTTTAATTCAAATATTCCATGAAATATTGACATCATCATCATGACACTCTGGTATGACACCTTGTGGATTCTCCTTTGACATGTGGCTAAGATATGTCATAATCCAATATTCTTATTCCCTTATGCATGTCTATCTTTAGCTCCCTTTGTCATAGATTCTTGGATTTAAGTGGGCTTGAGGTATCTTATGACGCATCATAGATTCTCTCCCACATTTAGCCAAGTTTGACTTCCATGCGTCATAGAATCTTATACTTGGCATCTTTTTTCATATGCATCATGGATTCTCAAAGGAATCTCTTGCCACATCTCATATCCAAGGTAAAAAATCCAATGCTCTCACCTTGAGTGTTGATTATAAAATGAGCATTCTTCCTCTCATTTCTGGTCCTTGGATTTTTTGGTATTTTCACTCCATCTCTCACACTAAAATCACAACTTCAAGTATTCTCATAGCATTATCATCATTATCATAGGCTTTTTCTTCAACTTTGTATGCACTATAGGCAATTTTGGAGCTACATCATTTGGAGAAGAAAGAAGGACATGGGAGCTACAAATGAAAGAGGGGGTTTCTAACCTTGTGTTGCTTTCTTTATTAGTTTGGCTTTCATGGTAGACTAGTGGGTGCTAGCATATGTTGATTGGGTTTGTGATTTTCTCATAGTATGTTATGCATTAGCCCTATTTTATAGTCTTACAGAACCAAGCTAGAAGCTAAGTCAAAGAAATGTGTATTTGTTGGATATGGCATTAATGAATTTGGCTATAGGCTTTGGGATTTTGTAAATAATAAAATTGTAAGACATAGGGATGTCATATTCAATGAGAAAGTGTTGTACAAAAATCTATTGCAACAACATGAGAAGAAAGAAAATGATTATGTAGTGTTGGATGATACTCCAAAAGATGATGTTGCAACAATTTCTCATGATGTGCAACAACTACAACAAAAAATACCACACACCATAGTGAATGTTAGATGGTCAAAAAGGCTAAGTAGACCTCCAAAAAGATTTTCTTCCTCTTTGTATTCTATTTTACTTACTGATGCTTGTGAACCATAATGTTATGATAAAGCTGTGTAGGTAGATACTAAGATTTAGTGGGAGTCTGCGATGAAAGACAAAATGGACTTTTTGCTAAAAAATAAGGCTTAGGATTTATGCAAGTTTCCCGTAGGTAAACAAACTTTACAAAATAAGTGGGTTTATAGGTTGAAATAAGAGGATGGAGGTAAGAAAAGATTTAAAGCCATGTTAGTGGTAAATGGATTTGCACATAAAAAAGGCGTTGATTTTGATGAGATATTCTCTCTTATTGTTAAAATGACTTCTATTCAACTATTTTAAGTAGTGGTTACTGAAGATTTACATTTGGAGTAGCTTGATGTTAAAAAAACCTTCCTTCATGGTGATTTGGATGAAGAGATATATATGGCTCAGCCATAGGGATTTGAAGTCAAAGGTAAGGAGAACTTAGTGTGCAGATTGAAGAAAAGTTTATATGGCTTGAAGCAAACACCTCGGCAATGGTATCCAAAATTTGATAGTTTTATGCATGAGCATGGATATAGTAGGTGTCATTTAGATCATTGTGTTTATTGTAAAAGGTTGGATGATGATAGCTACATTATTTTATGTTTATATGTTGATGATATGCTTGTAGTTGGGTCTAACATGTATCACATTAAGGGGTTAAAAGAATAGTTAGCACATTCATTTGCTATAAAGGATTTA
Organism: Cupressus sempervirens; assembly: GCA_028749045.1. Lineage (NCBI taxonomy): Eukaryota > Viridiplantae > Streptophyta > Pinopsida > Cupressales > Cupressaceae > Cupressus > Cupressus sempervirens. The sequence continues at coordinate 203,989,720 of CM053784.1, forward strand.
AGGGCAGAAAAAAAATTCTTGGTATGAATATTTGCAAAGATAGGAAGTAAAGGAAATTGACATTAGCTTAGGCTAATTATATTGTGAAGGTGTTGCAATGTTTCTCTATGGAGAATGCTAAAGCTATCAACACAACTTTACCTGGTCATTTGAAGTTGACTAATGAGATGTGTCCCAAAACACAAGAAGAGGATGATAAGATGTCTAAGGTACCTTATGCTTCAACTGTAGGAAGCTTGATGTATGCTATGGTATGTATTAGGCTAGGTATTACACATGCAATATGAGTTGTTAGCAGGTATATGAGTCATCTAGGAATTGAGCATTGGAATGCAGTTAAATAGATTCTTAGATATTTGAGAGGAACATCCAGTAAGTGTTTATAGAGGTAGCCAAGGAGATGATATGACTTCATTTCTTGCTAGAAGAATTGGGACACCCTCAAAAGGATACTTATTTGTTTACAGATAGTCTAAGTGCCATTCATCTTGCAAAGAATTTAGCTCTACATTCAGAGACAAAACACTTTTAGTTGCGGTACCATTTTATTTGGTCAGCTTTGGATGATGGATAGTTAAAGCTAGACAAGATAGATACAAATGAAAATCCAATAAATATGTTTACAAAGGTAGTGACAAGGGATAAGCTAAACTCCTCTTTAGTTTCAATTGGTCTTCTAGACTGAGCATAATAAATGAACAACATAGTCCAGGGTGGTTTAATCCTGTGGGAGCCTCATGGAGTAGCAACATTGCTACATGATCAGTCTCCAAGTGGGAGATTGTTGTCTAGTGTGAAGCCTAATCAGTCCCCAAGTGGGAGATTGTTAGTTTATGGTGACTAATCAGGGAAGTACTATACATACTTCATAATTTTTTGGGCCCTATTTTATTAGGATTTGGCCTAACATGTAATTATTAATTATAACCTTAAAGTGGTAAAAATACTTGTATAAATGAGCTTAGGGTTAGGGGTTTTTCATAGTGTGTGATGTAAAAATTGCTTCTTGTAGGGGTATTGAGTTGTAAGGGATTACAGATTATAATAAGGTTGTAATCACTAGATCATAATAATATTGGACTTACTATTTGGTGGACATAGCCCAGGGTTTGGGTGAACCATATTAAATCTTGGTGTGTTGTGTTCTCTTCTATGTGATCTATTATTTTCTAATATTGTTTATATTTGCATGTAATTGTTATTCTATCTATATTTTAAGCCTAATATTATGGCAAGAATAGAAGTAGTAAGGTTATTCTTAGCATATGAAACATATAAGAAATTCAAAGTATATCAGATGGCTATCAAGTCAACATTTCTGAATGAAGAGCTTGAAGAAAAGGTATACATAGAACAACCTGAAAGTTTTCCTTTGATAGATGACAAGGAAATAGTATTCAGACTAAGGAAAGCATTGTATGGCTTGAAGCAAGCACCCAAAACTTGGTATGCAAGGTTGGAAAAGCATTTAACAAAGTTTGGATAAAGAAAAGGTATGACAGATAGCAATCTCTATTGGAAAGAAATTGATGATGGATTGATGATTTTGGTAATATTTTTTGATGATATCATATTTAGAGGAAATGATAATGAATGTGAGAAGTTTGTAGAAGAAATGAAAAAGGAATTTGAAATGAGCATAATAGGAAGGATGCAATATTTTTTAGGATTACAAATTGTGTAGGACAAAGAAAGAATCTTTATTTCTTAGACTAAGTATTTAAAAGATTTATTGAAAATGTTTTGTTTAGAAACATGTAAGCCCATTGGAACACCTATGTTAATGGACACAAGTTATCTAAAAAGGATGAGACACTTATTGTTGAGAAGAAGAAGTATAGATCTATAATTGAAGGATTACAATATCTAACTCACTCAAGGCTAGATATAGCTAATGTAGTTGGAATTGTTGCAAGATTTCAAGCTGGCCCTAGAGAAGCACATTCTACAGTAGTTAAAAGGATATTTAGATATTTGAAAGGAACACCAAAGTTTAGATTGTGATATGATAGATCTAATGATTTTACTCTATATGCTTATACTAATGCTGACTGGGCAAGTAGTATAGATGACAGAAAAAGCACTAGTGGTGGAGCATTCTTTCTTGGAGGAAAATTAGTTTCTTGACTAAGCAAGAAGTAGGGTCATACCTCACAAAGTACACTAGAAGTTGAATATGTTGTAGCAACAAAGAATTATAATCAAGTTATTTGGATGAAGTAGATGCTAAAGGAAATAAGGATAGAATTTAGTGAACCTATTGTCATACATTGTGACAACACAAGCATAGTAAATATGTCTAAGAATCTAGTGTTTCATTCTAAGACTAAGCACATTTCTGTCGAGTATCACATGTTGAGAGAGAAAGTGGCAAAAAAGGAGATTAGATTGGAGTATGTAAGCACTAAAGAGAAGATTGCAAATATTTTCACTAAGCCTCTTCCCAAAGATACTTTTTAGAATTTGCGAGGTATGTCAGGGGTTATGTCTCTTCCTACATTAGAGTAGATGATACAAGAAGTACATTTGTCTAGTGTAATTGTTTGTCAAGATTGAATGTTGATGCTTCCTGTATGGGGGAGTATCTATGATGAATAGAGTCATTTAGGACTCTTGTTGGATGTTGTTTTTGAATAGTGTCTTTGGACACTTGAGCTAGTTAGAAATAGTTCTTGCAGAGATTGTTGATTACTAAAACCTTTGACATTGATGTCAATAGCATGAAAAAAAGGTATAGCATGTTCAAAAAATCAGTTGGAAAGAAGTACAACAGGAAAAGTATAGCATGGGAGAATGATTGATGAAGAGGATTTGAAAAGAAATTAACAGTCTTTTACAATTGGTATTCTTGGAACTAGATGTTTTTCATCTATGTTGCCATCAATGCCAAAGGGGAAGATTGTTGGAAGCATGAATGCTGATGATATGCCTATGGATGAGTATTATAGAAACATGATTAGATCATTATCATGATATGTTACATTCATGATTCTGTTTGTCATTGATGTCAACATAGCAATTTTCTATGGTATTTGACAAAAGAACAATGACAAGATCAAGTTGGTACAGATAGATAGTTGAGCATTTTCACTAAGTAAGGTTAAAGGGAGATCATATTATGTGTCTACTATATGTATATAACCTTAGAAGCATAAGATATTACATTTGGAAGAAATTATGCAAGTTTTGGTGATGACTATTTTGAGATAGAGTTTACAGAGGCATGTTCCGATAAACTTGTTATATTTCTTAGAAGATTTGTTATTATGAGAGGCCAAAGTTAAAGATGTGAAGAAGACATGTTGGAGATGATGTGCTCAATCTTTCTTATCATAATGACATGTGTACAGAAAGTTATTTAAGTTGGAAGGCAAAAGATTAAAGTTATCGCTAAAGTGTAATGTATTCTTAATGTAGTGCTATAATATTAATTGAGAAGGTGTAGCAACTAACTCAGGGAATTATTTTATGGATTCAGTATAAAGGAAGGACATTTTCCTTTATCATGGATGATGAATGAATAAGATGTATGAATGATTGTAAGAAGCACAAAAAGCTGAATGCGAAGTTGAGCAGAGCAAAGTGAAGGTGAAGGAAACTTCATTGCCGAGGTTTTATTATGTGATCTGAAGTTGGATACTTGGATCTGAGGTTCATGACCTAGTCTACAAGGTCTGAGAGTGATTAGTCTAGTTGACAAGATAGAGAAAAGAAGTTAAAGTACAGTACATACAATTATTCTACAAGCAATAGTTGAGAGATCAGTTGGACAGTGAGTTTGGTGATCTTGCCCCAAAATCTATTTAGATAGTGGGTCCTTCTATCTTCTACAACTCCTAATAGGATTGGTGCAACTCCTAACAAGGTTGGAGTCTTCTAACAAGGATTCAAAGTCTCCTAACAGGGACTCATATGTACTAAATGTTGTAATAGACTCCTAATAGGGTCCATCATCTAACAAGGAATATTTATATTAGTACATCATCTTGTGGGAATCATTCCCACCATGGTTTTCCCTCTGATCAAAGGTTTCCCTAGTTAACATATCTGGTGTAATTATGTATGTGCATCTTTGTATGGTTGTTGTTTACTTTGGTTGAATGGTTAAGTTTATTTAAGGTGGATAAATGTTTTAATCATTGGATAATTGATTCACACCACCCCCCCCGCCCCAATCCCTTGACCCTCTCAGTTATCTAGGTGGACTATTGTTTCTAACATATAGTCAATCAACAATTTTTTTTTGGTATTTGTAAATTAATTCTTCTTTATTTTCTCTTTGTGTTTAACAAATGTGAATGTTAGAAGAGAAAATGCTATAATTGATAAGCAACAAAAAGTTCCATGGAATGAAGGAAATTATTTAAATTACAATACTAAAAAAGTAGGTGGGTGTATAAGTAACTTCAGATACTTGTACTTCTTGTGAGGTCAATTGCATGTTACCTTCTTCTTTCTTTCAAACAACATTATATGGATTCTTTTCCCATTTTGTGATAGTGATCCAAAGAGATGGAAAACTCTATACAAAGGCCTTATAGGGATTTAACTTTAGAGATTGTTGTAAAAATGAGGTTTTGTCTTTTAGTTCTACCTATATCATTGATGACTCTATATAGTGTTAGAGCTTATGATTTGTGTATAGTAATAGTCAATGCAATGGTTAGCAGTAATTGTGTACATCTTCCTCAAGTTAATGGTTGTGTCATAATTTTTTTTGATTTCCTTCATCCTAAGGTGAACTATTATTGCTATCCAATTCAACTATTAAAAATGTTGGCAAATTTGGGGGCTTAGAGCCAAGGGGTATACAATATCTTTTACTTTTCCAAGAGATCCATTGGCAAGATCAAATTTAATTTGTAGGTTTTTTGTAAGTATGATACACTAAAACTCGCATAATAAGACCTTTTGAGAAAGTGGCTCATCATTATTAGTTTCTAAAAATTTACTTTGTATATTGAGTACAAAAAAGAGTACAATAGGTATCTCAAAAAAATAAATGATCTCTCTATTTTATTCCCTCAAGTTACAAATAAGACAAGCATATGCAATGAGTTACAATATAGAACCCTTATAAATTTTATTTTATGTTATAAGATTTTTCTAACATTTTAGGTAAGGTATCTCTTTGTAAATGGAGTCATTAGAGAGGTCTAACTTGTATTTAGTTGTTGATTTGAAATGCTCTTTCCAAATATTGCAATAGGGAAGACTTGGAGGTGTGATTGCATGTCTAAGGTGTCAATATTCATAATTTTGATTGCATTTTCCTTCAAAGAGAGAAATAACTTCAAAAGATATGAAATTTTCCTATGAAATTTATTAGGTAATAAGTATTCTGTAGTCAAGAGTAAATAGATACTATTTGAATTACCAATGAAGTAAAATAAGAGAGTAAAGAAGTCATAATTATGTAATTTTCTCTTACAATAATGGTTAAAAATATATATTACATAAGACTTTTTTTTTGGTATTTATGACTATCTAAGGTAGTTGTGAAATGATAAGTTGCAATGGGAATGAATATGTCAATATATAAAGACATACCTATAGCCAACAATTAATTTAGAATTCGTATTAGGAATTATTTGGTTGAGACAAATATAATCATGTTCCCAAAAAGAAATTTAAAAAGAATATTGAGAAGAATAAAAGAATAGAATATAAGGCTTGGTTAATGTTGGCTTTGATACTAAGCTAATCTTGCTTTAGATGCTTCACCTCTATGAGAATCACCTATAGATGCAACAAGTGCTAAGTGTTTCATTCATTCTCATGAGAAATGGGTCATTGTGAGTCATTACTTATGAAACATGGACCAATGAATTTACTAGTGCAACTCAAATTATATATATATATATATACCTAGTAGTAGAAAAGATATAAAGCACAAAGAAGACACAAATATTTAATGTAGCTCACCCAATCTTGAGCTACGTCCACCAAACAAAGATGAAAATATTATTATCTAACAAAGATAAAAATATAGTCTAATACATCTTATATTACACCATGACTTATTATATCTCTTTATGTGGTTTGCTAATGGAAATTAACAAGAAAATCCTAAGAATACTTGATAACTCTTCCTAGGGAGATTATTGACTTGAAAATATTTGATGTGTTAACCCAAAGAAATTGTGGTAAGTGTACAATAATTTCCCAATCAATTACCATAAACTGACATTGATAGGTCTTTTTGGGTATCCATATGTTGGAAGTCTATTGGAAAAGTAAGATACTGGGGGAAGGGGTGAATTAGGATCTATAAAACTTTTGTCCTTATAAATAAATATCAACATCACCATTAACCCTCTTCTCAACAATATCACAAATCACATAAACAAGTACTACAATGATTTGACTAATATAAACTATTGATCAAAATGATAAGCTTGAAATTAAATGTCAAACACATAACACAAAATATTTGGTTACCCACAAACCCTCCAAGGTGAAGGTAAAACTAGGGTGGGGATGTCACCCACAAATCTTCACTACTACAACAATATAGTGTGCTTATTAAGGCTACAATGTTTGATCACTTCATGTGATCTACATTATGAGGGGTTTGCCCTGCTAAGAGCTTACAAGACTTATTTAGTCTACCTTGATTAAAGGATTTAAACTTATAACAAAGTAAGCACCCTGTTAAGATATTTACATAGGCCTGTTAGGACCACTTTATTGAAAGATTTACCCCAATTCACTTACTAGAATGTATTAGTGCCTGATCCTTCAATGAACACTCTAATACTTGATTATGGATATCATCTTTCCAAATCATAATCCTTTCTTTGATCTGCTAGACTTTATTAGGTACTTCACTTCTTGGTTGCTCTTCTTGGTTTTTGCTTCTAACATCCAAACATAGCCTCTTTTGCATACACACTTCTCTCCTTCGCTCACTCTTTATTTAGGGTTTGGATCTTTCTTAAATAGGAAATTGGTGAAGCTTCTAGATCAAAATACATGATCTATATTCAACACTTTTTTCATTTATGCATTCCCTTTTTTGATTGGTTTCATGTCTTCCATAGGGATTAATGATCAAAGAAAAATGTGTAGTTATCTCTTTAAATTACTCCTTAATCATTAAAAAATTCATAGAAGTAAGCCAAAATGGTTTACCTAAGTGTTTGTGGCATTTCAAATGCATATACTAAAATTGACTTACTCGACATACATATTTTTGGTGCTCGACCATAATGTTATCCATATGTTGTCACTTGGTATTCACATTACTCTGTATAAACTATCACTTGGTATACTTTCTTAGCTCGACACATAATGGAGTACTAAAAAACCATTGACTTTCTCAACAGTAACTATTTCTCAATCCATATATGATATTTTCACAAATCAAATACATTGCTCAACCTTAGTAGAATGGCTCAGTCGTAGTGATGACTGACCAACTCTGCATTAAGAATGACTAATTTCTTGAGACTAATTGGCAACATGACTTGGAGATCAAAAATCTCCCCCTTTGACATTAGTGGCAAAAAAACTTTGTCATGATTATAATATTATATTCAAAATTACAAAATAGTACTCCTACTTAGATTGTGACTCGGTCTTCACAAAGGCTTCATAATATACATGACTTCTAACATACTCTGAGTTCAAAAAGAGTATACATTACATTCAAAATTAATCAAACATTATAACATACCTTCTTGATTATTATTTTCATCTTGTGATTCTTATTCAATTTTTGTTCTTATTTCCCCTTGTGACATTTATCTATTCCCCCTTATTTTTGTCACTCATGGCAGCTAGGGTGCTAAGGTTAAATCATATTTTTCCAAAAAGGGTTTGTGAATATGTAGAATAATGGCTAATGCATTATCCCAACTAGATCTAACAAATTCCAAAACTTGAATTTTTAATTCTAGCTTAGTAGCTAGATCAACCAAACTGGCTGCAATGGAGAGATGAAGATCTCTCTATACTAAATCCTTTGCAACTGTTAGTTCTCTTTGCATGACCTCCAAATGAGATATTAACATTATCTGGATGGAGATCAATTTATCCCTTATGACACCATCCTTAGGCATCAATTTGGCTAATCTCCCTTGAGCAAAAGTTAACCTGTTAAAATGAATGGAGCTTGAACTTGCATCCATGCTCAAAGAATGTCTTGTTGACTTTACATCTGACTGAAGCTTCTCAATAGGCTGTTGGTTGTCCTTTGTAAATAATTCTACATCACAAAGCTTTTTATACAAATAATGGACATTTTTTATAGGTCCCTCTAAATTAGTTGCAAGGTTAGAGGTTTTAACCTATTTTATTGCAATATTTGTTGAACCTTTCTCCAACACTTTGGTCTCAAACTTCTTTTTAGACTAGCTTATTAGTTTCTCATTAGCCTCTATTGTTGATATGAGATTGTTTTGAAGTAAAGAACATGTAATGTTTCAATCATTTTTTTGTCACTAATGTCAAACCTGCTACTTGTTGGTAAGACAATTGCTTAGTTGATTTGAGTACTATCATTTATTTGATTGATGGGGAGGATTTGATCAAATATGATAATAAGAGAACCTAGAGGAAAGGTTAAGTTATGGTATGTAAAAGTAGTACAAAGACTAGTTAAGATAGTAATGTTATAGTATATTTATTACCTACTTAAGGCTACAAAAGATGGATACACTAATTAAGTCTAGAAGAATAAGTAAGAAGAATTGAGTCTGCCAAGCTTGATCAAGTGGATAGTAGGTGCCAAGAAAAGTTAGTGCAAACTGAGTAGAAAATCAAATGAAGCTGATTAAAGTGAAGATTCAATGTATGCCGAGTGAACTTAGTGTGAGCTGAGTAAAGTTTAGTTGATGCCGAGCACCAGTGAACTTTAATTTTTGTTGAGTTTTCTAGTGGATGATGAGTGGAAGAATAGTATGGAAGCCGAGTGACAATATATTGATGCCAAGTGCCAATATTCACGTTAAATCATAGATTTGATGAATCTGAGCTCACTATTTTATTTTCTTGAATTGTGTGAAGTGTGTGGAAGATAACTATGATGAGTTGGTGGCACAAAATTCAAGGTAAACCATTTTGAGGTGAATTCAAGGGAGAAGTTTCTAGAGGAACCAAACAGAAAAGTGGGTAGATTCACTATATACTACCTAACCCTAAAATGGATGATTGAGGTTGAATGAAAAAAGATCTAAAATTTCTACTTATAGAGAGAGCTAGTTAGAAGCAAAGGTTTTCATGTGTGAGAACCTAAGGAAGAAAAGGAATCTAGGGTATTGTTTCATTCAGTGGCTGAACAAAAGAGACTACTATTGGAGATCAAAGCAAGAAGGCTTAAGAGTACGAATGCTTGAAGGATGAACAAGCTATCATAACTGAAGTGTGTGAAAGCCAAGCAAAATGGAGGACTGAAATAAAGAACTATAATCTGCAAGTCAGTTGTAATTAGTTATCAGATCAAGCGTTACTGTTACTTTCTAATCATTATATTAGTTTAGGGTAAATCCTTTGGATTAAGGTTGACCTAATAGTCATTTGTAAATCCTTTAACCAGGTGAAATTCCAAGTGAATGGTCTAAAGTCCTCTAATTAGGCTCACTCCTAACAATGTGATTGAAATCCTCTAACTAGGTCATATTTAACAATGTGCATTATAACCTCTAATAGGGTTGGCCTTTGTTAGGGCATCACTTCAGAAGAGTGAGAATTAGTAGCACGTTACTGGTGGTTTATCCCAAATTGGGTTTCTACATTAAATCATTGTCTCAAATATGTTATTGAATCTGTTATGTTTCATGATTACATTTTTGTAAAGTTGTTTTAACAATAATCTACAAAGTTTAATTATTGTATGATTTAACAGATGCATGCATGAAAATGTTTTATAGATACAGGTTCACTAAACTATAAATTTTTTTATTTGTACATCTGGAACTCAGATAATTGATTCACACCCCCTCTCAATTATTCTAAAGAATTCCAACAATTGGTATCAGAGCCTAGGTGCTTAAGATGAGTAGTTTGAATGTACTAGAAGCAAAAGAACAAGATGTCAAAAAGAGAGGTACCCAAGCTTAACAAGGAGAAATTCCCTACATGAAAAAGTTTGATGAAGCTACACCTAGGAGATCTTGGAGCTCATATATAATCTACCATTATCACAGAGCACGTCAAACCTGCTAGAGCCCTAACTGCTAAAGATTTGAAAAAGAAGAAAGAACGAAACAACACAATGTTGGAGATTTCCTTTTCCCTAAGTTATTCTTAGTTCAATGATATCAAGGGTTGTGATAGTGAAAAGAATATGTGGGATGGTCTTCACATCATTTATCGATGAGACACAAATGTTCTAAGAGCCAAATCTGAAAGTCTTAGAGGTAAGTTTGATGATATGAGAATGTAAGTAGGTTAGAATGTTGCTCAATATTTCTCTAGAATAAAAGATGTTGTTAATGCCATAGGAGGAGCTACCACTATTATAGATGATGATACTACATTAAGGAAAGTACTAAGAATACTGCTACCCATCTATGCTATAAGATTTTCTATCATACAAGAGCTGAGATGTATACCAGGTTCTAATCTAACTCTAGAAGGTTTGGTAGGTAGGCTTACTGCCTTTGAGCTATCTAATTTTGATAATTTCAAACCTGATAATGTTGAATCTACTTTCAAAGCTAAGCTATCATTAAAGGAACCTAAAGAGGAGAAGAAAAAGGTAAAATATGTTTCTAGTGATAGTGACATAGATGAAGAGGATGTAGAAAAACTTGAAGCATTTCTAGCAAGGAGATTTCACAAAGGAAAGTTACCTATCATGTGCTTTAATTGCAATGAGGTTGGTCATATTGCTGCTAGATGTCTAGAGAAGAAGAACTATAGAAGTGGAGACAAATACAAAAGTGAAAGAGATGAGGACAACAAAGATTACAAAGACAAAAGCAAGAAGTCTTCCTACATTACAGAAGAGGAAACCAAAGATGGATCTAAGGATCATGATGATGAAGTGGTGCATGTTGCAATGAAGGATGATTCTGATGAGGATGAGGCAACTGAACTAGTGTCTTGTGTGAACAAGTATGATAGATGGATCATTAATAATAGATTTTCACATCACATGATTGGAGATAAAAGTGAACTCATTACCTTAAATTTTTATGATGGAAATAGTGTAAGCTTTGGTAATGATGCACAATGTCCGATAAAAGGAAAAAGATCTATCAAACTCATAAAAATTTTTTGTTGCAAGCATGAATGTTGATGATATTCCTATGGGGGAGTATTGTAGAAACATGATTAGATCATTATCATGATGATATGTTACATTCATGACTGTGTTTTTCATTGATGTCAACATAGCAGTTTTATGTGGTATCTGACAAAAGAACAATGGTAAAGATCAAGTTGGTATGGATAGATCATTGAGTATTTTCACTAGAGAATTAATGGGAGATACTATTAAGTGTCTAGCATATGCAGCTAACCTCGAGAGCAAAAGATATTAAGTTTGAAAGAAGTTATACAAGTTTTGGTGAAGACTATTATGAGATAGAGTTTATAGAAGCATGTTCTGGTAAACTTGTTATATCTCTTAGCAGAGTTGTTATTCTGAGAAGCAAGGTTTAAGGCCTATAGAAGACATGTTAGATATGACATGGCTAAGCTTGCTTGTCATAATATTACACGTGCAGAAAGTTGTTCAAGTTACAAGGTGATAGATTAATGTTATCACTATGTATAATGTGTTCTTAATGAGGTCCTATAATAATTAATTGAGAAGGTGTAATAGCTGACTAAAGGAATTGTTTTATGTATTCAGAATAAAGAAAGGACATTTTCCTTTGTTATGTATGCAAGAAAGAAGCAAGCATAAAGAGTAGAATAGAAGAGAAGGACATGTAATGAGTTTGGTCATTTTTCATCCACATGCCCTAAGAGAGTAAGGAAAACTAGAAAGAGTTCACTTTCTGATGAATAATTTAAAGCAAGTATGGAAAGATTCTTGAATGATTGTGATAAAGATAATGAGCTTGAATTGGTTAAGGAAAAGGAAGTAGTAGAAGAGATAGTTTTGGTAATTATTGTTGATCTAAAGGCTAACCATGAAAATGTGGAAGTAATCATTAGCAATAATTTGCAAAATGGGAATCAGATTGAAGAGAAAAGATTCTTTCCTAGAGTAGAATAAAGAGTTAAGTTGAAGACTCCTAAACATAATGGGATTGTTGAAAGAAGAAACAAGTTAGTAATAGAAGTAGCAAGAGCTATGTTAGCTGAGAATGATGTATCCAAGATGTTTTGGAGAGAAGTAGTTAATACTATAGAATATACTCTAAATAGAGTTCAGATTAGAAAAGCTATGAGCAAGACACCCTATGAGTTATGGTTTGGTCACTTACCTACATTTAAGTATTTTATAATTTTTGGTAGAAAGTGTTATATCAAAAGAGATGATGATGTTGCTAAATTTTATGCTAGAAGTGATGAAGGTATGTTTCTTGGTTATTCATTGGAAAGAAGAGCTTATATATGTTATAATTTGAGAACTAAGACTATTGTTGAAAGTGCAAATATAAGAGCTGATGAGAATTTTAGGATACAAGAAAGAATAGTTGACTACAATTATGATGATGATAATGTTGTTACTAAATCAAAGAATGATGAAGTATTCTTTGAGACTAATAATGATTTGCAAAATAAAGGAGAGCTAAGATAGGAACAAAGTTCATAACCTAGAGTTAAGATAACAATTCCTACTTCTTGTAAGAATATGACAAAGAATCATCCACCAGAGCAGATCATTGACAATAGAGATAAATGTGTGATATAAAGAAGCAAAATCAATGAAGAACTATGTCTAAGATCTCAAGTAGAACCAAAGAATGGAGATGAGGCATGTAAATATGACTATTGGAAGCAAGCTATGAAAGAAGAATTAGATCAGATAGTGAATAATGAAACATGGGAATTGGTCCCTAGAATAGCATACATGAATGTGATTGGAACAAATTGGGTATTTAGGAACAAGATGAATGAATTGGGTGAAGTTTTAAGGAAAAAACAAGATTAGTATGTAAAGGTTACTCACAACAAGACGGAATAGACTATGACAAAGCCTATGCTCCTATAGCAAGAATTGAAGCAGTAAGGTTATTCTTAGCCTATGTAGTACATAAGAAATTCAAAGTGTATCAGACAGATGTCAAGTCAACATTTCTAAATGGAGAACTTGAAGAAGAGGTATACATAGAAAAACCTAAAGGTTTTCCTTTAACAGATGATAAGGACATGGTATGCAGATTGAAGAAAGTATTGTATGGCTTAAAACAAGCACCCAAAACCTGGTATACAAGGTTAAACAAGCATTTGATAAAAAATGGATTTAGCAAAGGTATGACAGATAGTAATCTATATTGGAAATAAATAGATGATGGAATGATGATTTTGGTAATATTTGTTGATGATATCATATTTGGAGGAGATGATAATGAAAGTGACAAGTTTGCACAACAAATGAAGAAAGAATTTGAAATGAGTATGATAGGGTAAATGAAATACTTCTTAGGATTATAGATTGTGCACAATAAAGAAGGAATCTTTATTTCTCAAACAAAGTATTTGAAAGATCTATTGAAAAGGTTTGGTTTGGAAACATGTAAACTAGTTGGAACACCTATGATAATTAGAAACAAGTTATCTACAAAGGATGAGATACCTACTGTTGAGAAGAAGAAGTATAGATCTATGATTAGAGGATTGCATTATTTGACTCATACAAGGCCAGATATAGTGAATGCAATTGGAATTGTTGCAATATTTCAAGTTGATCCTAGAGAAGCACATTATTTAGTAGTTAAAAGGATATTTAGATATCTGAAGGGAACACTAGATTTCAAATTGTGGTACGAAAGATCTAATGATTTCACTTTATATGCTTATACTAATGTTGATTGGGTAGGTAGTATGGATGACAAAAAGAGCACCAATGGTGGCACATTTTTTCTTGGAGGAAGATTGGTCTCTTGGTTAAGCAAGAAGCAAGATTGTATCTCATAGAGTACAATAGAGGTAGAATATGTTGTAGTAACAAATAATTGTAATCAAGTTGTTTGGATGAAGCAAATGCCGAAGGATATAAGGATATAATTTGAACTTGTTGTCATACATTGTGATAACACAAGCACAGTTATTATGTTAAAGAATTCGGTATTGCATTCTAAGACTAAGCACATTTCTATCAAATATCACATGTTGAGAGAGAAAGTTGCAAAAAAGAAAATCATATTGGAGTATGTAAGCACCAAAGAGTAGATTACAAATATTTTCACCAAGCCTCTTCCCAAAGACACTTTTGAGTATTTGCGAGGTATGCTAGGGGTTATGCCCCTACCTACATTAGAGTAGATGATGCAAGAGTGCATCAATCCAGTGTTATAGAGAATTATTGTTTGTTTGGACTGAATGCTAATGCTTTTTGTATGGGGGATTGTCTGTGATGGGTAGAGTCATCTAGGACTCTTGATAGATGTTGTTTTTAAATAGTGTCTTTGGACCCTTAAGTAGGTTAGATGTAGTTGTTGTAGAGATAGATGGTTGCTAAAACCTTTGATATTGCTGTCAATGGGGGAGAAACTACAACATGAAAAATATTTTGATACATGGAGAAGTTATAGAGCATATTGAGGTATATCAATGGGGGAGAATGATTGATGAAGATGATTTGAAAAGAAAGGATAACAATATTTAACTATTGGTATTTTTTTAAGTAGATGTTTTTCATCTATGTTGTCATCAATGCCAAAGAGGGAGATTGTTAGAAGTATGAATGCTGATGATATTCCTATGGGGAAGTATTTTAGAAACATTATTATATCATTAGCATGATGATATGTTACATTCATTAATGTGTTTGTCATTGATGTCAATGTAGAAATTTTCTGTGTTATTTGATAGAAGAACAACGATAAAGATCAAGTTGGTATGAACAGATTGTTGAGTATTTTCACTAGCAAAGTTAATAGGAGATACTAATAAGTGTCTAGTATATGTAGCTAACCTCAAGTGAAAAAGATTTTAAGTTTGAAAAAAGTTATACAAGTTTTGGTGAAGATTGTTTTGAGAAAGAGTTTACAGAAGCATGTTCTGGTAAACTTGTTATATCTCTTAGCAAAGTTGTTATTCCAAGAAGCAAGGTTAAAGGAATGTAGAAGACATGTTGGATATGACATGGCTAAGCTCACTCATCATAATATTACACATGTAGAAAGTTATTCAAGTTACAAGGCAAAAAATTGATGTTATCAATAAGTATAACATGTTCTTGATGAGGTCCTATAATAATTCATTGAGAAGGTGTAATAGTTGACTCAGGGAATTTTTTAATGGATTCAGTATAAAGGAAGGACATTTTCCTTTGTTATGTATGAAAGAAAGAAGAAAGAATGAAGAGTGGAATAGAAGAGAAATAAGTTAATTGCAAAGATAAGAAGAGCAGAGTAAAGTTCGAGGAAAAATCATTGCCAAGGTTTTATTTAGAGATCTGAGGTTTGATATTTGGATCTACTATTCATGACCTAGTCTACAAGGTCTGACAATGATAGGTCTGGTTGATAGGATAGGGAAAAGAGGATAAAGCACAATATGAACAATTATTCTACAGGGAATAGTTGAGAGATCAATTGGATAGTCAAGTTCAGTGGTCTTGCCGTAGAAGCTTTTTGGACACTGGATCCTTCTGCCTTCCACAACTCCTAATAGGGTTAGAATCTACTAATAGGGATTCAAAGTCTCCTAACAGGGACTCTTATGTATTGAATCTATTTATAGACTCCTAATAGGGTCCATCATCTAACAAGGAACATATATATTAATATATCATTGTGGGCATCATTCCCACTAGGGTTTTCCCTCTGATCAAGGGTTTCCCTAGTTAACAAATCTGGTGTAATTGTGTATGTGCATCTTGCTATGGTTGTTGTTTACTTTGGTTGCATGGTTAAGATTAATTAAGATTGATAAATGTTTTAGTTGGATAATTGATTCACGCCCCCTCCCAGTTATCTTGTTGGATTATTATTTCTAACAAGATATTGTGTGACGATACTTATATGTTGAAGGACTCAACTATAAGTTTTTGAGTGTGTCACAATTGAATAGTTTAGGTTGCAAGGTTGTGTTTGACAACAAGATAACTAATATATATGATACTAATGGGAAACTATTTGGGAAAGGTGATCAAACTAGAGGTTATCTATTTTATCTTGATATGAGTGATGCTACTTGTCTTGTTGTAGAATTTGATGATGTGTAGTTATGGAACAAGAGGTTATGTCATGTTAACTTCAATAAATTGGTTAGTATCAGTAACATGAGAAGAGTAAGAGGTTTTCTTGAATTGGAGAAGCTTGGCAATATAATTTGCAAACAATGTTAGTTAGGAAAAATGACAAAGTCTAGTTTTAAGAGTAAGACTCACACCTCTAAAGGAATTTTAGAGATTGTTCATACTGACTTGTGTGGACCGATTGATGTGAAAAGATACAAAGGTGATAAGTACATTATGCTATTTGTTGATGATTATTCTAGGATGATGACAGTTGTATTTTTGAAACAAACATCTAATGCTTTCCAAATGTTTAAATGGTATTTAGCAAGAGTTGAGAAGGAAATAGGAAAAAGCCTAAAATGTATAAGATATGATAGAGGAGGAGAATTTACATCAAATGAGTTTGATATGTTCTATAATGATGGAGGAATCAAAATATAGACATCTGCACCTAGGAGCCCTCCACAAAATTGAATTGCTAAAAGGAGGAACAAATTTGTATTGGACTATGTTAGGACACTCATGATGGAGAAGAATGTTGCTTTGAAATATTGGAGAGAGGCTGTAAGTATAATTGTCTATACCTTGAACTGTGTGCAAGTTAGGAAAGGTACTCATTCAACACCTTTTAAATTATGGTATGGATACTCACCTAATGTAAAATATTTTAAGGTATTTGGAAGCAAGTGCTATATTCTCAAAGATTTCAGGATTGGTGGATTAGATGCTAAAATTGAAGAAGGTATATTCCTTAGCTATTCCATAAGAAGTAAAGCTTATAAGTGTTTAAAGGCTACCACTGACAAAGTTGTGGAAAGTACAAATGTGAAGTTTGATGAATATATAGAGGTACATGAGGTTGAACCTATGAAGGAATACAAATATTTTGTATACTTTTATGAAGGCATGCCTACCAATGAAGATTCTAGAAACCAAGTTGTAAATCAACAACAAGTTTCGGTGACTGCCAAGTCACATACAATGAATGTCGATTTGTATTCAAGAACTGAGCTGCCAGAGGAATACAAATCTTTTGTATACTTTTATGAAGGCATGCCTATTGATGAAGATGCTAGAAACCAAGTTTTAAATCAACAAGCTTCAATGACTACCAAGTCACATACAATGAATGTCGAGTTGTATTCAAGAATTGAGCTATAGTTAGGTGTGAGTTGTAGAATGAAGTTGAGGCACATTTTGATTCTAAGATTAGTGTACATGAAATAAATGTTGAATTACCTGATAGAGAAGTGCATAGTGATTTAGAAGTTGATAGACCTAATGAAGAAAATAGAGTAGAACCAATATTGTCAAAGTATGTTAAGAGACACCACCCTACTAAACAAATTATTGGAGACATAAATGCTAGATCAATGACAAGAAATAGGCTAAGAAGTGATACATGTTTGCTGAGCATGCATGAGCCTAAGATAGTGAAATATACCTTAGACAATGAGGACTAGAGTAAAGCCATAAAAGAAGAGATTGAATGGATTGATAAGAACAAGACATGGACTCTAGTTCTCAGACTAGAGGATAAGAATGTGATAGGAACCAATTGGGTGTATAGTAAAAAGTTAGATAAAAATGGTGAAGTCACAAGGAATAAGACAAGATTAGTTTGCAAGGGGTATGCACAAGAAGAAGGGATAGACTATGGAAAAATATTTACCCTTGTTGCAAGATTGGAAGGAGTAAGAACTCTACTTGCTAACTCTGCATACAAAGGTTTCAAAGTTTATCAAATGGATGTGAAACTCACATTTTTGAAAGGCATATTAGAAAAAGAGGTCTATATTAAACAACTAGAAGGATTTGTTGATGCTAACAATAAGAACATGGTATGTAGACTACACAAAGCTTTATATGGTTTGAATAAAGCACTGAGATCATGGTATGAAAGGCTTCACAATTATCTTGTGAAGATTGGATTTGAGAGGACTAATGATAATGACAATCTATACTTGAAGACAAAAAAAGGAAAAGGTATTTTACTAGCTGAAATTTTTGTTGATGATATCATATTTGGAGGTCAAAATGGATCATTTAAGGCATTTGGAGATCAAATAAAGAAGGAATTTGAGATTTCTATATTTGGAGAGATCAAGTTCTTTGTTGGCTTGCAAGTATATCAGATGCAATATGATAATATACATCACTTAGTCTAAGTATGTGAAGGAAATATTGAATTTGTTTGGATTAGAGGATTCCAAATTAGTTAGCACACCTATGGTGACATGACACAAGTTGTCAAAGAATGATGATTCAATTGATGTGAATCAAACATTATACAGGTCTATAATTGGCAAATTGCAATATGTAGTACATAGAAAACCTGACTTTACATTAACTATTGGGATAGTTGCAAGATTATTTGTTAATATTAAGGAAAATCATTGGATTTCCGTTAAGAGAATTATGAGATATTTGAAAATAATAGAAAACTATGGTCTATACTACAAGAAAAATGAAAATTTTGAGTTGAGAGCCTACACTGATGCTGATTGGGCTAGAAACATTGATGACAGAAAGAGCACTAGAGGAGGAGCATTTTTCTTGGGAAAGAGACTAGTTACTTGGACCAACAAGAAACAAAACAACATATTTCAATCTATTGCTGAGGCTAGATATGTTGCTGCTGTAGTAAATTGTACAAACATTGTATGGATCAAACAACTACTCAAAGGTATGAAGGAAGAAATCACTAAACCTGTAGTACTTTATTGTGATAATACAAGTGCTATAAATACATCAAAGAACCCTATGATGCACACAAAGACTAAGCACATTGCAATCAAGCATCATTACTTAAGAGAGTTAGCTCAAGACAAACAGGTGAAGATGAAATATGTGAATACAAAAGAGCAGATAGCTGATATCTTCACAAAAGAATTACCTAAGGATGCTCATGAGTATCTAAGAGGTAAACTAGGGCTGATACCCTTATCCAAAGCTTCTTAAGAAGCACAAGTAGTGCCTTGCATCAACTGGAGCTAAATGTTGTATCTTAAACATTAATACAGTAGATCTCACTTTAGGAGCCACTTAAAGTAATCAAAGAGCTGAATAGAAGATTAATAGTCACAAGTAAGGTGACAAAGGGAGAAACTGAAATTGCTAACATTTACAAGTTGAGATGAAAACTTTTTGGCTTTATTGTCAAAGAGGGAGAAAGTGTATCTGATAAAAAGGGAGAAATATGAAATATCTACTTAGAGGGAGTTAGTGTACCTATTTTTACTAAAGAAGGAGAAATGACTAACAACAATACATCTACCTAGTAAGAGGGAGAAAATATTGAGGAGGTCTTAAGGAAGAGTTGATTATCTGTTGATTGGGACATAATTTTGTAGCCTATATAGAAGATGAAAGTTGCTGATAGAGGGAGAGATTTCAATACAAGGAATTAATTTCTTTTTATTATTGTTGTTGGCATTGGTTTGCCATCAATGCCAAAGAGGGAGATTGTTGATATGAGATAGTTTTGATGTGAAGAACATGTAATGTTTCAACCATTGCTTTTTTACTGATGTCAAACTTGCTACTTGCTGGTAAGACAACTTCTTAGTTGATTTGAGTACTATCATTTGTTTGATTGATGGGGAGGATTTGATCAAATATGGTAACAAGATCACCTAGAGGAAAGGTTGCGTTATGATATGTAAAAGGAGTACAAAGATTAGTTAAGACAGTGATGTTATAGTGTATTGATTACCTACTTAAGGTTGTAAAGGATGGATACACTGATTAAGTCTAGAAGGACAAGTAAGATGAATTCAGTCTACCAAGTTTGATTGAGTGGACAATAGGTGTCGAGAAAAGTTAGTTCAAGCCAAGTAGAAAATTAGTTGGAGCTGAGTAAAGTGAAGATTTAGTGTATGCCCACTGAACTTAGAGTGAATTGAGTAAAGTTTAGTTGATGCCAAACACCAGTAAACTTTAGTGTTTTTTGAGTTATCAAGTGGATGACGAGTGAAAGAATCGTATGGAAGCCAAGTGACAACATATTGATGGTGAGTGCTAGTATTCATATTAAATTGTAGGTTTGACAAATTTGATCTAACTATTTTGTTTTCTTGAATTGTGTGAAGTATGTGGAAGATAACTATAATGAGATAGTGTTATAGAATTCAAGGTAAACCATTTTGAGGTGAATTCAAGGGAGAAATTTCTAGAGGAACCAAATGGAAAAGTGGGTAGATTCATTGTATCCTACCTAATCCCACCTGACCCTAAAATGGAAAATTGAGGTTGAATGGAAAAAGATCTAAAATCTCTACTTATAGAGAGAGCTAGTCAGAAGCAAAGGTTGTCATGTGCAAGAACATAAGGAAGACAAGGGGTCTAGGGTATTGCTTCATTCAGTGGCCGAATAAAAGAGACTGCTATTGGGAAAAAAAGTAAGAAGGCTTAAGAGTATAAATGCTTGAAGGCTGAACAAGCTATCAGAGATGAAGTGTGTGAAAGCCAAGCAGAATGAAGGACTAAAATAGAGATTTGTAATCTGCAAGTGAGTTATAATTTGTTATCAGATCAAGCCTTACTGTTACTTTGTAATCATTGTATTAGTCTAGGGTAAATCCTTTGGATTAAGGTTAACCTAATAGTCATTTGTAAATCCTTTAATCAGGTGACATTCCAAGTGAATGATCTAAAGTCCTCTAACAAGGCTCACTCCTAATCCTCTAACTAGGTCACATTTAATAGTGTGTATTGTAACCTTTAACAAGGTTGGCCTTTCATAGGCCATACTTCAGAAGAGTGAGAATTAGTAGCATGCTACTAGTGTTTTTTCCCAAATTGGGTTTCCACATAAAATCATTGTGTCAAATGTGTTATTGAATATGTTATGTTTCATGATTACATGTTTTAATAGTGACCTACAAAGTTTAAGTATTATATGATCTAATGGATGCATGCATGAAAATGTTTTATGGATATGGGTTCACTAAGATGTGAAAAGTTTTATTTGTACATATGGACCTTGGATAACTAATTCACCCCCCCTTATTTATTCTAAAGAATTCCAACATCTAGATCATCATTTTTTACCTTTTCAATAGTGTGAACTAATCAATCTATTAGAGGTGTCTTCTCATTAATATCTTGAATATCAAATGCATCGGCAAAAATATCTTCAATTTCATGTAATACTTGCCTCTATTGATGTTCTCTTTTGATTTCTTCTTGTTTGGTCTTCCTTGCCAACACATCTTGTAAAATTTGCATCTAATCAAGGGTCATATTGTTAGGATAAAACTTTGGAATAACTATGACCTCATCAAGTGTCATTTGATTTCAAGGTGAATTGATCTTCTTCTTCATCTTTTTCACCTTAGGTGTGCTAGTACTCAAAAAGGTTATATGTAATGATGATACTTCAACACTCAACTTTGGCATCTCTTGAATTTTAGTGTCAATAATAATTGCAATCATCTCCTGCTAAGTAAATACCACCTACTAATCAAGTGTAGTAGTTGTCTTTATTTTCTATAGTAGGCATAAGAACCAATGCTTGAAAAACCTCTTTCTCTTTTGGCTCTTGTGTCTCCTCGGTCCTAAGTGATGCAACCTCCTTTGTCCCCTCAACAAGATGTCTCAAGGCATCATCTGTAGACTGATCTTCTTGAGCTTGGATGCTCTAATATCCTTTCTCTTTATCAATTACAAGTTTTACCTCATGAGGTAGATGCAAAAGTGTAATTATCATCTTGCCTTGTCCCTTCACACTCTCACCTTGTATACTTTTCTCTTCAACTGTGATTGTAGTTATTGGTGAACTATCAGGTACAAAATCCATAGTTGGTATGCTTTCTATCCTTGGATACTCATGAACTTGGATAAAAACTAGATTTATGCAAGGTAGAGGCATGTTTGAGATTTCCTTAGTGATTGCTTCACTTTTTAGCTCTTCCTTGATCAAGGCATTGGCATTTAGCTATGTATCCTCAGTTACATACTTAATAGTAACATTATCTTGATGCTCACTCCCTTCTACCTTCTTCCTTATTGCCTCATCCAAGTTTTTAGGGTCATTAAAATCTTCTTTGTTATCAAGTTCAACTTGACCTCATGTCCCTTCATCCTTCTTCCCTTTATCAGGGACCATGCCAAAAATCCTTTTCCAAATCAATTTTCTTTGTTGAACTACTTCTTCAATTTTATTCTTTAATAAAAAAAATGCTTTGTATTTGGGAACAAATCTATTCCTATATTTCTCCATGAATTTGGCAATCTATTTCTTATCCAAACCAAGTATTATTTGTGCCATTGTAGCCTCTTTGATTTTCCTCTCGGTCATTATGGAAAATTGTCATCTCTCATCAATTTTACTATACAATTCTTCAAGTATGAGATTTCCAATCTCCAATGGTGTCATCTTAAAGGTTCCCATCATCTCTATTATGGAATCCTCTATGTTTACCTTATCATTTTAATTCAATTTTTCAAATTTAATGAACTTAAATCCTGACAAACTTGCACTACTTTTGGTGTTTTGGAAATTTTTTTAAACATGAATGTTGACGATACTATATTGGGGGAGTATCCTAGGTAAGCATTGGAGAGTATTGATGTGTTGCATTCATAACTGTGTTTTTCATTGATGTCAACATAATAGTATGTCTATGAAGACTAGTAAAGTAGTAGATAAAGATCTTAGTTGTACGGACAATGTTTTGATTATCTGGTGATGTACATTCATGAACATGTTTGATACAATGTCCTGATGTGAAGGTTCAATCCATAGTACCTGAGTCAAAGACATACGAAGGATATGCCTGATTTACATAGAGTAGTACAAAGACAAAGTACCTAAGAAGTAGTTTTTGATGTTTGTATTACATCATCTGACAGAGATATAATCTGGAGATGCACAATTAGCTAGTGACATAAGATAGTCTAATGATGATGTCAGTAAATATGCAAGTCCTAGTGTCACACATGTGAGAAGTTATATAGATTGTGATTAACAATACTATTGTAATTATGAATTAATTAATTATCTTATTAGAAATAATTGGGAAAGCCTCAAGGCCGACTCAAGGAACTATTTTGAAGATACAGTATAAAGGAAGGATGTTTTCCTTGTTTGTATTATGTGTTGTGATCATTGTATTGAGTGAAAAGTGTGAAAATGAGAAGATTGCTTGGTGAATGCGAGTAAATGATCCAAGAGATTATTGGATGCAAGATTTGTGATTTGGTTACAAGATTAGAAGGAGTAGAAGTCTGGTTGATAGGAAAAAGAAAGAGGAAGGATAAATACTATTAATTTCTATTATTCTATAAGGAATAATCTAGAGATCATTTGGACAGTGGGTTCATTGGTCTTGCCTTGAAGTTGTTTAGATAGTGGGTCCATATGTCTTCCACAACTCTTAACAGGGTTGGAATCTCCTAATAGTGATTCAAAGTCTCCTAATAGGGACTATTATGTACTGAATGTTTTTATAGACTCCTAACATGGTCCATCCTCTAACAAGGAATATTTATATTAGTATCTCATCTTGTGGGTATCATCCCCACCTGGGTTTTCCCTTTGATCAAGGGTTTTCCTAGTTAACATATCTAGTGTTATTGTATATGAGTAACTTGTTTTGGTTTCTCATTATATTTCTCATATAGTTAAAGTTTAATAAGGTTGATAATTATTATATTAGTTAGATAATTGATTCACCTCCACCCTCTTAGTTATATTGGTAGACTATATATTCCAACAAATTTCATCGATATTGGTTGGATGCTTATATAAAACTAATTAAAATGAATGACATCATCTAAGTTGATCTTCTCTTCATCTTCTTCATCCTCTTTCAGTAAAACTAATCTCTTCTTTGGCTTCTTACTTGGATGGTTCGGTTCTGTCTTGGTTGGTATTTTCTTTCTCGTACCAAAGCTCACCCCTTTTCCTTGTTTAGATTTATTCTCCATGGTCTTGTTTTGTGATTGAGCCAATGCCATTATGGCAGAAACCCTTATTCTTGGTCTATTTTTTACTAGGAGGTGTAGGCTTCTTCAAAATCTTCTTCATAGAGGGCTCGACAATGATGACTTGCTTTCCTTTCTTGAACTTTTTCTTGGCTATCACTATTTCTTTACCTTTCTTTTCTACATACTCTTCTTCCTCTTCACTTTCTCCCTTATCACTAGATTGGTCCTCCCCTTGACCTTGTGTGATCTATAGTGGTGCATCCTACTCTCCACCTTGGCCCAATGTCTTGTCAAGTTTTTTCACCATTTTCTTTCCTTGCTTTCCATGGTTGCACTTTTAAAGCCAATAGTTATCTTTGTTTTGGCTTCCTCATACTTCCCAAATATTTTTGTATTACTATCAACCTCCTTTGCCAGTAATGCAATTATAGCTGCATATGTTTCATCAATATTTACCTCATATAGAAATAGCCTCAACTATGCTACCCTTGGTGTAACATCTTGCACATAAGTATAATTAATATCCATAAGAAAAAAAAAATCATCATAATATTGTTCAACTAGGGATACATGAATTCTGCTCCTCTTTCTCATCTTCTTCTTGAATTCATGAAAATAAGAAGTATCCATAACATTATCAAAATTTGCTCCAAGTTGTTGAACAAAATTATTTATTTGTTATGACACTAGTCGATCTTGACTCTAGACAACATTTCCAAAAGTAGGAAAAGTATTTTGAACATAAAAGAATATGCAAACAATTACGGAACTAGACTTACACATTGTATTTTTTGGCCTTCCTAATTGATGATATGTTTTCTACCAATTGAGTCAATAGAAACTTGGCCAAATCATATGTATGATCCTTATTTACTATCTTCCATATTTGGACAACTACAATATAGGGCACACGAGCCAATCTACTTGATTGATAAAATTTGCATGTAGTTACCCTTACCAAAAATTTAATTTTGGGATCAGTGATAGTAGAAATAATAATTCCACATTTTTTCCACACAACCATCGTGTTTGCTTCAATTATCTCCTTACTGTGGCATTGCTAGGATTAAGCTCAAATAGAAATAATAGTTACATGCAAACATAACCAATACTAGAAAATAGTAGACCGCATAAAAGAGAACGCAAGACACCAAGATTTAATGTGGTTCACCCAATCCCTGGGTTACATCCACCAATAACAAGTCCAATATTATTATTATCTAGTGATTACAACCTGATTATAATCCGTAATCCCTTATAGCTCAATACCACCACAAGAACCAATTTTTGCATCACACATTATTAACATTCCGAATCCTAAGCCCTTTTATTCAAGCTTTTTGCCACTTACAAAATTAGGGCTATAATAATAGAAAAATAATAACTGACACCTTTTATAATATAAGGTCATTTTTGGCTTTGAGTGCTACCCTAGGACCCCACAAGGGTGCTGCCCCCAAACCCTTGTAGAAATAATATCGGGAGAAAACTATGATGAATAAATGTCTCAGTCTAATTAGGCTCAACATCACAACAATCTCCCACTTGGAGATTGATCAGAATCCACAACAATAACCTCCCACTTGGAGACTAATCATAGCACTGCTAAACGTGTAGCTCCCACTGGAATATATCAAACCACCCTAGACTCTAACGTTCTTTTATTCTATTTAGTCAAGAAGACCCATCGAAGCTGAAGAGGAAGTCAACTTCTCCCTTGTTACTATCTTTGTAAACATATCTGCTAGATTTCCATCTGTATGTATCTTGTCAAACATTAACTATCCATTATTTTAAACTGACCAAATGAAATGGTACCACAACTATATGTGTTTTGTCTTTGAATGTAGAGCTGAATTCTTTGCAAGATGAATGACACTCTGACTATCTATAAACAAAAAATTATCCTTTTAAGGGTGTCCCAATTCTTCTAAGAAGAACTAAATCCATATCATATCCTTGGCTACCTCTATAGCAGCAACATACTTTGAATCTATAGTGGATAAAGTATTAACCTTCTATAATTGAGAAACCCATCTCGCTACTGCCTCACCAATAGTAAATATATAACCTATAGTACTCTACCTAGTATCAATATCCCTTGCCAAATCTAAGTTAACATATCCTTGTAAATTAGTAGTAGAGCCCCCAAAATGTAAACACTTACTAGATGTGCCTATCAAATATCTAAGAATCCATTTATCTGCATTCCAATGCTCAATTCCTAGATGAATCATATACCTGCTAACAACTCCCACTGCATGGGTAATATTTGTATATGAGCAATGTTAGTATGCTAATAGAAACCAAATTTAAATAAAGCTTCTACAAACTAAACAAAATTCATAAACTTCAAGATAGACTAAGATGAGCTCTCAATTGAGAATATGAGCCATTAATGGGCTCTCTCAATGAGAAGCTCTCTTGTTGAGTAGCTTTGTCTAAATAGATAGGATGTATGCTCAAGCTTTATGCTTCAAAAAGGGCTTCAAATGGAGTTGGAATTTGGGTGTGAGTGTATGGTTTTGATGTAAAATGGCTTCTTAAAATGGCATTATGACTTTACTTCATGGATTGTGTTATTTTGCAAAGGGGAAGGATCCAATTTATAGGCAAGAGGCTTGAGGGATTGAGGGCTAAGATGCAATGATGGGAAAAAGCTCACGGAGGGCTCAGATTGCATGAGAGGAGAGCACATGGATTGTGCTTCTTTACAGCCAATCAAGGAGTGACACATGTCATAGGGTGAGAGGATGGAGGAAAGGGGAAGGATGAGTCAACAAAGGAGGCTCAAGGGATAAAATTTTCATAAAGACCCTCATAATGGCTTGTAAGAGAAATAAAAGGGCTTGGAAGAGTCATTTATGGCCTAGTGGGCTTCATAAAGTTTTATGGTTGGGATATTTTGAAGGAGATGAGAGGAATTTTGACTTGGGCTTGATTAGGAAGGTTTTAAGCTTGCTTAGGATTGTGCAAATGATTAGAGGATGAATTAGGATGGTTTAGGATTAGCTTAGGGATAGGCAAGTGGATGGCATTTAATGAGGGTGGGTGAAGGAGGAGATATTTGTTAACTTTGGCTTGGGTTAGTAAGTCTTAACCCATGTTTAGAGAATGTGACAAGGTTAGGAGGGGATTAGGATTAGGTTTAAAGACATCTTCTAGAAGAGTCTAGACTTTGGATGAGGATAAAGACTTTCTAGAATAGTCTAGAATTTCCTAGGATGAGGATGAAGACTTTCTAGAAGAGTCTAGAACTTTTTAGGATGAGGATAAATTAGATTTTTAGGAAATAAATAAAGTTTTATTTATTTCAAGGGTTTGGGTTGAGGAGATATTTATTAAAACTTTTTTAATAAACATGAGGATTAATATTTAATCTTAATTAAATATTTTGAGTTGGGATTAGGGGTAGGAAATGATGGGATTAGCCTTTAATCAAAATTAAAGAAGGATTAGAAGATTTTGGAAGAGGTTAGTGGTCTTAAGGAAATTGGCTAAGTTTTGGGCAAAAAATAATTTTTTTATTTATTTTAGGTTTTTTGGTCAATTTATTAATTAAATAATTAATAAATAAGGAAATAATGTTTAAATAAGATTTAAACATTTTTGGGAGGGATTCCTTAATTAAATATTTTTAATTAAGATAAAAGGATTTAATGGCATAAAAATAAATAAATAAATAAATTAATAAATGATGATGTCATCAGGAATTTTTCAGAAAATAAAAATACTTTATTTTCTAAAGGTTTTTAGGTGTTTACAATATCTAGCCTTGTACATTCCATAGCATACATCAAGCTTCTTACAATTGAAACATAAGGTACCTTGGACATCTTATCCTCCTCTTCTTGTGTCTTAGAACACATCTCCTTAGTCAACTTCAAATGACTAGGTAAAGGTGTGCTGATAGCTTTAGTATTCATCATAGAGAAATGTTGCAACACCTTCTCAATATAATAAACTTGAGATAATGTCAATTTCCTATTCTTCCTATCTCTACAAATCTTCATACCAAAGATTTATTTTTCTGCCCCCAAATCCTTCATAGCAAATGCATGTGCTAACTAACATTTCAGCCCATTAATATGATCCATGTTAGACCTAGCTACAAGCATATCATCAACATATAAACATAAAATAATGTATCTATCATCATCTAAGCTCTTACTAAAAAAAATGATCTGAATGACACCGACTATATCCATACTTATGCATAAACTTGTCAAATTTGAGATACAGTTTCTTAGGTGCTTTCTTCAAGCCATATAAACTTTTCTTTAATCTATACACTAAGTTCTCCTTATCGTTGACCTCAAATCCATGTGGTTGTGCCATATATATCTCTTCATCAAAATTACCTTGAAGGAAGGCCATTTTAACATCAAGGTACTCCAAATGCAAATCTTCAATAGCCACAATACTTAAAATGGTGCAAATAGAAGTCATTTTAACAACAAGAGAAAATATCTCATCAAAATCAATGCCCTTTTTATGGGAAAATCCTTTTACCACTAACTTGGATTTAAATATTCTCTTACCTCTATCATCTTCTTTCAACCTGTAAACCCATTTATTTTGTAAAGCTTTTTTACCCATAGGCAACTTGCATAGATCCCATGTCTTATTTTCAGCAAAGAGTTCATTTCATCTTTCATTGCAGACTCCCACTAGGTCTTTGTATCCACCTACATAGCTTCATCATAACATTCAAGTTCACTAGCATTAGTAAGTAAAATAGAATTCAAGGAAGGAAAAAATATTTCTGGAGGTTTACTTATCCTTGTTGACTGTCTAACATTCACTGGGGTGTGTGGTATTTGTTGTTGCAGATCATGAGGAATTGCTAGAACATCAACTTTTGGAGTATCATCCAACACTACAACATTATTTTCTTTCTTCTGATGTTGCTGCAATAGATCTTTCTACAATACTTTCTCATTGAATATGGCATCCCTACTTCTTACGATTTTATGATTTTTAAAATCCCAAAGCCTATAGCCAAATTCATTAATTCCATATCCAAAAAATTCACATTTTTCTAACTTAGCTTCTAGCTTGGTTCTAATTTTAGAATCTATATGAGAAAATTCTTCACAACCAAAGGTTCTGAGAAGAGAATATCTCACCTTCTACCACAACCCAAAGGAGTAGAGTGACCTCTATTAATCAAATATATAATAATATTAATAACCTCCACCCACATGTTTAAGGGAAACCCCACATGCAACCTCATACTTCTTGCACACTCCATTGTAGTTCTATTCATGCATTTAGCCACTCCATTTTCCTGTGGACTTCTTGGAATAGTTTTTTGTCTATGAATACCATTAGCAGAGAAATAATCTTCAAATTCATGGCTGCAAAACTCACCACAATTATCAAATCTAAGACATTTTAATTTCTTTCCAATCTCATTTTCAACCAAGCATTTCCATTTCTTAAAAGTTTGAAATACATCAAATTTCTGTCTAAGGAAATAAACCCATACTTTTCTAGTTACATCATCAATAAATGTAACATAATAATGAGAGTCACTAAGGGAAGATATCTGAGTTGGTCCCCATACATTTGTATGCACAAGCTCTGATTTCTCACTTTTATTTTCCTTTCCAATCTTCACAAAACTCACTCTCTCTTGTTTTCCATACATACAACTTTCACAGCAATCCATATTGACACATTTTAGAATTGGTAAAACTTTCTTTGAATGAAGTATTTCCATACCTTTCTCACTCATGTGCCCAAGTCTATTGTGCCACAATGCTGTATTAGAATCTACAACAACTATTTGTTCTCCCTACTGAACTGCAACAACTATTCCTGAACATTCATTTTCTTTGAAACAATTAAAGTAGAAGGAATAATATGACCTATACAAAGATATAAGGTGCCTACTTTCACACCTTTTTCTATTACAAGGGAGCCTTTTAAAACCTTCCAATTTTTATCATTAAAAGTAACTACACAACCCTCATCACCGATTTGCCCTACTAAAATTAAATTCCTACTCAGCATTGGAACATGTCTTACCTCATGTAGTAGCTAATGATTCCCATTCTACAACTTAATCTTAACTTTTTCCTTTCCAAAAATTTGATAGGGTTCATTATCCCCCAAATAAACAAGCCCAAAATCTTGTTCGACTAATCAATAAAATAACCTCTATGAGGTGTAGCATGAAATGAAGCACTAGAATCTAAAACCTATGAATCATCAACACTTTCTAAAGACAGAAGTAAAGCATCTTCTTCAGATTTTTTACTTACCACATTTGCCTCTTTGTTCTTTTCTGGTTTATCTCCTTCATTGTTTTTTCAAGTTCAACAATATTTCTTCTTATGCCTTGATTTCCCATAGTACCAGCAATCTCTCAATCCTCTGGACTGATACCTCTTCCCCTTTGACTTTCCTCTTGATTTGGCATGATTTTCAAAATTATTTCCTCTCTCAGTCATTCTGCCTCTACTTTGTGCATTCAAAGCACTTCTTGATGTAGATCAACCTGAGGTTTTCCTACGAGTTTCCTCACTCAAAATAACACTGATACATCATCATATTTTAGAGTATTAGATCCATAAATGGAATTACTTACAACCATTACCAAGCCATTCCATGTTTCAGGAAAAGAACACAAAATCAAGAGAGCCCCAATTTCTTCATCAAAATTGATACCCATAGAAGATAACTAACTAATGATAGTATTCAACTCATTTAAATGATCTGCAATAGATCCACCTTCTAACATTTTCATGTATTAAATAAACACTTCATGAGAAGTACCTTTTTTTAAGTAGAGGGATTTTCATATAGTTTCAATAGGGTTTGCATCAACTCTTCTATCGTCTTCACTTTTGTGCCATCGATGGTGCTAGGCATAATTGAATGCTTTTGAGTGGCTTTTTGTCTAAAAGATCCCAGTCATCATTTGTCATAGATCCTTGATTCTTCATTTTTCCTTCCAACAACTTCCATAAATCCTTCTAATAAAGATAGTCATCCATTTGCATTTTCCATAACTAAAAGTTCTACCCATTAAACTTGTCAATCCTCAGCTTACCCTCATCTACCATCACTCCCACTCAACCGTGAGACTCCAACTCAACCATGAGACCTTCCTGCAGAGGATCGCTAAAAAAAATGATGACGGTCTGGCTAAAAAAAAGATGACCAACCTGGCTCTGATACCACTGGTTAGGATTAACTTTGGATATAAATAATAGTTTCATGAAAATATAACCAATACCTAAAAATAGTAGATCGCATAAAAGAGAACACAAGACACCAAGATTTAATGTGGTTCACCCAATCCCTAGGCTACATCCATCAACAATAGGTCCAATATTATTATTATCAAGTAATTACAACCTAATTACAATTTGTAATCCCTTACAACTCAATACTACCACAAGAACCAATTTTCACATCACACATTACTAAAATCCCTAACCCTAAGCCTTTTTATACAAGCTTTTTGCTGCTTACAAAATTAGGGCTAGAATAATAGAAAAATAATAGTTGACACCTTTTATAATATAAGGTCATTTTTGGCTTCAGAGGTACTTCCCCCGAAAAACCCTTGTGGATGTGTTGCCCCTTGATCCCACCTTGTATTGCAACAAAGAGCACAGACCCCACAGGGGCACTGGCACTTGACCCCATCTTGGGGGCACTACCCCCAAACTCCTATAGAAATAGTATGGGGAGAAAACCATGCTAAATAAACCTATGATCTGATTAGGATGCACATCATAATAGGCATCACATAGTTCTTTTCCCTTCAAGAGCAGGGTATCCTATAACTCAGTGGATCATCTCTTTGGTAAATTTTATTGGCCCATTATCTAACCATAATTGCATGTCATGAACTCGATTTAAAACTATCTTGATCCATTAAATATTGAAGTAACATGCTTGTACTTAGCCTTCAATGCTCCATTTTTACACAAATTATTAAATGCCTCCCTCAGCTCATAGTCTCTAATCTCAGTAATTTTTCACATAAATCATGTTCTTACATCATGAATCATTATTAGCTTGGGTAGAATTGATGATAGGGTACCTGAGGGATATCCCTTCATCACAATCTCCAACACAACTCAGAAATTCAAAGGTGGACAAGCATCATTTCTAACTAATTGAACATTTCTTACTTTCTTGTCTTGCTTCTTCATTTCAACAGTTTTGCTTATTGTCTCTTCTCTAGGTTAAAGTTCAAAAATACAGGTTCTGAGTAATTCAATAAAAACAAGCCTTTCAACACTTCATTCTACTTGCCAATGAAACCCTATTAAATCTCCATAAGTTTTTCCAAAATTTCTTGTTCAATCACCTTGAGTCACTTTGCAAGTTCTTTGAGCACTTAGTGAGTGAAAATGAATGATAAAATTTACTGCATAAGTTCAAATAGTCAAATTAGGTCTTCAATAAATGTTCCATACTCTAGTGAGTGTAATACAGTTGTCTCAATTTTCACATGAGAACTTGGTTGCACCATTCCTTCCTTCCATCACTCGATCAAACCAAAACTTTATCACCATTAACACTTCCACACTTAACTCAATCAATATAGGAGCTCAGTCTATACTTGTAAAACTTGATCATTTCAGACATCAATGCTAGTGCTTATCACCAATTGTGTATATGAATTCTTTTCTTGATTCTTGCCTCAAATTAGTCCTAATGCCTCTTAGCTTATGCATATATGGACTTTAACACATCTTGTGCTAGGAACTAGTGTATAATAAACATTTAAATGTATAGTTTCTTACATACCTTGTTTACTAAGCTAGAAGTAGTGTGAACACCTAATCCATCAGATTAGGTGATCTCAGCTTTATTGGTTCCACTACTACCTACTTCTACCTTCTTTTTCCAAGTTTGGTTCATCTTGTTCCTTTTCATCTCAACACTATTTTCAGCTTTATTTTATTCATTTCCAGGTGCTAGTGATTTAGTTTTACAATTTTTGCTCAAGTGACCAATTTTATGACAACTATAGCAAACCAAACTTCCATTCATCCAACTCTTGGATTTACCTCTAAAATGTGTCCTAATATTTTTTTTTGTAATATGTCCATATTCATCATAATACTGACAACTATACCATGTGTTGTCTAGTTAGGTTTTGCCTTAGATCTGCATTCTTGAACTTTATGAATATGCTTATGACAATTGTAGTGGTATCCTTCAAATCTAGGTGTAACAAGTATATTACTAGTCTTTGATCTAAATTCTTGTACCTAATGTCCATGCTTGTTATAGCTAAAGCAATACCCATTGAATTTAGGCTTGGGATTGGACATACCAATTTTGCTCCTACATAGATTTATTATATGTGTAAGAATTTGGCTTAGGCCTGAATTCACCCAAGAACTAAAGAACTCAACACAAGCACACAGTAGATCAAAATAGATAGAGTATGATCAAAATAATGATATTCATTCAATATGATAGCTTAGCCAACTTGAGAGTACACTAGGAGTGCCTGTATATAAAGGCCTCAGGAGAGATTCTAGAATGCATTGAAGTCAACAACATGATAAGTCATACAACCAGGCACATGTCCACTAGATATGGGTTATCCTCCATTGAGCATGAGATTAAGTGCAATGATGTGAGGATAAGCCTACAATGGTGTAGCACACAAATTAGTGGTTTAGACAACATGTGCTAAATGAGGAGTGTGGATAACTATGTTGTCAACATGAATACTCAGTGAATGATGCATACTCTTATGTTGTAGAAACCATGTGCATAATTAGAGTTGCATAACTCAATGAGAGTTCACAAACTCCTAAGTGTCTCACCTAAAATAATGCAAAATAATTAAATAATGCATTAACCTAAGTAAACTTAAGTAAGTGTAATAAGTAAATACTTATTTACACCAAAATCCCCCCTTAAGTGCAACTTAGGGGAATGCCCTTAAGCTTACGAAATCTAGGACGAAATGCAATATGGGTCCTGGCTACTAGGCCATGTTAGGTACCCATGTACATAATGATATGTAATCTCCCATAAAGTGGGGAAAGAGGGAAAACCTCACGGGAAAAACCCTCCCCCAAAAAGAGAGATAAATAGGAATGCATGGATGGATGGAGTAATCAAGACCCCCCCATTACGACATACATCCAGTATATACATAAGAGAATGATGAGAAGAGGAAGAGAGATAGAAGAGCCCCCCCCCCCCCCCCCCCAAAGAAAAATTTCGAACAGTGACTGCTACGATGAAGAAGCTGATCCAAGATTGTAGAATGGTGTTCCTCCCGTTAGGAAGAAACAATGCCAAGGGTACAAATGAGACACTTTCACTGTGTGTGTGGAAAGAATCCCATGGATAAGTGATGTCTCTAAAACTTTCTCATCTAGCTAAAGAACCTATCCCAAAGAACTGTCTGTCTCTGTAACTGTTGAACATAAGTATCCAAAATCACTTCAACTTGTGATGATCAATCATGTAGAGAATGAACAAGAGAGTCAGATGGAACCCTCATGACAACTGAAGAAGGTAATTTTGCATCAAGAAGAAGAGGTAGATCATGAATACTATCCCCCAAATTTGTCACTGAACCTGTATCTGGGAGACTAAATGTACCCTGCTATTCTGGACCTATCACTGTGGCAATGTATGCATGTGGACTGAACTAATAAAGTGACCTCTCACTGCAACTGTCGATAGATCCCCATGTGTTTAAATCTATTGAAGCACTATCACTGGAATCATTATTCGTATCCACACTGTATGATGTGTGGAGAGGAGTAGAGGAAAAGCTTGGTGAACTTTCCTCAAAGTATACATCCTTCTCCACAAATATCTGATGTGTCTCAGGATCTAGAAGTCTATATGCCTTCACACTATCTTCGCAACCAATGAAAGTATAAGGCTATGATGACTATGCCTTGCATCCCCTAGAATATCTCTTTGCCCATGTAGGACAACCAAAGACTTTGAAGTGTGTCACAATAGGTTTTCTACTGCACCATGCCTCAAAAGGAGTTTTTCCATCTAAGGCTAGATGAGGAGAATGATTAAGAATATGAGTGTCACTAGAGATTGCTTCAACTTCTAATGATGGATCTAGAGACTTGGCATGGATCATGCAACTTGCCATAGATTTGAGAGTCCTAATCCTTAGTGCTGCAACATCTATCTTATGTGGACTGAATGCTGAAGGAGTCTGAAGATCAA
Source organism: Cupressus sempervirens (assembly GCA_028749045.1). NCBI lineage: Eukaryota > Viridiplantae > Streptophyta > Pinopsida > Cupressales > Cupressaceae > Cupressus > Cupressus sempervirens. The sequence continues at coordinate 204,025,154 of CM053784.1, forward strand.
TGCCCTCATGTCTAAAAATGTCCTTAAGTCTTCTATTCACATCCATGTTTCCATTGTCCATTTGGACTACTTTGATGGCTTTCTTGGATTTCCATTCAACATGAGCCTTAAAGGCTAGAAATGTGTCCAACACTCCATTCTTACTATGCAGAAAGTAGACCCAAGTGAACCTTGAAAAGTCATCAACAAAGGTAAGTATGTAGCAATCCTAGCTGAATGCAAAAGGACCTACTAATACCATGTGAACCATATGTAGAATACAGGTTGCTCTTGAAGACTTCCCTCTTTGTAACTTACCCTCTGGATGCATATCCACTAAATCTATTGAACACTCACCCTTAGAAAAGTTGATTTGAGGTAGACCTTTCACCATTTGGTATGTGCAAAGCTACTGAAGATAGCGATAGTCAAAATGACCATACCACTCATGCCATAATTGCATGTTTGAATTGGACTGAGATAACAAGGCCTTTGAAGGAGACTTGGGTACAAAATGAGAGAAAGAGTACAACCTCTTGTTATGATTCACTTTCCCCATTGCAACCAAGGAATTGTCTCTAAGACTGTGCACCTTTACTAAGTCTGGAAGGAACTCAACTCTATGTCAATCTCCAAGGTGAGTGATTTGGTAGATTGATAGGAGATTTGAACTTAGGTTTGGAACATAGAGAACCTCTTGAAACTCTCCATTTTCCATTTCCACATTTCCTTTTCCTTCAACTTCCATTTTGCTATCATTTCCCATGAAGATGTGCGGTACCTTGGAGTGATTCATTGAAGAAAAATCCTCCTTTGAAGAACCCATGTGATATGAGGCACCTGAGTCAAATATCCATTCCTTTGAAGAGTTTAAATTTTCCATGAGTGCTTTCCCTTTGCCCTTTGAATTAGAAGAAGACCCTTTCTCCTTGTAATAATTAGGCAATGGAACATTATGTTTCTTCATGATGTTGGTCAATTCATCAATCTTCTTGAGATAACACTCATGCTCTTCATGACTCAATTTCTTGCAATATGCGCACTTCTTCTTCTCCTTATTGTTGTCCCCTTTCTTGTTGGAATTTGAGGACTTGCCTTGTTGATTGGATTATGGTGTTGTCTTTTCTGCATCCTATGATTTGTCTTTCTTCCACTTCTTCTTACCCTTTCCTTTACTTGAAGATTATGCAGTTGAATGCTAAGAACCCTCATTAGCCACCAATGCTTTGGACTGAGGTGTTTTTAGAATCCCCATTGATTTCAACTTCTTTTCTTCATCATCCAATAGTTTAGCATATTCATCAAAAGTCACTTTCTTGTAGGCAGACCCTAAGGTAGTCTTTGAGGTGTTGAAAGAAGATACAAATGTGGAATATTCTGATGGCAACTTGTTATGTATGAGATAGATCAATCTGTCATCTTTTGTAGAACTCCCAAAATTAGTAAGCTTTGTCCTTAGTTCATTCACCTTGATGATGAAATCCTAGATGGAGTCATATGAGTTAGGATCTAAGGACACAAGCTCATCTTCAATCTTGGACACATCCTCTTCACACACCTTACCATAGAGGCTTTCGAGGGTATCCCAAGCTTCCTTGGATGTAGTACATTTCTTGATTTGATACATGATCTTATCATATACCCCCAAACATATATCACCTAGGGCTTTCCTATCCATTTCTACCCAAGCTGAAATTTTGCTATCTAAAACTTTATCACCTGCTGGTTTAGGAAGAGTACCATCTACATATTGTGAAACTCCATTATGCATTAAGTGATACCACATTTTGATTGACCATGAAGCATAGTTATGAGGAGTTAATTTAGGAAACTTAAAATTCTCCATAATGTAGAAAATGAAAGAAAAGTGCAGAAAAGAGAGAACGCAACACCAAGAACACCCCCCCTTTTCACTAGATCAAGAAAACTCCCCAAAATAGATGCTTTGGGCACTTTATTAGTAGTGTGATTACAATGGGCCACTAACAAATTTTGGCCTTTGTGGACTTCTGATTTTTTTTGTTACAACCTTTTAATGGAGTACAAATCTGAAACTTTACAATGTGCGACAATTCTGAAGCATTACAAAGCAAAGAAAGGCCCTATTGTTGAAAGTGACTTTTGTCCACATACACTATAATCTAATGCTAGATCTAGATAGTAGATGAAGAAATATGCACTTTCAAAAAAAATAGAACCTGTTTTTGACTCTAGATGTGCCCGTATGGAGCATTTGAAGTTGCAAAATGTAGGATTATGCAAGTACAGTCACCAAAAAATGCAATTCCTAAACAATCCATGCGCCAAAACCATAAAACAGCTACACCACTAAAAAATTTAGAAAATTCTACCCAATTTCAAAAAACCTTTCACCTAACTTAGAGTCCAGATGTCCGAGTTATGGCCTCCTGAAGTCGGATTGCAAAAACCAAAATGAATGTAGAGAGGGGTTGCATCTGTGAATGACGGGGTTAAATTTGATGCTCATAAAACCATCACAACAGTTCTAATTTTCCCTAGAAATGACGTCCAAATGGCCATCAATTTTTAGATAGTGATAAGATGATGTCAGCACAAAATTTTTCCCAATGTTGACATGGTAGATGATGTGTCTTACCGTACTGTATAGAAAAATTATGTGGATGAATGATGTGGATTTGTTGACTATACATGCTGATGTGTTAGTGACTTAGATGCCACATGTCAGATGTAAATTGGTGCTGCTAACTATGATGTGACATCCATGTTTACGATCCGCATGGCAGCAAAGAGTAATCACGATGCACCACATGTCGCAAGCACTAAGCACTATAGAGGAAGTCAGAATTCACTTTGTGCATGGGGAATTCCTTGCACTCACAATTGCTAAAGGTTTAAACTCATAATCGCTAGAGTTTTTGGCGTGGTCATTGGGAACTCCTCATTAGTCCCAAATTGGTGGGTATAAAACCCTGCGCCATTTTTAAATATATGAATCCACAGAGTTCAAATAAAAAGTTGCTAGTGAATAGAAGACCCAAACGTGGTGATAGCAACCCAATTTTTTTAGGGGGCCCCTAGATGAGATGTGAAGGATGCCGGATTGCTTAGAATATTCCCTTCGCTGAGTGGGATTTAATCAGCCCAAATTTAAGAGGAAAATGCCCTACGAAAATAGTAAAATAATCCAACAAAATACAAAGCCAAGCCAGGGTGTCACTGCCTGGTTCAGAATTTTTTTTCTCTGCCTCCTATTGAATCTGAAAATAAAATTCAAAAAATACCTAGATAGGAAAATAAATTGCAGAGATTCGGATCCAAAAAATAATAATCAGATCAATGAAACGATCATGCCTGAATTGCAAATCCGGGCCTCTAAGTTTTGATTTGCAAATTTGTTTTGCCTCATGATCAACTTTCACTCAATATAGGAAAATTTATAGTCAATCTTCACTGAATCAATGCTCCGAACGTAATAGTGAGGTTAGATCTAGCTCTAGATGCTCCCAATTTCTACAAATCCTCTAGATTTGTGTCGAGGTGCTGAAGCATAAATAGTTTTGAATGACTATGTGCAGAGAATCTCCCTCAGCTTTGATATCATGTAAGAATTTGGTTTAGGCCAGAATTCACCCAAGAACTAAAGAACTCAACACAAGAACATAGTAGAACACAATAGACAAAGTATGATCAAAATGACAATATTCATTCAATATGACAACTTAGCCAACTTGAGAGTACACTAGGAGTCCCTATATATAAAGGCCTGAGGATAGCTTCTAGAATGCATAGAAGTTAGCAACATGATAAGTCATACAACTAGGCACATGTCCACCAGATATGGGTTATCCTCCATTGACCATGGGATTAAGTGTGATCATGTGAGGATAAGCCTACAATGGTGTAGCATGCAAATTAGTGGTGTAGACAACAAGTGCTAAATGAGGAGTGTGGATAACTATGTTGTCAACATGAAAACTCAGTGAATAATGAATACTCCTGTGTTGTAGACATCGTGTGCATAATTAGAGTTGCGTAACTTAATGAGAGTTCAAAAACTCCTATGTGTCTCACCTAAAATAATAATAAAATAATGCAAAATAATTAAAGAATGAGTTAACCTAATTAAACTTAAGTAAGTGTAATAAATAAATACTTATTTACACCAATAGTATGTCCTAGTTTTCCATTATGATAGCATGTAGGTTTGTTGCTCTTTGGCTTTGGATTCCTATGTTCTCCACTCTTTGACAATTCTCCTTCTTTAGTAGATGATAGGTGCTTGGTATAGCCTCATCTAGAGGTGTCATTGGATCTTCTTGGTATTCTCATCATTTCCTCAAAGTATCTAACTTCTTCATTAGGTTTTTTTATCCTCTCAATGAGTTTTGTCTTAGATTGTAACACATTCCTCAATTGATCATTCTGTGACATCGGATTTGCAATTTTCATGTCTTTCCTACTCAACTCTTGATTTGCAAGTAACAATTGATTTACCATGTCAAACTAATTGTTTATGATATTATACACATCATATTTCCTTTAATAAAGTCTAGTGGCCATTTGTCTCTTGTCTTCTTCTACCGTTATCTTGTCTTCCTCAACTTTACTTTTCAGTTTAGTCACTTCACGTAGTCTTACTGATTGGATTTCATTCTCTCTTTTTAATCCTATAATCTCTTCATTCACTATATTGTTCCTCTCTAATAGGTCTATTATTGCTACATCATTTTAACTAGAACTTCCATTGTTAAGTATTCCTTCAGTGTCTTCTTCTTGATATTGAGTATCATTATGTAAACTAGAAAAGTCTTTCCTTATCTTTAAAGATTTATTCAATTCCTCTCTTGCTGCACAATATGTATGTCAAGCTTTTGGTTCTCAATGATCTTTCCCAACTTGGAGGCCACTATTTCCAAGATCTTAACTCTCAAGTGGTTAAACTTTATCTAAGAGAACTAAATCTTTGATATCAATTGTTGGAAGTCTATTGGAAAAGTAAGATACTAAGGTGGGGGGGGTGGGGGGGAGTGAATAAGGATTTATAATATGTTTGTCTTTAGAAATAAATATCAAATTGGAGTAGTCAACAACCACTATTTTTCTTGGCAATAACTACTACTTGGTCCATATATTATATTTGCACAAATTAAATACATTGCTCAACCTTAGTAGAATGACTTGGTTGTAGTGATCATCAACAACCTCTTCCTTAAAAAGACTAAGTATTTGAGACTAATTGGCAACATGACTTGGAGATCAACACCATCTTGGTATCCTTAGTACTCTATATCCTCCTTATACTCCTAGTGATTATCCTAACTGATTCTACTGCCATATCTTCCAAAATATCCACTATCCCTTTATTTCCTCGATTCTTTTATAACATTATATTATTTATTTCATGTATTTGTTTATTTTACATAAGGGCATTATCTGGTTCAAGAGATTCACATCTTGGGTTAAGACATTTTATTTGCTTGAAAGAATACAACTACTTAACAAAATCTATAACTTAAGGTATATACTGGGTTATCTTCATCCTCTCCTTCACTCTTTAGGGGAAAGGTTTCACATCTCAATCGCTTATGCCTTTATAAGGATGCATTCTCTCACTTATATAGTATTTATTTTTTACATTAAATTCTTTATTTCTTAAAGATTTTTTTTTGTTTACATTATGATATTCTCTATTTTTGGGAGATTTACATCTTGAGTTACAATCTTTTACTTTCTTGGAAAGTGCATGCATATCCTAAACAAATACCCTTACTTGAGGGCTTAGAGTGCATTATCCTTGATCAATAATATAATTTTTACCTAGAAATGAGGAGGACAGGAGGGTGCACTTTTCGTCTCCTCATCTTTTTGTCTTGAAGATGTTATCTTTCTTTGAGAAATCCTCTTAAAGGTAGATGATAACTTGTAGCCAATATTGCTTCCTTTCAAGGGTCTCTTTCCACTTGAAGGTATACTTTCAAAATTATATATTCCTTGGCTAATAATACTTTTCACTCTTTGCTAAGGTTATTGTTATACATTACTAAATTTGAGATTCTCCTTATTTTTGGAAGTAGGTATCATTATTCTCTTTTCCTTATGACTACACCATAGTTCTATGTCACAACCATAAGGAATTGTTATACACATAGGCCCTTTATACATTATAAATTATTTTGGCACTTTGACTAATCATTTGTTTAATAGATCTATACAATGACTATTGCTAGAGTTTTAGGTGACCCTACAACAACCCTAGGATCAAATTCAAGACCAAGAAAACTTCCACAAGATATTGGTAAGAAAATTGCATGAAGATGCAAGAATGCTATTATTGATAATGGACTTGATTGACATCCAATGGATTGATTTAAAATGTACATAATAGGCCTCCTTATATAGGAGAGGTGATAAGAGACAATGATAAGGAGAAGATAAGCTATCACCCATACAAGGTGGAATCACATGTCCAAAAAAAGTGGATCATCCTCCATTATGCAATGAAGTATGTTTGATGATGAGGATGATAATGTGATAAGTACAATAAAGGTGGAATGAGATAACAACTATGACCACTCAGAGTGGAATTATCCTACACCATGTGTTTAATTGAGGTGCAAACTCCCAAGTGTCTCAATCACAAACTACTAAGCAATGCATTATCCTAAGTAACCTTTAGTAAGTGTAATTAATGAATATTTAATTACACCAACAGTCCCCCATAAGTGCACCTTAGGGGGATGCACTTAAACTCACAATGCAAGATGGGTCTTGGCTACTAGGCCATTTTAGGTACCTATGTACAATATGCAATGCAATACATGAAATGTAATCTCTTATAGAATGGAGAAAGAGAGAAAACTTCATGGAAAAAACCCTCCTCCAAAAAGAGAGATGAAAACAAGATGCATGGATGGATGGAGTACTCAAGACCCCCCAAAAATTGTATGCATCATGTATATATAAAGAATGATCCCCCCATAGGAAGGAAATAAGGAGACATGATATACCACCCATAATGATGTTAGAAATGCTTTAGAATAACTCAGAGGGCGGTGAATTAGTTATTCAAGGTCCAAATGTCTTAATAAAACTTTTTCATCAAGTAAAGTGAGCCCATTAAACTGTTCATTCATCCAAGCTTAAAATTTTCCTACTTAGCAAGTTATTGTAAATCAATTTGCAAACATAACACATGAAGAATCAACACATAACACAGTGATTTATGTGGAAACTCAATTTGGAAAAAATCACCAGTAACATGCTACTCAATTCTCACTCTTCTAAAGTGATGCCCTATGAAAGGCCTGCCCTATTAAAGGCTACACCACACTATTAAATGTGACTTGGTTAAAGGATTTAACCACCCTGTTAGAAGTGGGCCTAGTTAGAGGACTTTAGAACATTCACTTGGAATGTCACCTTGTTAAAGGATTTACAAATGGATATTAAACCAACCTAAGTCCATAGGATTTTACCCTAACTAATACAATTGCTAGAGAGTAACAATAAGGGGTTTTGAACTGATTACAATTCATAACTTATCTTGCAGATTTCAGATCCTTGTTAAGTTCACAAAATTTGCTTGGCTTTCAATCTCTTTAGCTTTGACTGTAGACACCTAAATCCTTTAGAAAATAAAGTATTTTTATTTTCTGAAAGAATTCCTAATGACATCATCATTAATTAATTAATTAATTAATTAATTTATTTTTATGCCATTAAATCCCTTTATCTTAATTAAAAATATTTAATTAAAAAATCCCTCCCAAAAATGTTTAAATCTTATTTAAACATTATTTCCTTATTTATTAATTATTTAATTAATAAATTGACCAAAAAACTCAAAATAAATAAAAAAATTATTTTTTGCCCAAAACTTGGCCAATTTTCTTAAGACCACTAACCTCTTCCAAAATCTTCTAATCCTTCTTTAATTTTGATTAAAGGCTAATCCCATCATTTCTTACCCCTAATCCCAACTCAAAATATTTAATTAAGATTAAATATTAATCCTCATGTTTATTAAAAAAGTTTTAATAAATATCTCCTCAACCCAAACCCTTGAAATAAATAAAACTTTATTTATTTTCTAAAAATCTAATTTATCCTCATCCTAAGAAGTTCTAGACTCTTCTAGAAAGTCTTCATCCTCATCCTAGGAAGTTCTAGACTATTCTAGAAAGTCTTTATCCTCATCCAAAGTCTAGAATCTTCTAGAAGATGTCTTTAAACCTAATCCTAATCACCTCCTAACCTTGTCACATTCCCTAAACATGGGTTAAGACTTACTAACCCAAGCCAAAGTTAACAAATATCTCCTCCTTCACCCACCCTCATTAAATGCTATCCACTTGCCTATCCCTAAGCTAATCCTAAACCATCCTCTAATCATTTGCACAATCCTAAGCAAGCTCAAAACCTTCCTAATCAAGCCCAAGTCAAAATTCCTCTCATCTCCCTCAAAATATCCCAACCATAAACATTTATGAAGCCCATTAGGCCATAAATGACTCTTCCAAGCCCTTTCATTGCTCTTACAAGCCATTATGAGGGTCTTTATGAAGATTTTATCCCTTGAGCCTCCTTTGTTGACTCATCCTTCCCCTTTCCTCCATCCTCTCACCTTGTGACATGTGTCACTTCCTGATTGGTTGTAAGGAAGCACAATCCATGTGCTCTCCTCTCATGCAATTTGAGCCCTCAATGAGCTTTTCCCCATCCTTGCATCTTAGCCCTCAATCCCTTAAGCCTCTTGCCTGTAAATTGGATCCTTCCCCTTTGCAAAAGAACACAATCCATGACGTAAAGTCATAATGCCATTTTAAGAATCCATTTTACATCAAAACCATACACTCACACCCAAATTCCAACTCCATTTGAAGCCCTTTTTGAAGCATAAGCTTGAGCATACATCCTATCTATTTAGACAAAGCCACTCAACAAGAGAGCTTCTGATTGAAAGAGCCCATTAATGGCTCATATTCTCAATTGAGAGCTCATCTTAGTCTATCTTGAAATTTATGAATTTTGTTTAGTTTGTAGAAGTTTTATTTAAATTTGGTTTCTATTAGCATACTAACATTGCTCATATACATTTTGGCACGCCCGGTGGGACCCCGCATGGGTCATCTTCATTAACTTTTTTAGTCAAGTTTTGTATGTCATTCGCTAATTTTGGCTAATTTTGCTTGTTTTTGTGATTGGTAGGATTGTATAAATTGGTTTTGTAGGTCCACATGAGCATGAAGAAGACAAAGGAACTCATAGTCTATCTCATAGTGTTTGCAGATTTTTCTAGCTTATAGGTGGACAAAGCACTTGGAATTCTTCTTCCTCTTCTTGTCTATATTCTTCTTATTCCATCTACTTCTTCTTCTTCTTCTTGTGGGAGATCTTGGCCATTTTTTTTTTAAGGAAGCAAAATCATACACACTTCTTTTTAGTGCTTAAAATGAACCCCCAAATCATATTTAAATCCATTAAAAACTAAAAATTTGCAAAAAAAAAAAAAATCTTTTAACAAGTGAAACTAAACCAATCCAATCATTTGCATCCTTGCAATATCAAAGTTTTAGATGCATTCATGCAAAGTTAGGAACACTTTATTTTTGAGAATTTAAAAAGAACTTCAAGTTTCCATTTCAAAAGGTTAAAAATCAACACTAAGTGCACACTAAAATCTAAATCAAACTCAAAGCATCAATCAAGGATAAAATGAACCTCATTTGCAAATATTTTAAAGTTCTTTTAAAAATCTCATGAAAACTAAGAGTCCTAAATGGTTGCCAAAATTGTCCTAAAAGCTTAGTTATTTGTTTCAAACAAATGTCTTGTTGCAAAATCTTGAATGTTTCTTAGGTTTTTCATGCATCAAAACAATCTAGGAATATCATTTTTGGGCTTAAAACATGCAAACAAGAACACAAAATCTTGAATGAAAATCAAAGTCCAAAGAGTCATTTTCACTTTTGAGTCCAAAACAATCTTGAATGATCTAAGGTTAAAAAAAAGCACTTCAAAGTTCTTAGAACAACACACAAAATCTCAATCTTGAATGCTCAAAGGAAAAAACTTGAATGTTTAACCACTTGTCTTTGAATGCATGTTGCTAAAATCACTCTTGAGTGCCATGGATTAAAATCAAGTTTTTTTTTTTATGAATGCATGATTAAAACAAAAAATCTAATCTTGAATGCAAAAGGTCAATTAATCATTACAATATCTCACACTTCATCTTTTGAGGCATAAAAAAGAATCTACATTTTAGAAACTTTCTAAGTTATAAAAAGAAATAAAGACACTTTGAGTGAATTTGTTGTTGGACTCACCCTCTTTAATCACCCATCATTCTAACCATTGGTTGCAATATCAACACCATATATGGGGATGGGTCTATCTAAGAAGGTGTTAAGTGCTAGACAAAAATCAAATTCTACTCACTTGAGTTTTTATTGGTTTTTCTAAGATAGAAATTTTTTTGAATGCACATTAGTCTCGCTAACACTTCATTTGGGCTTAAAAATTGAACAAATCTTGACGTGGAGGGCATTCGGGCATGCGCTTGAAACCAAGTTTTACACATTTTTATTTTGGGCTTAAAACAAACTCACACTCAATCTTGAATGCCTTAAAGAAAAATTAATCGATACTTGACGTGGAGGGGCCTCCAGGTGAGCGAGTTTACTTTTGTTGACCCTAAATATTCTTGGTGTATTCATTCTTCGATCAATTTTACTTTTGTTAACGCTTCAAGTTGGAATTGGAAATTTGCATCCTAAACATGTGTGTTTGCAAGGTCTAGATCAAGAAAACTTAAGCGTCAGTTGGAAAAGAATTCTGTCTTTTAGCCCAAGATCACCCAAGTCTTCTCTCCCCTTGTCATCTTTCGAGACCATCTTGGGTGTATAAGATTAGGATCCAAAACCTTTTTTTAAATTTTAGGAGGCCTTCTTGGGGATTTCATCACCCCTTGGGATGACCTCAACTCCAGTGTTTCGGCAGAGTATAAAGATCGGGAGGTGAATCCAAAGACACCTCTGTTGGGATAAGGAATTTTATACCCTAGAGAAGTGGGTTACCGCTCCTCTCGGCTGTGTGACATCTTTTTGTTTTCATCTGCAGATTTGGGCTTCACGTACCTTGGGTATATTGAGGACTCCCTAGCTAAACCAACTATAAGCCTTGCAGACAACCATCTAGGGTGTTAATGTGTTTGAAGTGACTGATCGAAACATTTGTAAAACATACACACTCCTTGGCGCAAGTATCACATTCTGAGACTCAAAAACTTCTATCTGGTTGTTCCTATCTATTGTTTTATTTTTTACTTGTTGAATGAATGTTTGCCAAACTTGGTCAATCCTAGCTTAGGGCATACTTAGCATAGTCACTACCTATTCCAGAAGTTGAACGAGTTGAAGCAAAACAACCAAAATCTCTCTAAGCCAAGTAGATTCAGGAATTTATGTCAGAACAACCCAAACCCAAACAAAAGTTTCACAAAGCCAAACTCAAGCCATCTCAGGCATACCAAGAAATTGCAGCTAAGAAAAAGGAAGTAACACCAAGCCCTCGAATTGCCAAACTCCACAAAGTAGAAGACAAAGCTGCCAACAAAGCCCTTCAAGATGCCTAATTATATCACACTATCAAATTTAGCAAGCATCCAGGAGTTAACCCTGCTTATGCCTTACCAACTAGGCATGATTTCTATGATTAGGTCCCCTTGTTCCTCTACATCTTCTTGCATAAGCTCCACTTTAGAGTCATCCTTGTAGGTAAGCTAGCCACCCAGTCATCCCCTTAAGAATTTTAGCTCACCCATCTCATTTAGATCTTTGCCTTAGAACCAAACCAATCCCCCCAAACCTAGCTAGCATCCCCAAAAGCCTAATTTTCACATCCAAGCCTTCAAAATTGTTGTCACCTTGCCAAAGGTTTTCCATTCCTACCATCTTGTAAATCCACCAGCCTCACCGAGGTTATCCCTCTGACAGTGCTTTGTCTAGGGTAATCTAGCTTTGTCACTTGTTATCCCTCATAACCTTGAGCCAAAGGTTGGGATCCACAAGTGGTCAATCTCGTGTTTTTCCTAAAGGATCATAAATCTATCCTTAAAGTTGACACAATCACCACCAAGCTTGCACATAGGAAAGCAAACCTTTCATGCTTTGAAAACATATCTTTGAAGTTAGAATCCCTAACCCAATCCTCCTTAGGTTTGTCATATAGCTTTGCCTTAACCTAGGAAATCATTTGCATAGAAAAGCCTTCCCCCTTTGCATCCATCAGCATTGTTGCATCTCATCCCTAGGAACATTTTCATGCCACCCGTCACTCACTTAGCCAAGAAGAAGAAGGAAACAATGGAGCCCTATCATTTGGATCAAACAACATCACTCCCCTTGAGCACTCAACCATCCTTTAGCTAAAAGAATAATATACCATCACCTACTGACATTGAAGCTTTCATGAACCAACCAAGAAATGCAGTATTGGTGAACGCCATTATAGACGAGAACAAAGAAACAATCATGGCTAACTTTCAAAGGGACAATATAGGAGCCTTCGACTTTGGAAGACCTCCTCCCTTATCAGATCCATCTCACCCATTGTTTGGACAACTAGCACTCCCAATAGGCTCTTATGATTCAGATTATCCTCAATATGTGCCAAAAGAAGAGCCTTAAGCCAATCGTTATGATCCAATAGACCCAAACATACCAGCCACTGCTCAAGTTGAAATCTCCCTTCCATAAGCCAATCCAGCCACCACCACTCCACCATTGGTCCATACCACTCCATCCCAAACCCCCTTCACCCAAAACACCTCATCATTCACTCCCTTCACTATTGCTATTGTTGCTCTCCAACCCAGCCTTCCAAATCCACCCATCTCCCAAATCAGTGATAGCATCTTTGGCCAACCTCAGCAATATACAACCAGGATGCCACCCATGGGGCCAAGTAATCAACCTTTCATCACCCCCAACTTGTTTACCTCACCTCAAAACACAATTCCATCATTTCCACTAGGTCCTTGGAGCTCAGTGCCATCAACCACAAATCCACAAGCTACTACCCTCACTCCACAAAGCTATCAATCCCTACAAGCTACTACCAATGTTCTGCCAAGCTCTCAAGTGACCCAAGCTCTTGCCACCACTCTACCAAGCTTTCAAATCCAGCCACCAAGCTATCAAACCCCATTAGTTCCATTCCCAAGCTTTCAATTTCCACCACCTCCATCACCAACTAATCCATTACCTCCTATTACTAACTATTTTTCTATGCCACTTCTAGGAGGAAATCCACCACCACCAACCACCAATTACTTGGCCTCCTTTGCCATGATACCCTCCCAAATGGGGGCACAACCCACATATATTGGTCAAACTCCTAAAATCCCAAGTTAAGTTCCACAAGCTCCCTGATCCTTTCTCCAAGCTTCACAATCATCTTATACCTTACCTCCACTAATCAATCCATTTATCCCACAGCCAGCTTACGTCCTTTAATCCCTATCCCAAATCCCATATCAGTAGCAGGCCTCACAACACATGTAGCAATATGTGCCTCCTCCACCTCAACAACCCATCATCCACCATTCAGTTGCCCAAGCCATGTGCAATCCCTACCAGCCCATACCTCAAAGCCATCCATGTTCCATTGCCCCATGTAGCACATACCTACCTCAGGGCACTCTTACTTTGGGTACACCCCAACCATCACCCATTAATTTAGAATGGGAAGCCATGAAGATAGCTTTGAAGAACATCTAGAAGGGAAATGATCCAAAAACCTTCAAGTTTGAGAATGTGCGTCCTTACCCATTTGACAGAGCCATTACCATGACACCATTTCCCAAACACTTTGAGATACCCAAGTTTGTCAAATTCAGAGGAAAAGGAGACCCTGTCACACATATCAAAGAATTTTACATGCACTACCAAGAAGTGGCATACGATGACATCTTCGTCTTGCATCTCTTTCCCAAAAGCTTGGCCAGACCAGCTCTTGAATGGTTTTATAGAATCCCATAGGGCGCAATTAAAAACTTTGCTGAATTGTCTGAGGCATTTGTAGCGCAATATGCCCATCTTGTTGAAACAGAGCTCTTAGTAGTTGATCTTGTCCACACTAAGAAAAAAGGTGGAGAAAGCCTTCCCGAATATCTGCAAAGATGGCAAACCCTTACCATCCACATATCTTGCACCTTGCTAGAATGCCATTTGGTGAAAATGTTTATTGATAATGCCCATCCTTGCTTGGCACACCACATGACCATGAACTATTTGTAGACCTACAAAGATATCAAAGAAAAAGGAATGATCCTTGAGAAGGACTCATTAAAAATGGTGTGGTCAAGATTTACAAGGAAGCCAACCAAAATCAATCACATTCCAATGACAAGTCTAGGTATTGGAACAAAAACAAGCACGTTGCAACAGATGGTGTCACTGACACTAGACATGTGAATATTGTTGGTCCTTCCCAAAATTAGTCCAACCCACCTTATCAACCAAACAATCAACAAACTATCAACTACCAACACTAGAATAACCAAAGCTATCAAGGCCACAATCCAAGACCCAACTTTTAAGGGTCTAGCAATCAAGCTAATGCCATCAATGTAGCTGTAGGACCAAAGCCCAAGTTCCAACTTGCACCTAGAAATTATACACCCCTTGGTGAGCCATTGGATGTCATTTTTGAGAAATTGACTAAGGAAAACCTCATCAAATTTCCTCCTACCTAGCAAATTGACCTAGGCCAATCCAAAGCTGCATGGTACAAAGACAATGAGTACTGCAAATTTCATAGGGTAAAAGGTCACACCACCCTCAGATGCATGAAATTGAAAGATTATGTGCAGGACCTCATTGATCAGACAGAAATCACTGTTGGTGCCCAAACCTCTCCCAATGCAGGCTTACAGATCTATCAAAATGTTTTTCCCCCTCAAAACAACCAAAATCTTGAAAAAGCACCTATCCAAACCAACAACAACAACACCAACAACCGCCAGCCAAATGAAAAACATGGGAAGAACAATGACCACACTTTATCCTATATAGATTATGGTAGCCTCATAGGTTGTATATCTGAGAAAGAGCCTTCTGTCAATGTTATCAATATCCAAGGACCAAAACATGAGTGTGCAGTCACCACTCGAAGAGCACAATTTAACATCACAGGCCCGCCAGTTTCCCCAGCACCATTAGCTCCATCAAAAAGCTAGTACAATATCTTGGAACACCTTGGGAACATGCCAGCCCAAATCTCCATTTTAGACCTTCTTCGCACTAGTCTTGTGTAAAAGAACATCCTTGAGAGTGCTCTCATAGAATCTCGTGTCCCTTTAGATATCAACGCTACTAATTTTTGTAATCTTGTTGGACACCTTTCATCCTCATGTGCCCTATCATTCAAACCCATCGACATACCCATGGTCGAGCTAGATCACACCCTTCCACTCCGCATAGCCATTATGGTATCCAATTTTTCCGTAAAAAGAGTAATGATAGATAATGGATCAGCCTTGAATATTTGTACCCTAAAATTCATAAAAAAAGCTGGGTATACTAAGGCAAATATCATCAATGAGGTTATCACCATCAAAGCTTATGACAACTTGGAAAGAACCACAGAAGGAACTATTTTGCTGCCAATCAAGGTTGGGCCATTCATCCAAGAAACACTCTGCCATGTTATTGATCTAAACCTACCATTTAACATCCTCCTTGGTCACCCGTGGATTCATGCCATGAAATCCATTCCATCCACTTACCATCAGTGCATCAAATTTTTGCATCAGGGCACTAAGGTAACCATCCATACTGATCCAAAACCCTTTGCTTACTGCAATGCGATTGAAGCTTCATATGCAAACCATTGCCTAGGAATTGATATCAGCACAACCATTGCCAGCTCATCCCACACTTTTAATGACCCAGAAACCATCCTTGCCTCCACCCTATCTACCATGAAGATCAATAACAAAGGTTGTGGAGAGTATAGTCTATCAGATGCATTTGTTGTCGGGGCATTCCCACTTGATCCACATGCCCATGGATGACTGACATATCACATAGCTAAGGAGATTCCACCTCCTCGATACAAATAGTTTGGCCCAACAACCTTTGTATCCTCAAAAATCCCTCTTCATGAGGACCTCACTCCAGATATCAACAATTGGTTACATAAGGATGCACCTCCAAGAAATCAAGCATGCCTTGATCACTTCAGCCAGAAGTATTTCTAAGAACATAAGCTCATCACTAACAAATGGAACTATCAAGGTGGTGGTCAATGACCAGAGGAAAGAGGCATGTAGTACCCCATCGAAGCACATAAGTGGGAAATGAAGTCAGGTCTTGGCTTTGGCATACCCACATCTGGGGGCACCAATAGGATGGTCATGCTTTTTTGAACATTCATTACGACCTTGTCGAAATTGAAGACATTCTTGAGGAAGTTGAAAAGAGAGCCTACGATGATATCCCAGACCAAATCTCCCTGGGAGACTCTATTCTCCAAGAACTATCCATCCATTTCATTGACCTACCCCCCGCCCATCCACAACTCATAGATTGGGACCAACCAAGCATCATACACATTGATGAATTCACATTAGAGGAAGCACTTCTAAGATTCATTGGAGTCAAAACTCCTCACAAGAAAACAAAGCCAAATTTTGCATATATCAATAAGCTAGATCCCAAGAGGTATTTTGGAGAAAATCCCCAACCTAGTTTAGATACACCCAAAACTGGAACTAAGGTGAATTCGGGACTAGCTAAAGTAGCAAAGAGGGACCCTCAACAAGAAAATTCAGAGTCACAAGCAGAACATGAGGATTTAGCATTATCTCCTCAAGATAATTGACCAGAGGTGTCTTCTATTCTAATTGAGGGTACTAGAGAAGTCAACATCAATTCTTTAGAGATCCCCAGACTTGTTCATATTGCTGCATCCCTATCACAAGACCAAGCTGACCTCCTCTTTGAGGTCTTAAGAGAGAACATTGGCCAATTTGCATGGTCATATCAGGACATGCCAAGACTAGATCCAAAGCTTGTAGTTCATCATCTTGCAGTCGATCCAAAGATCAAGCCCGTCAGACAAAAGCTTGGAAAAATGCACCCCAAGGTGGCATTACTGGTCAAAACTGAATTAGAAAGAATGTTAGCTGCTAAGGTTATTTGACCTATCGACTACTCAGAGTGAATCTCCAACATGGTCCCTATCACTAAGCCTTCCGGTGACATCAAAATCTTCACTGATTTCAGAGATCTTAACAAAGCTTCTCCAAAAGATGATTTTCCCTTGCCCAACATAGATATGACTGTAGATCTTACAGCTGGACATGAAATTTTGTCCGTCATTAATGGATTTTTTGGGTATAATCAAATCAAGATTGCAGAAGAGGATTAGCATAAGACAACATTCACTACCCCTTGGGGAACCTTTCGCTACAACATGATGCCTTTTGGCCTAAAGAATGCTGGGGCTACTTATTAAAGAGCTATGACAACCATTTTCCATGATCTTATCCATAGCATTTTGGAGGATTATGTGGATGATATCTTGGTTAAATCTCATACCTTCATGGATCATCTTGCTGACCTGGAGAAAGTGTTTGATAGGTTAGCCAAATATCATCTCATGCTGAATCCCAAGAAATGTGTCTTTGGGGTCACATTTGGCAAGCTTCTAGGCTTTATAGTTTCTAAACGAGGTATAGAGATTGACCCCAAGAAGGTCAAAGCTATCTTAGACATGCCTCCTCCCCAAACACTGTGACAACTTCACACTCTTTAGGGAAAGCTTTAATCCATTCGACGCTTCATTTCCCAGCTTGCAGATAAGTGTACACCATTTTCACATTTACTAAAGAAGGATGAAAACTTCAAGTGGGATCCTTTATGACAATGCAGCTTCGATCATCTCAAGCAGTATCTCATCAATCCCCCTATTTTGGTTCCACCAGTTCCTCGTCGTCCCTTGATCTTGTACATATCAGTAATGCCTACTGCTCTAGGGGCACTTCTAGCATAGCTTGATGACTACAACAGAGAAAGAGCAATCTGCTACATCAGTAGAACCCTAGTTGGTTATGAACTCAGTTACACACCTATGCAAAAAGCTTGTTTGGTAGTTGTTTTCTCAACTCAAAAGCTTTGCCACTACATGCTAAGTCATACCATCCAACTAGTCTCCAAAATTGACCCTCTCAAGTATATGCTCTCCAGAATAGCACTTACAGGCCGTTTGGCCAAATGGGTTACGCTCCTTAGTGAATTTTACATCCAATATGTGGACAGTAAGCCAATCAAAGGGCAAGCTATAGCAGATCACCTAGCTGATGCACCTCTAGTAGATAAATATCCTTTGATCACAAAAGTTTCAGATGAGCATATCTGTCTAATTGAAGAACTGCCCCCATGGAAACTTTATTTTGATGGCTCATATACATCTCATGGATCGGGGGCAAGAATATTATTGGTCACACCTCAAGGAGATTACATTCCAAAAGCCTTCAAGCTACAATTCCCTAGCACCAACAATATAGTTGAATATGAGGCTCTCATACTAGGATTAAAGATAGTTGCAGAATGGAACATCATTGAGTTACAAATCTTTGACAATTCTTAGCTCATCATCAAGCAAGCCCTAAATGAATATCAAACCAAAGATGAAAAGCTATTACCCTACAAAGAGCTAGTTGATCAGCTAACCCAACATTTTACAAAGCTTTACTTTACACAAGTGCCTCGAATATAGAACAAAGCAGCAGATGCTATGGCTACTATCGGCTTGCTCTCAGAAATTCCCCAAGCGGTTACACAGTATGAGTTTTTAGTTGAGCAGCTCCTCACACCTACCTATGCAAATGATGACTCAAATCATGTTTGTATCTTGGTTGGTCTCCAATCCCCTTGGTACCATGAGATTCATGCTTACCTTAAAGATGGTATCATCTCCCCTCACCTCACATGTACCCAATGCCAAAACCTCATCCGAAAATCATCCCGCTATGTTATCATAGCCAATACCCTATATCATCAAGGTTATCATGATACTCTCTCTCAATGTTTAGATGAAAATGAGGCCACAATGGATTTAAAAGTACACTCTGAACTTTGCATTGCCCACAAAAGTGGTATTGTCCTTGTGCAAAAAATCCTTAGAGCAGGCTGCTATTGGCCTACCATTGAAGAAGACTTCTGTGACTTTGTCAGAAAGTGTCTCCCATGTCAGCAACACACAAATCTTGTGCACGCTCCAGCACAAGATCTATAGCCTATTGCAGTACCTTGGCCTTTCGCTTGTTGGGGCCTTGATCTAGTTGGAACTATCACACCTCTCTCATCTAATGGACATAAATGGATAATAACAGCTACAGATTATTTCACTAAATGGGTGGAAGCAGTCCTCCTAGTCTCAGCTACAAGAGTTTAGGTCTCCAAGTTCATCTTGTACCACATTGTTTGCCGCTTCGACATCCCATCCACCATCTTCACCGACCACAGAGGTAACTTTGAAAATCTAAACATGGAAGAATTATGCACTTCCCTCTACATCCATCACCAGTTTTCCAGCCCATGTTTTCCACAAGGTAATGACCAGGTAGAGGCAACTAACAAAACCCTCCTCAAAATCCTAAAGAAAGTTGTTAATGATTTCGGCCGCGATTGGCACCTACAAATAAATCTAGCCCTATGGGCCTATCGAACTTCCTTTTGTACATCCATAGGCACAAATCCATGCTCAGTCTATGGTGTCAAAGTAGTACTACCCATAGAGGTTGAACTTCCCTCCTTGCGCATATCTTTGCAAGGGCAAATATCAGATGAAGAATACAGAGTAGCTCGGTTCACCCAGCTAGATCTCTTAGACAAGAAGCGACAAAAAGCCTATGATCATCTCATAGTCTATCAAACTTGTCTCAAAAGGAGTTTCAACAAGAAGGTGCTTGAATGACACTTTCAGCCGGGCGACATGGTCCTCAAAGAAAATATGAAAGTCCAAGCTGATCGAGAAAAGAAAGGCAAGTTTGAACCTACCTGGCTTGGTCCTTATGTTGTCATTGCCTCCTTTGGCTTCGAAGCCTATCAACTATCTACACCAGAAGGAGAACTCTTGAATGATCCTACTAACATCATTCATCTCAAGAAGTTCTATGCTTGAAGATACTTGGTATACCCAGCTTTTGAAAAATACAAAAAAATAGTAAAGAGAAATAAGCATCCAATTTTGAAAACTTGGCAATTCAAGTGCCTTGGATAGGTACCTTGGTGAAAACCTGGTAATTCAAGCGCCTTGTGTAATAAGACTAATCCATTATCTATCACTATCCTATCCCTCATCCATCCATTCACAATCCAATAAACGCCTGTTTGTTCCCTTCGTGTTCTAACCAAATACCCAAAATCTAATGAAGGTTGTAAATACCTCATGTACAGCTTGTAAATCTTGTACCTCAGCTTGTAAATCTTGTACCCTAGCTTATAAATCTTGTATCATCCCTTTTACCATAGCTTGTATATCCAAATCTTGTCCAAAGCTTGTACCATATTCCAGCTTGTATTATATGCCAAATCTTGTATCATAGCTTGTATCATATCACATGCACACAAAGAATCCCATTTTCCTTAAGCTTTTCGCAAACCATCTACCTTTCCGTCTATCAACTATTGTAGACATCCCACCCTTCACGAACATTTCCATCTCAAAAAAACCAAAACATGAATAACCTTGTACATTTGTAACATATCTTGGTTCGTTAGCTTGTACATCCTCTTTAGCTTAGTACCATTGTATCTATCCAGCTTTCATGTCAGTTCCTCCTTGATCAACATCTTGCACACATTGCACAACCCTTGGTTAGCTATTCCAATGCATCCTTTAGCTAGATCTCTTGTCACCAAAGTGTTATCCTTCTTAGTTCAGCTTGCCAGATGCATCACTCATCCAAAATCCATCAGCTTAGGTGCTCTCTGATAGATCCTTGTAGGATATAGCTTTCCTCATGTCTGATCTTGGTTCGTTAGTACCTCGTCCTACCCATCTCGTTGGCAAATGGTTCTCTTTTGGATTTTTTCTTTCTTTTGATTTGGAATCTTCCCTTTGGGTCTTGAAGTATCTTTTCCAAGCAATCTTTTTGTTCCCTCCTCAAGGTTCCCATGATCTTCCATATCATGGTATACTATGAATGGGGCAATCTTAGCATAAGGTTTTGATCAGGTCTTTTGTTTATTTTTCTTTTCTGCTTGTGGGTTACCTAGTGTCAGTTCCACGCTGCTTCCTCTGGGAATCATGTGTGATGCTGGGGCAATCCTTGCATGTTTGTTTTGAGTCAGTTTGTTATTCCTCTGGACAGTTGGTGAAAAGGCCTTGATGTTCTTGATAACCTTGGCAATTAACCAACAGTCTTATAGCAAATCTAGTGCTCAACTACATGGTGGTACTTCTTTTTGAAGTATCCCCCTGCTCAAAAAGCTTCAATGGATTCCCTTCATCTCCATTATCCTCCATCCATATCCAACATCTGTCTCTCCTACCCCAGCTTATGCATCAGTATCTCTTTGAATCAATCTGCACTTTTAGCTTTAGGGATCCACAATCCTAGTCTTAGGGATCCACCAATCCAATCTATCCACCAAGCCTCATCTTTCAAGCTCCACAATCCTAGTCCTAGGGATCTCTGAAACCCATCTTCCACTAATCTAACTCTTTGAAATCTTGTTGCATCAGCTTTATCACCCCATGATCCATCTCCCTATCTTGGATTCCTTTTTATAGTGCTCTGCTCCTTCATCCTCTGCAATCCCTGAGATCTTAAGCTTGCTTCCTCTTCTGCCTCTGATTCTCCCTTTATCATTCTCCCATAGTGAGAGTTTGAGCTAACTAAACCTCTTCTCTTAAGCCAATCTGAGTCTCCTTGCTCATCTCAGATTCTTGTACTTTTCAAGAAGCCGTCGAGCCTTGATTTCTCTCCCCGCCGCCTTCTTGAGGGGGCATCTCACAGTCCATTCTCTCCTCTTTTGCTCTAGCCTTGGGCATCTTATTTTCTTATCTTTGATGCCATGCCACTTGCGGCATCACATCAAAGAGGGGCAAAATGTAGACACCTAAATCCTTTAAAAAATAAAGTATTTTTATTTTTTGAAAAAATTCCTGATAACATCATCATTTATTAATTAATTAATTTATTTTTATGCCATTAAATCCCTTTATCTTAATTAAAAATATTTAATTAAGGAATCCCTCCCAAAAATGTTTAAATCTTATTTAAACATTATTTCCTTATTTATTAATTATTTAATTAATAAATTGACCAAAAAACCCAAAATAAATAAAAAATTTATTTTTTGCCCAAAACTTGGCCAATTTCCTTAAGACCACTAACCTCTTCCAAAATCTTCTAATCCTTCTTTAATTTTGATTAAAGGCTAATCCCATCATTTCCTACCCCTAATCCCAACTCAAAATATTTAATTAAGATTAAATATTAATCCTCATGTTTATTAATTTTTTTAAAATAAATATCTTCTCAACCCAAACCCTTGAAATAAATAAAACTTTATTTATTTCCTAAAAATCTAATTTATCCTCATCCTAAGAAGTTCTAGACTCTTCTAGAAAGTCTTCATCCTCATCCTAGGAAGTTCTAGACTATTCTAGAAAGTCTTTATCCTCATCCAAAGTCTAGAATCTTCTAGAAGATGTCTTTAAACCTAATCCTAATCCCCTCCTAACCTTGTCACATTCCCTAATCCTAAAATTTTCTCGGCTCAAACTAGCTTACTTGGCCCACACTGATGAACTTATTTGAGCTTTGCAATCAAACTTGTTACAAGTTATACTTCTAAAGTTTCTAAGTGTGACCAATCTTTGTATCTTCAAGTATACTATTAATACATCATTTTACCATTGTCTTAATTGATCCTTGCACTTCGTCACAAAACCATAACTCAACCTTTCACTTAGGTACTTTTGTTACATCTTGTTGATTAAATCCTCTACATCAATCAACTAAGTGATAGTACTTGGACCTTATAAGAAATTGTCATTCCAACAAATAGCAGGTTTGACATCAATGACAAAACAATGATTGAAAAAATTCTCTATCAACAATCTCCCTCTTTGCAATCAATCTTCTTCTTACAATGATCTTTTTAATTAGATTTTCAACAATCTCCCTCTTTGGCATTGATTGCAAACCAAACTGATCAACCATCAGACCAAACTATTCAACCAAGTTATGAAACTGCTAACTAGGTTAGAATAGTAAGTCAAATGCCAAAAAGAAAAATATGTTACCATCAGTTTTCACATCTCCCTCTTTGATTTGTATCTTGATTACTTTACTTCTGCTTCTCCCTCTTAGCTACTATTTCCTTTTTCTTTTCACTATTCACTTTGTTCTTGTGCTACTTCTGACTTTCTCTTACATTCTTTCACCTTTTGTATTCATTGTTCATGTTCATGTTATTCTGGTATTAGCTACTTCTCTCTGTATCCAATTGAATGTTTTTGATTAGTTTCTTGTTGCTTCTGCCTCTTTGACAACAATTCTAAAGACATATTATCTCAACATCTTATCATGCAAGTATAGGATTTTTTAGGTACTCCAATTTCTCCCTTTATCACCTTGCTTTGTGACTGATTTGGAACTTTAACACTTTGATTACTTTAGGCACAATCCTAAAGTAAGTATTGTCTGCATCAATTCACAACATCAGGGCAATCCTTGTTGTTAGCTAAGTATTCTTAGGTAGGGGTATCACCCCTAATTTACCTCTAAGATAATCAAATGCATCTTTAGGTAATAATTTTGTGAAGATGCCATCAATTTTTTCTTTTGAGCTGATATATTCCATTCTCATTTGCTTGTCTTCCACCAATTCTCTTACATAGTGATACTTGATTGCAATATGCTTTGTTTTGGCATGCATCATAGGATTCTTTGATATGTTGATGGAACTTGTGTTATCACAATAGAGTATCATAGGTTCAATTACCTCTTCCTTCATACCTTGCAATAGATATTTGATCCATACAATATTGGTGTAGTTGATAGCTACAGCTACATACTCAGCTTCTACTGTGGACTGTGAGGTACAACTTTTCTTTTTGCTGGTCCAAGCAATCAATCTTTTGCCTAAGAAAAGTGCTCCTCCACTGGTGCTTTTTTGTAATCAATATTACCTCCCCAATTTGCATCAATGTAAGCTTTCAACTACAAATTTTCACTCCTCTTGTAATATAAGCCAAAGTCATAAGTTTCTTTTAAGTACCTCAGTATTCTTTTTACTACCATAAGATGATTTTCTCTTGGATTTGTAGAAAATCTTACCACTATTCCAACTACTAATGTAATGTCTGGTCTACTATGCATAACATACTACAACTTTACAATCATTGATCTATATAGTGTTTGATTCACTTCAACAGATTCATCATTCTTGGATAGCTTATGTCTAGTTACCATTGGTGTACTGACTAGTTTTGAATCTTCTAAGCCAAATGTCTTAAGTATCTCCTTGATATATTTTGATTGGGTCACAAATATGCCATGCTTTAGTTGATATACTTGCAATCCAACAAAGAGTTTAATTTCTCCAAACATTGACATCTCAAACTCATGTTTCATCTGATTAGAAAAATCTTTGCAAAGAACATATTTTCCTCCAAATATTATATCATCAACAAAGATCTCAGATATCAGAATATCTTTACCTTTTTCTGCCTTGATGTACAAGTTGTTATTGTCATATGTTCTCTCAAATCTTATCTTCACAAGATATCTATACAGTCTCTCATACCATACTCTAGGTGCTTGCTTCAAACCATAGAGTGCCTTGTGTAGTTTGCAGACCATATCCTTGTTGCTGTCATCAAAAAATCCTTCTAGTTGTTCTATGTAGACTTCCTTTTCTAGTATACCATTTAGACCAGTAGACTTTACATCCATTTGGTAGACTTTAAAACCTTTGTAAGAAGCATATGCAAGGAGTGTTCTCACTCCTTCCATTGTAGCAATAGGGGCAAATGTTTCCCCATAATCAAGTCCTTCTTCTTGTGCATAACCTTTGCAGACTAGTCTAGCCTTATTTCTTGTGATCTTTCCATTCTCATCAATCTTGTTCCTAAATACCCATTTGGTACCAATCACATTCTTATTAGCTAGTCTAGGAACTAGGGTCCAGGTTTTTTTTCTTCCTTATCTAATTTATTTCTTCTGTCATAGCTTCATACCAATCATCATCTTGTAGTGCATCTTTCACTATTTTAGGTTCAATCTTGCTCATCAGACACGATTCATTTCTTAGTCTATTCCTTGTCATTGGTCTAGCATCCTTATCACCAATGATTTGTTCTACAGGGTGATGCCTTCTCACATATTTGGATAGTCTTCGTTATGTCCTTCTTTCCATGTTTGATCTTTCAGCTTCAGAGTGACTATGCACATCACTTTGAAGTATTTCACCATCTCTTCCATATGTACTATTTTTAGAGTCAGAGTGTGCATTATCTGCATTCTGCAACTCAACTTCTGAATGTAGCTCAACATACACTGGCTGTGACTCAGCTAATACTAAAACTTGTTGTTGATTCCCTAGTTGATTGGTAGCTTCATCTTCAATAGGCATTCCTTCATAGAAGTATACAAAAGATCTATACTCATTTGGTTTCTTAGATTCATCAACTTGGACTTTTGCATGCTCATCAAAATTTACATTTGCACTCTCCACAATCTTGTTAATGTTAGTATTCAAACACTTATATGCCTTACTTCTAGTGGAGTATCCAAGGAATATATCTTTACCACTCTTTGCATCAAACTTGCCATTTCTAGTATCTTTAAGAATATAACATTTACAACCAAATACTGTTTTACATTAGGTGAGTGACCATACCATAATTCAAAAGGTGTTGCATTTGCACCTTTCTTGACTTGGACTCAATTCACAATGTAAACAATAGTACTTTTAGGTTCTCTCTAGTACTTTAGAGCAATATTTTTCTCCATCATTAAAGTTCTAGCATAGTCTATCACTGATCTATTCCTTCTCTTTGCAATGCCATTCTGAGGTGGAGTTCTTGGTGTTGATGTTTGTCTTTTAATTCCTTTGACATTATTATCTTAGGCACCTCAAACTCTTTCCTATTTCTTTTTAAACCCTAGCCAAATACTACTTGAACATTTGAAATGAATTAGATTTCTATTTTAGGAACATAGTAGTCATCATCCTAGAGTAGTCATCCACAAACAACATTATATATCTATCTCCTTGGTAGCTTTGAACTTCTATTGTTTCACATAAGTTTTTATGGACTAGCTCTAATACTTCTTTGGAAGTGTAGGTTTTTCTTTTGAAACTTTACTTGGTCATCTTTCCTAGTTGACATTTTTTGCAAATTGTATTTTCAAGCTTTTCCAATTTTGGCAAACTGTTGACTTTCTTTTTTTTTGCAAATACTAATTAGATTATCAAAGCTAACATGAAATAACCTTTTGTGCCATAGCCACACATCATCAAGTTTTACAATAAGATAGGTTAAATCTTTCATATCCAGATAAAATAGATTACTCCTAGTTTGTTCACCTTTTTCTATTAGATTTCCATCAGTATCATAGATTTTGGCAATTTTGTTTCTAAACTCTACTTTGCAACCTACATTGCCTAACTATGTTACACTCAACAAATTGTAGTTCAATCCTTCAACATAGTATGCATTATCACATGAGATTTGCTCTGTAAGTTTAGTAGAACCTTTTCTTTGATTTAACATGGAGCGTCATTACCAAATCTAACACAATTTCCATCATACTAAGTAAAGGTAATAATCTTGATTTTATCTCTTGTCATGTGATGTGAGCATCCACTATTTATGATCCACTTGTCATTTTTGTTCACACAGGCTACCAATGCTATTGCTTCATCTTCATCTAACTCATCCTTCATGGCTACATAGACTACTTCATCATCATTCTCATTAGAATCCTCTTCAACAATGTAGCATCTTTTTCGTTTGTCCTTGTAATCTCTACCATCATCTTCTCTTTTGTTTTTGTACTTGTTTCCTTCTTTGAAGTTCTTCTTCTAAGTGCATCTTAGAGCAATATGTCCCACTTCATCACAATTAAAGCAAATGATAGGCAACTTACCTTTGAATTTACCTTTGCCTCTGTGAAATCTTCTAGCCAATAATGCTTCCAATTGTTCCACATCTTCCTCATCTGTGCTACTATCATTGGATGCATGTTTTCCTTTTCTACTATTTTTCTTTGATTTCACCTCCTTAGTGTCTTTCAATGTCAGCTTGGCCTTGAAAGCAGATTCAAGATTTTTAGGTCTGTAGTTATCAAAGTTGGACAATTTAAATGCAGTAAGTCTTCCCACTATCCCTTCAAAAGTTAGTACATTTCCTGGTACACATCTTAACTCTTGGATGGATGAAACTCTAATAGCATAGATAGGGAGTGGGGTTCTTAAGAATTTACTATTAACAGTATCATCTTCTAAATGACCACCAAAACTTCTTTTTGCACTTACCATTTCTTTCATTCTAGAGGCATATTGAGCAACATTCTCACCTTCCTCCATTTTCATGTCATCAAACTTTCCTTTGAGGCTTTCTCTTTTTGCTCTTTGAACATTTTGATCTCCTCCATAGATATCTAACAAGGCTTTTCATATCTTGAATGCAGAGTCACATCCCTTGATGTCATCAAATTTAGCATAGTTAAGTGCAGAGGCAATTTCCAACATTTTCTGATTATGTTCCTTCCTTTTGTTCAACTCATTTGCAGTAAGCGGTCTAGCTAGAACTACATGTTCCACTCTAATTGAGGTTTTTGCATAGTCACCTATTGATCTAAGATGCAGCTTCATTAGAATTTTCCATGCAACGAAGTTATCTCTATTAAGCTTGGGAACTTCTCTCTTGGACATCTTGATTTTCCTACTTCTAGTACCTTTAAATTAAATCAGCAGATGGCTCTGATAATAATTGTTAGATATGCTTTAGAATAACCTAGAGGGGGGGTGAATTAGTTATTCAAGGTCCAAATGTCCTAATAAATTTTTTTCATCAAGTAAAGTGAGCCCATTAAACTGTTCATTCATCCAAGCTTAAAATTTTCCTACTTAGCAAGTTACTGTAAATCAACATGCAAACATAACTCATGAAGAATCAACACATAACATAGTGATTTAAATGGAAACCCAATTTGGAAAAAACCACTAGTAACATGCTACTCAATTCTCACTATTTTGAAGTGATGCCCCATGAAAGGCCTACCCTGTTAAAGGCTACAACACACTGTTAAATGTGACCTAGTTAAAGGATTTAAGCACCTTGTTAGAAGTGGGCCTAGTTAGAGGACTTTAGAACATTCACTTAGAATGTCACCCTGTTAAAAGATTTACAAATGGCTATTAAACCAACCTAAGTCCATAAGATTTTACCCTAATTGATAAAATTTCTAGAGAGTAACAATAAGAGGTTTTGACCTAATTATAATTCACAACTTATCTTGTAGATTTTAGATCTCTGTTTAGCTCACAACATTTGCCTAGCTTTCAATCTCTTTAGCTCTGATAGCTTGTCCTCCTCTCAAGCTTTGTCTCCTTGAGTCTTTATGCTCAATGTACTAGTGCAATAATCTCTCTCTGACCACTTATGAAACCAGAGTCTCTGTGCTTTGTTCTTCCTTTTCCTTGATGCCTTCTCCTTGACACCCTTCAACCACCTCATAATTTAGCACACCAAAAACTCCAACTTCTTGGCCTGTGACTCCTTAAATAGAAGTTTGGAATTTCTTTTCTCGCTTGATTCTTCCCTCCTTTAATTTCAGTTCGAATGGATTAGGTAGGATTCATTGAATCTAACCCATATCTTGTTCCTTCTAGAAACATCATAAAGAATCCTTTTGAATTTACCTAAAAATTGTTTATCTAAAATTCTATGCCACCAACTCACCATCCTTATCCTCCATCTGGTTCACAAAATTCAAGGTAACAACCTTCTCGGCTAAGATTTGGAAAATCTTTGACTTTTCACATAATGCAATAGCTTGGCACTATTGAAATTTTGGTGCTCGACACATACTATGTTACTTGGTTCCAACTACATTTTATTGATGGTCATCACCTACTGTGGATTCACTTGGCATCCACTAAGTTTTCCTGATGCTTAGAACCTAAAATTTTCTTGAAACTTGAACATGCTCAACTCCTTCTATATCACTCGACACACACTAGATTTTCCATTTGCTTGGCACTAACTAAAAATCTACTTGAGTCGAACTAGCTTGCTCGACACTCACTAATGAACTTAGTTAAGCTTTATAGTCAACCTTGTTACAACTTATACTTATAACGTTTCTAAGTGTGACCAATCTTTGTATCTTCAAGTATACTATCGATACATCATTTTACCATTATCTTAACTGATCCTTGCACTTCATTAGATAACCATAACTCAACCTTTCCCTTAGGTACTTTTGTTACATCTTGTTGATTAAATCCTCTTCATCAATCAACTAAGTGATAGTACTTGGATCTTATAAGAAATTGTCATTCCAACAAATAGTAGGTTTGACATCAATGGAAAAACAATGATTGAAAACATTTTCTATCAACAATCTCCCTCTTTGTAATCGATCTTTTCTTATAATGATATTTTCAATCAAATTTCCAAAAAATGAAGAAGCTCCAATGTATATGAAGAGTACTTGCAAAAAAAATATAATCCAATGCCTATAAGAAACATGTTTGTTAGGATTAAACCATAGACATAAATAACAATTACATGCAAATATAACCAATATTAGAAAATAATAGATCACACAAAAAAGAACACAAGACATCAAGATTTAATGTGGTTCACCCAATTCCTGGGCTACATCCACCAAACAACAAGTCCAATATTATTACAATCCTATGATTACAACTTGATTACAATCTGTAATCCCTTATAGCTCAATACTGCTACAAGAAGCAATTTTTGCATCTCTCACAATGAAACAATCCCTAACCCTAATCCCTTTTATACAAGTATTTTTTTCCACTTTAGGGTTACAAGATGTCGGCCATAAATTGGCAAATATTAGCCCAAACTTTACTGGTGAATCTACAAATAGTACAAAATTTTTTTACCCCAAAGAATTTATGAAGTATGTATAGTACTTTCTTGATTAGTCACCGCAAACTAACAATCTCCCACTTGGGGACTGATGAGACTCCACATTAGACAATAATCTCCCACTTGGTGACTGATCAGGGAAATATTGTACATACTTCATAAATTCTTTAGGGTAAATTTTTTTTGGTACTATTTGCAAATTCACCACTAAATTTTGGGCTAATATTCACCAATTTATGACCAAAATGTTGTAACCCTAGAGTGAAAAAAATATTTGTATAAAAAAGCTTAGGGTTAGGGATTATTTTATTATGAGTGATGCAAAAATTGGTTCTTGCAGTGGTATTAAGTTGTAAGGGATTATGCATTGTAATCAAGTTGTAATCACTGGATTGTAATAATATCAGACTTGCTATTTGGCGGAAGTAGCCAAGGATTGGGTGAACCACATTAAATCTTGGTGTCTTGTATTATTTTTTATGTGATCTATTATTTTCTTATATTGGTTATATTTGCACGTAATTTTTATTTATGTTCGTGGTTTAATCCTAAAAAGTGGTATCAAAGCCTAGTTATTTTTTCAGTTATCCTTTGCAGGAAAGTCTCATGATGTTTGAGTGGGAGTCTCATGGTTGAGTGGGAGTGATGGTAGACAAGATTAAGCTGAGGGTTGATAGGATTAATGGGTAGAAATTTCAGTTATGGAAGATGCAAATGGAAAACTATATTTATCAAAAGGATTTATGGAAGTCGTTGGAAAGAAAAACCAAAAATTAGGGATCTATGTCAAATGATGACTGAGATCTTTTAGACAAAAAGGCACTTGGAAGCATTTGATTATGCCTGGCACCATTGGTGACATTTAATATTACAAAAGTGAAGATGATAGAAGAGTTGATCCAAACCCTAACAAAACTATATGAAAAGTCCTTCGCTTCAAATAGGGTATTTCTCATGAAGTGTTTCTTTAATATGAAAATTATAGAAGGTGGATCTATTGCATATAATTTAAAGGAGTTTAATAATATTACTAGTTAGTTAACTTCTGTGAGTATCAATTTTGATGAAGAAATTAGGGCTCTCTTGATTTTGTGTTCTTTGCTTGAAAGCTAGAATGGCTTGGTAATGGCTGTGAGTAATTCTATTCCTGGATCTATTACCCTAAAATATGATGATGTGATTGGTGTTATTTTGAGTGAGGAAACTCGTAGGAAAACCTCAGGTGGATCTACATGAGGAAGTGCTTTGAATGCGCAAAGTCGAGGCATAACAACTGAGAGAGGAAATAATTCTAAAAATTGTGGGAAATCAAGAGGCAAGTCAAAAGGGAGGAGATTTCAATCAAGAGGACCAAATGACTATTGGTAATGTGGAAAACTAGGGCATAAAAAGAAAGAATTTTGGAATCAAAAGAAAAATGAAGGAGACAAGCTAGATGGAGAAAATGAGGCAAATGTGGTAAGTAACAAATTCGAAGAGGATGCTTTGCTTCTATCTTTAGAAATTATTGATGATTTATGGATTTTAAATTCTGGTGCTTCATTTCATCCTACACCTCATATAGGTTATTTCATTGATTATGTCCAAGGGGATTTTGGGCTTGTTTATTTGGGGGATAATGAACCCTATTAGATTTTTGGAAAGAGAAAAGTTAAGATTAAGTTGCAAAATGGGAATCATTACTACTACATGAGGTAAGACATGTTCCAAGGCCAAGTAGTAGCAAAATTGGAAGGTTTCAAAAGGTTCCCTTGTAGTAGCAAAAGGTGTGAAAGTAGGCACCTTATATCTTTGTATAGGTCATATTGTTCCTTCTACTTTAATTGTTTCAAAGAAAAGTGAATGTTCAAGAACAATTGTTGTAGTTGAGTAGGGAGAACAAATAGCTACTATAAATTATAATACAGTGCGGTGGCACAATAAACTTATGCACATGAGAGAGAAAGGTATTAAAGTACTTCATTCAAAGAAACTTTTACCAGGTCTAAAATGTGCTAATATGGATTTTTGTGAAAGTTGTATGTATGGAAAATAAGAGAGAGTGAGTTTTGTGAAGACTAGGAAGGAAAATAAAAAGGAGAAGTTAGAGGTTGTGTATACAGATGTATGGGGACCAGCTAAGGTATCTTCCCTTGGTGGCTCTCATTATTATGTTACCTTTATTGATGATGCAACTAGAAAAGTATGGATTTATTTCCTTAGATAGAAATCTAATGTATTTCAAAATATCAAGAAATGGAAATGCTCGGTTGAAAATGAGACTAGTAAGAAATTAAAATGTCTCAGATCTAATAATGGTGGTGAGTATTGTAGTCATGAATTTGAAGATTATTGCTCCACTAATGGTATTCATAGACAGAAAACTATTCCAAGGACTCCATAGGAAATGGAGTGGCTGAACGCATGAATATGACTATAATGGAGCATGCAAGGAGTATGAGGTTGTATGTTGGGTTGCCCTTACACATGTGAGAAAAGGTTGTCAACACTACTATATATTTGATTAATAGAGGTCCCTCTACTCCTTTGGGTTGTAGTATTCCAGAGGAAGCATGGACTGGTAAGAAGGTGAGTTATTCTTTTCTCAAAACTTTTGGTGGTGAAGCATTTGTTCACATAGATTCTAAAAATAGAACCAAGCTAGAAGCTAAGTCAAAGAAATGTGTATTTTTTAGATATGGAATTAATAAATTTGGTTATAGGCTTTGGGATTTTGAAAATCATAAAATTGTAAGAAGCAGGGATGTCATATTCAATGAGAAAGTGTTGTACAAAGATTTTTTGTAGCACTATGAGAAGAAATAAGATGATTATGTAGTGCTAGATGATACTTCAAAAGATGATGTTCCAACCATTCCTCATGATGTGCAACAACTGTAACAGCAACTACCACACACACCAATGAATGTTAGATGGTCAAAAAGGCAAATTAGACCTCCAAAATAATTTTCTCCCTCTTTGTATTCTATTTTATTAATAGATGCTGGTGAACCTAAATGTTATGATGAAGTTGTGCAAGTGGATACTAAGATTCAATGGGAGTCTACAATGAAAGATGAAATGGACGCTTTGCTGAAGAATAAGAGATGAGATTTATGCAAGTTGCTTGTAGGTAAAAGAGCTTTACAGAATAAGTGGGTTTACAGGTTAAAAGAAGAGGATGGAGGTAAAATAATATTTTACGCCAGGTTAGTTGTAAAAGGATTTGCATAGAAAAAGGGCATTTATTTTGATGAGATATTTTCTCCTATTGTTATAATGACTTCTATTTGTACTGTTTTAAGTATTGTGGCTACTAAAGATTTGTATTTAGAATAGCTTGATGCTTAAATAATCTTCATGGTGATTTGGATGAAGAGATACATATGGCTCAACCATAGGGTTTTGAGGTCAAAGGTAAGGAGAACTTAGTGTTCAGATTGACAAAAAGTTTATATGTCTTGAAGAAAGAACCTTGGCAATGGTATCTAAAATTTGATAGTTTTATGCATAAACATGGATACAATAGGTGTTATTCAAATCATTATGTTGAATGATGATAGTTACATTATTTTATGTTTATATGTTGATGATATGCTTGTAGTTGGGTCTAAAATGGATCACATTAATGGGCTAAAACATTAATTAGCACATGCATTTGCTATGAAGATTTGTAGAGATAGGAAGAAGAAGAAATTGATGCTATCTTAGGCTGATTATGTTGAGAAGGTGTTGCAATGTTTCTCTATGGAGAATGCTAAAGTTGTTAGCACACCTTTACCTGGTTATTTGAAGTTGACTAAGGAGATGTGTCCTAATACACAAGAAGAGGAGGATAAGATGTCAAAGGTATCCTATGCTTCAACTGTAGGAAGCTTGATGTATGCTATGGTATGTATAAGGCTAAATATTGCACATGCAGTGGAAGTCATTAGCAGATATATGAGTCATCTAGGAATTGAGCATTGGAATGCAGTAAAATAGATTCTCACATATTTGAGAGGAACATCCAGTAAGTGTTTACACTTTGGGGTCTCTACTACCGACTTACAGGGCTATGTTGACTTAGATTTGGTAGGGATATTGATACCAGGTGGAGTACTATAGGTTATGTATTTACTATTGGTGGGGCAGCTGTGAGCTGGGTTTCTAGGTTACAAAAGGTTAATGCTTTATCCACTACAAAGGTAGAGTATGTTGCTATTAAAGAGACAACCAAGGAGATGATATGGCTTCAGTTCTTCTTGGAAGAATTGGGACACCCTCAAAGGTATAATTATTTGTTTACAGATAGTCAGAGTGCCATTAATCTTGCAAAGAATTCAGCTATGCATTTAAAGACTAAACACATTTAGTTGTGGTATCATTTTATTCGATCTATTTTGGATGATGGACAATTAAAGCTAGATAAGATACATACAGATGGCAATCCAACAAATATGTTTACAAAGGTAGTAACAAGGGAGAAGCTAAATTCCTCTTTAGCTTTAGTTGGTCTTCTAGACTGAATAGGAATACCAGAACAATAGAGTCTAGGGTAGTTTTATCCAGTGGAAGTCCCATGTGGTAGTAGTACTATAATAGGATTAGTCTCCAAGTGGGAGATTGTTAGTTTGTGGTGACTAATTAGGGAAGTACTATACATACTTCATAAATTCTTTGGGGTAAAATTTTTTTGGTACTATTTGCCGATTTGCCACTAAAGTTTGGGGCCTAAAGTGAAAAAAATACTTGTATAAAAGGGCTTAGGGTTAGAGATTGTTTCATTTTGAGTGATGTGAAAATTGGTTCTTGTGGTAGTATTGAGCTTTAAGGGATTACATATTGTAATTAGGTTGTAATCAATGGATTTTAATAATATTAAACTTGCTATTTGGTGGACGTAACCTAGGGATTGGATGAGCCACGTTAAATCTTGGTGTCTTGTGTTCTTTTTTGTGTGATCTATTATTTTCTGATATTAGTTATATTTGCATGTAATTTTTATTTCTATCCATGGTTTAATTCTAGCAATGTCTCTCCTTAGGAAGAGATAAATCCATCAAATGATGAAGAAGCCACTTTATGTAAAAAGTAAGGAAGGAGGAAGAAGGTCTCCATGTATGCATCTTTGAAGACTGAATAGGTGTCTCCAAGCTCAAAGATTCTTTCACACCATCCAGGTGACCTATGGGATGTGAAAAGCTAAGAGAACATGAAGAGTTGGGAAATCCAATCTCCAAAGAAGGTGAAGAAGTATCGTGAAGAGAAACCTCTTCAGATGTATTAACCAAATATGCATTATGAGACTCATCTGAAAGAGCATCTAGGAATTCATCCCACACTTCAAGATCTGAAGCATAAAGATCATCCTGCTAAATAGTAGAATTCATGTCTAAAGAAGTAAGAGGTGGAGGAGTAGGTAGTTCAACATTTGTCTCAAGAACAAAATGATTCAAGTGTCCAATATTCTCCTCACATGAATTATTCACCCTTGATAAAGGGTTAGGTACATCATGAATATCATCATCATTATCAATAAAATGTGCAAAAGAGTACAAGCATAATGTATGATAAAAAAACTACCATAGCTATGACATCTCTAGTCTCCATGTCCTTAATATAGACATAATCGGGAGTAAACTCAACAATTTTGTGCCCCATGAGTAATTTGGTAAATGGAAAGTAGATTAGTGGTCAAGGATGTACACAAAGAACATCATTAAATGTACCCTCTCCCATAGGAATATAACCTTTCCCACAAACCTTCATGTATTTATTATTACCCATCAATATAGGTGGAGAAGTACAAGGCTCAATAGAAGAAAAAATATCCATAGAAGATGCCATATGATGTGATGCACCTGAATTAAGAAGCCATTTATCTTTGCAATGAGTGCTTGTCCTTTACCTTCTAGATGATGATGCAGATGTAGCAACTACCTAATATTGAGAAGAAGGAAAAGACACTAATGAGGGCAACTAGATATTTTTCTTTTGAAGAATGTGAGTGAGGTCATCAATCTTCTTATAGAAACATTTATGCTCATCATGTCCTAGCTTTTTGCAACAAGCAAATGTACCTCTCTTTATTCTAGATGATTGTTCTCTTGAAGAGGACTTGGATTCAATATTATGTTGTGAAGGAGAGTCATCACCTTTTGCATGTTGGTTACGATCCTTGTGTTGTTTGTTTCCCTTTCATTTGGGAGTCTTTGGAGAGGAGACATTTGTAACTAATGCTTAATACTTGGAAGGCTTCAATTGACCCATGTGTGCTAACTTTTCTTGTTCCCTTATGAGCTAAGCTACAAATTCATCAGGAGAAGACATTTTGTATGCATTGCCAAGAGCATCCATAGTAGCATAGAATGTGGAAACAAAGATTGAATATTCAAGACCTAACTTGGAAAGAATAGATAATATCAATTGATCATCATCTTTAGTAATGCCACAATTAGAGATATCTAATCTAATGGAATTGAACTTAGAGAAAACGTCTTGAATATTGTCAAAATCACATGGACTTAGACCTATAAGCTCATTCTCCAATTTGAATTTTCTTATTCTATCAGGTTTACAAAAGATTCCTTCCAATATAGTCCAAGCATCATGAGGATGTGTGCAAGATGAAATATGATATAACAAATCATTGGAGATGGTAGATCTAAGAGAGCCAAGTGCTTTATCCCTTCTATCAAACCATTTCCTTCTTTCTGCAACACATATAGCTGGTTCTAGATCTTGTCCAAGAATCATTCTAAGAAATCCAATTCTCATCAACTAATTAGAAAGGACTTGTTTCCATTCATGATAGTTATATGGAGTGAGAAATGGAACTTTTGAAAAATCCATAATGAAATCAAATGATGACTAAAATCAATTGATAACTCCTACAAATTACTGCTTCAATTAAGAAAATTGAAATCCAAGTATTCACCAAGTGAAAATATAGCCAAAAAAGACCTATTTTTGAAAGTGATATGTCCACTCCAAATCATTGAAATCTCATTACAGGTCTGGAAAGTAGAGGAAAAAACATACACTTTCAAAAAAAATTGCACCTAAAAATGTTACCAAATGTGCACAAATAAAGCCTTAAAAGTTGCAAAAAAATGGGATTTGTGATTTTCAAAAAAAATTAGAGACAAAGATCCAAAATCACTTGCACCATTGTGTAGATTGTGAAATTCTACCCCCAAAAAAAAAAAATTGCTCGAAAAAAGGAGTCTATATGAGGAAGATATCACTGTTTGAAAATCGCCTTTGAAATTATTTTTCTTGAATCACCACTGCTACACCTTCAAAAATCGAATGGCTCTAGATTTGGCCTCAAATGTCCAAATTGGATTAAAAAAAAAATTGATTTATGGGTTTTTGGACCTCCTCTAATGATGCCAACCTTTGATTTGCACCAGCAAGCTCCAATTTTTACCTGCAATAGAACGTCACAAAATAGGAGTCTCAAAATCTCCTACAAATTGTGATGTCCAAATTGCCAAATGCTGCACCAACAATGAGTAAAATCAAGATTGTACTTCTTGAGAAGAGCTCTTCACACCATGAGAGCTCTAATACCATGTTAGAGTTTTAGGTGACTTTACAACACCCCGAGGATCAAATGAAAGACCAAGAAATCTTCCACAAGAGATTGGTAAGACAATTGCATGAAGATGCAAGAATGCTATTATTGATAATGGACTTGATTCAGATCCAATGGATTGATTTAAAATGTACATAATAGGCCTCCTTATATAGTAAAGGTGATAAGAGACAATGACAAGGAGAAGATAAACTATCACCAACACAAGGTGGAATCACATGTCCACGAAATGTGGATCATCCTCCATTATGCAATGAGGTATGTTCGATGATGAGGATGATAATGTGATTAGTACATTAAAGGTGGAATGAGATAACAACTATGACCACCCAAAGTGGAATTCTCCTACAACATGTGTTTAATTGAGGTACAAACTCCCAAGTGTCTCAATCACAAACTACTATGCAATGCATTATCCTAATTAAGCTTAAGTGTAATTAGTGAATATTTGATTACACTAACACCATTGTAGCAAATATTTCTTCCTTTCAAGGGTCTCTTTCCACTCAAAGATATACTTTCACAATTATATATTCCTTGGCTAATAATACTTTTCACTCTTTGCTAAAGTTATTGTTGTACATTACTAAATTGAAGATTCTCCTTATTTAGGCATCATTATTATCTTTTCCTTATAACTTAACCATAGTTATATGACACCATCATAAGGAAATGCTATACACATAGGCCCTTTGTACATTATACAACTTTTTGGCCCTTTGAATGACCATTTTTTTAATAGATCTATACACTGACTATTTTTTGCAAGATCGACTCCATAGTCTACTCTATGTACAGAATTTTATAAGCCACTCCATGTGCAAAAGTTTATAAGCTTCCCCATGTGTAAAGCTTCTATACATTTCCCTCTACAAAAATTTTATAATCTACCCCACGTGATTTTTTTATAAGCTACCATGTGCACAATTTTTTTGTAAGCCACCTTGTGCACAAATTTTTAAGTCACCCTTCATGTAGGAATTATCTAAGGTAGAATTTACTAGCATCTTATAGCTTGATACAACATAAATTATCCCCCTCTCTATTTGGTATGATTGGAAATAGCATAGTGCAACTTTCTATCCTTTCCACTCTTTCCTTCTCTTCTCTCTCATAGATTATCTAACATAATATAACTTGTTAGATTATTTGGTTAATGGTTTCTCTCTTCTTTCTATACTCCCATAGCTTTTCTAGTGGATTAGATCATGGTGTTTTGTTCATCCTTGGAATATGCTTTTTCCCTTTCAATGTGATCACTTGTGCTCTTGTAATGAATTTTTAAACATGATACTAATGGATGGGGAATTTATGATTAAGGTTTCTATAGAAGTTATCAATTCAACTCCAAGAAGCTAAGATCACCTGAATGCAAAGATAACCTATCACCGAGAAGCATAGAATAACACAATAAGGGTTTGGGATCTAAAAATTTGAAATATTATATTGTCATATAAAAAAAATTCAATAACATACAATGATCAATCCTTATAAAGGAGATCTATTAACCCAAAATAGGAAACCCTAAAAAGTAACCATTTAATAATTAATATAACTATTAAATATCACTAATGCATAAAGTGCTATCTTAAGATAGAAGTAAAGGTAACTTCATAATTAAGCTATTTCTTTATTCTAGCACCCCTCTTAAGATGAGCAACAATACAATTATAAACTGTATGCACCCTAAAATGGTTGCCTAGACTATGGGCCTCGATTCTTCAATTTATCAATTTCTTGAATCAATGCATTGCAATATATTTAATCAATTCAAATAATTTTTTTTGATAAAATCGTAATTAATTTAAAATTTTCAATTTTTCCTAAGGTTTGATCATCTTATTCTAAATCCTATTTAATTAAAAGAAAACTTCTCTTTTAATTAAATAAAATAGCTCCTGTTTAATCAAAAGAACTTGCTCCCTTTTAATTAAATAAAATCCCCACTTAAATCTCTCTTTACGATGAAAAAAAGGAAATAAACAAACTAATAAAAATCCTTTTTCTCTACACTTAAATGCACATATTTCTAAGTGGGATTCCTTAATTTCCTCTTTCCATTTTCTTGTCAAACACTCCTCTTTTCTCATTGGTGGAATTTGTCTCACATGGATCAAGGCTTATTATCCCATATTGGTTGTGAGAAGCCTCCCACCTCCACAATTGACTATTTAAGGAGCCCTCTCCTTCACATTTGGATAGATGTTAGTTGCTATAGTATTGTTATACTATAGGTTTGGAGAGAAATTTTGTAGAAGGAGTTTGTGCATTAGAGTTTGAGCCTTAGGGTTTGGACATTGGAACTTCATTTCAACTTCTCTCTTCTTGTCTTCTTCTCTCTTGCATCCATGGCTTCCATCATCATGTTTCATCCTTGCATTGTCATATTAGCTTAGAGTCATATTTGGTTCATAGATTAATCTTGCATTGTTATTTCCTTTCATGGATTAGAATTCCTTTCTTGCAGTGCTTTGCATTGTTGTCATTTAGATTAGCTTGCACCTTCATTTTCATGCATATTTTGATCTTTTAATCTCTCATTTTTTGGTGTACTTTCATGGGCACAAACTAGGTCAAATTAAGGGCCTCCATTATAAACCCTCTCATTCCATGAATAGAGAGCTATGATTCGCCATTTGAGATCTCATTCTTGAGAAATCTTGGATATAATGACTCATAGAAGTGTGTCAAAATTTTAGCACACACAAACAATGCATGAAAAAGAAAAGGAAAATACAATATAGAAATAAAACTTGGGTCCCAACAATATGGCTTGATGAGGTACCCAATTACAACCAAATCACTTTCCTCTGGTTTCCTACAACTAAATCTTTGTAAAGTGGAAAAATGGAGAGAACCTTATGGGAAAAACTCTACTCAAAAAAGATATTGGAAGAATATTGAAAGACTAGTAGAGAACTACAAAAGCCTCCAAACTAGAGAATATTTTTGAAAATAGGAATAAAAGAATGATCATAAAGAACATCACTAAAGCATGAAGAATTTACAAAGCTCTAGTAAAAAGTTATTTTTGATCTAAATAACCTCCACTACAATAGAGAATGACAAGGTAGAGAAGAATATAATCTACATGAGTGCCCTCATAAGACACTACTCAAATCAGGAGGCAAACAAAGGCAAATAACTAAACTCAAAGATATAGATGTCATAAAAAACCAAATCCTAAAGAGCTGATCAATTGAACATGGAACATAGCCAAATAGAAGTGAATATAATATGCATGATTTTGCTCAGATGACACTACTCAAATCAGTAGGCAAATAAAATCAAACAACAAAACTCAAAGATACATATGGCATAAAATACTAAAGTTTGAAGAGCTTATCAATGAACATGGAAGGTTGCCTCCAAAATAGGAATGAAAGAAGTGCCCATATGGAAAATTACCCATCTTACTAAAATGCATAGGTATCAAGCCACTGCATTCACCTAGTATATAGGACATAAATACTATATACATAGCTCAACTCCATTGAACAAAGGAAGCATACAAACCAATAGGAGAGCCCTTCCTAATATAAACAAATGTGAGATGATAGAAAATTGAAAAGGATGGACGAGAAGAATTGCATGTCAAGGAACCAAGATCAAGATGCACAATAAATACATAATAGTGTTATGAGGTGATCAATCTTTGGACATAGACCCAAGGCTAATTTCATGGAAGGAACACTCACTTGACAAAGGCATATGAAAAACAAAGGTAAACATCAACCCCCAATGGTAATTAGTTAGAGTAGTGCATGTATAATAAGGCACAAGATATGGTAGATCCCAAGAATACAGGTAATCCATATGAGTGCCCTCAAATGACACTACTTGAATCATGAGTCAAACAAAGCTAAAACCATTGATTTGATGATGCAAATAAAAAATGGTGCTTTATCTTAGTGTATTTCCATAAATTCTTAGAAAAAGATGTCAACAAAGATTAGAAGAGACATAAGGTTGGTAAACAAAAAAAAAACCCAAGATGACTTATTCCATGCAACAAAAATGATCCTCGAACCTAAAATATCTAAGATATTCACTAGAGTGCAAAAATGAAAAAAATGTAGTTGGAGCATAATCTGGGAAAAATACCCAAATCATTGGAAAGAGAACAAAACAAGCTTTCCAATGATATAAAGTTTTCAAAAAATGGAGTTTGGATGCGCAAGATATGAATCTTGGAGTGAAAAATAGAATCCGTAGCTTTGACAATAAAACTAATCATAAAAATTAAAAATTAGTAAATCAAACCTATACTACTATGATAGTTTGAAGCCATCTTTATCCTTGAGATACATGAAAAAAACTATAGGTACTCATCAGGCCATGTTGTTGGAACTCAAGTTTTCTTCTACATTATAGTTTCCTTTATTTTTCATGCAATGTTTGTAGCTACATTGTCACTCATCTTAATGGGGTCTATTAGAATAAATCAATAACTTAGTTATTAAGTCATCTTGAGTTGATCATTAAGTTACCTTTACTTCTCTCTTAAGATAAAACTTTATGCATTAGTGACATTTAATAATTATATAAATTATTAAATGATTTATTTTTAGGGTTTCTTATTTTAGAACTCTTGATCACCTTTATAAGGATTTATCATTGTATTCTTTATAGATTTGTTTGATCTATTAATATAATCTTTCATATTTTCAAAGCCCACCCTTGCTTTGTTATTCCATTCTTCTCGGTGACATGTTTTCTTTACATGCAAGTGATCTTGGCTTAATCAAGTTGGATTGACAACTTCTATAGTTTCTTCAACTAGTTTACTTAGAATATTATTAAGTTTTATGCTTTTGTCATTATTTTATGTATTCTTGCATGTGGTTGTATGGGCTAAGATCCTTTATTTGGGGGATGGTTTCCTTAAACCTAGTGATGTC
Organism: Cupressus sempervirens; assembly: GCA_028749045.1. NCBI lineage: Eukaryota > Viridiplantae > Streptophyta > Pinopsida > Cupressales > Cupressaceae > Cupressus > Cupressus sempervirens. The sequence continues at coordinate 204,067,739 of CM053784.1, forward strand.
TTATCTCTTTGCACTTTCCCTTATGGTCATTTTATCTCTCATCCTCTTCTCTCTCATTTGCTTTATCATGAGAATGAATTTATCTCATACTCATGGTAAAGTGGAGAATGAATGTACCATCACAAATTGTAAGCACCCAACATGTGTGTACAATTTCACATTTATTTAGCACCCACCTTAGTGTGTTTTCATAATAGGACTTGATATGACACTTAAATTCAAATATAAATCCTCCACAATTTTAATATAATTTAGATTGAGTAGGACATTATTTCTAAGTGTGATCCTTTATTGTTCCATTAATATAATAATTTATTTATTCACCAAGGCCCTATATTGTCATTTTTGGTCTTTGTGTTCAATTACAAGCTCAAAGTTAACTATTAATTGTCATCTAACATTAGTTGATCATATAGGATATATGGTTCTATTTTAAGCCCATATGAGTGGAACAAAATGCCTAGGAAATCATGTTCCCAAGATTTGGGATAAAATTGGAACTAGGGCTCTATATCAATAATATAGTGGGATATTAGGATTTATATTCATCCTTCTTGATTTTTAACCCTAAAGATGTTGTAAGACGTATATAAACACCCTATCTGTTCTCATTTTGGTAAGAACAATGATAAAGATTTTATATCTACTCTCAAGCATTTGCATCCAAGTTACAAGGAAAAAGTCAAACATTCAAGATGTTCTTCTCCATGAATCAAGCTTCTTTCCCACATCAAAGGCCTAGTAAAAGGAGTTTTCTATTAAGGAAGGATCTACACACACATCCATATTTATCCAAGTATTCTTGTTTCTTTCTAATCAAGCATTGTGACAAACTACAACATCCATCAATGTAAGGTTTTATCTCTCACAACTTTCTTTTGGGTTTATGTGTTAAGTCAAAGATATTGCATCAACATACTCAATTACATTCAAAGAAAGATTTATAATGGTAAGGTATAAAACATTCTATATTTTATATCTAGCCTTAATTATGACAACACACTTGTAACTTTTCATTCAATTTCATGGTTTTTTCCATTCAAACTCATATAGCCAACCTTCTTCTTTGTTTTTCCATGTACATGTATAGGTGATGCAATTTTTGGGACTTAATATGGGAAGTACATGATCTATTAGGAAAATTGTAACTGGATTCAAGAAAAAAAAATATTACAAAATACTCCAACTTTTATTTCCGAAGGAATGAAATACCCAAGGTGTCTTGTAGCCTATAAATCCTCTTCTGATTCAAATTATAAGTTGTTACTATTCTTTACTTTCTATTTCAAGTCATTATAGGTTGCTTATTATTTTAATTGGAGTTTGTACTACTTGGATCTTGTTATTTCTTCTTAATTAGTCTTCTATATTGCATCTTCATATCATTTTTCTCTAAATCATCTAAGTTAATTAATTATTGCAGAGGATTATTGATTCATTTAGTGCTCAGGTCCTACTTGATCTTATTGATTCATATGCCTTTTGATTGTGTATTAGAGAAATGAGGATAAATCTAACATTATTACCTTTCTTATTGTATATAAGGGATAAATAAATCAAATTTGATGTCCATTGAATTGATTGAAGGATATATTTGTGTTTCTTTTCATTATATGGGGGTGGAAAAGGCTTTTGGACAACAACATATACCATAGTCATCATATGGAATAATTTTTGTATGGTTTTTGAGAAAATTAACATCACCTATATGGACCCGCATATGTAGGTGCTATAAGGAGCTCAAAATATTGAATGTAAGATTTTTAGTAACCAACACCTTAATGGTACACAGTTGGTACTTGTCATGAAGGTTGTGGGTGGAAACATTTTGAATGACCCTCTTTCCACTAAAAACTCAAATGGATATCCTTTTTGATGGGGTGATGAACAAAACTTGAACAATATTTGGCAAATATTTTGGGTTAGTGTTAGAAGGAACATAATAAAAAAACTTATTAAGGAAAGTGACATTAGTGATAATGCATGTAGCATATTAGTTAAGGGAAAAAGGATGATGACAAAATGATGCAGGAACATCTTGGGTGTAAGGGTAATCTTGCATCACCCAAAAACATTTTTTTTTGGTTATTTTCAAGAAGGGATATTTTAATGCAGAGTTACTATCTATGGAAACTTACTATTTTTATTAAGTGGGTCATATGATCTCATAATGTTATAATTTCATAGGTGGAGGTTCATCTTAGTCATATTATCTTGCTAGTGGAGTTGTATTGTTATACCATATGCATTATTGAAGTTATTAAGGTTTTTGGGTACAAAACATTTGAGTTCAAATTTGAAGGCCTTAGAGGCTCCAAAATAAGGTCACCCATGTGGGTTCATACAGTCTATTTTAAAATTTTGTATTCAACATTTGTGGCAATAATAAGAAGCTCATATTTTGTTCTCACCAATTGCTATTATTTCTTTGTTTCTATTTTGTTTGTGGTATTTAGGGGAGAACCCTTCATCAAGTAGTATTAGAGGAGTTCCTAAGTGTGTAAATGTATCATCAATTGTGAGGCAATTGCACCATGATCATGGTTTTGGTTGAATGTGTAGACTAATCACTATTTGTGAGGTAGTTTGCCCTAGGGATTTAACAAAAGTGAAAAAATTCCTCCATGAAGAGAGCGTGGTGGAAGAGTCATAGGTATTACACTTGAGTGTTTTTGAGTCCTCAAGGAACAAATACAAGAATTGGAAGAGTAAATAAATAGAGGAATAAATCTTGTCGTAAGAGAGGAAAGTGAGGATGAGGATGAAGAAGAAGAAAATATTGATGTAGAGGTGGTTTTGAATCTAGGAGAAGAAAGAATTTTCTAGGCCATTTCCAAGATTGGAAAAAGACTTAAGTTTGAGGTTCCCATATTTTGGGGAAACCTCAACCTATAGGAGTTGAGCAATTGGATCAATGAATTTGAGGAATTCTTTGAGTATGTAGAAATTGAGGATCTTGATAGGGTCAAGTTTGTAAAGGAAAAATTGAAGGGGAATGTGAAGATCTGGTGAAAGGAGACTCAATTGGAGAGAAATAGAAGAGGGAAAGCCAAAATCACTAGATAGGATCAAATGATAGCTAAATTGAAGTGACAATTTATTCCTTTGGATTATGAGCTTGATCTACTAAAGAGAATGCAAGGGTTGAAGGAAACATGAAGATTCTATTCAAGAGTATACCAATGAGTTCTACTAAGTTCCCATTAGAACTAGCCATGCAGAAGTTGATAAGGAGAAAGTTGCTCGTTATCTTAATGGGTTTAGGCCAAGCATTCAGGAGGGGCTGAGTTTGGTTCAAATCAATAGTATTGAAGAGGCATACCAGTTTTCCCTAAGAGTTGAGGAAAATTTGAACAAGAAGTTTGATGGCAATAATAGTTGAAGAGGTTGTAGTGGAACATCTTGAGGATGGTCTTATGGAGATCACAATTATGATAAAAAGAAAAATCTGGTGTCAAAAAAGATGGCCACAAAGTTAAATCTTAAGAGGTAGTAATAATATCATCCATACTATGTTGTATGGGTGCAAGATGACCGCAAGGTAATGTTCAATGAGCAGTGCCTAGTGAAGTTGAATATTGTAAGCTACTAGGATGAGGTGTTTTGTGATATAATAACTATGGAAATATGCCATATGTTATTAGGTAGACTGTGGTAGTTTGATAGGCTTTTTGTACATGATGGGTGAGAAAATACCTTCACAATGACAAAGGATGGAGTGAAACATAAGTTGAAGTCATTGAAGGAGAAAGAAGGAAAGGTATGTAGTGCTACCAGAATATGTTTTGTTAATTGAAAGGAGTATCTTAAAGGTATGAAGCATGAGCATATGTGCTTTTCTATAATCCCAAAAGATGGTAAAGAAGAAGTAGAGGAGGTACCTACAGAAGTTGTAATTTTTTGGGAGAGTTTTCTTGATATTGTGTTAGATAATGTACTTGATGGATTAACCCAGGTGAGGAAGATCAACTACTACATAGACTTGATCCTAGGAGCCAATTCTCCAAACAAAGCAATGCACAAGATGAAACACATAGAAAATGAGGAATTAAACATAAAAGTTCATGAGTTATTGTAGAAGGGGTTGATTCAAGAGAGCTTGAGTCCATGTGATGTACAAAAATTATTAGCAGCAAAGAAGAATGGAGAGTGGAGGCTATGCATGGATTCATAGGCTATCAACAATATCACAATCAAGTTCAAATTTCCATTGCCAAGTATGGACAATATTATGGCCTATTTGAGTGGAGCTATGTATCTCACAAAGATAGATCTAAAGAGTGGGTACCATCATATTCACATCAGAGGAGATGAGTGGAAGACTACTTCTAAGATGAGCAAATGATTGTATGAGTGGTTAGTCATGTCTTTTGGGCTAAACAATGCATCAAGTACTTTCACAAGGCTAATGAATGAGGTAATGAAGGAGTTTATGGGTAAGCTTGTCATTTTTTATTATGAAAGGATGGAAGTACTGATAACTATGTTTCACTTACTATTTCTAATGACTAGGCTTCTTCCAAGCCTACCAAGCATGTCATATTCTATCCCTTAGGATTCTCCAAGGTTAGAGACTAGGTGATTGGCCAATTCCTTATACCACCTCAACTATTCCAAATGTCTCTACCTATACCTTCACCAAAACCCAAACAAATACCTCCAACACAATACCCAACACCTCCACTACCTAACAACCTCCAGGATCTTGCACAACACCATACCCCAAACTACTCCCAAAAGACTTAACTCATTATAAAAAAAAAAGTGATTTCAATCATTCAATAGATTCTATGTACCTTGGTGGGATTCAAAACAACAATTCTTACAAATAGAATTAATGTGAGCTCTTCCTAGTATCCCTTTGGATTTAAATAAAGAACCTAAAACCCTACAAACATCTACCCAAATTGAGAGCAGATTCAAACACCCTTTACTAAATTATATTAGATTCCAAAATCTTAAGGCTTTAATTGATCATCAAGGAACTCAATTTACATGCCCTGATCTAGGCTAGTAGGCCTAAAACACTCCATCAAACTCCAAACTCATTAAACTTTCAAATAATACCACCAAATAAACTTGAATTCATAGTTACCTTGCTAAGAGCTTTCAAGATTCTGATTTTTGGGCTCCTAGTCCTTGAGGAGATGGTCGATTTAGTAAACCCTTGCCATAGTGAGGGTTTCATGATCAATTTAAGAAACTAACCTACCTCCATCATCTCTATTACCAACACTTCCAATGGATTGTCCAACTTCCTATCGGTGGATACAAACCTTCTTTCTCACATGCCAAACTCTAGACAAACTTCTCTCACATTTCTTCAAGAATGTTGATTCACTACCCTACTAACATGTGGGAACAAAGTTATGATGTAAACTTATGGGGGGACAACCTAAACAACACAAACTTCCACAACCGTCACTATCTCCATGAAATGAGATCTTTCAAACACTAAGTTACCTTATTTTGGAAATATGTAGATTTTATTGTACAAACAGTGAGTAGCAAGTTTCAACAATCACCAATGATTAAAAACAACATTAAATATCAATACCATGGCCATACTTTATTTTAGTTGATCTAAGAAGCTTCAGGATAATTACCACAAAGGAATAAGGAAGAAAGTATTATAATGTTAGCATGAATGCTGATGCTATGGGGGAGCAGTGCAGAATAGTGTTATGACTGTGTTTGTCATTGATGACAACATAGTAAGACTGACAGAGCAACAGACTAAGATTTGTGAATTAAGGACACCACATTGCATATTTTCCTATGCGTAGTTAATAGAAGGTACTACAACATATATTTGACATGTGGTCAAGTACGCAGAACCTAAATTGACATCGTATAGAAGATATCAGTGATTTACAGAGAAACGCAAAAATAGAGCATTAGGGAAACAATTTCTATTGTATAATCAATATAATACTATATGTTCAGAATGAAGAGTTGTGCATTTAAATAGAGGAAGAATACTATCAACTAATGATGTCATCAAGTGCATAGGTACGAAAGCCGCACGTGTGAAAGTTTATGAACAACTGAGAGCCAACAATGTTAATTAAATGTGTATTTCATTTAATTAAATATGGAGCCAACTCAAAATAATGTTAAGTATATGGAGCTGATTCAAAAGGTTAATAATTGTGTATGGTATAAAGGAAAAGTTTTTTCCAAGTTCTAATCATCATTGGTATTATCAAGGAGTAGAGCAGACTTGTGAATTGCGAAGGAGAAGAGCAGATTAATCTGATATGTGTGTAAGTGACCTTAAAGGTTACTGATGAGTTCCAGATCCATTTAAATGATTTAAAGGTGAAGAAGTCTGACATATTGGATAGAGAAAGAGAGAAGGAATAGTTACACATCTATTATTCTAAAAGGACTAGTACTGAGGTCAATTGGATAGTGGGTTCGTTGATCTAATCCAGAAGCTATTTGGGCAGTGGGTTCAACTGCCTTCTTCAACTCGTTACAGGGTTGGAATCTCCTAACAGGGTTTCAAATTCTCCTACTAGGGACTCTTTGTACTAAGCATTGTAATAGAATCCTAATAGGGTCTATCTACTAACAAGGAATATTTAGATTAGTACATTATTCTATGGGCATCACTCCCATCAGGGTTTTCCCTCCGATCAAGGGTTTCCCTAGTCAACAAATCTGATGTATTTGTATATGCGCATTCCTTTATGATTTTTTTTTCTTGGTTGATAAAGTAAGAATTGTTTAAGATTGATATACAACTAATTCATCCCCACCCCCCCACCCCCCCCCCCCCCCCCCACCCCCCCCACTCTCAGTTATATTGGTGAACTATCACTTCTAACATATAATTTCTATCAATACCAGTATACCAGCAAGATTTTCAAAAAATATTGATTTATTACGCAAAACCCATACACATGCTTTTCACCTTTCTTCACCACATATCCCCTCTATCTCTCACATGAGATTTAATTTTTTTTAAGTAAAAAAATGACCTTTCACCTCCCCTAACAGGTCATCCAAGGTGGATGATCATTCACCTTCCAAAACTTGCAATTTTTGTAAAAATTGCTGATTACAACTTTTTTTTTACAATTTTAGACTTTTTTGCATACTTTACATTTTATGTTCTAGTATACTTTCTAGGTACCCTAAATAGTTCCAACATCTCAACATGACATTTTCCAAATTTGACTTACTTTGACCCATGTTGCTTGTAACAAGAAATTGGTCAACATCACCTTAATTCAACACTTAACAACATTAATTGAAATAACTAATCCTCTAATCTAACATGTCTCAACAATCTACTAATTATGACTCAAAATTTTATGGGAGATGGTCAGGATGCCCTACACCCTACTCCCCTTTTTGAAAAAACTCAAGTCCCTTTAGTTTGCTACTAGGACTTTGTCTAATGTTGATACTACCTCCTTTTTTAGGTGCTTGACACTTTGTCCATCCATTTCCCTTTTGCCACAACCACGAAGGCCTTACATCTTGACATGTATGAAATAAATTTCTAAATCAATAATGATCTATTTTTCTCTCTCCTTTTGGTATTTTCTCTTGGTTGTTTCACTTCCATTGTGTTAACTTAGTGAGGTTAAACAATATCTAGGTGACCCTTTGGTCCTAGTTATCATAATCCCCTGTGTCAAGGTTAGTGATGAATACATCATGAAGTTTGTACTAGGAAAGAATCAAGTTGTAGGATGCCATTAAGGAAGATTGGTGGAGTCAAAACAAGACCCATTAACTATTGGGGTAAGAGTTCTTTTGTAGGTAGGGTCCATGGTATAGGAACACCAAGAAGAGTCCAAGGCCATTTGGAAGTACATGATATGGAGAGGGACCTTAAGGAATCAATTGAAATATTTTTAGGCAAATCATGGACATTTTTCATGAACAATTTGATATGGGAATCCTAAGTCATAGAGGTCTTGATAAGGATATCAAGACCAAACCATTTGTAAGGCAGGCAATATAGTGCTTAAATGGAGTTTAATTAGTTGTAAGGGTCTTAGATAGGGTAAATATGTCCTAGGTTCAAATTTCTATACTTTTGAATAAGTTTTCAATCAAATAAAGTAAATAAATAAGAGTTACAAATTCTAATGGTTAGTAAAAATTTGGAGGGAAAGTCTATTAAGCCATTAAGCAAGTTTTTAACTAGTTGGAATCGACTTGGATCAATGGAAGTTGAGATCCACTCTATATTTCTAGGTCAAGGCATAGGGTCTTTAGGATGGTATGAATTGGACAACAAATATACAAACATATTCATGAAATTGCAATAAAAGTTAATTGTTTTACAAATTCTGTGTTCATAGTTGTTTGATTTCTCATTCCTTACATCTATAATGGTTCAAAGTCACCAACAAGCCTTTGCAGAATCTTTTTAGATGGTTTGAATTTCTTATTGTTGTATATACTCATCTACTTGCTGACATGGCTAAGGGATTTGCTCCTTTTCATAAATTGTTTGAGTTTTTACTTTAGAAAATATTCATTCCTTAGGTACTATTATATTATTCCCAAGGAATGATCATATTTTGATATGTATAATATTCTGATAACAAAAAATTATAGGAAAGTGAGAAGGTCTTAGTGATCACCATGAGGAAGAGTGTTTGAAGGAGCACAATTTGATGCCAAAGGTATTGCAGTAGCATATTTAGCCATTGGAGAGCTATATATTATTCTTACATCATTTAGATAATGCCATGGAGATGGTGAATTTGTTAGAGTAAAAAGGTTAATTTAATCTAATTTATTAAATATCCTTTACTCCCTTCCTAAGATTTCACTTTATGCACCTTGCATTTCCATTTAATAATTAATTAGTAATTATTAAATGTCATTTACCTCTTAGGGTTTCCCTTTTAGGTTTTCAATCTCCTTCTATAAGGATTTATCTTTTTTAATTATCTCTTATCTTTTCTTTTGCTTTGCCTCTTCTTTGCTTTTTCTTCTTTGTGACAGATTCGTGCATGCAAGTGTTCTTCAGGTTTTATGGATTTGTATTTCTCAAATCCTTCATGGTATCAGAGCTTGCCCTGCTATAGCTTGTTCAGTATTTGGAGAAAAAAAAGAACGAGGCTTTGATAGAATAGATCTGACATCTATTGGGTATTTTCTATGAAAATAGGGAGGTTTCTAATTTTTGGAGCATGTTGAGGCCAAATAGATCACATGATTGGATTTAGAAGGCATCAAAACTCCCATTTTCATATAAATCTATCAAATTTGAAGAAAGTTGGAGTTTGAGGAAAAATAATATTGCTTCCAGATTAGGCATGTTTCTCGAGGTAGTGAATTTCTAATTTTCAACATGCAAATCAAGATTTTTCAGCTAAAAAATCAAGTTTCTTGGCATGTAGATCAAGATTTTTGGCTTGTAGAGAAAGATTTTTGGCTCACAAATTGAGGTTTTTTGGCAAACAAATTGAGATTTTTGGCACACAAATCAAGTTTTTTGGCACACAAATTGAGATTTTTTGCTCACAATTTGAGATTTTTTGATATGGAAATTGAGATTTTCAACACATAAATTGAGGTACTTTTGTATAAAAATCAATATATTTTGGCACAAATCCCAAGGCATTTGGCACCTATTTTCGCTCAAAGTCAAATGATCCTTTTTATCCTCTAGGGGTTGTAACTTGCTCATTTTAGCTCCAATTTTCCAATTAAAAGAAGTTTCATAAAGCTCTTCTTGAGCCCTATCCATTTTCTCTATTTTTTCCATCAGTATTTCTCAAAGTTATATGTGCTTCTCAAATTGAAGTCGTTTCTCTCTCTTCTTTTTTATGCATTCCTACTAGTAGCTGAGATTCAATATTTTGCATCGTGGGGGGTGTTTTGTATTATTATTTATGTTAATTACTTCAATAAACAAGAACTTTTTTGAAAAACAATTCAACATCTTTTAAAATAATGGCCAAGACCTCTTCTTGTCTAGAACTTCTAACCCCTCATAACTATCATGCATGGAAGACCTTGATTACATGGCTTCTCTAATCAAAAGGGTTGTGGTTTGGTTTAGATGTAGTCCAAGTCATTTTATAAAGGCATTTTGAGGTCATCTAATATAGGAACAAGATTGATTAGGCAATGGGGTTGATTTATTTATAGGTATTTGATAGTCTATAGTTTCATCTTGATGGGTGCAATACCCCTCTAGATATGTGGGCAAAGCTTGATGGCTTGTTTGGTACAATGAATGAGTTCAAGGCACTTCAAATTGAGGAAGAGCTTATCTCTCCAAATTATTTTCCTTCCATTGAGGACTTCTTGATGAAGTTCAAACAATAGAGAACTTTATTATAGAATTTTTGGAAATCCAATACTAACACTTAGTTCATTTACCTGATTCTCTCTAAGCTTTGTGGAAAATTTTAGATTTTATCTTCTACCTTATATTACACCAAAGATGCTTTGGGTAGTAGATTTACCATGCAATCTTTTGAGGTTTTTTATAATCATTTGACTTGAGAGAAAGCTAATCTCTCTTAGTTGGATTCTCTCATAGGCTCATACACTTATGCGTTGGTACCTTGGCCATCTTCTAGGACTAAGGAAAAAACACAAAAATCACATTCTATTAAGTCTTAGATTGATTCTAGCCCTCATAGTTCATTAGAGCCTCCTCCTCCTAAAAGGGGTAAACCAAAGCTAGAAAGACTAAAGTGTGCTTATTTTAATAAGCCTAATCATGATGAGTCATATTGTTGTTTGAAGAAGTTAGATGGCTATGCCAAAAAGGTTTCAAATTTGGCTGCTCTCCTTCAAAAGGGAAAAAATTGATATTCCTTCTACTTCTCACAAATTATATTCATCATAATCATTTGAATAAGATGGTAAAGATATAGGAAAGGGTCATGCACCATGTGCAACTGCTACTCCACATTCTTCTAGATGTTTACTCCACTCAGGTGCTTCACACCATATGGAATCTTCTTAGGATTTATTCCCTTCTTTTGAGACTTCTCCTACTCTACACATTTTGATGAGGAACAATAGTGTTATGACTGTATGTGGGAAAGGTTCTATTAGCATTGATGATGGTACATTTCATGATGTGATTTATGTTTCATCTTTGTCCTTTAACCTTCTCTTTATTTATTATATTACATATAGTGGGACAAGGAAGAATGTTCCTAAGATTAGTGTTGTGACTTCTATGTTAGAAATAATAGTCCAAGATAATTTGGGGGGGGGGGTGTTAAATAAGTTATTCAATAATAATCAACCTTAAATAACCTGGACCCTGTTAGGAATCTATTACAACATTTAGTACACATGAGTCCCTATTAGGAGTCTTTGAATCCCTATTACAAGATTCCAACCCTATTAGGAGTTGTGCAAACCCTATTAGGAGTTGTAGAAGGTAGAAGGACCCATTATCCAAATAGCTTCTAGAGCAAGACCACTAAACTCACTGTCCAACTGATCTTTCAACTATTCCTTGTAGAATAATTTTTTGTACTATACTTTAACTTCTTTTCTCTATCCTTTCAACTAGACCAATCACTGTCAGACCTTGTAGACTAGGTCACAAACCACAGATCCAAATATCAAACTTCAAATGTCATATAAGACCTTGGTAATGAAGTTTTCTTCAGCTTTTTTATGCTCTTCTTATCTCCACATTCCACTCTTCATGCTTCTTGCAATCATTCACACATCCCATACATGATAAAGAAAAATGTCCTTCCTTTATAACAAACCATAAAATAATTCCATAAGTCGGTTGCCGCACCTTCTCAATTAATTATTATAGGACCTCATTAAGAACACATTACACTTAGCAATAACATTAATCTTTCCCCTTGTAACTTGAATAAATTTCCATATGTGTAACATTATGATGAACGAGCTTAACTACATCATCTCTAAAATGTATTCTTCACATATTTAACTTCAACTTCTTAGATTAACAAATTTGGTAAGAGATATAACAAGTTTATCGAAACATGCTTCTGTAAGATCTATCTTAGAAAAGTCTTCACCAAAACTTGCATAAGTTCTTCTAGAATTAATAACTTATGCTTCCAAGGTTAGCATCATATACTAGACACTTAGTTTTATCTCCATTTAACCTCACTTAGTGAAAATTCTCATCCAACAAGAGTCCTAGAGGAATCTGTCCATCACAGATACTCCCCCATATAGGAAGCATCAACATTTAGTCTAGAAAGATAATAGTACTTTGTTAGAAAACAATAGTACTCTATTATACCAGATTGATGCCCTATTGCATCATCCACTCTGATGTAGCAAGGGGCGTAACCCCTGGCATACCTCGAAAATAATCAAAAGTCTATTTTGGGAAGAGAATTAGTGAAAATGTCTACAATCTACTCTTTAGTCCTTACATACTCCAATCTACTTTTCTTTTCGACAACTTTCTTTCTCAACATGTGATATTTTATGAAATGTACCTGGTCTTAGAATGCAACACTAGATTCTTGGACATATTCACTATTCTTGTGTTATCACAATGTATGACAACAAGTGGGTATGTGCAGGATCATGGTCAACCAAACTATGGCCTTAAGTAGCAGTGGAAAACCAACAAATCAGGGTTATGTCAACTTGAAACATAATTTTAAAGTGGTTATGGACTTTATATCAAAAAGTTGTAAGAAAATAATTTGTAGGAAATTGAATTTAGTTTCTAAACTACTAGGCCTTATTAGGAGAAAAAAATAATTGATTGGTAAAAAGTTTGAATTTTAATGCAGTACTACAAAAATTTTAGGGCAAAAATAAAATGTAGGTGTATGTCTGACCACCTTAATCAAAATCAAATGATAATTTTTTTAAAATATAATTATAAATATGAAAATTAGACTCATGCCCAGATGTGACGCATATTTTTTGGTATTTTTATTCCAAATAAATAATTAAATATGAATTTTCTACCAAAACATTTTTGAAAAAAAAGTCCCGTGTCTGACCACCTTAACTAATAGAAAATTTTACAAAATTCTTTTTTTTTTCTTATAGTAGGTGAAGCATAGAATGTGACACAACTTTTAGATTTAAAAAATGTTATACCGTTTGAAAGTTATCGCTATTTTTCAATCAGAATGCTAATCAACACTTTACAATAATCTTTATTGATAATTAACTAAAAAATACTTATCAAACTCAGAATTTGACATAAATTGTATTGATGGGATCTCAAGAGCGATATTAAAGAACCCTTTTTGTTTCATTCAATTTCGATCAAAATAACATTGTCAAATGGCTACCCGAAGTTTGAGTATCACTAAAACCCTCTTCAAACATGTCTTTTGGGTTGAACGGGAAGGGTTGGTAAATACCAAGCCTAATCGGATATCCGATTTCAAATCAGATATCTGATATGGCTCGGTGAATTTTATTGAGAAATTTGAAATCTTAACCCATTTTGGAGGGAAAACCGGATTTAAGAGTTATAGGTTATGATTTATAAATTATTTAAGTTATATTACTATGTAAAGATGTATTTTAATATTATATATATACTAACGTAACGTAAAGATATAAGATATAATCTATTAATATATAATAATATATTACGTTATTCTTATTATAATCTATAAATATAATTTATATTATTATTATTTTTACTAAATATAATAACATAATATATATATATATATATAATATGTATTATATATTATTATATTAATATGCATGTTATTAATATATATATAATAATGTAATATTTTTATTAAATATAATATATGTATAATAACGTAACATATTATATATATATATAATATGTATTATATATTATTATATTAATATATATGTTATTAATATATATAATAACGTAATATTTTTATTAAATATAATAACGCAATATATATATATGTTATTAATATATATTAATATGTATGTTATTAATATATATGTATATTATTAATATATATGAGTCAAAGGGGGTCATAGGTTGACCTATGACCCCCTTTGACCCATTAAATGATGACATATATCCCTAGGGGTCCTAAGACCCCTAGAGAAATATTAGAATCATTTTCATGGGTCGAAGGGGGTAATATATGTATTAATACTATTATATCTATAGTAATAATAATAATACTATTATAGGTATAATAGTAATATTTATACTATATATTAATACTATAGCTATAATAGTAATATATATATATATATATATAAATACTCTTATAGCTCTAATACTATATATTAATACTAATAAACCAAAGTCGGTTTCCCTCCAATAATTATTATAATATTAATACCAAAAGGATAAACACAAAAGGAAGATATCCAATGAAGACATTGCGGTATATAGGGAAATGGACAAAATGGAACACCGAAGAAAAAGACAAGGTATGCTAAATATCAGTCAAGTTGACAATGAATTAGTTGAAGGTGAAATCATAGAGTCAGATAATGAATATGTACAGTTGGGGAACAAAAATGTACCTATTGAAAACGATAATGCCGAATTTGAAAATTTAGAGAATGAAAATTTTGAAGATGAAATGCTACCAAGTCATAATCCAAATTGCATAATTGACCATGTCGAACATGACAATGCACAGGAACCTAATGCACAAGAACGTTACATATCTCCTAATTATAATCGACATGAAGGTTCTAAAACACCAAAATGGATAATTTAAATTGATGAAATGATTATTACTAGTTTAGAAGGGAAAAAATTAGAAAGAACCATTCGGTTATAGGCTTCAAGACTATATCAGATGTTTTTTGGCAACAAGACAGTGGTAGAGCAATGTTAGCTTTTCATGCACTTATTAAAGATGCAAAAGATGAGACCTATGCTTTCCAAATTGAACATTTGTGTCAATAAAAAGTTGGAAAGAAATGCCATTATTGTGAAGAATCTTTTCAGTGCTCTCAATAGCATTGGGAAAAATAATAGGGAGAAGGATAACAGAGCTGCTCGAAGGGTTATTACAACCTCTTTGGCAAGTCATCATTTGAGAAAAGGTAGATAAATGAGACAAAATTGTATTGATTTGAATATAAATTGTACTACTTTGAGAAGAGCACTTAGTCGATGAGAGAAAATTGACGATCCTCTTCAAAATGAAACATGGGCATTTGGTGGGAAACTTCCATGTTTTGATAAGAAGCTATCCAATGATGTGAAGGAAGAAACTACACAATTTTGGCACTCTAACTCATGAGTATCACCCAATGCTAAAGACGTGTTAAAGTTGAGAATTGGCATCAGACACTACACGCGACATCCTAAACACTGTTTGGAGGTGAGTCAAACTATGTTGTTCAAATAATTTAGAGAGAGTCATCCAAGTCTTCATATATCACAAAGGGCTTTTGAATCTTTGAAGCCATTTTATTGTGTGCCACTCAAAATTTGAAATACATGTTGTTGCAAATATCATGTTGAGTTTTCTATGCACTATGAACTATTATGCTCCATTCATTCTACTTTGCATAGTAAAGAAATGTTGGAGGATTGTGGTGCTAGTGAGCTTGCAAAAGCATCAAGAGACTTGCTAGATCAACTTTTATGTCATAGAGTTGATGGTTGTTTCTTTTATATAAATGCTTGCTTAAACGAGAAGTGTTCAGAATGTGGTGGCTTATCCAAGTTTGACACATGTTTCCATGAGGGGTGCAAACAAGATCTTGGAAAGAAAATAGTAAAAAAAAAAAGGTATATGAAACAGTGAAATACACATTGAAGAGTGGAGGTGAGAGCTCTAGATGTGCATTGGTTGGAGAAGATATCAGTGTGGCTAGTTTTATTTTAGATTTCAAGGAAAATCTTTTTTACAAGTATGCAAGACATAGTCACAGGTCTTAGTGGTTGGATGAACAATTTAGAATGTGCAAGGAGACTTTTCCCATTGGCACTATTATATTAGTTGTTGATTTTTTTGAGAACTACACATTGCAACCTAAAAATAAGACACAATCTTAGTATTACAACTCTATTCAGATTGCTATTTTTGTTCACATAACATATAGACATGCCCCTGATAGTGCAGGAGATAATCGAAAGATTATTAAAGAGTATCATTTTTATATGAATTATGATAGATCTTACTCTCACGAGTTTGTGCAACATTGTTTTGAGAATTATTTTGATTTCTTACATGAGCATGCAATTGCTATGGATAGACATATCATTTGGTCAGACAACTGTACAGGTCAATTCAACAATGCTCACATGTTTTATTAGTTGTGTAGGATGCATGTAGAGAGAGGGGTGCCTTATATTTGGAGTTTTTTGAGTCCGGCCATGGAAAAGGGGAACATGATGGATTGAGGGCATGTGTGAAGAGAGCTCTAGTCAAGGAGCAACTAAAGATTTCAGCAGCAGAGCTTCTTGATGCTCGTAGCATTGTTGATTGGTGTAGTTTAGCATTATCACAAGGGAGGACTCTTGATTCAGTGGTACATAGGTTCTTTTGGTTGGTTGAGGAAGGGTCCATAGCTGATAGATTAGATTGTGCTATAGTGAGAGACTCATCAAAAATGCATTCATTTTGGAGCTCTGATTCTAGTACATGGACCATTTGGACACGACAACTAGCTTTCTTTTGTCCTAGTTATTTTTAGTGTGATTGGGATCACTGTGAATCAAGTGAGTGGGTGGGCACATGGGCTCCACATTATTTTACTCCATTTTCTATCATACCCTCTTTTAGAAATGATGACATGGAAAGTTCACTTGAGCATAACTATCTATCAGATCTACTTTAGCTAGGACATGTCTTTGCATTGGTTTCACCACAAGGGAATGATGAGAAATCTAATTATTGGTTAGCACATTGTGTAAGAGGTAAACAAAAACTTGCACAACCAATCATAGATGATGATGGATTCACATATCCTACTAGTTCAATGGTTCTTGCTGGAACATGGCTATGGACATACATGCTTAGAAGGAATGGAATTCCTGCATTCAAAGACTATCAGAAGCACAAAATAATTCTCATATATTCACATCTTATTATAGCAACAAATATAAAGTTGTTGAAGCATCAAGGAAGACAAAAAGTAAAAGAACTTTTTACTATTGCTAATGTTGATCATGAAGCCTTGTTGGAGACCCTAAAATAGAGAGAGGACCCTATTGGAACACTCGACTAGTTAAATTTACTTCTTATGTTATTTTCTTCATAATGATTCAATGAACTGATGATTATCTTGTTTAATACAATAAGTTACTAATTTTTTTATGATATTGGATTGCAGGTACATCATGAAGAGTTGTAGGGGGGGGGGGGGGGGTGGTATTGGGGAAAATTCCTAAGATTTATGATGTATTATGATGTAAAATGTGAACTTTTTTTGTATATGGTTTTTGTAATAATGAAAAAGACAGGTTAAATTAGTTGCACATTCTAATTTGTATTTTGGTAGGTTCTTTGTAAGGAATTATAAGAGGAAGATAATGAACAAGTTCTTGTAAATCATATTTGCACGTGATACAAGGCTATAAGGACAATTTTAAGAGCATTTATAACTATATGAAAGATAATTGCTTGCGGATATCTTATTACAAATTTGGTTTTTTCCTTATTTGACATAAAGCTAACATTATGATTATTAAAACTATTTTTATCAAACTAATCAAATAAGAAAAATCTAAAAAGTACGGATGAACAATTAGAATACTTGATTTCTTCCATTTTGCAACCAATCATGGCATTTGAAAGCATAAAGAGTCATACTATTGTATAATGTTTTGAAAGACTTTCATATTGAAAAGTTGTAAAGGACCATGAGATTTGAACTTTAGTAATGTCTAGGTTTGCATAGGGTAAGTGAGTCATTAGATAGGTCCTAATAAGGTCTCATAATAATCTCAAGTCATTTCATAAGTTGAAACATTCAATAAGTCACTTAAAATTTAGCTTATTGCTTTAGAAAATTCAAATCTTGAATGTAACGGCTATATGAGCATTTTGGAAAGAAACTCCATAGTTTAAATTTTATGAAATACAGGGAACATTAGTGCAAAGCACATAACCATTTTTCTTTTCTTGATGTAATAAGGTCTAGGGATAGATCTAATGATCTCCCTGTGACCAGCCACATTTGTAATGGACACAAGACCCCATGGTGCAACTATAAGCCTTGGCCATCAATTGGTCCAATAAAGTGGATTTTTGGTAAATTCCATGTTTTTTAGGTAAGTCTAGATGTTTAGAACATTATTAGGGTCCCTAGGAGTTTTTAGAGTCTATTTGCAATCAAATTTACAATAAAACTTGTCTTAGCACAAATATTGCAAAAAGTTGCTTAGCAACTTTTGCAATTTTCTTGACAACTTTTCAAAATCTAACTTCTAATGGCTAGAACTATATGAATCATTAGTGCCATTAGTTCTGAGTCGGTGGGTGAACCCTAGTGACACCCTTTTTCTAGCCACGGAGACCCTCTATTGTCCATGGCCACCCCATACCAAGGAGTCCCCAAGGTTCTCTAAGTGCATTTTGAGGTCGATCTTCTGAGGGTCATAACTCAGAGCTCGTGAGGGCTATCAATAAACTATCAAATACTACACAATGGTGATGTTAAGGCCTAAAATAACCTATCTCATTTTTGAGAGATCACATTCCATTTGGATTCGGCACAATGATCTCGCTCGATGCCAAAACTCGTAGTGTGCCTCAGTTCATAGATGCACCACATCGTAACTTTGAAACCGTTGATCATGGCATCGAATCATCAACGTCATTAGCTCCAGATGGGCAAGTGAACCCTAAACACACCCTTGTTTTGGCCATAGAGACCATCCATCATTTGCGGCCACCTCGTACCAAGGAGTCTCCAAAGTGCTCTAAGTGCATTTCGAGGTCGATCTTTCGAGGGTCATAGCTTAAAGCTCATGAGGGCTATTAGTGAATTGTCAAATGTTACAAGACAATGATACTAAATCCTAAAATAACCTATCTCATTTTTGAGAGATCACATTCTGTTTGGATTCGGCACAATGATCTTGCTCGATGCCAAAACTCATAGTGTGCCTCAGTTCATAGGTGCACCACAACATAAATTTGAAACCACTAATCTTGGCGTCAAATCATCAACACCATTATCTTTGGATGGGCAGGTGAACCCTAGTCACACCCTTGTTCTGGTCACGAAGACCATCCATCATTTGCGGCCACCCCGTACCGAGGAGTCTCCAAGGTGCTCTAAGTGCATTTTGAGGTCAATCTTTCGAGGGTCATAACTTGAAGCTTGTGAGGGCTATTGATGAACTATTAAATGCTATAGGACAATGATATTGAGGTATAAAATAACCTGTCTCATTTTTGAGCAATCACATTCTGTTTGGATTTGGCACAACAATCTCACTCGATGCCACAATTCACAGTGTGCCTCAGTTCATAAGTGCACCACAACGTAACTTTGAAACTGCTGATCTTGGCATTGAATCGTCAGTGCCATTAGCTCCAGATGGGTGGGTGAACCCTATTCACACCCTTTTTTCAGCCACAGAGACCATCCATCATTTGCGGCCACCCCGTATCGAGGAGTCTCCAAGGTGCTCTAAGTGCATTTCGAGGTCCATCTTTTGAAGGTCATAACTCAAAGCTCGTGAGGGCTATCAATGAACTGTCAAATGCTACAAGATGATGATATTGAGGCCTAAAATAACCTATCTCATTTTCAAGAGATCACATTCCGTTTGGATTCGGCATAGTGATCTCCTTCGATGCCAAAACTCGCAGTGTGCCTCAGTTCATAGGTGCACCACAGTGTAACTTTGAAACTACTGATCTTGGCATCGAATCATCAGTGCCATTAGCTTCAAATGGGTAGGTGGACCCTTTTCACACCCTTTTTCTAGCCATAGAGACCATCCATCATTTGTGGCCACCCAGTACTAAGGAGTCTCCAAGGTGCTCTAAGTGCATTTCGAGGTCAATCTTTCGAGGGTCATAACTCAAAGCTCGTGAGGGCTATCAATGAACTGTTAAATGCTATAGGATAGTGATACTAAGGCCTAAAATAACCTATCTCATTTTTGAGAGATCAAATTCCATTTGGATTCGGCACAATGATCTCGCTCGATGCCAAAACTTGCAGTGTGCCTCAGTTCATAGGTGCACCACAACGTAACTTTGAAACCTCTGATCTTGGCATCGAATTGTCAATGCCATTAGCTCTAGATGGGTAGGTGAACCTTAGTCACACCCTTGTTCTAGCCACGGAGGCCATCCATCATTTGCGGCCACCCTGTACCAAGGAGTCTCCAAGGTGCTCTAAGTGAATTTTAAGGATGATCTTTCGACGGTCATAAGTTGAACCTCGTGAGGGCTATCGATGAACTATCAAATGCTACAGGAAAATGATGCTAAGACCTAAAATAATCTATCTCATTTTTGAGAGATCACATTCCGTTTGGATTCAGCACAATGATCTTGCTCAATGCCAAAACTTATAGTGTGCCTCAGTTCATAGGTGCACCACAATGTAACTTTGAAACTGTTGATCTTGGCATCAAATTATCAGTACCTTAGCTTTGGGTGGGCGGGTGAACCTTAGTGACACCCTTGTTCTAGCCATGGAGACCATCCATCGTCTGTGGCCACCCCATACTAAGGAGTCTCCAAGGTGCTCTAAGTGCATTTTGAGGTCGATATTTTAAGGGTCATAACTCAGAGCTCGTGAGGGCTATCAATGAACCGTTGAATGTTATAGGATGGTGACGCTAGGGCCTAAAATAACTTGGAGCTCATGAGGGCTATTGATGAACTATCCAATCAAGTCTCTTAAGTTGAGATATTTTGAAGTTATGTTGAAATTGAAAAGCTGTGGTATGAGGATAGTAACAAAATGAAGTGCTAGTTATCAAAGGTTATGAATCTATGAATGACTTGGTGGTTGGGGATAGAATCCATGGTTGAGGAGTGGAGTCCTTAACTATGTTGAGATTAGATTTGAAGCCAAGAGTTAGTTTCAAGGTTGAAGGTGGAGTTTAAAATCAGATTTGGGGTTATCTAAACCTTGTGTAGGAGATTAACAAGTGTGTTTATGTCATGATAGCACTTCAAATTATACATTGCATCCAAATTTTATAATAAAGGTTGTTAAAATGTTATTAAAAAATTATTGCATTTGAATCAAATATAACAAACATAATCAAAATTAATGATATTCCATAAACATGAACAACACACATGATCCACGATAAATTGAACAATACTCGATACTAAATTAATATGCATATCATTGTGCACATAAATGAAAAAAATATATATCAAAATACATGTATCCATAGAAATTTTTTTACAGAAATATATATCAAAGATCATATATCCATAGACAAAGTACTCAAATATATATCAAAATAAATAGATCCATATACAAAATGTGGCTGATCATGCCATGAGAATGTGTATAATATCAATGTTTTTGTATACAATGTGGCATATGCCATCTCAAGATGTCTCATGATGCATCCTATGAAAACTATACTATCCTAGGGTGCTAGTGGATGATCAAAAGCAGCCTCTTTGCTGCACTAGGTGGATCAGATGCCTCCTACATAAACAAAAAAGGAAAACCCAAAGTTAGACTACTAAATTTATATGATTCTACATATCTAACATTGAATTACTCAAATGCATAATGATCTTTTTTGTAATGGAGATTAATACTATCAAAATTTCATAATAAATACCTCTCTCGTCGACCTTCTACATCTATCAAGAGTCCTCTCATATGCCCTCAACAACGCTGGTACCTCTCTGATTGTGGGCTATATATGTTCAAATATGTTTGTCAGATGAATCTACAATTTAAACTATAACATTATAATTCATAGCATGCTAAATTTATAACATATTTAATCATGAATTCAAACTACAACTTACTATTGTAGGTTCCTCCTCAGGAGTGAGTGGCTGCATCATCAAATCTACATAACTCTCCCGTCGGACCTCATGTGCACTAGGAGTCTTCTATGAGATACAAAATAGTAGTTGTTAATATCACGGAAATCATTTTTGAATTTATTTATGAAGATAAGGATCATAAAAAAAAATGATACTTATACATACAATGGGGCTCTCAGTGCGAATGGAAATCCCTGATGGTCTACGACGTGGAATCTGTACAGGCTCATCACCAGTAGCGATGCCCTATACACAATAAAGAATGTAATTAAATAGGATTACCAAAATTTTTTTACAATAATTCATTGATATTTAATCAAATAGAAAGTGCCTAATTACCTTTTCTTTGTCAATGCGTGCTGGCTCACCCTCCGCACTTTGTCCCTCCGGGATAGGTGCTACTTGCAAGATAAAAGAAAGATTAGAAACAATATATGCTACAATATAATATAGAAAAAAGAATGTGAACACAACATAATATACTGTAGATGTCTCAAGGCCAAATGAAATGGCCATGAGCGTGGCATCATCAATCTTTCTGAGCTCCTCCTCAGTCATCAACTAAACATGAATGAAGATCACATACA
Organism: Cupressus sempervirens; assembly: GCA_028749045.1. Classification (NCBI taxonomy): domain Eukaryota; kingdom Viridiplantae; phylum Streptophyta; class Pinopsida; order Cupressales; family Cupressaceae; genus Cupressus; species Cupressus sempervirens. The sequence goes on from CM053784.1 coordinate 204,090,195, forward strand.
TATAAAAGTCAATATGGCTTAAAAATTAAAATTACTCTATTAAAAAATTTAACTTTAAATCACAGATGTCATAACAAAAAAAAAAAATACACGTACCGACATCGAAGGAGTCCATGCCTCTACATTCGCCTCCTCTCTTGCATCAGGTTCTATAGCCTCTGCGTGTGTGTTTGGTGTATCCTCATCTAATACAAAATGATACTCAGGAAGATCACCTATGGGACCCAGGAAAATATTCTTGCACGTAATGCAAGTGTGAGGCACACAAAATGTGATGAGCTAGCCAATGATGAATTGGCACTAGCATCATCAACATGAGGAGGCAGGATTGACCTAGCTTGAGATATCATTAGGCTACTCAGGCTATGAATGGATCTGATAGTCTAAGACCTAGCCTCTATCATAATATTTGGATGCTACACTCGAGGAGGAGGGGAGATATCAGTGGGGGGAAAAAAGTGCTAGCTTTCTTCCGCTAGGAAGTGGGTCTATCTTGAGGAGCTTCTAGTCCTAAGCCCATGTTGGGCTTCATGCTCCAATAGTTCACTTTAAGTTTCAACACAAATTCAGCATATAATTTTCTAAGGAAATAAAATGGTATGTCTAAATTGCCATGTGGAGGGATATCAAAGACCATCCACCAATTATCCTAAAAGTTTGCATGTATGGTGTCATGTGTGGACCATTTAATCGATAGTTTAGATTTTTTTGGGTCAACAGGTAAACCCATTTTTGGGTTTGCAAAAAGGCTGGCCAAATTGTGTTTACTGATGTTGAGGGCCGCAACCTCATCATAATCCAAACCATCATCAAACATCTCGTGCATTTGATCACACCAATGAAGTGCGATATTTTGTTGGTTTGTAAGGGTTTTATTGTTATCCACTATGGTGTTTAATGTGGATAACATAGGAGCCAATGCAGGTACATTATTATATGTTCTATGCAAACCTCTCAACTCGGTGAGATTTTCATTTATCAAATCCTCGATTCGAGGAGGGTTTTAAGGGGGCAGAGGATCGTTTGGTGGACAGTTTTGTGAGTGTACTAGATCATTTGGTGGGGGGTTATGAGAAATATTACTCCCTGCCTCAGTGTCATCCTTCTAATTAGCCATTGCTATTGAATTGTAAAACGCAATATATATTTAAAAAAAAATTAATTTTAACTATTTAAAAAAAAAACCCTAGATTCAACTAAAACAAACAAAATCATGCTAAAATCTATCAAATTTAGATTAAAAATTAGTTAAAAAAACCAAAAAAAAAACCTTAATATTCGATATCTAATCTTATATCTGATATCTAGTTGCGCCCTAATAATGGCCCCCAAAATGTGAGAAATAAGGGCCTGCAGGTCTGGTCTTCTTTTAATATGTAATGTTACAGATATCAGATAACCAATATTGAATCGGATATTCGATCACTCGCATATCTTACATTTTATATATAAGATATAACATATATAACATATAACATATAGCTTTGAAATATTATATTATATTATATTTTATATATTTTTATATTATATTTTATATATATTATATTACATTAATATATATTATAATATAAAATATTATATTATATTATTATAATGTATTATATTATATTATGTTATTATAATGTATTATATTATATTATATTATTATAGTTTATAATATATTATACTTTATTATTATTATATTATATTATTTATATATATTATATTACATTACTATATATTATAATATTAAATATTATATTATATTATTATAATATAATACATTATAACATAACATTATTATTATAGTATAATATTATATGATTATAATCTAATAATAATAATATTATATTATAGTATAATAATAACTATTATAATATAATATTATATAATATTAAATAATATATTACACTATTATAATATAATGTTTTTATATTATTATAATATTATAATAATAATGTCATATGATTATTGAATATTCGATAATATCGGATATCCGATATTAAATCAAATATCTGATATTAGATCGGATATTCGATAAGGCTCGGCTTTTGCTTCTAGGCTTGGTACCTAGAGAGGTGGAATAAAGTCAGAGCGAATTTTGAAGCGCTTTTAGACGTGTTCAAACTCTATTTTTTTCATATCACCACTTTTTGGCACACCATGATCCTGCACATACCTAGGTTCACTGAATTATATCGTTATATCCTTCAGCATCTACTTCATTCAAACAATTCGATTACAATTGTTTGCTGTTGCAACATATTTTTCTTCTACTATACTTTGTGAGGTACAATCTTGCTTCTTCTTTAACCTAGAGACCAATTTTCCTCAAAGAAAGAAGGCTCCATGACTGGTGCTCTTTCTTTAATCCATACTACCTACCCAATCAACATCAGTATAAGCATATAAAGTGAAATCATTAGATCTATCATACCACAGTTTGAACTCTAGTGTTCATTTAAGGTATCTAAATATCCTTTTAACTGCTTCATAATGTGCTTCTTTGGGATTAGCTTGAAATCTTGCAACAATTCAACCTACATTTTCTATATCTAGCCTTATGTGAGTCAAATATTGCAACCCTCAAATCATAGATCTCTAACTTCTTCTACTCAACAATAGGTGTCTCATCCTTTGTAGATAACTTGTGTCTAGTTACCATAGGTGTTCCAACTAGTTTACATGTTTCCAAACCAACCCTTTTTAGTAAATCTTTCAAATACTTAGTCTGAGAAATAAAGCATCCTTCTTTGTCTTGCACAATCTGTAATCCTAGAAAGTATTTCATTTCTCCTATCATGCTCATTTCAAATTCCTTCTTCATTTCTTCTACAAACTTGTTAGTTTCATCGTCATTTCCTCCAAATATGATATCATCAACAAATATTACCAAAATCATCAATCCATCATCTATTTCTTTCTACTATAGATTACTTTCACCCATACCTTTTCTAAATCAAAGCTTATTTAAATTCTTGTCCAACATTGTGATGCAGAGTGGCAATGGAAGCAACTTGAATGCCTCTTGTACTTTTCTTTTAAGCAAAAGTATTAGTCTCAACTTGTAGTCCTATAATCGTTTAAGGAAACTACAAGATATCGATTTCCTTACACTCCCTAAATGATATTGCCATCAGAAAAAAACTTTGTTTCTTTAGGATACTATTCCCACACAACTTGCCTTATAACAACTAATGTGATAGACATATAAAACTATGTTTTTCAAAGGTTAACACAAACCTTGAAGATCCCAAGTTATTGACAAACCTCACACAATTCAATACCCTACCTTTGCTGACACACCAACCTACCTTCTTTCTATCCAATTTTTTTTTTTCAAACAATCACTACTTGACTGTTGCAGACTATCTAAAAAAATATCTTTATTCCACTGTGGTTGCTAACAACACTTGTCTTAGTCTTAGGTAACCTTGGTACCATTTAATACTCTGTCATATTCTTTTCTGAACTCACAAGGATAATGAATAAGCACTGTGTTGATTATTTATTAGACTTTTCTATGACAGACTTATCAAATTAGTGTTTTACTATCTTTGCAAAAACAAAATCTTAAGAACCCAATATTAGACCAAAAAAATGGTGTCTAACTCAATGTCTTCAAATCTTCAAATAACTTCCTAAGTAACCAGTAGCCTAATCTACTCCAACATTATGAGACAACACTATGCTTATGTAGACCTAACATGCCTCATTAGGTTTGATGACATAGAAACTATACCAAAATGGGTGCATAGATGCGTTACTGGTGTTAGGATAGTTCTATTGACCTTTCAAAACCTTGAATTTGTCATTTATTTTAACAAAATTCATTCTTTCTCATTGTGAGTTCAGTTTATACAAAATTCTAGACCAAACTTACTCGTCAGTTTGCTCTAGGGCACGGGTTTAAAGTTGGCAAATAAATTCCTCCATGTCTCTCCTTCTGGAATCATGGAATATACTCATTCTATTATACATTGATAGGATCTCAAGCAACTTGGTTAATTAGATTTGGAGATAATCAACCATTTGCTTAAAATCTCAGGGGATGGAGGGTTTCAGACCCTGTGACAGAAAAACATGTACAACTTTCCCCAAATAGCACCAAATTCTTTCAAATCGATTGCAGTCAAAAGTGGATTCAATGCTCTATCTTCTCATATGAACTTTAGGCTACTGCCAATCTGTACAAGTATGGAAAAATGTCTGAAACTGCAAAGTAGAAAGAAAAAAAATAGAGAAATTTTATTGATTTCATAATAAAATCTGTACAAAGATTGAACTCTATCTTGTGACAGGTTCACCAATGGTTATAAATATTTCTTGCCTGATCCAACTACCTTGGATCACATGAATCAGTTGAACTCCTAATTAGTTGTAGTTTTCTCATTTTGCAACAATGAACAACTTTTGCAAAGTTGACAAATGTTGAATTACAGCATTTTTTTTTAGCAACACGAATGTATTTGTTTGAGCAACTATGTAAGGGAAGTGCTCTTATTGACCAAAATTAAGACTATCTCTTAGCCTCTACTCCTAGAATGTAAATATGCAAAACCTAAGGCCTAGATGCCAATTGGCATGATCCTAAGCCAAAGTGTCCAATATGTGAAAAGCCATTGGTTTATAAAACACCAAGTGGCCTAACACCTTTACAATTGGACCAAAATGACTAAACATGACCTAAACTAATCTTAATGATCAAATAAGCAATGAACTTTATTTTGATAACCCCTTGACACAAGGGTGCCCTGCACTATACTGCCCAGCTTCAAAGGAACTCAAGTCCCTTGAGTTGGTATAGAATGGAGGTTGTAGCCAACTTTCATAATCTCTGCTTCAGTCATCCATGTAGCATCATCCAATGGTTTATCCTGCCATTTGACTAGATAGGAATAATAAGTATGCATCCTAGTCTCCTTGAGAATCTTCTTGTAGAGTATGCACTCAATCTTAGGTGGGATCAGCTTTGGAAGATGTGTGAGATCTGCTTGAACATCTACACCCTGAGAAACACCTGTACTTGCAATGTCATTAGCAATAGGGGGTTTGAAAGCGTAAAGATTAGAAATATTAAAATGGGAGATAAACCAATGTTAGGAGGCAAATCAATCTTGTAGGAATTGTTCGCACATTTCTTTAGAATCTAGAAAGGGCCTGCTTTCTTCATCATCAGTTTAGTATACTACCCTCTGGGTAACCTTTCTTTCTTTAAGTTGACCATAACAAAATCTCCCACCTTAAACTACAAATCTATCCTTTTGTAATTTGCCTGCTATTTGTATTTGTCATTAGTGGATTGCAAACTATTTTTGACTTGATCATGGATATCTTTCATAACCTAAGCAAAGTCCTCTACTTGTGCACTTTGCTTATCCAAATCCTTCACATCTCTAAGTTCGAAAACTCCCCTTGGGTGGCTTCCATAAATAATCTGAAAAGGAGTCAAACTGGTGCTTCTATTTATGGAGTCATTGTATAAGAATTCTACCTGAGATAAAATGGAGTCCCAAGAACTTCTATGCTGCTATGTAAGGTATCTAAGAAGATTGTCTAAGGACCTATTAATAACCTTCGTTTGCCCATTTGATGGTGGATGATAGGCAGATGAAAATGAGAGATTTTTCCCCAATTTTCTCCATAATGTCCTCCAAAAGTGTCCCAAGAACTTAGCTTCTCTATCTAAAACTATTGACATAGGTAGCCCATGTAGCCTAACAACTTCTTTGAAAAACAAACCAGCAATGTGAGATGCATCATGTGTAGACCTACAAGGAATAAAATGAGCCATCTTGGAGAATCTATCAACAAATTTTTTTTTTGTCATATCCACCTTTTGTTCTTGGCAATCCCAGTACAAAATGCATGCTAATTGAATCCCATGGTCTGTTAGGAATAGGAAGAGGGGTATAGAGTCCTACATTGGAGGTATATCCCTTAGCTTTTTGACAAATTAAACAACTTTCAACAAACTTTCTGATATCTGATTGCATTCTTGGCCAATGATAAAATCTCCTAACTTGTTCTAAAGTCTTGTCAGTTCCAAAATGACCAGCCATGCTACCACAATGCTTCTCCTTTATAATATTTTCTCTACAAGACCCCTTAGGAACACATAGTTTTCCCCCCTTGAATAAGAGTCCTTCTTGGATTAAATAATCAGAAAATTCAGTATGGTATCTATCTCCCATGTCTAGACATACCTGATTAATCTCTTTAAAATCAGCATCATGTGCATACATATCCTTCATAAGTGCTATACTAACACTCTCTAATTCAACATTTTGGATCAGCAGATTCCTCCTACTAAGGGCATTAGCAACCTTGTTGACACCTCCCTTTTTATGCTTGATGGAGAAGGTATAAGACTGTATGAATTCCATCCATTTAACATGCCTTTGACTCAGCTTGTCTTGCTTGTTAAGAAAAATCAAAGCTTGGTTATCAGTAAAAATGATAAAATCTTTTGGCAAAAGATAATGTCTCCATCTCTTTAAATACTACACCATAGCATACAATTCAAGATCATAAACTAAATACTTTTGTTTTGCATCATTTAATTTTTCACTGAAGAAGGCTAAAGGTCTACCTTCTTGACTGAGTACTCCTATTGCCTTAGTACTAGCATCACATTCAACAGTAATTTTTTTATTAAAGTCAGGAATCCTCAAGACTAGTGCTTTAGCAACTTTCTATTTCAAAATTTCAAAAGCATTTGCTGCTTCATTTGTCCAACTAAATTGACATTTTCTACTTCCTTTGATAGTGTCAATAATAGGTGCACATAATCCACTAAAGTTCTTGATGAATTTCCTATAAAAATTGCATAAACCATGGAATTTTTTTACCTCAGAAGGGCAAGTAGGAGGAGGCCAGTTAAGTATGGCTGAAATCTTTGAAGGATCCATTTTAAGGAAGTCCTTTGAGATCACAAATCCCAAGAATATGAGTTCTTCTTTCATAAAGATACACTTCTCTAGATTGATCTTCAAATTTTCATCATGTAACCTCCTCAAAACTTGGTCTATATGTTTCAAATGTTCTTCTTGATTCGTGCTGAAAATCAGAATATCATCTAAATATAGCACAACAAATTTGTTAAGAAATGGTTTGAGAACCTCATTCATGAGCCTCATAAAAGTACTTGGGGCATTAGATAACCCAAATGGAATTACAAGCCATTCATAAAGCCCTTCTATAGTTTTGAAGGCAGTTTTCCATTCATCCCCCTCTCTTATCCTGATTTGGTGGCACCCATTCTTAAGATCCATCTTTGAATAGTAATTTGCTCCACCTAGGCAATCCAAGAGGTCTTCTATTCTAGGTATTGGGAACCTATATCTGATTTTTATTTGGTTGATAGCTCTGGAATCCATACAAAATCTCCAAGTACCATCCTTCTTAGGAGCTAAGACTATAGGGACAACACAAGGACTAATACTCTTCTTATAAACCCCTTTGATAAAAAATCTTCAATTTGCCTAGCAATTTCTACATTTTTCTTAGGAGTTAATTTGTAAAAAACCTTGTTAGGTAGAGTGGCTCCTGGAATCAAGTCAATACAATGACTAACCTCTCTTTTGCATGGTAAAGACTCTGGTGTACTTCTTACTACTATGCCATGGTACTTCATCAAAAGTTCTCTAACTTCCTTAGGACCAACATTCTCCCACCAATTTTCCTTCATAGGTTTGTCTAAGGGCTTCATGAAGAATTCATCCTTTGGTTTGGCTACTATAGCAAAGCATGTAGTGTCCTTTTCTTTTATAGTTTGCATAAATTCCTTTTCCCGCACTAGCATAATTGAACTGACTACATGATCTTGTTTCCCCTCATTCGACAAAGGCCTCATAATGTAATTTATACCCTCTTTAGTTATATAGTAGATATTGGTTTCCCCATCATGTTTTGCTTTTACATCATATTGCCATGGCCTTCCCAATAGCACATGGCAAGCATCCATATCAAAGACATCACATAGGATTCTATCCACATATTCTCCTATAGTAAATTCTACCCACACTTGTTCATCTACCAAAGTTTGTCTATCCTTAGTCATCCAAGATGGTTTATGTGGTGTAGGATGGGGTATCTTTTGAAGTTTCAATTTATCTACCAATTCCCTAGAAGCAAGATTATCAGTAGAACCTAAATTAACAATAAGTTTACATACCTTGCCCTTGACTTTGCATGTTGTTCTAAACAAAGACTTCCTTTGTGGAGGTTTTGCCATTTGAGGTGCTCTTAGTGTATTCTTTGCATCATGAGTCTATCTCCTTGTTTACGATCAGCAGGCCTAGATGTGGTGGTGTGGTATGATGAAATGCTTTGTCCATCTTCCTCTTGAAGCAACTGCACTCTTCTTTCTCCACCTTGTCTTGAGTTTTCACCAACCTTTTGAGGGAGCTTAAAAGATTGGTGGCTTGGTTGGTTGCAAGTAAAACACTTTCCTGTGAAGACACGTGGTCCTCTACCACCAAATCTACCCCTACTATTTGGTCTTCTTCCTCAAAATGTTTCTCTATTGCTAAAGTCTCCATCCGATCTTGAATTACTTATCTCCTCTTGATTCTTGCTTGATGTGCCTCTCCCTTGGAATCTACCACCCCTTCCTCTTAAACCGCCATCTCTTCCTCCTCTACCATTATGTCCACTCCTTCTCTTATGTCTTTCTTCAATTTTGAGGGCCATTTGATAAAATCTATGGAGAGTATCAGGATTGAATAAGCTGAGTTCATCTTATATACTGAACTTCAGACCATTTAGATACCTTGCTAGTTTTTGACTTTTAGTCTCCACTAATCTTGATCTTGAGGACAATTTGTGAAATTCTTCAGTATATGCATTAACATCTAAATCCTTCTATTTTAGATTTTGCAACTTCTGATGTAAAGTTACCTCATAACCCTCGGGAACTAATTGCTTTCTGACCTCAACCTCCATCTTCTTCCAAGAAGTTATAGGATTCTTCTTGTTCTTTGCCCTTTCATGTTGGAGGAAATTCCACCAACTGAGTGCTGCTCCTCTCATCTTAGATTTAGTAATCTTCACCTTTTGATTATGTTCAACTTCTTCACATTCAAAGTAGTTCTAATGCCTCTATCCATTCTAAGCATTTTTCAACATCTAGCTTCCCATAGAAATTGGGAATCTCTCCTCTTGTGTCCTTCCCAAGCTTACCAAGAGCTTCAAGAAAGATTTTATCCTATTGTGTAGGGCCTCCTGCCCCTTCCAATCCATTTTGTGGAGAATTTCTGTCTTCTTCATCCTCTTTTGAGGAACTTTCTTCACTACTGGCTAACTTGATCCCCTTTAGCCTGACAACTTCTTCTTCCAACTTTTTGCTATTCTTTTCAGCAATCTTGCTCCTTGCTAAGTGACCCCTCAAGATCTTTTCTATCTCCTTGTTTGTGACATTAGCATGCAAACCAAACTCATCTGGTCCCTCTTGGTCTAACATGATGAAAACCAAGAACCTTTCCTAGGTTTTGAAACCACCTAATGCAAAGTGGCAATGGAAGAAACTTGAATCCCTCTTGTACTTGTATTTTAAGAAAAAGTATTTGTCTCAACTTGTATTCCTATAATCCTTTAAGGAAACTACAAGATACCAATGTCCTTACACTCCCTAAATGATATTGCCATCAGATTTTTTTTTTGTTTCTTTAGGATACTATTCTCACACAACTTGCCTTATAACAACTAATGTGATAGACATATAAAACTATGTTTTTCAAAGGTTAGCACAAACCTTGAAGATCCCAAGTTATTGATAAACCTCACACAATTCAATAGCCTACCTTTTCTAACACACCAACATACCTTCTTTCTATCCAATTTTTTTTTTTCAAATAGTCACTGCTTGACTGTGGCAGATTGTCTAAACAAATATCTTGATTCCACTATGGTTGCTAAGAGCACTTTTCTTAGTCTTAGGTAACCTTGGTAGCATTTAAGGCATTGTCATATTCTTTTTTGCACTCACAAGGATAAGGAATAAGCACTGTGTTGATTATTTATCAGACTTTTCTGTGATAGACTTATCAAATTAGTGTTTTACTATCTTTGCAAAAACAAAATCTTAAGAACCCGATCTTAGACCAAAAAAATGGTGTCTAACTCAATGTCTTCAAATCTTCAAATAATCTCCTAAGTAACCAACAACCTAATCTACTCCAACATTATGAGACAACACTATGCCTATGCAGACCTAACAGGCCTCATTAGGCTTGATGACATAGAAACTGTACCAAAATGGGTGCATAGATGCATTACTAGTGTTAGGGCAGTTCTATTAACCTTTCACGACCTTGTATTTGTCATTTATTTTAACAAAATTCATTCTTTCTCATTGTGAGTTCAGTTTATACAAAATTCTAGACCAAACTTACTCGTCAATTTGCTCTAGGGCACGGGTTTAAAGTTCGAAAATCAATTCCTCCATGTCTCTCCTTCTGGAATCATGGAATATACTTATGCTATTATACATTGCCAAGATCTCAAGAAGCTTGGTCAGTTAGATTTGGAGATAATCACCCATTTGCTTAAAATCTCGGGGGTTGGAGGGTTTCAGACCCTACGACAAAAAAACACGTACAACTTTCCCGAAACAGTACCAAATTCTTTCAAACTGGTTGCAATCAAAAGTGGATTCAATGCTCTATCTTCTCATATGAACTTTAGGCTACTGCCAATCATACAAGTATGGAAAAATATCTAAAATGGCAAAGTAGAGAGAAAATAGACAAATTTTATTGATTTTAGAATAAAACCCGTACAAAGATTGAACTCTGTCTTGTGACAGGTTCACCAATGGTTATAAAGATTTCATACCTAATCCAACTACCTTGGATTGCAGGAATTAGTTGAACTCCTGATTAGTTGCAATTTTCCCATTTTTCAACAATGAACAACTTTTGCAAAGTTGACAAATGTTGCATTACAACATTTTTTTTTGCAACAAGAATGTATTTGTTTGAGCAACTATGTAAGGGAAGTGCTCTTATTGACCAAAATTAAGACTAACTTCTAGCCCACACTCCTAGAATGTAAATATGCAAAACCTAATGCCTAGATGCCACTCGGCATGATCCTAAGATAAAGGGTCCTATAGGTGAAAAGCCATTGGTTTATAAAACACCAAGTGGCCTAACACCTTTACAATTGGACAAAAATGACTAAACATGACCTAAACCTATCTTAATGATCAAATAAGAAATGAAATTTATTTTGATAACCCCTTGACACAAGGATTCCCTGCACGACATTGCATACCAAGTTTTGGGTGCTTACTTTAAGCCATACAATACTTTCTTCTACATACTATGTCCTTGTCATCTGTTAAAGGAAACCTTCAGGTTGTTCTATGTATAGCTATTCTTCAAGTTCTCCATTCAGAATTTTGACTTGACATCCATTTGATATAATTTGAATTTCTAATTGTTAGGAATAAGGTGTCTCAACCTTAGATAATTCCTATTCTTATTATTCATTTTGTAAATGTATTTTTTGCAAATGATGTAATTAATTGTGAGTGTACATGTCTAGTTGGCATGCTGATGTGTCACTAAACTTGCATGTGTCAGCATCTTGAATTATGACAGATTCCTACAATGGTTTCCTATGATGGATTTCTATGATAGATTCCTATGACAGATTCCTATGACACATAAGAGCTATATTTGGAATATTTAATTGTGTGTAAGGAGATCATGACTAAAACAGTTATGACAGATTCCTATGATGTGTAAGAGCTATCTTTGGAAGATTTAATTGTGTGTAAGGAAATCATAACAGAAATGGTTATGATGGATTCCTACGATGCGTAAGAAGTATCTTAGGAAGATGCCCTAACCGCATTATATAGGCACTTTGAGGGTTGTAGATATTTGAGGAAGAGTGAGTGAGTAGTGTATTATTGGTTGCTACTAGATGAGTCTTCCATGTCCTAAAACAACTTGCATTGTAAGTGTGTTATAATCTTTGAGTTGAATATAATACATTGTGTAGGTTTTTGAGGGGTGGGGTTGTTTTACCAAAAGATTTTTCCCCACTAGCATATCTTTGTGTTTACACATTTTCTTTCTCTATTTGTTTTCTGTATTCATGGTTGACTACAATATTAATATTTATATAGTATCAAATCTGAAATTTTAAGGATTTAATAAGAATTTGTACAATACTTTCCTTAGCAGATTAGTGTAGGAAGTTGTTTCCACACCTGAGTTTCCTTACAAGTGGTATCAGAGATAGATCAACTTTTGATTGTAGTTGTTGGGTAGGTTTTTTTGAGCTAATCTCAAGTTGAGTTGGAGTTTTGTGTAGAGCATTTTGAATCTTATTTGCAGATTGAGATGGCTAGTTTATCATATGGAAAAATGGAGGTGAAGAAATTTAATGGTAGTAATTTTAAGTTGTGGAGACTCAAGAAGGAAGACTTGCTTAAAGATGGTGATGTATGGGAGGTGACTTCACTTGATGTGAGACCCACAACAATATCTTAAGAAGATTGGGATCTCAAGGATTAGAAAGCTAAGGGTCTTATTAAACTCTGTCTGGTTGATTCAGTTCTTTTGAATGTTCTTGCTGAGAAGACCACAAATAGTTTGTGGACATGGCTAGGGTCTGTGTATCAATCATTGATTTAGTCACTTATAAAATACAAAACATTACTAGAGTTTTGTCAAATTTAGTCATGTGATTAAGATGTTTAGTCTTGTGACTAAAATTTTTAGTCACATAGTCATTTATTTGCCAAAATTCTAATAGTGAATGCAACTAGGAAAGATATGCTATAAATTGAGATTAAAATAGTTGGGTCAATTTTTACTTATGTGGAAAGTATGGATACATTGCAAAAAATTATGAAAGGATACATCTTTGAGGAAGATTGGGAAACTAAATAAACTTTGGTCCAATATGTTTTAACTATTAGAAGGTTGGTCAGCTATGAAGAGACTATATGAACTAAGTACCAACACCTAATGTTAAAGGGAACAATGGAAAAGAAAAAGTTAATATTGAAGAAGTGAAAAAAAAGATTAGTCAAACTTGGAAGAAGAAATCGCAAGGGAGCAACAATTCAAATGAAGTAGTCAAGATCGCCCAATCCAATAGGTTAGGTGATCCCACTACCACTAACCAAATGAAGAGGTATCTATGGAAATATATTTCAAATTGTCAAATCATACATCAGCTCCTAAGAGTTTATGCATGAATGTTCAAATAATATTCATAACAATAAATGCACAAGGATAGTTTATAGTATGATGATGGTCTAATTTTATCAGCTAAGTGAATGAGTCTTGATGCCGAGTTGATGGGATAGTTATGGTCAAGTATTAGTGTTTAAGTTTGTAAAATGTTAAGTGGCCAAGTTGAATTGTTAGTATTGGTTGAGTTATAGTATGGCCAAATTGAAGGAGTTTTAGAGTGTTAATGCCAAGTTTGTCTATATTGGCCAAGAAAGATGTTATATACACCCACTAAATGTGCGAAGTATATATGAGGCCTTAAAATTGAGTTTTTGATCTATATCATAAATTTTGCAAATTATTTTGAGCGATTCCTCTATGAGCTTGAGAAATTTTGAGAAGATATAAGCATGTGCTATCAGCCATAGAAGTAAATTTTTAAGAAGTTGAGTTGTTATCAATTGAAGTATAATTGCAAATCAAACCCTAAATTGAGATAATGACAACAAGTTCAACTGTAATAGAAAATAAGGTAGAATTGACTATTAGCAATTGTCAATTAATTAAAAATGAAGCATGTCCTTCTCCCACATTTAAAGCATATCCTAAAATTATAATGAAGGGTGATTCTTTTGGTGGCCTATCAACAATTTCACCAAGGGTTATCATGATTTATGATGTAGGATCATGTTATATGTACAAAATTAGAGAAGTAGGAGACTTTGAAATAAGAATTGCATATGAGAAGTTGTGTGAGAATGGAAGTTGAAATAAGAGCACAAGCATATTACTAAGAAAGGGTTAAATCATGCCCTCAATTTTTCAAGGGTATTCAAGGTGGAATGGATTAAGATAATTTTGAGAAAAAATCATAACATGAAATTATGGCTAGAAGATGGATTAGTTGAGATTATGAAGTAGATTTTCCACCATGTCACAATTTATCTAGTTATTGAAAATGATGCAATTTTGGAAAACATGTTGGTCAAATAGAATAAGAGAGGAATGAAAATTTCTACTATCAAGGATGCAAAGATTGAGTTTTTTGTGAGGGTTATTGGACACTAGTTTCACCAGTCTAGATGAATCAATGGCATGCCTTGTGTTGCACTTGAAGTGGCATTGAAGATTGTAAGGAAAGATCATAGTGATTACCTTGCAAAACCCTATCTTATGTAGCTAGCCAAGAATCTATATGGAATAGGGAAAACAAAGAATAACTTATGCAAGTTTAGCTCCCTAATTGTCTATGTATTCATTTATGTCTAGAATTCTTTCCCTATTATTGGAAATGCCATTTACAACAAAAGAGAACTAGTCATTGACAACTCAATGAGTTCATTAATCAGTTAGGTGATAATTTTGAGAAGGTAATGGATGGTTATTTTGATAAATTCAAGCACAAATTGAAGGAAAGGTGTGGGTTTCCAAAGTCCCTAATTGATAAGTATTATAATGATGTATGTTTCCTAGTCTATGTAGACCATACCTGTGTCCAAGCAGTGATACCTAGGGTTACATTATTGATACCTTTACCTTATGAGATAAATGTAGATGAAGTAGCTACATTAATTATTGCATTATTGGCTAAAGAAGTTGATAAATATGTGAAGCCATTTGATATGAGATAGAAGAATTGAAGACCATTGTATAGATTAATATACTAAAGATAGATAAGAATAGGAAGAATATGCTTCAAAATTAAGAATAAGTACCTAGAGAAGTAGTAGTACATGAGATTCCTTTACATATAAATGAAGGTAAATGTGAGGATAGGTCTAGTGATGAAGATGAAGGGATGAAGAAAAAAATGAAGAAGAAAAAGGAAAAGAAATAATGATTTTTGAGACCAAGGAAAGAAAAGCTTTAAATAATATTATGACAAAACTTTTCCCTACCACAAAGGGACACTAGGTAGAGAAAAAGTTACATCCACCACTATAGCTGTGATAAATCCCAAGGTAGAAGTAGCTACATCTACCATGCTTCTTTCAAGGAAAGTGTTGAAAAAAGAAACATTACCTCAGTAGAGGAATTAAAGGAAATGAAACCTAAAAATAAATAAAGAAGAAAGATAATATTACCTAAGGATATGATGAAGGTAATGATCAAAAGATAGAATCTAAGCATACAAGTCATTTCAGGGTTGAAGTATGCAATACCCCAAAAACCATAGATGAAATCTATCACAATATTAGGGAAATTAAAATATTAATAGGTTTTCATTTGATAAGATATGAGAAATTAGATGAATCTATTTTTGATATGTTGACTAAGTTCAAATAAAACCCATTAGAGGTGGGAAACATGGTTCCTAATGAATTGTATGGTAAGGTTGATGAGAGGTAGTGGTTTTCTTTGAGAATTGAAAGACAAATCATAGAGGGGGAACATGCTTCTGTCATTCCATAATTAAGTAGGGAAAAATTTGAAAAAGCCATGAAAGATTAGAAAAATAATTTTGTTCATAAAAATAGAGCTTTCTTTCTTTTGAAAGAAAAAATTGAACATGTAGTGTAAGAGAGTAAAACCATATGGAAGAATATATCTAGAGTGATGCCTACAAATGAAAAGAAGAATGAGCATAAGAAAGATGAATAGATAGAACTTGACAAACAAGAATATTTGAATGATGATATGGTTTAAAAAGGTGGAGGAAAAAAAAAGATAGTCACAATAGAAGATGAATTAGAGAATAATCTCATCTAGGTTGTGAAAAATGAGGAAGATGAACTAGAGAACATGGCTATACTTCTTTAGCAAGAAAGAGAGGAGGAATCTCCACAACTTACATCAGCACAAGAGGCATTATTGGATCCTAATCTTGTGTTGGTTAAAGTCAAAGATTATTCAAAATTACAAAATGGTTTTTACATAGATTGTAGACTCTACAGAAGTTATTCCTACCATTCCCATATTTTTAGTAATTATAAAATCTAGTCAAGATAATGGAAAGAATGGTTATGGCAACCCACAAAGTATGTTGGCTAATAAAGGAGAGAGTGTACAAGAGCCAAAAAAAAATGATATCACTAAGGGAAATAAAAATAATATTGAAAAGGAAGAGAAGAGATTTCATGATCAATAAAATTATTCTACTACTTGTAATTGGCCAAGTGCCTTAGGATATTTGAAGGATGGAGAAAAGGAGGTAGAAAAGATAAGTTCCACTAGTGTGTTGGTGTTTGAAACTACTAAAATAAAAAATTCTCAATACTCAATTGATAATACCCACATAACCCAAAAATTAGCCAGATTTTATGAACAATTATATGCATAAATAACTTGGACCCAACTTCAACAAAACCCATGATGGTTTCCTACTCTTTTGGCTCTGCTAGACCAATGTGGGTGTACCTAGGGATAATCCAATTGTAAAAATGTGTGGAAATCATCTTAGTTTCATTCTGATTATCATCATTTATCTTTCAAATACATGCACACTTTTTCCAATTCTCTTATCTTTTTGAAATTATACACATCCGTTTAAGCAAATCTGGTCTCAAATATCCTAAAACTTTCATATATTCTAGCTATTAGCAGCTACTTAATACTCAGGAATATTATGTAAGTGAGTGCTGACCAGCATTATGACCTTAAAATAATCTTTGAGACTTTTTTCTTTAAAAAAAAAGGCTTGACATGCAGAAACAGATCAACTCTCAATTACCACTGAATTTCATTCCTTGTGCCTTATCCATTTGAGCTAAGATTTATATATTGGTGGGAGACCTAATTAAAACAACTTATGAATGAATTTTATCAATAGAAATCATCCATTTCCATTCTTATAGAATATCCTTCTCATAAACTTATAATTTCTACTATTCTAGTAAAGCATTTATATAATTCATTGAAATAATAGCAACAAGAGAATTAATACACAGCTTGTCTAGACTACATTCAATCATATGAGTCTAATTCAAATGATCTCAAAATAAATAAGTTCATGAAATGGAGACAGAGACAGATGACACAAAAATATTGTAAACATCCCTTTGCATTGTTCTTTTTCAAATGACTAATGCTTCAACCAATAAAGTCTTAACCAAACTCATAAAATCGCTGGTTATGTCATATATATGTATCAACAATTATGCTTGAAAGTATTTGAAAATACTACATGGGAATAAGGAGTGACTGTACTATTTCTTGACACTTCAAAAAATACATCAATTTTTTTTTGGACCCTCACAATGCCTTGAAAACACATTTATATAATATGAGTTGCAACAAGCAAAGGGAAATTGTGATTGACAAGTGTCCTTCCAAAACAAGAACCAAAACACCATAACAAGAGACAAAAATGAGTACAACAGAATGCCAAGTGCGTCAAAAATTATTTGGGTAGGCCCATTTTTGTTACTCCCAAAAATCATCAACTTTTGATTTGTCCCCTATTATTTCGAATATTTAGAATATGTGGCTACCAAGCTAGCCAATGAAGGGCTATTCTGTGGTGCCTCCAAATCAATTTTTTGCCATGGATTTTCACTGCTTTCTTCTTGAACATGCAATATTACTTTTTCACCCTCTAAAGTTTTTAGATATGGTGCTGATGTGTCAATGATCTGCACCTCACCTTTCTATTCTTAATCATCATCTGTATCGCCTTCTTCTAACTGCTCACCAGAAGCGATATCTACCATCCAAGTGTTAAATTGTGCATCATCAGGCCAGCTAAATTGTCGGATATCATTTTGCTTCTTTAATATATAGTTAGCCTCATTTTCAAAACCAACAAACCCTTGTCTCAAAGAATAAAAAAATAACTGGACTTTAACCAATTCCTCTGTCATGATGGACCACCAGGCATGCCCCTTTTCATTTACAACTTTATTTATCCTTGTGCAGAACAAGTCATCTAATTCTTTACTCCATTCATCCTTATTTTTCAATTAATTCCTTCTATCTAAGGCACAAGGAAACAAATCAAATTTTTGATTCTTATCCTTGCTTAAATAAGAAACAATTTTCAGTTGCAAAGAAATTCTCCTGTTATCAAAATATGATAGGTCATTAGCAACATCATACATTTTTTCAATATGGTCATGGGAAGACCTTATAACTGAATAACATAAAAGGGTGATTTCTTTCTCCCTTTTCCCCCACTTATTAACAATAGGCTTGAGGGTTTCATCATGGGTTTTTAGTTCCTCCCATACACTTGTTACTCTTGCCAACTGATCATAGAACGAGGGCTATTCAATTTTATCTACTAAATACATTAGAGCCTTTCTAAGCTTATGCTCATATTGTATATTTAAATCTATATGTAAGGCCCATAGCTTGCTTTTCTCTTCCTCAAAATCCTCAGTTGTGTAATATTCTGGTGTTTGAGGTGTGTTTGGTATTTCTACAAGGGGGGTGGACTTAAAAGGTTCCATTGGAGGATGGGGGTATGTTATTCTTAGCTTGGTGGACTTCCCCATTATCTTATCTTCAAGCTCAATTTTCCTTTTTACCTCCTTATTATAGGCCTCAAGAATTGTCTCATATTTATTCTATAACTCAAACATAGCTTGTTCTTCCTTCCTAGTAGTGCCCAAAAGAAATTTGGATGAATCCACATTCCAGTGTGCTGCCTGCACATGTGAGATATCAGCAACCCTTCTTACAATTATGTTTCCCATCAATCTAGACTCATTTGATTTTGATGTTGTGGCTCTAGATCCTCTTGTTAATGACCAACTGACCAATGTAGCTTGATCCTCAACAAATGTAGTGCCCCTAAAATACTTTTTATTATGATCTTGCAAATTCAATTTATTTGAAACAGAACTGAAAACTAAGGCATCAGTAATATCCCAATTTGGTAACAATAAAATGTTAGATGCCTTCACCATTTGCCTCCACTCCTTAGGGCTTATATACTTCAATTATTACATCATTTCTTCTTTTGTTTGTTTCTAGATGGAAGCTTTATCCATTTTGGGATGCTCTATTTTTAAGCTTTTGCATCTCTCTTCAAAAATATCCATGTTTGCCATCCATGCAAATTGCTAGAAAGCCCTAGATCTCACGAAGCTATCATCAACCAAAAATTGATGACTTGCCTATTCTAACACATGGTCCAATTCCCTACCTTTATAGTCTGCTATTGTTAGATCCAAACTTGGTAGGGGAAGTTCTAGAGGGTTGTCCTCATCTAATTCCACTTGAGTAATAAAGATACCTCCCTGTGATCCCATCTATTCAATTTTCTCACCAATGAGCTTTTCTTCTCCAATCCTCAAAGGGGATTGAGTGGATGAATATTCCTCAACTTGAGGCCTCTCTTCTTTCATTACCTTCTGCCACTTGGGCTGTACTGGTGGATCCTATTATTTTTTGGCCCTTATCTACAAGAGCCCTTTTATTTTGAATTATAGTGTATTAGGGCTTCTTTTGTACAATTATTTGACCAACTCCTAAATTAGGAGTGAAAGCCAACCTCCTCATGACCTCTCTAGCTTTATCAGGATAAGAATCAATAAAAAAATATTTCTTCTCATTTATAGCTTCCATTATTTTAGGGAAGTTACTCATGAGCATATTTATTTTCTCATCCTCTATATTAGCGTTATCTAGAGGATTATATTTCTAATCAAAACAATGAATGAATTCTAGGACCTGGGAATAGACTCTCCATTTTTATTTTTTAGTTTCTTGCTCCTACAATAAGAATTCATTCCTTATAATTTCCTCTAGATAATATGAATCATGTTTGACTTCTCATAGCTTAATTCTATTCCTCAAGGTCTGATTAAAAAATCCCTCAGAATCACAAAAATGGGGATGGGAGATAGGCATCAATTACTGGTAGACTTCCTATTGTACCAATGTGTGCCCTTAGTGCACCTCCCCTAATCACATCATTCTTTGCTTTGTATTCATTTCCTAGTTTTGGTAGATTTATTTGCACATGGTAATCTAACAATGGTTCTAAGGGAAAAACCTCTCTAATTTCTTCAGGTCTAATTGAGATCAGAGGCACACCATCATTTCTTCTTACCACCCTAATAGCTGGGTCACAATTCTTGGCAATGGCTTCAAGAAAATCATAATCCATGAAAACACTTGGGACTAATAGCTTTCCCAAATCCAAATTCTAGATGTTTGCATGCGGAGCAAACAAATTCCTCTGTGAAAACCACTTTTTAAACAAGACAAGACCAGTTTGCATAGTTGTTGCATCGCTAACCCTATAACCCTTGTCATATAGGCCATCAACAATCTTAAGCCTAGGGTTTAATGAAATTAACCTTTTAACTAGTGTAGGCTTGGTGGTGGATTCTGGGGGTAATTCTAGCAAATTGTCATGGACATTTCTATCCATATAATTAATTTGCCCAGAAAATGCTTTCTTAGGAGGCATCTTGATCAAAATAATAGGAACTGGAATGCTATAGAGGTTGTATATGAGTACTTACTTGACTTGCCAGACTTGTTCTTCTTTGAACCTTTGCTATTTCTCTTGAATAGATGAGGAATTGGTTCACGTCCATGCCAGGCTAAACACAATATGATCAACAGGCTCTTGTGCTCAAAAAATGTGAAATCTTTTTTTGTGTGAGATTGGAACTAATGAAATCTCCTGTATTATACTCTATTTCTCCCACATGTGAAGCTTTCATTCATCATAAATGTGCATAATAGAAAAAGAGAGTGGCATCACACTTCCTTTTAAATTTGCGTCGTTAATCCTTGAAAAATCCTACAATCCAAGAATGAAAACTAGGCTGACTCACTTTTCTTCTCAGCATGCTGGCAGTCAAACCAATAAACTACTTCCATCTATACCTTTCCTTCAATGCCAACATTTCAAGTTGGGCCCATTGATGACTGGGGACACGTGTCATCAAGTTGCTACCTCGCTATGCATAACTTCGAGCATCTTACTATAGTGAGATAGCGATAACCATTGATTTTTCTTTGATCATGTGGTAGACATTTGAAACAACTCTTAAGGGAAAAATGGTGGTCCCCTCATTCAATAACTGACTATAAATAATCTTTGCACATATTTTCATTGCGAGTTAGCGAGTATCGTTGATCCATGCTTGATCTGATGATCATAATTCTTTGCATATTTTATACATGGGGAGCAGGTCCAGGTTACCACTGGCACTGAGCTTGTTTAATGTGTAATCACACATATATATATATATATCTATATATATATATATATATATATATATATATATATATATATATATATATATATATATATAATTTTAAACCTTTAGCAACATCACACATCCTTAGCCTTGCCATGTTTTTTATTTTCAGGTGGGTCGCTACATCACTATTGGCAAAATTACTAACTTTCCATCTAGTGATATAGCGAGTTTTGATGAATTTAGAATTTCTAGCTTATAAATGCTCAGTAGGATGCCACCGTGTCATTTGATCTGCATAACCCAACTTTGTCAAGTCACTCATTCGGGCCCACCTTTGAAGATTTCTTATCACAACCCTCCAACTAGTCGCTACATCACTACTGGAAAAATTACCAACTTTCCAGTGAGCGATATAGCGACTTTTTGGTAACCCATCAATACTAATGCCAGGAAATAAAACTTATGAATGACACAACCTTCATAGAAATAAAAGCAGAGCTTGCACAATATCTTCCTCGGGTTCCTCAAAATCATTTCCTATTTTAAAAGAATGCCATCTTTTGCAATGACTAGGCCCTCGCTATGTCACTACCAAAAAATTGTTGTTTTTCCAACTAGCGATATTGCGACCTCTGATGGATTCATAATTCTAGTGAAGGATAACAAAAGATACACTGATTGAAACTTCACCAATTAATATTGGTGTCAGAGAAGGTGGTCATGCATATTTATGAGACTGCATGGGAATTTTTGCAGTCACATCAACCTTAAATAGGTTACTACTTTCTTTAAAATTCGGGCACTCACTATGTCGCTACTGACAACTTGCATGGATTTTTTGGTAGTGACTTATTTAATCACCAAAGAAACTTGAACTTCAGTGACACCATTTGTGAGTTTTTCCTTGCGCATTCTTTCTAATACTGAAAAGCCTGGGACATAGCATGTGATCATAATGTCTTCTTATTAACACACATTTTTTGGTGCCAGACATCATTTTTTCAGTACCACAACATAGTTCTCTGATGGTCGCTACATCACTATAGGAAACAACTTGAAAACTTTTTATAGCAAGTATGCGACAACCATGGGATAAAATTTTCCAAAAGGACTCAACAATGACCTCAAAACAGACGGGAAAAGAATATTCATTTTTCTTTTTTTAAAACTTTCATACTAGGGTAAAACAAAAGGGAAAGACCTAGGGCTTTACACAGATTTTGAAAGGTACCAAAATTATGAGACCAAAATCTAAAACCCCAGGATCAAATAAAAGGACTCACATCTGATTTTTATACCATGATTTTAAGAGAAGTTAGTTATGTAAAAAATCAGACCAACAGTGGCTCTAGCTGGGGATGATAGACTATTTGAGTCTATGAAAGAATTTAGAATCTTTGGGAAATCAGACCACAAACTTGATACAACAATGACAACTTTTTCAAAGAGCACAGAACAGAAC
This sequence comes from Cupressus sempervirens, assembly GCA_028749045.1. NCBI lineage: Eukaryota > Viridiplantae > Streptophyta > Pinopsida > Cupressales > Cupressaceae > Cupressus > Cupressus sempervirens. Next base: position 204,112,934 of record CM053784.1, read on the forward strand.
AAAGAAAACAAGGAACTAGACTATACAAAGAAATTTACAGGGATTTAAAAAATATACACAATGTACAAGAACCCTAAAACTATTGTTCATGGAAAAAGGATACTTTAAGAAAACTAGCTCTTCAAGAGTTGTCCATGAACTGGCAATTCAAGAATGTCTCTAGCTAAATCTCACAAGAAATATGAATCTTCTCCATTTGTATCATGAATACTATATGGACCCAGCCAAATTGGATCAAATTTACCATGCTTCCCTTTATCTTCCATTCTAGCATTCCACATTAGTACCATGTCACCTACTTCAAATTTCCTATTAGTGGTCCTTTTATCATAAAAATATTTTATTTGTGATAGCTGATTGGCATTCTAAATAGAAGATTCTCTCCTTGTTTCTTCTAATTGAAAGATGTCATCCATTCTAACCTACATCTCATCAACAATGTCATTTTCATAAAGTTGAATAAAATTGTACATTTCTTTTAAGTTATTCTGAGGGAGCCTAGCTTGTATACCATAAACCAAATCAAATGGGGCATATCCAATAGCCTTTTTCATAGTAACCCTATCAGCCCACAGGGTCAATGAAAACTTTGAATCTCAAGCCTTCTTGTTTTCCCCTAAAACCCTCTTGATGATTTTCAATATACTCTTCTTACTAGATTCAGCCTGACCATTACCTTGAGGATGATATGGTGATGATGTATATTCTGTAATGCCATACTTTTTACAAAAATCTTTATATTCCTCTGATCTAAAACACATCACATTATTAGCTACAATATTTTGAGAAAATCCAAACCTAATTATAATATTATTTAGGATGAAATTAATCACCACCTTACTTCTTGCATTCCTAGTAGGAATTGCTTCAACCCACTTGGTGAAATAATTAGTAGCCACCAAGATCCAAGAATGACCTCCACTGGACTTGTTTCTGATTTCACCTATAAAATCATTTCCCCATTGTTGGAAGGGTGCTTGCACCTCAACAGGTCTTAAGGGTAGATTTCCAAAAAACTTCAACTTCCCATTGAATCTTTGACAAGTATAACATAATTTCACAAAGTTATGAGCATCTTTAAAAAGTGTTGGCCACCAAAACCCAGCCCTCTGAATCTTGTGAGCAGTAGTTTTAGCCATATAGTGACTACCACATACACCTTCATGCATATCTATCAAAATTCTTTTAGACTCAATTTCATCCACACACTTCAAGAGGACTCCTTCCATATCTTATAGCATGAAACTTAAGGGATCTCTTTTGGTTATCAGTTAACTCTGATGGAGATTTCATAGTTTGCAAATAATAGATTACATGCTTGTACCAATTAGAGGTATCCATATCATAGAGATCTTTTATGCAATTATCATCTAGTTGATTAATTTGGTTTTCCTCTAGATTTGCTTCTGTCATACACTTGGTGAAACCTTGACCTTTGACCAATTTAGTAATCTAGATATCAATATTGAATTTTTGTATTCTATTGATCCACCTAGACCTCTTGTCAGATACCTCTTGTTGTGAGAAAATGTCTTTCATAGTAGTAGTAGGGACAAAAGCAATAATTGTAGCCCCCATTAAATAAATTTGAAGGCCTTCACTCCTTTGACCAATGCATATGCCTATTTTTCATTAATATCATACTTTAACTCAGCTGGTTGCAATGACTTGCTAAAGAATGCAATTGGTTGCTAATAACCCTCCTCATTTCTTTGTAACAATACTGCAGCAATAGTGTGAAAAGAGGAAAAAGAAAAAATATGCATTGGTTTTTCATAATCCGATGCTTTGAGAATAGGAGCATCCTTGATGGCTTACTTAATTTTATTGAATGCAGTACTAGGCTCACCATCCCACTTTATCTCAGACCCTTTCTTCAACATCCTTGAAATAGGCCTGCTAACTTCTGCAAAATTAGTCACAAATCTTCTAAGAAAAATTATTTGGCCAAAGAATGATTGAATACCTTTAACACTCTTGGGTTTTTGTATCTTATCTATGGTTTCCACCCTTTCAGGGTCAATCCTAACTCCATGTTTGCCAACTAAGTGTACCAATAATCTTCCTTCAGTTACACCAAAATGACACTTTCTAGGGTTTAAAGAAATACCATATTTGAGAGCCCTAATGAATACCTTCTCCAAATGTGTGCAATGGTCATTCTCATCTTTTGACTAGGAAATTAAATCATCTTGATACATAGTCAACAATTTGTCAATAATGTCAGCAAATGCCACATCCATTGCATGTTGAAAAGTAGCCCCAACATTAGTAAGCCCAAAAAGCATCCTAACATATACATAAGTCCCCCATAGAGTAGTGAAACTAGTCTTATATTGTTTTGATTCTTTGACAACCACCTGATTGTAACTTGAGAATCCATCCATCATAGACATGAGTTCTGAACCAGTAACCTTTTGTTGTTTGGCAAACCATAATTATTTTTTAATGAAGATATATTTAAATTCCTTAAATCAACACATAGCCTTATATCTCCATTTTTATTTTTGACAAGGACCAAGTTGGACACCTAAGAAGAATGTCTAATAGGTTTTATAATCCCAACATCCCTTAATTTGATTAATTCTTCTTGCATATTAGGGGCCAAGCTTGGATTTATTGGTCTTTTTTTTTGCCTAAAAGGCTTTGCATCTGGCTTCAAAGGAATCTCATGCTGGAATAGATCTTCTCTATAAGCTTTTAGGTCATCATATGACCATGCTAATACATGCCTATATTTCCGTAGCAAATCTATCAAATTTTGCCTAATTTTAGGAGACAATTTTCTACCAATATATACTCTCCTAGGTGTTTCCTTAGTTCCTAGATTCACTTCCTCTAAATCTTTGGCATCATATTTACTAATATCAATTTGTGATCTATCCTGATTGTCAAAAATAGTCTCTAACAATACCAAACCTTTTGGTATCTTATTAGTTTTTAATTGCACAACTTCCTTCCCAAAAATAGTATATTTTCCATTTATATTCTCTACATAAGCTGCACAATCAATTTCTTATCTTGACAACATATTTGCATAGTTCAGAAATCTCAAAATGTCCTTGTCATCTTCAAATGCTTGCCAATTTTGGACACTGTTAGGAATAGAAGGCCTGATCTATGTTTGAATTTTAGATATACTAGCAAATGTGATATCATTAGGTTTTACTACTATATTTTCCAGCAGATTCGTCCTCTTATTGTTAGATCCGTCCTACCAAATTACGCCAAATGCATCAAAGTACTCAATCATGTCCCATACTACATTTCTATACTATTTTAACCTTTTATTCTTTGACACATAAACATTTCCCACCTGTGATACAACTAACTCAGAATCCCCGATTACATGTATACATTTTGTCGCATGCTTATGAGCTAGTCTAAGTCCTAACAATAAAGCCTCATATTCTGCTATGTTATTAGTACAAGGAAAATTCAATGTGAAAGAAAATTTGTAAGTTACCCCAGTAGGAGAAATTAGTAAAATACCTACACTTGCTCCATCTTTGCAATAAGCACCATCAAAGAACATGGCCCATAAGTCACCTTTATCTATCTTTGTATCAACCTCCATTTCTATCTAAGATTTTTTCTTGCTTTTCTTCAGAGTTAGGATCTCAGCTCTGAATTCATTGACATTTGTATCCACAAAATTTGTCATGTCATCCTCAACTTCTTCTACTATCATATATATGCTTTTTGGTTCTCTATTGATCTTCACAAAATTTCCATCAATATTAAAAGTAGCAAATGATAGGTCACATTGTAAATTTCCTCCCATGGTAGCAATCCATTATCTAGTTAATAACATACCATAATGAGGTGGTATGTCAACAACCAACATGCTCATAGTGAGTTCTTTATTTGGATAGGCTATCAATCTATAAGGTAGGCCACTAGTAGTGCCTATGATTGTGACTTCCCTTTTATCCATAGCACAACATCTTCCTTTAGTCTTGTCAACCTTCAAACTTAATTCTTTCATTATTTGAAAAGGCATAACAATATTAGAAGCACTAGAATCAATCATACAATTCTTTAATGTCTTACCATTGACTAGGATACTTGAGAAAAATGGCTCAACATTTCCCAAACATTCATTGACAAAGTTATCCAAAAACATTTGAGGAATCTGAGACATAGCCACTTTAGTCTCCTATTCCTTCACCTTTTCATTTTTTACTTCTTTAGGAACATGATTTTCATTACATTCTTGACTTACCTTTACATCAATATTTCCCAACCATGCTATGGCTTTATCTTAGTGCTCTGGGATTCTCAATAACTCAGACATAGGAACCTTAATATTAATTTGAGACAAACTAGCAAACATATCTATAGAAGAATCAGAAAGGTTATCATTATTCACATTCCCTTTCTCATCATGCTTACCCAAAGTGTCCAAGGCATTATGATGACTCTTATTTTGCTTAGTGACATTCTGTGATATCTTCCCATTTCTCCTCTTGGAGACATTATTTGAGAGCTCTATATCCTCAGGGTTGCCCCCTTTATTTGGTTTCCATTTTTTATTTTCATATTTAACCTTCATAGCAGGGGACTCTTTAGGTCTTACAATTTCCCCTTTCTTATGGTTGGTTCCTCTTATGAAAATACTAGCTACTTTATTCCTCTCATTTCCTTGAATCATACTTCTAGTCTAAACCTGAGCTACCATATTAGCAGTAATTTGGTCAATTTCTTCTCTAGAGGGTTTTCTCAAGATCACTTCTTCCTTTGAACCTACCATGTTACACACATTGTCCTCAACATCACTTTCATCATTAAATACTTGCTATTGATTGACACTCTGAAATCACCTGTTATCATTTACATCTCTCTCATAACCTTCATTGTCAGAATAATGTGAATCAAAAAAGTTACATCCTACATTATCATTAGTTTCCTCCTATTCTTGACATTTTTCCACTACATTCTGATTCCCTAGACATGACAGTGCTATTGCACAAGATTTAGGAGAATGAGGTAACTGACATGCAAAACACCAAATAGGCTCAACAATAAACTCAGGATCATCTACCAAATTCATATAATTTTTTGATAAAGGATTAGGGGACACTTTATTGATATTGTTCTTAGGAGGAGGAACACTAGGCTGACCATCCTTCCAAGTAGTATTGTAGGGGAAATTCTTCAATCTATTCTGTTTATTGAAGTTAGATTGATAAGGGATCCTATTGTTAGTGGGATTCCTATCATTCTTTACTTGAGGAAGACTTAAACTCTTTATGGCATTGAGAAATTGAGTTATCTCACTAGGCTCCTGTTTCTTCCCACCTACAACTTTATGGTCCTCTCTCCTATTTCCCTTATTACCAAAAAATCTAACGTCATCCCTTTTACTTTCTAGTCTAACTAAAATTCTCAGATTATTTTCAATATAAATAGCAACCCTAAAGGCCTCCCTTAAAGTTCTAGGATCCTTGCCCCTAACCTAATATGCTACTTTACCATTGAAAGCATTCAAATAAGTGATTAGGCATACCTTGTCATTAACTCACATGGCTTGCATTAGCTTATATATCCTTTTTTGGAACCTATTGTTGAACTCAGCGACAGATTCATTTGGCAATCTCTTGATGTTATTAAATTCAATCAAAATGTAACTCTGATTCAACTTGTCACCATATTGTTCCTTGAAACAATATTCAATATCCTTCCAATCCATAATAGACAATTTAGGAAGTCTTTCAAACCATTTCTGAGCATCTTTAGTAAGTGATTGAACAAACAACTTCATTATAACATCTTCTGCTTCAACCTCATAGTCACTCATCATATCTAGAAAACTTCTTATGTGATCTTCATAGGTAATAGCATTATATCCAACAAATTTAGGCAATCTTCTTCTCATCTCATGTGGGATAGGATTAGAGAAACCAAGAATTCCATCAAAGCATATTTGTCTATAGCCTTCTAAATGGATAGGTCTTCTTTGCAAATCAATCCTGGAATGGTAGGGGACATTTCTTTTGACATTATCATTAGCATTGCTAGTACTAGCTGTATATGAGCAATGTTAGTATGCTAATAGAAACCAAATTTAAATAAAGCTTCTACAAACTAAACAAAATTCATAAACTTCAAGATAGACTAATATGAGCTCTCAATTGAAAATATGAGCCATTAATGGGCTCTCTCAATGAGAAGCTCTCTTGTTGAGTGGCTTTATCTAAATGGATAGGATGTATGCTCAATATGCTTCCAAAGGCTTCAATAGATGATTGTGGATTTTTGGTGTGGATAGATGGATTTAGTATGGATTTGGCTCTCAAAATAGCATTATAACTTTACTTCATGGATTGTGTTATTTTGCAAAGGGGAAGGATCCAATTTATAGGCAAGAGGCTTGAGGGATTGAGGGCTAAGATGCAAGGATGGGAAAAAGCTCATGGAGGGCTCAGATTGCATGAGAAGAGAGCACATGGATTGTGCTTTCTTATAGCCAATCAAGGAGTGACACGTGTCACATGGTGAGAGGATGGAGGAAAGGGGAAGGATGAGTCAACAAAGGAGGCTCAAGGGATAAAATCTTCATAAAGACCCTCATAATGACTTGTAAGAGCAATAAAAGGGCTTGTAAGAGTCATTTATGACCTAGTGGACTTCATAAAGTTTTATGGTTGAGATATTTTGATGGTGATGAGAGCAATTTCGACTTGGACTTGATTAGGAAGGTTTTAAGCTTGCTTAGGCTTGTACAAATGATTAGAGGATGGATTAGGATGGTTTAGGATTAGCTTAGTGATAGGCAAGTGGATGGCATTTAATGAGGGTGGGTGAACGAGGAGATATTTTGTTAACTTTGGCTTGGGTTAGTAAGTTTTAACCCATGTTTAGGGAATGTGACAAGGTTAGGAGGGGATTAGGATTAGGTTTAAAGACATCTTCTAGAAGAGTCTAGACTTTGGATGAGGATAAAGTCTTTCTAGAATAGTCTAGAATTTCCTAGGATGAGGATGAAGACTTTCTAGAAGAGTCTAGAACTTCTTAGGATGAGGATAAATTAGATTTTTAGGAAATAAATAAAGTTTTATTTATTTCAAGGGTTTGGGTTGAGGAGATATTTATTAAAACTTTTTTAATAAATATGAGGATTAATATTTAATCTTAATTAAATATTTTGAGTTGGGATTAGGGGTAGGAAATGATGGGATTAGCCTTTAATCGAAATTAAAGAAGGATTAGAAGATTTTGGAAGAGGTTATTGGTCATAAGGAAATTGGCCAAGTTTTGGGCAAAAAATAATTTTTTTATTTATTTTAGGATTTTTGGTCAATTTATTAATTAAATAATTAATAAATAAGGAAATACTGTTTAAATAAGATTTAAACATTTTTGGGAGGGATTCCTTAATTAAATATTTTTAATTAAGATAAAGGGATTTAATGGCATAAAAATTAATTAATTAATTAATTAATTAATTAAATAATTAATTAATAAATGATGATGTCATCAGGGATTTTTAAAAAAAAATAAAAATACTATTTTTTAAAGAATTTTTAGGTGTCTACATTTTGCCCCTCTTTGATGTGATGCTGCAAGTGGCATGGCATCAAAGATAAGAAAATAAGATGCCCAAGGTAGAGCAGAAGAGGAGAGAATGGACTGTGAGATGCCCCCTCAAGAAGGCAGCGGGGAGAGAAAGCGAGGCTTGGTGGCTTCTTGAAAAAATACAAGAATCTGGGATGAGCAAGGAGACTCAGATTGGAAAAGAGAAGGGGTTGAATTAGCTCAAACTCTCACTATGGGAGAATGATAAAGGAGAATCAGATGCACAAGAGGAAGCAAGCTTAAGACTTTAGGGAAGGTGGAGGATGAAGGAGTGGAGCGCTATAAAAAGGAATCCAGGATAGGGAGATGGATGAGGGGATTATAAAGCTAATGCAATAGGATTTCAAAGAGTCAGATTGGTGGAAGATGGGTTTCGGAGATCCCTAGGACTAGGATTGTGGATCTCGAAAGATGAGGCTTGGTGGATTGATTTGGATTGGTGGATCCCTAAGACTAGGATTGTGGATCCCTAAAGCTAAAGGTGAGGAGTGATTCAAAGAGATACTGATGCATAAGCTGGGGTAGGAGAGACAGATGCTAGATATGGATGGGGGATAATGGAGATGAAGGAAAACCATTGAAGCTTTTTGAGCGGGGGGATACTTCAAAGAGAAGTACCACCATGTAGTTGAGCACTAGATTTGCTATAGGACTATTGGTTAATTGCCAAGGTTACCAAGAACATCAAGGCCTTTTCACCAATCGTCCAAAGGACTGATGAACTGACTCAAAACAAACACGCAAGGATTGCCCCAGTATCACACATGAATCCCAGAGGAAGCAGTGTGGAAACAATACTGGGTAACCCACAAGCAGAAAAGAAAATAAGCAAAAGACATGATCAAGACCTTATGCTCTGATTGCCCCATTCCCAGTATACCATGATATGGAAGATCGTGGCAACCTTGAGGAGGGAACAAGGAGATTTCTTGGAAAAGATACTTCAAGACCCAAAAGGGAAGATTCCAAATCAAAAGAAAGTGAAAATCCAAAAGAGAACCGTTTGCCAACGAGATGGGTAGGACGAGGTACTAACAGACCAAGATCAGACATGAGGAAAGCTATATCTTACAAGGATCTATCAGAGAGCACCTAAGCTAGTGGATTTGGATGAGTGATGTGTCTGGCAAGTTGAACTAAGAAAGATAACACTTTGGTGACAGGAAATCTAGCTAAAGGATGCATTGGAATAACTAACCAAGATGTGTGATGGGTGCAAGATGCTGATCAAGGACGAACTAACATGAACACTAGATAGATACAATGGTACTAAGCTAAAGAGGATGTACAAGCTAACAGACCAAGATATTTACAAGTGAGCTAATCAAGATATGGTACAAGCTAATGGACCAAGATAGTTACAAGCAGGCAAAAGCTCAGGATGATAGGATAGCAAGATGGTTCGATGTTGTGCAAGATGCGAAAGCTAAGGGTGGGGTGATAGAAAAAGATATGGATTTGGCAGGATGCATCCAATGATGATGAGAGATTTTGTGACCAAGGATAGCTAAAGGAGCAGGATGAGATGGCTGGATAGGATGGTAGATAGCTAGGATTATGATGGATATAAAGAGATGACATTGGGTTTGCATGAGGATAGCCTAGAGCTAGATACCAATGACAAGGGAGGATGGACAAGACAAGATCTCCAAGGAATATAGTGCCCCCAATCAGAAGATAACATGCGAAAGGAGGTCTTATGATGGATGTGATAGGATTGAAGCTAGGATGGAAAAAGCTAAAGGGGCTAGGGAGATGGATGATAGCTCAGATGGTTGGCTGAAGCTGCAGGAGATAAGTGGATGGTGTGAGATGGAAGATGGAGGGTGGAGAATAGGTGGATAGATTGGAAGATGGAGTTGGATGTCAAGAGATGACCAAAAGCATGAGGGTGATAGGCTAAGCTGGGGATGGCGGAATTACGCATGATGCTTGTTTGCCAAGTTTTCATCATGGTACTTGTCCAAGGCGCTTGAATTGCCAAGTTTTCACCAGTGGATGCTTTATTTTTCTTTTCTTTTTTGATTTTTTGAATTTGGACTTAGCTGGAATGATTTTGGCTTTTTTCAGCTATTTTGGCTTTTTTGGGATTTTTCACTGGCTGTTGGAATGTTCAATTTTGTTGCTAGCTGTTGGTACACCGGATGTGTGATTTATGCAATAGATTGGATTAGATGGGATTGATGGTAGGAGATGGAGGGATGAAAATGCTGGAAAGGAGCATGAGATGGGGATGCTTGCAAGAGCAACATTGGCACATGTTGGAACGGGTGTGAAAAGAGCATATGGGGGATAGATGGTAGATGCGGGCGTGATGGAGGATTTGTGGAAGCGTGCTTGGGGATATAGGCACCCAAGATGGAGTTAGGAGATGGGGGACATGAGTCACTAGATGGGGGATTAGCAATGGTGGATGCCATTATGCATTGGGTTTCAACTTTTTTCTTGGGGATCGACATGGTTTTGGATTTTCTTTTCATAGGCTTTTGCATTGTTTTGCATTCTTTGATTGGATTTTTCCTTTTTGGAGTATGTCTTTTAGAATAGACATATGATTTCCTAGGATGTGGATTTTTAGCTTTATGCATTTTGAAGTTGGCATTTACATTGTTGTGGTAAGCTTTGGGAAGATGGTTAGGAGAAGCTTTGTGAGATGGAGAGGATATGAAAGAGCATGTAGGGGGATGATGATGGATGATGTGCCCTGATATGTGCCTTTGTTGATCTTGCATAGGAATGGATGAAATAGGATTTTTATGATGGCTAATAGGAAGATGGAGGATGGTAGATTTTGGGACATAGGGACCCAAAATGGATTTAGCGGATGAAGGGGGGATATGGTAGGTTGTTTTGGGTTGTAAAGATGGTGGAGGGGGGATGACATAAGATTTCTTGAAGGAGTGATGGGAGGCTGGCATGGTGGGCTTGGAGATAGGCTTGGTTTGGGGGTGTGGTGTACCAACACCTTTAGATGGTGAGCCTTTGGATACATATCCAAGACCATGAAATCCTAGATTTTTTTGTGCAATAATAGGCTCTCTGATTCCTTGCTCTTGGTTCATGTCTTGATTTTGTAATAATTTTTGCTCTTGTAATCTAAGTTGCTCAACTTGACCCACAATCTCAGGTTGCCCAGCACTAGCCGCTATCTCATTTTTCTTTTTTAAAGCAGTAATTTGCCTTAGTAATTTTTTTTTTCTTCATAGTTCTTCATTATCACTTCTTCCCTTACCTTTTGAATCCTCCTATGAATAGCTTCTTGCTTAGCACACCTCTCTCTCAAGATTTGCATCTCATTATAATTAGGAACAGTAAATTCAAAACTAGTCATTCTATCTTCATTAAAACTTTCAGGCTCCAAGTATTTGGGTCTCACCTTTTTAGGTGAATAATCTGACATGAAAGGGTTTGTACTATACTGGCACATATTCATAGTATTTCTATCACCTAAAACAAGTGCACGGGGTTGTACGATCTTTTCCTAACATATCATTTTAAGAGTATTATAGAATTCATCATTAGACAACCTTGGGTGAGATCTAGGACCTTTTGAGAAATGTTCCTTATTAGCAACAAGATGATAAGGGTTGTCTTTCCTCATTATTTTCTCTTGAGAACAACTTCCTTTCTATATCTGATCTCCTTTGATAGCCCAATTCTACCTTTTCCTAGGAGGGAGATCAGTTTGTAACTTAATTCCAAGATTTTGCTTCATATTTTCCCGTGTATTTTTCTTATTATTTTTCATCATTTGAGAGAACAAACTTGCAAGTATTGAAATTGGTTAAACATTTTGAGTTGGCACCCGCTCTTATTTGAATGGGAAAATCACTAGATATAATGAAAAATGCTTTACTAATGGGTTTTGGCAAAATGTGCACAATTTTCTAAATCCATGGGTAAATTCAACATGAAACACTTACCTAAGACTCTTTCCAAGGGAGACACAGATCTTAAATGACACACTTAGTGATGACAATACTAAGTGTCCCCAGTAGAGTCACCATTTTGTTGGTGTTTGAAACTACTGAACAAGAAAATGCTCAATAGTCAATTGATAATACCCACATAACCTAAAAATTGGCCAGATTTTATGAACAATTATATGTGTAAATCACTTGGACCCAACTTCAACAAAACCCATGATGGTTTCCTACTCTTTTGGCTTTTCTAGACCAAGGTGGGTGTACCTAGGGATAATCCAATTGTAAAAATGTGTGGAAATCATCTTAGTTTCATTCTAATTCTCCTCATTTATCTTTCAAATACATGCACACTTTTTCCAATTCTCTTATCTCTTCAAAATTATACACATCCCTTTAAGCAGATCTGGTCTCAAATCTCCTAAAACTTTCATATATTCCAGCTATTAGCAGCTACTTAATACTTAGGAATATTATGTAAGTGAGTTCTGACCAGCATTATGACCTTGAAATAATCTTTGAGACTTTTTTCTTTTTTAAAAAAGGCATGTCATACAGAAATAGATCAACTCTCAATTACCACTGAATTTCATTACCAGTGCCTTATCCATTTGGGTTAAGATTTATATATTGGTGGGAGACCTAATTCAAACAACTTATGAATGAATTTTATCAATAGCAATCATCCATTTCAATTCTTATAGAATATACTTCTTATTAACTTATCAATTCTACTATTCTAGTAAAGCATTTATATAATTCATTGAATTAATAGCAACAAGAGAATCAATACATAGCCTATCTAGACTACATTCAATCATATGAACCTAATTCAAATGATCTCAAAATAGACAAGTTCATGAAATGGAGACAGACACAGATGACACAGAAAAATTGTAAACATCCCTTTGCATTGTCCTTTTTCAAATGACTAATACATCAACCAATAAAGTCTTAACCAAACTCATAAAATCACTAGTTATGTCATATATCTGTATCAACAATTATGCTTGAAAGTATTTGAAAATACTACATGAGAATAAGGACCAACTGTACTATTTTTTGACACTTCAAAAAATACATCAATTTTTTTTTGGACCCTCACAATGCCTTGAAAACTCATTTATATAATATGAGTTGCAACAAGAAAAGGGCAATTGTGATTGACAAGTGTCCTTCCAAAATAAGAAACAAAACACCATAAGAAGAGACAAAAATGAGTACAACAGAATGCCAAGTGCATCAAAAACTCTTTGGGTAGGCCTATTTCTGTTACTACTACAAATCATCAATTTTATATTTGTCCCCTATTATTCTAGATCTTTAGAATATGTGGCTACCAAGCTAGCCAACAAAGGGCTATCCTGTGGTGCCTCCAAATCAAATTTTTCCTCATGGATTTTCACTGCTTTACTCTTGAATAGGAAATATTACTTTTTCACCATCTAATTTTTTTAGATATGGTGCTGATGTATCAATGATCTACACCTCACCTTTCTATTCTTCATCATCATCTATACCACCTTGTTCTAACTACTCACTAGAGGCAATATCTACCATCCAGGTGTTAAATTATGCATCATCAAGCCAGCTCAATTGGAGGATATCATTTTGCTTCTTTAATATATAGTTAGCCTCATTTTCAAAACCAACAAACTCTTGTCTCAAAGAATCAAAAAATAACTGGACTTTAACCAATTCTTCTGTCGTGATGGCCCACTAGGCATGCCCCTTTTCGTTTACAACTTTATTTATCCTTGTGCAAAACAAGTCATCTAATTCGTTACTCCATTCATCCTTAATTTTTAATTTATTCTTTCTATCCAAGGCACAAGGAAACAAATCAAATTTTTGATTCTTACAGTTGCTTAAATAAGAAACAATTTTCAGTTGCAAAGAAATTCTCCCATTATCAAAATATGACAGGTCATTAGCAACATCATACATTTTTTCAATATGGTCATGGGAAGACCTTATAACTGAATAACATAAAAGGGTGATTTATTTCTCCCCTTTTCCCCACTTATTAACAATAGGCTTGAGGGTTTCTTCATGGGTTTTCAGTTCCTCCCATACACTTGTTACTCTTGCCAACTGATCATAGAACAAGGCTCATTCAATTTTATCTACTAAATACATTAGAGCCTTTCTAAGCTTATCCTCATATTTCATATTTAACTCTACATGTAAGGCCCATAGCTTGCTTTTCTCTTCCTCAAAATCCTTAGTTGTGTAATATTCTGGCCTTTGAGGTGTGTCTAGTATTTCTACAAGGGGGGTGGATTTAAAAGGTTCTACTACCGGACGGGGGTATGTTATTCTTGGCTTGGTGGACTTCCCCATCAGCTTGTCTTCAAGCTCAATTCTCCTTTTTACCTCCTTATTATAGGCCTCAAGAATTGTCTCATATTTATTCTGTAACTCAAACATAGCCTATTCTTCCTTCCTAGCAGTGCCCAAAAGAAATTTGGATGAATCCACATTCTAGTGTGTTGCCTGCACATGTGACGTATCAGTAACCCTTCTTACAATTATGTTTTCCATCAATCTAGACTGATTTGATTTTGATGGTGTGGCTCTAGATCCTCTTGTTAATGAACAACTGACCAATGTAGCTTGATCCTGAACAAATGTAGTGCCCCTAAAATCCTTTTTATTGTGATCTTGCAAATTCAATTTCTTTGAAACAGAGCTGAAAACTAAAGCATCAACAATATCCCAATTTGGTAACAATAAAATGTTAGATGCCTTCACCATTTGCCTCCCCTCCTCAGGGCTTATATTCTAAAATTCTTTCGTCATTTCTTCTTTTGTTTATTTCTGGATGGAAGCTTTATCCATTTCTCAATGCTCTATTTTAAAGCTTTTGCATCTCTCTTCAAAAATATCCATATTTTTCGTCCATGCAAACTGCTGGAAAGCCCTAGATCTCACGAAGCTGTCATCAGCCAAAAATTGATGACTTGCCTGTTCTAACACAGGGTCCAATTTCCAGCCTCTATAGTATGCTATTATTAGATCCAAAATTGGTAGGGGAGATTCTGGAGGGTTTCCCTCATCTAACTCTACTTGAGTAATAAAGATACCTCCCTATGATCCCATCAGTTCAATCTTCTCACCAGTGAGTTGTTCTTCTCCAATCCTCAAAGGGGATTGAGTGGGTGAATATTCCTCAACTTGTGGCCTCTCTTCTTTGATTACCTTCTACCTCTTGGGACTAGGTTCATCAGGTCTCTCCTCTTGGGTTGTATTTTTGGATCCCATTATTTGCTTGCCCTTATCTACAGGAGCCCTTTTATTTAGAATTATAGTGTAACCAGACTTCTTTTGTACAATTATCTGACTAGCTCCTAAATTAGGAGTGAAAGCTAACCTCCTCATGACCTCTCTAGCCTTATCAGGATAAGAATCAATAAAAATTCATTTCTTCTCATTTATAGCTTCTATTATTTCAGGGAAGTTACTCATGAGCTTATTTATTTTTTCAGCCTCTGTATTAGCATTATCTAGAGGACTATATTTCTGATCAAAACAATGAATGAATTCTAAGACCTAGGAATAGGCTCTCCATTTTTCTTTTTTATTTTCCTACTCCTGCAATGAGAATTTTTTCCTTATGATGTCCTCTGGATAATATGAATCATGTTTGACCTCTCCCAGCTTAATTCTATGCCTCAAGGTCTAATTAAAAAATCCCTCAGAATCATAAAAATGGGGATGGGAGACAACCATCATATACTGATCCAAAATTTTATGCAAAAAGGGACAACCCCCCTTGGTAATCACAAACTAATTGGGCACTATGCAGGTAGGGAAAATTGACCCTAGTTGTCTCTTCAACATAAACATTTCTTCTACTCCTCCTAATTGCCACAAAACTTTAGCCATTCCTACCTTCAAAGGTACTTGGTAAGGCAAGACATGAGGACTCTGTTTAAAACCATAGATTCTAAAAACTATAGAAGTAGGGTAAGGAATGATATCTCCCTAGTTATGTGAAACTTTCAAGTTATAGGGTTTGTCCATAGGCCTGAGGAGGTCCATTAATACCTTAGGGATTCTAGGATTGTCTCTTAATATGAGACATCTCAATTTAGAAGCAAAATACTTATCAAATTTGACAAAATTGGCATTATTTGCATCACAGGTCATATTTGCACTCCACAACTAGATTGACAATGCTTCCCCATTCTCCTCTCTATTCAATTCCATGTCATTACCAAAATATGTTAACCCCTTGAACAAGAACATATGCATCAATAGAAAATAGTGGCCAAAAGTTTTCTCCAGTTTGCCCTTCGTAATTTCAACTAAAATAATATGAATTTCTTCAGCCAAAAAGGAGGCAAAATCAAAGATAACATCTACACCAAAAGAAGCAATCTAAACCATCATATACATAAGGCCAATGGGCATGAAATCCTGCTCATCCTTACTAAAAACACAGCACAGGGTCCTATATATTTCTACAGCCCAATAAGTGAAAATACTCTTCTTAAAAGATTCCAGAGAGGCTACAGTAATTACTAGTAGATTTCCTCTTGAACCAATGTGTGCCCTCAGTGCACCTCCCCTAATCACATCCTTCTTTTCTTTGTATTCATTTTCTAGTTCTGGTAGATTTATTGGCACATGGTAATCTAACAATGGTTCTAGGTGAGAAACCTCTCTAATTTCTTCAGGACTAATTGAGATCATAGGCACACCATCATTTCTTCTTACCAGCCTAACAGCTTGGTCATAATTCTTGGCAATGGCTTCAAGTAAATCATAATCCATGAAAACACTTGGGACTACTAGCTCTTCCAAATCAAAATTCCAGATGTTAGCATGCGGGGCAAACAAATTCCTCTTTGAAAACCACTTTTTAAATAATACAAGACCAGTTTGCATAGTTGTTGCATCCCTAACCTATTCCCCTTATGATATAGGCCATCAAAAATTTTAAGCCTAGAGTTTAAGGAAATTAACCTTTTAACTTTTGTAGGCTCGGTGGTGGATTCTAGGAGTAATTCTAGCAAATCGTCATGGACATTTCTATCTATATAATTAATTTTCCTAGAAAATGCTTTCTTAGGAGGCATCTTGATCGCAATAATAGGAACTAGAATGCTACAGAGGCTGTATATGAGTACTTACTTGACTTTCCAGACTTTTTCTTCTTTGAACCTCTGTAATTGCTCTCAAACAGATGAGGAATTGGTTCATGTCCGTGCCAAGCTAAACACAATATGATCAACAGGCTTTTGTGCTCAAAAAATGTGAAATCTTTGTTTGGGTGAGACTGGAACTAATGAAATCTCCTACCTTATACTCTATTTGTGCCACACAAAAAGCTTTCATTCACCATAAATTCACAGAATAAAAAAATAGAGTGGCATCACACTTCCTTTTAAATTTGCACCGTTGATCCTTGAAAAATCCTACGATCTAGGAATGAAAACTAGGCTAACAAACTTTTCTTCTCAGCACGCTGGTAGTCAAACCAATAAACTGCTTCCATCTGTACCTTTCCTTCAATGCTAACATTTCAAGTTGGGCCCATTGATGACTGGGAACACGTGTCATCAAGTTGCTACCTCGCTATGCATAACTTCAAGCATCTTGCTATAGTGAGATAGCAATAACCATTGATTTTTCTTTGTTCATGTGGTAGACATTTGAAACAACTCTTAAGGAACAATGGTGGGCCCCTCGTTCAGTAACTCACTATACATAATCTTTGCACATCTTTTCACAATGAGTTAGTGAGTATCATTGATCCATGCTTGATCTGATGATCAAAATTCTTTGCATATTTTATACATGGGGAGCGGGTCCAGGTTACCACTGGTGCTGAGCTAGTTTAACATGTAATCACACACACACACACACACACACACACACGCACACACACACACACACACACACACACACACACACACACATCAATTTTTATACCTTTAGTGACATCACATGTCCTTGGCCTTGCCGTGTTTGTTATTTTTAGGTGGGTTGCTACATCGCTACTGGCAAAATTACTAAGTTTCAAGCTAGCGATATAGCGAGTTCTGATGAATTGAAAATTTTTAGCTTATAAATGCTCAGTAAGATCCCACCCTTGCATTTGATCTGCTTAACCTAGCTTTGTCAAGTCACTCGTTCAAGGCCCACCTTTGAAGATTTCCTATCACAACCCTCCAACTAGTTGCTACATCACTATCGGCAAAATTACCAACTTTCCAGCTAGTGATATAGTGACTTTTCAGTAACCCATCAAAACTGACGTTGGGAAATAAAATTTATGAATGACACAACCTTCACAGAAGTTAAAGCAGAGCTTGCACAATATCTTCCTTGAGATCCTAAAAATCATTTCCTATTTTAAAAGAATGCTGTCTTTTGCAATGACTGAGCCCTCACTATGTCGCTACTGTAAAATTAGTATTTTTTTGGCTAGCGATATAGTGACCTTCGACGGATTCATGATTCTGGTGACGAATAACAAAATATACATTGATTGAAAGTTCACCAATTAATATTGGTGTTAGAGAAGGTGGTCATGCATATTTATGAGACTACATGGGAATTTTTGCGGTCACATCAACCTTAAACAGGTTACTTCTTTCTATAAAATTTAGGCACTTGCTATGTTGCTACCAGTAGGTCGCATAGATTTTCCAAAAGTGACTTAGTGAATCATTGAAGAAACTTGAACTCCAGTGACACCATCTGCGAGTTTTTCCTCATGCATTCTTTGTAATACTGACAAGCCTAGGACATAGCACGTGATCATAATGTCTTCATATTAACACACATTTTTCAGCACCATACTTCATTTTTTTTGTACCACAACATAGTTCTCTGATGGTTGCTACATCGCTATAGGAAAGAACCTAGCAATTTTTTATAGCAAGTATGCAACAACCGTAGATTCAAATAAGATCCAACGGTGGGATAAACTTTTCTAAAAGGACTCAACAATGACCTCAAAATAGGCGAGAAAAGAATATTCGCTTTTCTTTTTTTAAAAATTTTGCACCAGGGTAAAACAAAAGGGCAAGACCTAGGGCTTTACACAGATTTTGAAAGGTTCCAAAAGTATGAGACCAAAATCTAAAACCCCAAGATCAAATAAAAGGACTTTGATTTGATTTCATACCATGATTTTAAGAGAAGTTAGTTATGTAAAAAATCAGACCAACATAGTGAACTCCAAAAATATGATAACAAGGAAAAGGAACCAAAGAAAATTAAGAGTGAGGAAGAGAAGACTAATTTATTTGAAGTTCCACAATAGGCCAAGTAGACAAAGGAGAACTAGCATAAGTAAAATCTAGAAGGTCAAAGAAAAGGTCTACAATAAATAGTGTCAAGCTCCAACATACTAGACTCCAAAGGAAAGAGATTAAAGAAGAAAATAGGGTCTCTACTGGGTATTAAAGGTAAGCCTATTATAATGGACGAACAAATTGGAATTCCTAATTAGGATACATCTAATATTAGTGAAGAATAAATGAGAATACAAAGTAAGGAAAAGAATGCATAAATAAGGAGAGATTATCGACATAAATGGGTATTGTTTGATATAAAAGACACATTTCTTGATATTTTTGTTCTTGATGAATTAGATGAGAAAGCCCCTATCATTGAGAAATTGATAAAGACAATGGAGAAATTGAATGACCCTGATGTAGATACTCATGAAAATTTAATACAGTGGTCAAAGAGAAAGTATGAAAATAGAGTGATGAAGAAGGTATCGAGGGAGATTTAAATAAAACAAGTTGAGATCTCCACTCTCATTATTGAATTAGAATATCTAGTCATTAACGCAAATACATTGATTTCCAAATTTTTTAATAGGGTTACCTCTTATACTAAATCCATAAGAGAGAATATGGATAGGATAGATGTTGATCTTTAGAAAGGAAGTAAAGAGTTGAGCATGGATCCTAGTACAAACTCACTTTATTTTTCAAAGATTAGATTCCTTCAAGGTAAGAATTTACAACTGTAACATGAAGAGTGCAACATTAAAACTAAGGTTACTTATATTCAAGCATTATTTTTATCTCATATGGAATTGATGCAAATTCATATCTAGACTGCCAAGGATCTAGTACAGAATAAATATTTGTCCTTTGCAAATACCATGGTAAATATTGTAGGAAAGAAAAGAAAAAGGAAAATGCTTGAAACTTTAAACAAATTTTGGAATAATGTGATGGCTATGTTGATGAGTTTCCACCACCCATTTTTTAACACTCTTGGTATAATCCCTAGGCCACAATTGTATATCACTTCTAGACATAAGTGACAAAAATAAGGAGGCATGTTTATATGATCAAGTAAGTATGAGTATCTGAAGGGAAAATAAATAATATGTTTTATATATAATATTTTGCTTTGTATATGTAAAATATAGATTGATACTTGGAGTATGATGCTCTAGTGCTGAATTACACAATTAAAAGTTTTTTCCTAAAAAGATTTTACAAATGACAAGTATAAAACATCATGATGAGAAAGATATAGGTATGAAGTACATCCTAAGGGGGAGAAAATGTTTTGGAGTTTTTGGTATGTCAAACATTGATCATGATAATTATTTTTGCTACTAATGTCAAAGGGGAAGGTTGTTGACCCTAAAGGCAATATTAGTATTGTCAATGAGAGCAAAACACTTAGCCATTTACTAGGAAGAGCTCATCAGTCAACACTACAAACAAGCCACACCATATAGATTGAGTTATATAGAGCATAAATGTGTACATTCAGTATGGACTAATTAGTAGGGACTATTGAGAAGTAAGTATGTTGGCTTCTAATTAAAAAATGTTTTAGATAATGAAGTAACTAAAAACGAATACATCAAAGGGTTGCTAATTACTATGATGGATGCATATGAAAAGAACCTAGGTCAACTATAAGGCTATACTCCTTGTACACTTTAGGATCTACAAAACCTAGGTTGGTGTACCTTAGATTCATCGATACTACTAGTGCTAAAATACTTGGATTTGAATCTTGAAAAAGTAGGTTAAACCTTCATTCTTCTTTATTCATGTAATAGCATAGGTATGCAATAGCTAGTTACAAAACCTATGAATTCACAAAATTGAAGTGGGCCTTCCTTTCATCTCTACAAGAAATAGGGAAATGGATTTTTGATCATAAATTGGAGAAAGATCCATGATTGAAACAATATAAATATGCAATATCCTAGCTAAGATTAGTGTCCTATCCATTGGGTATTACTCAAAACAAAACATACATCAAAAACTTCATGATCTATCGATATACTTTGTAATTAAGACATCAAAATTCAAAATGAATCATCTACTTACCAAAATCATTCTATAAGATCTACAACCCCATAAAAATATATCAAGTATTTATTTAATTGTTTTAGTTAATAGCATGACATACCAAGGCATACAACTCTAAAGAAGTTGCAACTAAGATATGAGTTCTTTTCCCACACAACACATAAAATTGTAAAACACAAAGACATGAGAGAAGATTCAAAATGAAAATACTCTCAATCATGTTTTGTATACATTTATTTGAATTAACTACATCAAGATGCATATAGTGATTCAAGAAACACAAAATAGAATAGAACTATGACTATGGCTTCATTATTTTCTATTCATTAGGATAAAATGCTAAAGGGAATAGTTAAAACACAACTTGAGACTTTCTTAATGTGCTGGAACCAACCCCGTACAATGAGAGAAAGGAAAAATATATAGAAGGAGAAGAAACTTGGATCTAATCTGTCAATGAAAAGAATCCACTTGAATCTTCTTCCTAATTTTATAAATCATCTCTCTTCCCTCTTCCTCTTCCAACTAAATATCAAACCTTCTTCATTTTGCTTAATCAACATATCACCAAATGATGAAGAAACTAATTTCTTGAAAGATGCCCGATCTTTTGATAAAACCTTGACTAGAAATTCACCAAATAATTTCCAAGGAAGCCACCATTAGGGTCATCCATAGAAAATTTGGAGACAATATACTTCATAGTTTTCTCTAGAACTGAAAGTGAAACTACCATGGAAAAGAAAATATCCCCTATTTCCAAATGCCCATATTTTACAAATATGTGAATATTGTTTACCTAGTTAGACCTATACATATTTGGATTGAAAAATTATAATCCTTTCTCTGAGACCTTTATAAAGACATATAATACATGCCCATTTGGATTGCAAGAATTTGGAAACACTTCCTTGTGTTCTCTTAGATGATCAATCATCAAAGCACTCCATTCCTGATAGTTCTTTTTTGTCAATTTGAATCTTAAACCAAAGTGACACTTTTTACATGACTCCATGAGATCAAATAATGTATGCACCCCAAAAATGCAAAAAAAAAAAAAAAAAAACCCCTTAATGCATGATTTGGCACTTTATATTTAATGCCAATGCAATGGCCACTTGCCAATTTAGGGCATAAGTGGACTTTCAATTTTGATACTTACAACAAAAAATATGAAGCTATATCAGACTCAACAAGATAAGACACAAGACCTCTGAATGATCTAATTAATTACAAGTGCCAATAGGCCAAAATGAGTCCAAAGTTTTAAAGTACTATGTCTACCCAAAGTTGCTCCAAACTGATACTGGATCTAGAAAGCAGACAAAAAATCATACATTTAAAAAAAAAATAACACTTGAATATGTGTCCAGATGAGCCCGAACTAAGCCTTTGAAGTTACATAAATTGAGATTTGCGATTTGTAGAAAAATTTAGGAATATAGATCTCAAAAATTCTACACCAATGTCTAGATCATGAAATTCTACCCCAAAACAAAAAACATGGCTCAAAAAAAGTTCATATGAGGGAGATATCATTGTTTGAAAATCAGTTCTATAATTATTTTTCCTGAATCACTACTGTTGGACCTTCAAAAATCAAATGACTCTAGATTTCACTTTAGATGTCTGCTTTTGATGAAACAAAATTTGATTTGGGGTTTTTTTGACCTTTTGAATATGATACCAAAATCTAATTTGCACCAGCAAGCTCCAATCTTGACCTACAAAAAAGGTCTCTCTAATGGCTATGCAATGAAGCTTCCATGGCTATAATACCATGTAAGAATTTGGTATAGCTCTAATACCATGAAAGAATTTTCCTAAAGCAATAATTCAACACCAAGATCAAGAAGCTCAATAGATA
Source organism: Cupressus sempervirens (assembly GCA_028749045.1). NCBI lineage: Eukaryota > Viridiplantae > Streptophyta > Pinopsida > Cupressales > Cupressaceae > Cupressus > Cupressus sempervirens. Next base: position 204,135,613 of record CM053784.1, read on the forward strand.
GCACAAGAGAAACTAATGATGATCAAATAAGAATGGATATCAGATAATTAGATATGAGATGAATACACACTAGAAGTGCCTTGCATCTAAAGGCAACTCGAATGACTAGGAGTTAGCAAAGAGATAAACACCACAACTAAGAACATGCCCACCAAGATTGGATTATCCTCTAGTGAGCACATGATTTTGTGTGTGATGAGAATATAGGTTTACATAGGTGTATCTTATAAAGAGATTTTGTAGACATCATGTGCTCAAATAAGTTTCTAGCTCCTGTGTTGCCAACAAGACAAATCATATGTCTATGCATATTCATAAGTGTCTACATGAAAAATAATATCAAAATGCATTATCCTAAGTAAACTTAGGTAAAGTGTAATAATAATTAATTATTTACACTAACATGGATAAAAGTGGTACCTAATGCATTCATTTGAAGTTGTAGGATCTTGGCAATGCATAAGTCTTTGCAATATTTAAAAATATTAGCTTTTTTATAATTTTTAAATTTATAATATAAAGAAAGTTAATTTAAAAATTTTTGTGTGTTCCTATGAAAGAAAAGAAATGGAAATTTTAAAATTTTATAGATTCTCTCCAAAGTAGTTGGTCAAATTTGGATTGACTAATTTATGAGCATTACATGCCATCATTAGATAGGCTCTTGAATCTTACATCATCTTTGCCAACTAGACCACCATGCAACATGTTGACCTCAAATGACTTTAGGGATTCTTCAATGTAACCCACTTAGAAAGGCGAGAAGTCATGACCAAACTTCAAGTACTACCTTAGAGCCTTCAGGCCTAACTTCTAATATATCACAAAGAAGCCATAACTAATGGCTACTAGTTAGTTGCAAGCTTGCAATTGGTAACTACAAACCATTTGAAACTATCACGATGAAGTTGATAAAAGATCAACGCCATAGCTCCCAAGAATCACCTACATGAAAACACCTATCATAGAAAGAGAGAAGCAAAATCTATGGAGGTTGGAATTACCAGATCCATAGATGAGACATTCTTGATGAGAAAAATTGGAAATTACTATTATAAAAAATGAATGAATAAATTACAAAGAGAGTTTGTCCTTATAAAGGAGACCAAAACCCTAATAGGTAAAATCTAGGTTACATGATAATAATTAATAAAATAATTAATTATTATATGCCTAAAGTTTATCTTAATTAAAATAGAGATAATAAGTGACTTAATAATTAAATAAAAATGATTTAATTAATAAGTAAATATCTTATTACCCTAGCACCCCACCTTAGGATAAACTTAAGGAGTACCTAAAAACCTAGAAACTACTGTTGAAAGCAAATTTGGTCTTGGCAATAAGGCTTAATGAGGTACCCAAGCACAACCAAATCTCTTTAAAGAGGAGATATAGAGAAAACCATATGGGAAAAACCCTACTCCAAAAAGAGATAGAAAAAATGTTCCAAAAGATAGGAACAAAAGATGATTATGAAGAACACCACTAAAGCATGAAGCTGCAAACACTACCAAACTATTGATTTGAAGAATCTCCACTATATAGAACATGACCAAGTAGAGAAGAATAAGTTGGAAGAGCTGATCAATTGAATATGGAAGGTATCTTCATGGCTTCAAAAAATGGAATGAAAGAATGTCTATATGGTAAATGATCCATCTCACCAAAATGCATAGATATCCAACTACTGCATTCACCTAGTACATAGGATCAACTACTAGATACATAGCTCACTCCATCGAGCCAAGAAAGAAATAGAACCAACATAACTCCCCATAATACTGAGAAGTAAGACATGAACATTGAAACTAAATGCAGTAGCTCCTACAAAAAGAAGAACTAGGAACATCGAGAGCCTAAAAGAACTACAAACACCTATAATGGCACATGTCATCAACATATATGCAACTAATGTCATGGATGGAATAGTCACTTGAAAATGTAAGATGGAAAATATGGCCAACATGAAACTGCCCAAGGCATTTTATAATATAAATGCAATAAAGTGGCACTTTATCTAAGTGTGCTTGTAAAAATACTACAAAAGAATGTCAAAAAAGATCAAAAGAGACATAAGGTTGATACAATAGATAGTATAAACCATGAAAAATCATCTAAAATCAAAAAATACATCCCTAGACCTAAAACAACCAAGATATCCATTATAATGTAGAAAAGCCAAAAACTGAATGGATTGTGCTTGGAGCAAAATCTAGAAAATAGAATGTCTCAAAATATGTCTCTCAAAGTACAAAATAGAACTTTTGACTTTGACATCCAACTCATGTAACCATAAAGCATCAAAACTCAAAATAAATTGTAGCATCACAATGGGGTTAGAATCAACTTTCTGACACTTCTTTTAGATCAAAACACATAATCCAGATGAGCAAGTTATGGCCAAAAAACCATATGCAGGTCAGAGAAATGCTAGAAAAGAAAAATATATTGCCTTAGGATCTATCCCAAAATATCTCAAAATGTGTGACCAACAGTATCATAAATTGCCTCGAGAAGCATGCTAGTTCTATACAAAAGCTATCTCAATTTTTATGCCCAAAATCTTGATTTTTGTGTCAAAAATCATCAAACTACTACCTCAAGAAATGTTCAAAAAATTTTGATTTTCAAAAATCTTGATTTACATGTGAAAAATCTAAAAATTTCCACTTCGAGAAATGTGTTAAAAAAATCTCAATCACCACCTTGAGAAACATGTCCAATCTGGGAACTATATTTTTTAGCCTCAAATTCCAACTATGTCCAAATTGAACAAATTTTATATGTGAAAGTAGGGGTTTTTGGGCACTCTGAGATAAAGTGGTGATGTTTATTTGAGCTTGAAGTGACCCAAAAATTAGTGACCCCCTAGATTCAATAAAAAATAATTGTGAAAAATGAAATCTTGTGAAAAAAAAAATAGAGATCTAAAAGCCAAGCCAAACTTCTCATAAATAGAATAGTGGCATGAAGATCTAGATCTTTGATACCATGTTGGAGTTGATGAAAGATCAAACCTACAGCTCTTAAGAATCACCTACATGAAAATACTTGTCAGAAAAAATGAGAACCAAAAGCTATGGAGGTTAAAATTGATAGATCCATAGATGAGACATTCTTGATGAGCAAAAAGAGAGATTGCTATTGTCAAAAGTGAATGAATAAATTACAAAGAGAGATCATCCTTCTAAAGAAGATCAAAACAATAATAGGTAAAACCTAGGTTGCATGATAGTAATTAATAAAATAATTATTTATTATATACCTAAATTTTATCTCAATTAAACTAGAGATAATAAGTGACTTAATAATTAAATCAAAATGATTTAATTAATATGACAATATCTTATTACTCTAACATTTAACTCATGAACTTGCACTTGACTACCAAAAACAATCACTCAACTTTGTTGCTTCCTTCAGTCATTGTGTTAGTAACCTCATGATGACATACACTTCCCTAGGAATTTTATATGTGGCATATTTCTAGATTCGTCCATCAAATTCCCCATCACCTCCTTAGCATTGTTTAAAACTTACTCATATATCATGCATGAGAAATGTCAACATCACATGACTTTAAGACTTCTTCATTGGAACACACTTAGAAAGTAGAGAAGTCACGGCTAAAATTAGGGTGCTACCCTAGAGATTTTAAGCCTAAGTTATCATATATCTTAGAGAGGCCACAACTAATGGCTAACAATTAGTTGCAACCTTGCAACTGCTAAATATAAACCATTTGAAACTATTGCGATCTCATACTTGACTATGTACAACATTCACTAATGAAAAAATTTAACTTGCAAACTTGCGCTTGACCACCAAGAACAAGCTCACAAATTTGCTGATTCCTTCACTCACTGTGTTACTAAATTCATGATTAAGAAATCTTTTCTAGGAATTTACTAACCTCAAAATCATGTACACTTGCCTAGGAATTTTCTTTGTGGTGTATTTCTATTTGTCCATCAGATTCCACATCACCTCATTGGTGTTGGTCAAAACTTACTCATATCATTCACAATTTGAAACTGTGGGCCTTAAATAAAGTTTCTTTTTTTTTCTTTAAGGGCTTGCTTGATACACTTCAAAAGGTGAGAATTCATTCATAAAAAAATAAAAAATCTCATTCTTCCCACAAATGTGGGATAAAACACTTCAGTCCCTATTTGGAATTATGTTTAAGTTGCAATGTTTTGCATATAGGGTTTATTAATGGAGCCAACATTATTCTTACAATGCACTATCCTCCTTGAGACATTTCCACATCCCTTCAGCTATTGAAAACTTACAATAGAAAATGTCCTCCAAGAAATATTGGGCTTCTATGAACTTAAATTTGTGCCTCTCCATACACTTACACAATCCAACTTTTAGGATTTTTCAAAATCTTAGTGGGTAATGGTTAAAATAATCAACTCATCTTCTATATTTTTGATGAATAAAGTAAGCTACAAACTCAAAATAATTGAGTCTTTGAACTTTAGCGTAGTTGAAATAATAGTAGATCACAACAACCCCATGTTTGAACAACCCTGAAAATTGCAAATAAAATGAGCAACATGGACTTCAAAGAGAGAAAAGCTCTTGTGCAATCTAGTCTATGATGATGTCTTCTTTAACACATTTATACAACCAAGCTAACATAATCCATAGTAAATAGACATATATGATTTACTTGTGTTAAGTTTTGATCTACACATCTGTACTTTAGTGCTCAAATGGACTACCTCCTCAACTAAATTTCTATCTCATCAGGCATTCCTTTGTGTCATACACAAGTTTTAAGGAAGATATTCATGGAGGCCCCTAACACTAGATGTAGTCACCCTTACAATGATGCATAATCTTCCTAACATTGGAACAATGTCACTTTATAAGAAAATGACATGATCCATCCCTAACATGCACCCATCTTCAAACTAAATACCCTTTTTAAATTAATATTTTTGAGATACAAATCTTTACCAATCAAATAACATATCCCTCTTTAAATTGTCAACCGTCAACTAGTTGTAAGTATGTATTTGTAGACCTTAGTTTTTTCCTTTCTTACCACCATGCTTATTTATTATTTAGAAAGTAATTTGTTTGAAGCATAAAATATTAGCATGATGAGATTATAAGGCAACATATTAATCCTAACAAATCAAGTCCTACTATGCATTTGATCTCAAAGTCCTACTTCCACTTATCAAACTCTTCAAAGACTCTAACTGATGACTATCATGAGAAGATATTGAACTATTCCCTTTAACAAATATTTCTTAATGATTTAATAAATATATTTTTCTATTAAACCATCCTTTTGGACCAACTTTGAAAATTGACAAATCTTGATATCATTTGAATGATTTTAAGATTTCCACTCACATAACTTACACAAATTAGTCTTCATAGTTAGACTAATATAATATTAGTTAAGAATGACCTATATCATTAAACTCAATACCATAAAGAAAAAATGTTTCAATGGAGGCCAAACAAATTTTAGAGTGGGTCTGACTATTTTTTTCAATTTCATTTAGCTAAACCTTTGAGTAAATTCCGTAAACAAACCCCTTGCACTAATTAGAATAAAAAATGATCACTAGTTTAACATTTAAAACTCATTTTTACCTTTTCTGACAATTTTTACTTTTGTGTTGAGAGGCCACAAAAATGACTTTAAACGTTGATAGAAACATTTGATAAGGGGCTGACATTTGGCATATCTTTTATCTATTCCACATACATCTTTCCTGTAAAATCCTTGCCCATGATAACATTCAAGTCAAAATATATTGACCACTGAAACTACTCTTTCAAAATTCTCTTGCATGCGACATATTAGAAAACAATAAAATGCATTATGATTTGGCTTCAAAAAAATGTCAAATAGTTACTTGAGGATCCACAAATTGGGGTATGGATTGAAGTTTATATAGGGAGTAAGAATCTATTATTTGGGCTTGTGACAATAATTTGGGCGCTTTTGGATAATGTGCAAAGTTGGTCTCTTGGAATTATAGAACTGGACATACTAATAAAACAATGATTTTTGTATATGAAAAGGCTATAGAAAAGTGTGGGGATGGATTTGTGAAAACTTTTCAAAATGGAATACCTAGAGTACTTTTAGAGTATAACATAGTGGTATAATTGATTTACTTTCATATATCATGGTCATGAACATGACTTCCAATCAATCTATTGAAATGACTACATCGACACATTAGAAATTGCAAATAGAATCACATTTGAAAACTAATCAAACAGATTCATCAGAAGCTTAAATCTAAAACATAGAATCTCTCTAACCCCTACAATATATTGGTGAAGGAATTTTCTCAAATAGGGTTTTCTAAAATTTTGGAAAAGGTGCAAAATCATGACAAAGATAAACAATCAACTTGGAGGAACTCAAAACCCTGTGAAAACTTATGAAAAAAAATTCAAATCCAAAAAATAGGTTCTTAGTTATACATATTAAACATCCCCAAAGTGGGAGGTCCTAAAACACAATTTTGTTTAATATATTCAAGAGAAAACTATCCCTATTAAAAGTATTTGAAAATAAAGAAAAGATGTAGATATATGACAAGTTCTTAGAGAAACACCTCATCAAATGGCTCAAAACTTGAAAATAATGACATAAGGTGGATGAATATGCTAAATGAAAGGTAGTATTAGAATATATAGTCCACCAATATAATAGAAAGGGGAGAAGGAGGGGGGGTGTGAATCAATTATCTAATTAATATCACAATTATCAACCTAATTAAACTTTAACCATATCAGCAATACAATAAAAAATCACAACAAGATACTCATACACAATAAAACTAGATATGTTAACTAGGGAAAACCTTGATCATAGAGAAAACCCTAGTGGGGATGGTACTGACAAGATGATGGACTAATATAAATATTCCTTTTTAGTGGATGGATCTCGTTCTAGTAGTCAATAACAACATTTAGTACATATTAGCCACTATTAGGAAACTTTGAATCCCTAATAGGAGATTGCGACCTTGTTAGGAGTTGTGGAAGACACCTAGACCCATTTCCCAAACAACTTCAAGGGAAAGATCAATGACCCCATTGTCCAAATAATCTTTGTATTATTGCTTACAAAAGAATAGAAATGAAGAGTACTACTTCCTCTTCTTGTCTTATCAACTAGACTTTTGTTCCTTCTAATCTTGTCACTAGATCTGAAATATTGCATCCAATAAGCCCTTGGATTGCTTACACACATTCAATAAACACTTTGCTTCTTTTTGCACTTTGCATACACTTCAAACTTTCAATCATGTTATAAACAAGGATAACATATTTCCTTTATACCATGTCTTCAAAATAATAACTAGAGTTAGCCTTGAGGTTTTCCCAATTAATTATAATGAAATAATTAATTAATTTATAATTACAATAGCATTGTAGGATCATAGTATATACAACTTATTATATATGCAACACTAGGGCTTGCACATATCCTAATGTCATCATCAGACTATCATAAGTCACTAGTCATATTATATCATTTCCAAAGGATATAATGCAAACATCAGAAACTACTTCTCAGGTACTTTTTCTTTCTACTAATCTTTGTAAATTAGGTCCAACCTCCATATGTATTTGACTTACATGTTTCACATTTATCCATGTTATCAGGACACAGTGAAGAACATGTCCATAAATGTACATCACCAGATAATCAAGACATTGTTCATACAACTAAGAGTGATGTCAGCTACTCTGTCAATCTTTATGGACTTATTGTTATGTTGACATCAATGAAAAACACAGTCATGAATACAACATGCCAATACTCTCCAATTCTTAGGATACTCTCCCAAAGGAATATCATCATCATTCATGCTAAAAATAAGCACTTGAAGCATATTATATGACTGAAAATAAAAACTTGAGACACATACACACATAACATTTATAGGAGCCAAATTTTGCAAAATTTTCAATATGGTATTTAAAATCCTCTTAAAATTTGGAGTCCTAACAAAGTAGTTTCCAAGTGCAACTCATAGTCATTAAGTAAATAAATTTTTCCAAGTTATCAAGGCAATAACATATGAGATGATTAGATAATAAATTCCTAGAGAACATGAATAACAAGCATGAGCAAGCATCAAGAAACTATATGTGTCAAGCAACACAATTTGTGTCTAGATGTTTGGATCAGGACACATTATCATGTAAACCATTTTTTCAAGTGAGAATAATCGAGGAGCTAATCAAGGAGATAATTATGTCTATAGTTACACATCATTAATTCTTGTGTAACGAGATGAACTGATCAACAAATTTGAATGGTCAAGTAGAAATAAGGATGAATCTTGATCACGAATTTTGAATCTAGGAACTTATTTAGATGTCTATTTAAGCATGATTTCAAGTTAGATTTTTTTTGTTGCATGTTAGAAGTTTGCATTAATGTGAAGATGAAGGTAAATCAATTAATGTGAATCTGTGAAGGTGATGTAGTACAAACCCAGATGTACCCCCAATTGAGGTGATCTAGTTTCTAACAAATAAACACAATAGAAAATGAACAAGAAGAATGAGATCCAGATCCAAAGAGACAATACTTCATATATTCAAATCAAGAAGTTTATATCCAACATGCCTAGCTATACAACCTTCTAGGTTATGACCATTACAAAGAAGAATACATCTCTTCTTGAAGAATAACATATCTCAAGACCCAAATGAAAACTCCAACTCCAAGCTATTCCACACTAAGATTCCCCTCAACTAAATGAATTCTCCATGAAGAATAATAATGCCTAAGAATATTTCCAATGTTGTGATGTGGAGCCTAATTAGACTTAGAGGTTTATTCAGTATAGTTTCCTTCAAGATTATTTCTATTAGGGTTTAGGGGTAGCGCCCCTAAGATGGGGTTGAGGGGCAATGTCTCATGGGGTTTTTTAAGGGTAGCACCCCCAAAAGCCACAAATGCCCCTATATTGTACAAGGCATCAGCTACTATTTTTTTCTATTGGAAAACTTATTCTAGCCCTAATTTTTTAAGTGGAAAAAATCTTCTATAAAAAGGCTTATGGTTAGGGATTTCGTTATGTCATGGTGATATTGTAGCTTCTTATGGTAGTATTGAGCTATAAGGGATTATAGATTGTAATTAGGTTATAATATTTAGATAATAATAATATTGGACTTAGTATTGGTGGATGTTATTAGAGTAAATAATTAATATTTACACTTTTACTTAAGTGTACTTATGTTAATGCATTTATTTATTAGTTGTAGTCTAGGAGTTGTTGACAACATGGGAGTTTGTTCCTATCTAAGTCATACTTTATCTTCTCACCTTGATCGAGGATATCCCACCTTTTGTGGATGTATACTTAGTTGTCAACCTTATTTTCTAGAGCTTTCTAGCTTGTTTTCTTCCTAGAGGCCTTTATATTTGGGCTCTCCTATTGTAATTTCATATATCTTTCAAGTCATATTGTACATCAATACATTTTTCATTGTTGCAATATCTTCTCTCCCAGTCCGTTTAGTTTCTACAAGCTCCAACCTTCCTTCTTTGGTTTCTTTTCAATAGGTTTTTTGCATGTAGGTGATCTTGGTTAGCTATGAAGTTGGCTTTCATTAACTTCTACATGATATCACAACCCCCTTGATGCTTCTTGGCTAAAGGATTTTACAATTCAGAGACACAAACCCTAGTTTGTTAGTGATTATTTTCTTCAATCGAGTTGAAGAGCATTTTTTGGAGCACTTTGGGCCTAAAAAGATATTTTCATTGAGTTTAGAAGGCTGGTTACAATCAAGATCCATATAAATCTTTTCATTCTTGGTGATAGTAGTGTCAAGGCAATTTTTTTTTACCCTCGAGAGGCTGTGCGAACAAGTTTTTGCACAATTATTGCAATTTTTTTCAAAATTTTTTTTTGTAGTGCCACACCATTATAGCACCACTGCCATGCTACCATAACACTACCACCACTCAGCCTGCATGTGGCTTAGGCACTGCCATTACTGGTAGCATAGTCGCATTGCAACCATCGCTCTACAGCCACTGCCGCACCGTCGACCCTCCACCCACCACCATGGCACCATCATCTTTTGTAGCTCCACTAGTGGTGCCCTCCTTCATGATACCCACCTATGGACCCTACTACATCTATAGCCTACATGGAATTCGAACACAATTGGCTAGATTTTTGCATGCCACATGGCACAAGTGCCATGTTGGCACTTGCCATGTGGCCCATGCCACGTCAGTGCCATCTTAGTACACCTGCCACATATCATGCCACATGGTAGTCTTTTATTTCCATGATGGCTATCAATCTATCAAATTTAATGGCATAACATATTAATGTTAGAATGACATCATCAGTACATCAGCAAACTTTTGCTTCTCCTTCAGATCCCTTTTTGACCTACTCACAATTTTTTGGCCATTACTTGAGCATACAGAGGTATTTCTCTAATCTGAAAGAAGTTCCAAAAAGCTAATTTTGAGATGATGACATTGGTGTAGGTATTTTGTGGTTTTGATGCAATTTTTAAGCTATTTTTGTAGTTAAAGTTGGATGTTCTATTTCTCACTCGAACGAGCTTTTCTTTTGCATCCCATCTCTATTTTTTTAAAAAGTTATATTTTTGGAAATATGGCTTTGTCATCTTTTTAGAAATTTTTTTATTTCCTTTAGATTATGCCCATGCTCTTTCTATCATATTTTTGACATTTTTGCTCTATGGTAGATATCTTGGGTGTTCTAGGTCTGAAGATCATTTTCATGGCATGGGATCTTTTTTTTTGGGCCATACTATCTTTTGTATCCATTTTTTTCTCTTTTTGATCATTTGTAAGCATCTTTATGAAAACACACTGAGATAAAGTGCCACTCTTGCATTTCAGGTTTATGAATGTTGTTTTGAGACAGTTGTATTTGCACTATTTTATAAAGCACCATGGGGGGTTAGTTGTTACCATTTTTGTACCCTCTTCCTTTGTCAAGTGAGTGTCTCTTCCATGATATTAGCCCCATGATGTGTTGGTAACACATGCCTTTATAGGTGTTTGTATCTCTTCCTCTCTCTCACTGTTCTTGGTTCTTTCTATAGAGGATATTGGTCCACTTTTTCAATTGCATTTCATGTCACCCCATCTGCATTAAGAGGGTGTTATTCTATTTTTCTAATGCTTCCTTGGTTTGATGGTTCAATAGTTTTTATTCAATATTTGATCCTATATATTAGGTGATTGCAGTGGCTGGCTACCTATGCATTTCGGTGAGATTGATCATCTACCATATAGACACTCTCAGTTTGTGCCTTCTATTTTCTATAGAGGTTCTTCAAATTGACAATTCCTTTTTGATAGAGTTTGTGGCTTCTTCATGCTTCAATGATGCTCTTCATGATCTTTTCTTTGTTTCTATTTTTTGGGACATTCCTCTAGTTAGAGGCTTCTTCAGTCCTTCACTAGATTTTATTACCTCTTTTTGAGGGAGGGTTTTTCCCATGAGGTTTTTTCTCTTTCCCCATTTTTAGAGGTTGCATTTCTTTGAGTTGTACATGGGTACCTTCCATGGCCTCATTACTAGGACCAATTTTGCATTTCATCTTAGCTATTGTAAGCTTAAATGCATTCCCCTAAGTTGCACTTAAGGGGAGGTGTTAGAGTAAATAATTATTATTTATGCTTTTACTTAAGTTTACCTAGGGTAATGCATTTATTTATTAGTTGCAGTCTAGGAGTTGTTGACAAGATGGGAGTTTGTTCCTATCTAAGTTATACTTATCTTCTCACCTTGATCAACGATATGCCACCTTTTGTGTACATATGCTTATTTGTCAAACTTATCTCCTAGAGCTTTCTAGCTTGCTCTATAAGCTTCCTAGAGGCCTTTATATTCAGACTCTTCTATTATAATTTCATATATCTTTAAAGTCATATTTTATAGCAATACATTTTTCATTATTCCAACATCTTCTCTCTTAGTCTATTTAGTTTCTACAACCTCCACCCTTCCTTCTTTGTTTTCTCTTTAGCAGGTTATTTGCATGTAGGTGATCTTGGTGAGTTGTGAAGTTAGCTTTCATCAACTTCTACAATGTAGCCTAGGAATTGGATGAACCACATTAAATCTTTGTGTCTTGTGTTCTCCTTTATGCGATCTACTATTTTGTTGTATTGGATATATTTTCACGTAACTGTTATTTCTATTTGAGATTAATCATAACAAGTGGTATCAAAGCTGGACAAATGTCATTTTTTTAGCTGTCCTCTGTAGGAAGGTCTCACTATTAAGTGCAAGTCTCACAATTTAGTGGGAGTGATGGTAGATAGGGGTAAGCTGAGGGTTGACAAGTTTAATGGGAAAAATTTTTAGTGATGGAAAATAAAAATAGAGGACTACCTTTATCAAAAAGATTTATATAAGTTGTTGGAAGGAAAAACCAAGAATCAAGGATCTATGACAAATGATGACTAGGATCTTTTAGATAGAAATGCACTTGGAAGCAATCGATTATGCCTAGTACCACCAATGGCATTTAATATTACAAAAGCAAAGATGATAGAAGAGTTGATGCAAACCCTTGAGAAACTATATAAAAAACCCTCTACTTCAAATAAGATACTTCTCATGAAGTGTTTATTTGATATGAAAATGACAGAAGGTGGATCTATTGTGGATCATTTAAATGAGTTTAATACTATGACTAGTTAGTTATCTTCTTGCGTATCAATTTTGATGAAGAAATTAGGGGTCTCTTGATATTGTGTTTTTTGCCTAAAAGCTTGGATGACTTGGTACTTACTGTGAGTGATTATGTTTCTAGATTTAATGCCCTAAAATATGATGATGTGATTGGTGTTATTTTGAGTGAGGAAACTTGTAGAAAAACCTTTGGTGGATCTACATTAGGAAGTGCTTTGAACGCAAAAAAAAGAGGCAAAACCACCGAGAGAGAAAATAATTCTAAAAATTGTGAAAAATCAAGAGGAAAGTCAAAGGGGAAGAGGTCTCAATCTAGAGGACTAAGGGATTGCTAGTACTATGGGAAATTAGGGCATAAGAAGATAGATTGTTGGACTCAAAAGAAAAATGAAGGAGATAAACCAAAAGGGAACAAGGAGGCAAATATGGTAAGTAACAAATCCAAGGAGGATGCTTTGCTTTTGTCTCTAGAAAGTGTTGATGATTCATGGGTTTTAGATTCTGGTGCTTCATTTCCTGCAATACCTCATAGAGGTTACTTCATTGATTATGTCCAAGGGGATTTTGGGCTTGTTTATTTGGAGGATAATGAACTCTGTCAGATTTTTGCAAAGGAAAAAGTTAAGATTAAGTTGCAAAATGAGAATCATTAGCTACTACATGATTTAAGACATGTTCCCAAGCTAAGTAGGAATTTAATTTCAATAGGGAAACTTTGTGATGAGGGTTGTGTAGTTACTTTTAAAGATAAAAATTGGAAGGTTTCAGAAGGTTCCCTTATAGTAGTAAAAGGTGTGAAAGTAAGCACCTTATATCTTTGTACATGTCATATTGTTCCTTCTACTTTGATTGTTTCAAAGAAAAATGAATATTTAGGAACAATTGATGTCATTGAGCAAGGAGAACAAATAGCTGTTGTAGATTTTGATACAACACTATGGCACAATAGACTTGGGTACATGAGTGAGAAAGTGTTGCAAATTTGTTCAACACTCCCCTTAGGATTTGTGACAAGGGCTTAACCACCTCCTGTGTACTATAAGTTGAGTAGATGCATTTTGCATTGAGAGATTAGTCTTTTGGTGCAATGGAAACTCCACTCTAACAAGAGGTATTAGAGCTTGGTCATAGATTTGAATCCTTAGACCCTCAAGTAACATTGAGGGGGAGATTGTTGGAAATTTGTTCAACACTTCACTTGAAATTCATGACAAAGGTTTAACTACCTCTTATGTACTATAAGTTGAGTGGTTGTATCGGACATTGAGATGTTAGTCTTTTTGTGCAATGAAAACCCCACTCTAATAGAAAGGTATGAAAATGCTTCATTCAAAGAGAGTTTTATCAAGTCTAAAATGTGTCAATATGGATTTCTATGAAAGTTGTGTGTATGGAAAAAAAAATAAAGTGAGTTTTGTGAAGACTCAAAAGGAAAATAAAATTTAGAAATTAGAGCTTGTGCATATAGATGTATTGGGACCAGCTTAGGTATCTTCCCTTGGTGGCTCTCATTATTATGTTAAATTTATTGATGATGCAATTGGAAAAGTATGGGTTTATTTCCTTAGATAGAAATCTGATGTATTTCAAACTTTTAAGAAATGGAAATGCTTGGTTGAAAATGAGACTAGAAAGAAATTAAAATGTCTTAGATATTATAATGGTGGTGAGTATTGTAGTTATGAATTTGAAGATTATTGCTCCACTAATGTTATTCATAGATAGAAAACTATTCCAAGGACTCCACAAAAAAATGGAGTGGTTAAACCCATGAACATGACTATAATGGAGCATGTAAGAAGCATGAGGTTTCATGCTAGGTTGCCCTTAAACATGTGGGCAAAGGTTGTCAATACTATTATATATTTTATTAATATAGGTCCATCTACTCCTTTAGGCTATGGTATTCTAGAGGAAGCATGGACTAGTAAGAAGGTGAATTATTCTTTTCTCAAAACCTTCAATTGTGAAGCATTTTCTCATATAGATTTTGAAAATAGAACCAAGCTGGAAGCTTAGTCAAGGAAATGTGTATTTGTTGGATATGGCATCAATGAATTTGGTTATAGGCTTTTGGATTTTGAATATTGTAAAATTTTAAGACGCAGGGATGTCATATTCAATGAAAAAGTGTTGTACACATATTTATTGTAGCAAAATGAGAAGAAAGAAGATGATTATGTAGTGTTGGATGGTACTCCAAAATTTGATGTTCCAACAATCCCTCATGATTTGCAACAACTATAACAACAAATACCACACACCCTAGTGAATGTTACAGGGTTAACAAGGATAAGTAGACCTCCAAAAATATTTCTCCTTCCTTGTATTCTATTTTACTTACTAATGGCAGTGAACCTAAATATTATGATTAAGCTATGCAGGTGGATACAAAGATTCAATGGGAGTCTACAATGAATGAAGAAATGGACTCTTTGCTCAAAAATAAGACATGGGATTTATGCAAGTTGCCTACAGGTTAAAGGGCTTTACAGAATAAATGGGTTTAGAGTTTGAAAGAAGAGGATGGAGGTAAGAAAAGATTTATAACTAGGTTAGTTGTAAACGGATTTGCATAAAAAAGGGCATTGATTTTGATGAGATATTTTCTCCTGTTGTTAAAATGACTTCTATTCACATTATTTAAGTATTGTGGCTACTAAATATTTGCATTTGGAGTAGCTTGATATTAAAATAGCCTTCCTTCACGGTTATTTGAATGAAGAGATATATATGGCACAACCACAATGATTTGAGGTCAAAGGTAAGAAGAAATTTGTGTGTAGATTGAAGAAAAGTTTATATAGCTTGAAGTAAGCACCTCAACAATGGTATTTGAAATTTGACTAGTTTATGCATGAGCATGGATATAGTACATGAAATTTAGATCATTGTATTTATTTTAAGAGGTTGGATGATGAAAACTAAATTATTTTACATTTATATGTTGATGATATGCTTGTAGTTGAGTCTAACATGGATCACATTAAGGGGCTAAGAAGCAAACTAACATATGTATTTTCTATGAAGGATATGAGGGAAGCCATACAAATCTTTGGTATGAAGATTCATAAAGATAGGAAGAATATGGAATTGACATTATCTCAGGCTAATTATATTGAGAATGTGTTGCAATATTTCTCTATGGAGAATGCTAAAGCTATCAATGCATGTTTACCTTGTCATTTAAAGTTGACTTAGGAGATGTGTCCCAAGACATAAGAAGAGTAAGATAAGATTCATGAGGTACCTTATGCTTTAGCTATAGGAAGCTTGATGTATGCTATAGTATATACTAGGCCAGATATTGCACATGTAGTGGGAGTTCTTAGTAGGCATATGAGTCATCTAGGAATTGAGCATTGGAATGTAGTAAAATGGATTCTCAAATATCTAAGAGGAACATCTAGTAAGTGTTTACACTTTGGGGGCTCTACTATTGATTTATAGGGCTATGCGATTTAGATTTGGTAGGGGATATTGATACTAGGTAGAGTACTACAAGTTATGTATTTATTATTGGTGGGATAACCATGAGCTGGGTTTCTAGGTTAGAGAAGGTTAATACTTTATCCACTATCAAGTTAGAGTATGTTGCTACTACAGAGGCATCCAAGGAGAAGATATGAATTTAGTTTTTTTGGAAGAATTGGGACACCCTCAATAGGATACTTATTTGTTTATAGATATTCAGAGTGTCATTCATTGTGCAAAGAATTTATCTCTCCATTCAAAGACAAAACAAATTCAATTGTAGTACCATTTTATTTGGTCAATTTTGGATGATGGATAGTTAAATTTAGATAGGATGCATAGAGATGACAATCCAATAGGTATTTTTTCAATGGTAGAAACAAGGGAGAAGTTGAATTCCTCTTCAGTTTTAGTTGGTCTTCTCTGGTGAACTGAATAAAAGAACAATAGAGTCTAGGGTGGTTTGATATTCTAGTGGGAGCTACAAGTTTAGTAGTGCTATGATCAATCTCCAAGTGGGAGGTTATTGTTGTGGAGCCTAATTAGTCCCCAAGTGGGAGATTATTGTGATGTGGAGCCTAATCAGACTTAGAGGTATATTCAATGTGGTTTTTCTCCATATTATTTCTACGAGGGTTTTGGGGTAGCACCCCAAAGATGGGATCAAGGGGCAAAAATCTCGTAGGGGTTTTTTGGGGTAGCACCCTTGAAGCCAAAAATGACCCTATATTGTAAAAGGTGTTGGCTATTATATTTCCTATTAGATGACTAATTTTAGCCCTAATTTTGTAAGTGGAAAAAAGATTTTATAAAAAGTCTTAGGGATAGGAATTTCATAATGTAATGGTGATATTATAGCTTCTTGTAGTGGTATTGAGTTATAAGAGATTAAAAATTGTAATCACTATACAATAATAATACTAGACTTGTTGTTGGTGGATGTAGCCTAGGGTTTGGGTGAACCATGTTAAATCTTGGTTTCTTGTGTTCTTCTTTATGTGATCTACTCTTTTTTGGTATTGGTTATATTTGCATGTAACTGCTATTTCTATCCAAGGTTAATCCTAACACCCAAGATCCCCTTAAATACTTTCATGGCCACAAGTCATCTTGTTACAAATTACAATCTAAATAAAGCCTCATGTTAAATGTACATTTAAGGCACATGTTGGCTCACAATAGACATTAAATAGATATCACCAAATTAAATGAAAAAGTTAGCTCAACCTAGAAATTGATCACAAACAACTCAATCAAATATAGAAAGAAAGACATGACTAACCATCAAAAGGATAACTTGACTACATGACACATGAAAGAGCTCATTCATCAAATAAAATTGGTTAATAGTGAACTTGGTTATAACTACAACTTGGAATAAACTAAACTTGGCCAAAAATACAACTTGGTCAATATTAGAAGTTGGTTAGAGCTGCAATTCAGTCGACCATACATGAACTCAGTCAAAACTATCACTTGACCAAGATAGCTACTTAGTAACTGCTACAACTTGGTAACCACTCTTACTCAAAAACCATTGGCTAAAAAAGAGTACAAAAGCTGAAAAACCAAAGAAGCCCCTGCATCAGAAAAAGTATGGTGATTGAGTAGTGCAATGGGTAGATATTGCAGGATCAATCATAATGAGGTGATTACACTTTGGATATAGGATATCTTATTGGAAACTACAATTGGAATAGTTTTTATGTTTTCATTTATGTCAAATCTACTGGTGAGATAGTTTTATAACCAATCTAAATGCCATATCTATTTGATTGATCAAGAGGATTTGAGATTAATCCTACAATATCTATGGTAGCTTTTAAGATAAAAATATTATAATTACCTATTTAAGGAGGTATAGAGGTGAACTTTAAAAGAAGAAGAGACAGTGCATAGAATATAGATTAGAGAGAGTCTATGCACATGTGAAGAAGCTCAAGAGAGTTTGAGTTGTTATTTGTTGACAAGTGAATCTAATCAGAAGCCTTAATTGAGTTGAGAAGAAGTGAAGGGTAATTTCTTGAAGGGATGTCAAGAAAATTAAAGATTGAGATGACAATGGAGGCTAGATAGTGAGTCAATATATGGGAGCTAGAAAACAATTGAACATGTAAAGTGAGTTGTACAAAATAGAAAAAATATGTTGTTACGTTCTAGCCATCATGAACAAAATTTGAAATTCTTTAATCAAGGTTGACCTAACCATCATAAGGACTTAATGGTCTATATAAATCCTTTAACAAGGTGATATTCTAATAGAATGTTCTAACGTCCTACAACAAGAACACTCCTAATAGGGTGATTAAATCCTTTAACAAGGTCATATTTAATAGTGTGTATTGTAACCTTTAACAAGGTTGTCTCCTAACAGGGATCACTTTAGAAGAATTAAAATTAGTGACATGTTGCTGGTGGTTTTTCCCAAATTGGGTTTCCATGTTAAATCCTACTATCAAACTTATTTCAATGTTATTAGGATGTTTTCATACTTAATGTTTGCACTCTGCAAGAATAGTCGACAACTAACTATTGTTGTTAATAGTTTACAATAGAGACCAAGAAATGGAATGATAAAATCTAAAGTTTCTCAAGTGTTTTCTTATTCAATTGGTACATTTGGAGCTTGGATAACTGATTCACCCCGCTTGAGTTATTCTAGATATTCTAACAATTGGTATCAAAGCATTGGTGCTTGTAGAGAGAAGAATGAAGGTAATCAAAGCTAAAGGTCATGGCATTCAAAATAGAGGTGCCACAATTGAAAAAATATTTTTTTCAAGCATGGGAGAAGTTTATTAGGCTACCTATTTCTAGTATTGGTGATGCTACATTAGATTTTCTAGATATTGCATATGTGGATATAACAATAGTCAGTTTGACTGTTCAACTACTAAAACTAATGCAAGAACATTATTAGTCATTGTTGGATATTACTTTAGCCCTAAGCTATCTTGAGTTTGATGACTTGAAGGAGTGAAATATTTTAAAGGAAATATGGGATAAATTTAAGACCATCTATGGAGGAAATGATAATATCTTAAGTGCTAAATCAAAAAGTCTTAGAGGTAAGTTTGATTAAATGAGAATGATAGAAGGTGAGAACATAGTACAGTACTACACAAGAATCAAAGAGGTTTCCAATGCTATTAGAGGAACTAAAAGAAAGATTGAGGATTAAACAATAATCAACACGATATTGAGAACTCTACCTCTTAAGCTTTCTATAAGGGTTTTGACAATACAAGAACTAAGATGTACACCAGGAAATGCCCTAACCCTAGAAGGTGTAATTGGTAGGCTTATTGCTTTTGAGATGTCTAATTTTGATAATTACACTCTTACTACTATTGAATATTCATTTAAACCACAACTAGTTATTAGTAAGAAAGTAAAAAGGAAAACATGCGAAAAGTGATAGTGATACTTCTCCTGATGAACTTGATGAACTTGGGGTACTCATAGCTAGGAGATTTGGAAGAGGCAAAGGAAAATACAAAGGCAAACTTCCCATAATATTTTTGCATGTAACAAAGGTTGGTCATATTGTTGCTAGGTGTCTGAATAGAGAAGAAAAGGATGAAAAGAAGGAGAGCAAGTAAAAAGGAAGAAGAGATGACCAATATTTCAAGAAGAACAAGGACTACAAGGACAAAGGTAAGAAATATTGTTATATTGCTAAAGAAGAAACTGATACTAAATTTGAAATTAATGATGAAGAGGTAGTCTATGTTGCTATCAAAGAAGATTTTGATGAAGATCAGAATGCTTCTTTAATCTCTTATTTGAACAAAAGTGATAGATGGATAACTGGTAGTGGTTTCTCTAATCACATGACTGGTGATATAATTAAATTTGAGGAGATTCTACCATACAAGGGTGTGTTAAACCCTTAGTATTTGGTTTTTGATTGTTGTCATTGATGTCAATAATGTAATTATAATGAGCATATGGTATGGTTAGCATCATTTAATTATCTTATTTCATGTCCTTAAATATTTTCTAAAACATATTCAACACAAACACTTAAGTGTTAAACAATTAATACTTAATGTTCACATTGGTTTAGAAAATGGTTATAAAAAAATAGTTTTGGTCTATGAGAAAGTCAACAAGCTTTTTTATCATATAGAACCAAACTATAATTTTTTTTTCAGAAAGGTATCTAAGTTAGATAAAATGGGTCTTTGTTAATTTTTGCATAACACATGTATGGAAAGAGAAATAGCTTATTTATCAGAAATAGTTACCAAATAGTTATGACAATTTTAGTAGTTTTGGGCGGTTTTGTTCTAATGGAAGTTTGGTGTATGTGCCTACCTCCAAAATTTTGGCTTTCTTGGTTTCTAAGTGGAGAATACATTCCTCTAAAACATCCAATAGGTGGGTTTGAAAAAAGTTGCTGGATTTGTTTGGAATTCCTTGTAGACCAAACAATTTACAGGCAGATTTTTGACATGAAAGAAGAGGGTAATGCTTTATGTTTCTATTTTCATATTTGTGATTTGATTTTCATTGAAGAAGTTTATCAGAGGTAGAATAATGGTTATATATTGATTCTTCTTTCATTTATATCAATATTTGATCAGATCTTTTAATGAAAAAGAAAATATATTTGGATATTTGATGTTTCAAAGAGAATAGAAGTATATCTTGCATTGTGTTTTCAACAAGAAGATGAAACTAGTGATTCATGATTTGTATTGTAACAAAGATGATCCTTTGATCTTATATCTTATTTTTTGATAGTGGAAGTTGGTGCTTCAAGTGTAAGGGATTGGTGTTCCTTGAAATTAGTGTTTCTAAAACAGGGTGTTGGTGCTCCTAGAGTTGTAGCTCTAAAAGATTTGCTCGAGAGGCTAATAAAGTTTCAGATTCAAAGTGACTTTTATCATAAGGGGTTCTCCATGTTAAAATATTGTGTCACATTATTATTAATTAACTATCTTTCTCATGTGTTAAATTTTTAGAACTTGAATTTGTTTCAAGTTTTCAAAAGTATTTTAGACCACTGATTCAGCCACCCCCCCACCCTCTTAGTGGTGTTTGTATTCTAACAAATGCTATTAAAGAAAGGTTCCCTACATCAAGTTTAACAACTTTGGGTAGATTTTGGTTGAGTGGAATACTTATCTTTTATGGTTCAAGATAATTCTTCAAAGGTTCCTATTTTTGATGGATCAAATTGTGCTTTTGGGAAGTAATGATATAAACATATTTGCTATCTAGTAATGTTGATGTTTGGGTTTTAGTTGTTAATGGTTATAAAGTTCCTAATACTTTACATACAAATCCTAATTAAAAGAGGAAGTATGAAATTGATATGAAATCTAAATTTGCTATACTTAATAGTTTATCTAAAGATTTTTTTGTTAAGGTAATGCATTGCATTTCTTCTAAAGAAGTATGTGACAAATTGAGAAACACATATCATGTTAATCATAGAGTTAAAGAAGCCAAGACACAATATTTGAAGACCTTATGATGGGTAATGATGAAAAGGTAGAAGACTATCTCTTTAATATAGATGAAACTATAAATGGCATAAGAGGACTTGGTGAAACAATTGATGATATTGATGTTGTAAAGAAAGTTTTTAGATCTCTTCTAGATAAATTTGATTCTAAGATAGGTTATATAGAAGAAACTAGGGATGAAAACAAGTATACTATGGAAGATATTCATGGAGCACTTGTAGCTTATGAAATGAGAAAGTTTGGTACATAAGAATCCACAAGCAAACATGTAGCATTCAAGGTGGAAAATAAAGTGAAGCAAGTCTCTTCAAAATCATAAGATCTTGATGTTCTTCAAGTGTATTTATCAAGGAAATTAAATGAAGGAGTAGGTAAATACAAAGTTAAACTTCCTTTCTATTTCTTTAATTGTGGTAAAATAGGACACTTTGCATCTAAATGTCCTTATAATAGTCATGATGAAGTAGATGGCGAGAAAGATAAATCAAGTAAAAAGAAATTCTATAACAAAAAGAAATTCTTTAAGAAGAAGAAGAGTTTGATTTTTGACATATTAGATAGTGACTCTGGTAGTTTTGAATGTGATGAAAATGAAGTTTCATTAATGACTATAGAAATTACTTGTCAAGAATTAGATAGTGATGATGATGTCGAACTTGTTGAGGTTGATTTAGAATGTGAATTTCTTTATGCACTTAAAAAGATAAAGGAATTAAAAATGAATTTAAGTGTTAAGGAAAATCAATTCTTCAAAGAAAAAGATAACTTTGAAAAAGAAACTAAGGACTTAAATCAACAAATTATAGCATTGAAATTACAAGTTGAGGAATACAAGACAATTGTCTTTATTAGAAAGGAAGAGTTAAGTTCTAAAGATCAAGAATGTACAAGGTTAATGAATGAAGTCGTATCATATAGAAGAAATTTAGAAAAATATGAAAACACTACTTTGAATGATATGTTAAGGAAACAAAGAAGAATTCATGATCTAATCGGAATTGGTTTTGAACTTGGACAATGTTCTAGTGACAAGAAAGATAAATCTTTATTAAACATATTTAAATCTAAAAGTAAGGATACAAATTAGAAAACTACCTCTTCAAATGTAGGTAAAAATTTAGATTTTAATCAGATTTCTAATATAAAAATTAGGTTATATCAAAAACTTCATTTATGGGTAAAAGATACTCAAATAGATTCACTTCTTTCTTTGATGGGTATTGCTTCATGTGTCATCAATATGTACATAGAATAAGTAATTGCAGATACATGTCAAGGAGGTATTCACAATTTCATTTTGGTTATTCCTTTCCTAAAATGAATGGTCTAAGATGTTACAAATGCAATCTCTTTGGTCATGTTATGAGTAATTGCAAAACTAAGTCAATTCAAAATGATCCATCTTATGCTAGTCTACAAGTTGATAAAGAATTTGATTCTAAAGTGACTAAGATATGGAGGCCTAAGATTAAAAAGTATATGTTTGTTCAAATGGCTCTACATTCTAAATAAAAGGACTTTTGGATAATTGATAGTGGTTGCTCTAGATGCATTATAGGAGATATAACAAAGTTTGACAAATTGATTAACTACAAACGTGGCAATGTTAGTTTTGGTGATGATTCTTCAAGGAAAATTAAAGGTTTGGTTATTTTAATCCTTAGTGACAAAATGTCCATTCATGATGTGTATTATGTTGATGGATTAAAGTAAAATATTCTAATTTTCAGTCAAATTTGTTATCATGGATATGACATTATTTTTGATGACCATGGTTGCCAAATCAAATTAAAATCTGGATAGTTGGTTGCATTAAGTAAAAGATCCAAAGGCAATGTATAAAATTTAAAAGATATAAAAAATACTAACAATCATGAAGATTTTTTTCTTATGGGACAGGTGAATGAAAGTTGGTTATGGCATAAAAGACTTGGGCACTTGAATTTTGACAACTTGGTAAAAGTTAGTAAGCATCATAAAGTATGAGGTATATCATGTATAAGTAAGCTAGAGAATGTTATTTGTGAAGAGTGTCAATATGGTAAACAAACAAATGCATCTTTTCCTTCAAAAGAATATTTTGCAAGTCTAAACCATTACAATTATTGCATATTGATTTATGTGGTCCTACAAGGACAATGTCATGAAATGGTGAAAAGTATTTCATGCTTTTTATAGATGATTATACAAGAATGACATGGGTAACATTCTTAAAGCATAAATTAGAGGCATTTAACAAGTTTAAGATTTTTAGGAAAATGTTTGAAAATGAGCTAGACAAGAAGATTAAATGCTTATGATCAGATAAAGGTGGTGAGTAGATGAACTTGTTGATTATTATGAAAAATTGTTGGAAATAATATATTGTTGGAAATATTCTTGAAGGCTAAGTTACTAAGAGGGGAGAGGTGAATTAGTAACTTCTAAAACTTTAAACCCAATTAGAAATTAATCTTTTATATGAAAATTTTGATTTAACTACATGCATGAGAAACAAAATAAAAAATTAAAAAATGAGAGCATACATAACACTTTGACACAAAGATTTGGCAATCCAAAAACCTTTCAAATAGAAAGTAAAACTGAGTTGGGGATGATACCCACAAGCTTTAATACTATAGTATAAAGTTTGCCTATTAAGGCTTACATTGATGACTTCTGCCGATCTGCCCTATTTGGAGCAATAAGGACTGCTATGTCCACCTTGTTAGAGGACATACAAACATACAATGAAGTATGCACTTGGTAAAGAGATTTGCATAAGACTGTTAGGTCTATCTTGTTAAAGGATTTGACTAATCCACCTATTAGGATGAAATAGTAGCTGATCTCTAATTTACAACTTGATTTGCTAAATGAGATTCCTTTAAATTTATAAATCACCTTGCTGTGATAGATGAGTCTTTGTTGCTCCTTATATTGTTGTAGCCTTTGTAATTTGCACTTCTACTCTTCACATTACTTCCTTATACATTTCATACATACTTAATCAACACATTGGATGTGATACAATACATTACATATATACCAATCCAATTATACAATTAAAAAGTCAACCATAATACAAGTTTACACAAATATTTCAAAGTTAGCTCAAATGTAGACACTTGAGTTCTGAAGACTAACTTCATTTGGTTCAGATACTCAACATCCATTATCACTTCTCAACATCATCATGTACTTAGTAGAAATAGAAGCTTGATCCATACTGATCACTTCCAAGTAGTCTTGAACTTGATATGCACTGATGACACAACAAATACTGTGAAACTTGTCATATAAATTGAATCACTTGGTTACCATTGTATAGCTTGGTAAACACTATCACCTTGAGCTTAGTATAAACTAAGTCACTTGGTTAATACTAAGTAGCTCAGTCAACATTGGACTTGCATCACATCAACTAAAAACTTGGTAACCACCGCACAACTTGGTTTGTACTGGTAAACTTGGCATACACTAAGATGCTTAGTTTACACTGTTGATCTTGACAATAGCTGTAACTACTCAATATACATTGAAATTTGTCCAATGGACTCAGTAGCAACTACAGAACTCGGTGAAAACTAAAATTCTTGGTTAACACTGTTAACTGTGCAATAAGCCCAGTAGATACTTACAATTTGAATAAGTGTATATCACTAATAAAAAACTTGACTGATATGTCAGCAATCTCCCCCTTTGGCATTAGTGACAAAAAAACTTATTAGCCAAAACTAAATTCAAAAAGTTCCTAAATATATTTATCCATCACCTTTTGATTCTAGCTCGGTAGAGTATATTGTTTTTTTTTTTGAGATTTTTCAAAATTGGTTTTGTAAGATATATGTCTATATATGGTAAGGCTCCTATACAATATACTATACATTTGAATACATCTTCTTGCTATACATTCTTCTTTGAATCATTATTTAAATTTATCTCATATCTATCTACCCCATTTCCCTTTTATGTATGAATTCTTACAACTTTCTCCTCCATAACTCATAATTTCCATATCTTAATCTTCTCATATCTTCTCCCCCTTATCGACAATAATGCCAAAGATTTATTCTATGTATTTACATATTAATGCCAAAATAAGACAAAAAAGTCTAAATTTACCTTGAGTATGATAGCCAAAGTTTTGTCCCAATTTTCCTACAAGACCTTACATGTATGTAGTGCAATTTGCACTTCTGGTGACAACTCAATCATGTGGTCTGCTATGGAGAAGTTGTTGTCATGGATGAGAGTTTTTGCATGTGCAATATGCTTTTGTAGTGCATCCATGTTAGGGAGAATCCAATTCTGAATATCCGCCAATTTAGATTTTATTCTTGCTTCTTCATTAAGAAATTCTACTTGTATGTCTATCAAAAATCTAATATTATTGAAATGTACAAAACTTGAATTGGCGTCAAGTTGCAATTGTTGAGCCTCGCCTTGAGATCTATATCAATCTTGGACAAATTGTCCTTTATTTTCTTAGTGAAATTTGAAACATCACATAGCTTACAAAAAAGTGATGATACATTAGTATAATAGGTTTCCAAAGAGCCCAAAATGGTAGAGACTTCTATTTGGTAGATGGCAATATGTTGAGCAATATGATCTAACACTTTATTCTCAAATTTCTTCTTTGCCTTTTGTAATAACTTGTCCTATCCATCTATGTCTTCATTGAACTTTTGAATTGCCTCTACTAACTAAAAAAAAACTAGTTAAGATGAATCAACCTCTATACTTATAGCCTCTGCCAAAATATTCTTGGCATCCTTAATGATTTTGAATTATTTGTCTCTTTCATCTCTGAGCAACTACTGCTTGGCTTTATTTTGGAGAAGTTCACCAAATTTCTACATTTGATCTAGATTTAGTTTAGATATGTTCGAATTTGGGATCACTATATCCTCATCAAGTTCTATTTCCTCCTCCTTCCTTATCAACTTTCTTCCTTGAGGTTCTTCTGGTAAACATAGTAGTGGATGGCTTAGTAGGCTTGGTGATGATTACCTTTCCCTTCTTCTTTAGTGGTTCCTCTTCCTCTGATTCTTCCTCATCCTCTATTTTTTCATCCTCACCTTTTCCCTTTGTCAACAAAAGAGTAGAACTAGTTTTCAACTTGGCAATTTTTTTCTTGCCTTTGTTTACCACCTAAGGGAGCTTGATCTCTACTTCTATCCTAGATTTGGCTTCATCATATGTACCAAAATATGAAAACTTGGGATCAACTAGTTCATTTACAAGTACCTAAATTATATTCTTATTTTCTTATATGTTAACCTCATATCCAAGAGGTTTCACCCATGCAATTCTAGGTGTGACTGCCTGAATGAATACCTTATCACTGTCTACCATGAAACACACATCATCTATGTAATCTTCAACTAATTTCTTTGGAATCTTGAATCTATTATTTATTTTCTCTTTAAATGCATCAAAATAGTTATCCATGATACTATTATAATTCTCTCCCATCTCAACAATATATTCATTTATCTACTAGAGTAATGCACATCTTTTCTCCATACAACAGTGCCTTTTGAAGGGAAGAATTTCTAAACATAAAAGAATAAACTTGTTAGCAAAGAGCCAAAATTATATGGTTTGTTCTTTGAAATTCTAATGCTCTCCATGTTCTTGTTGAATTGAATCAATAGTAGCTTGGCAAGGTCAAAAGAAAGATTGTTCTTCACTACCTTGTATGCAAGGTCAACTACTTCACATGACATGCTATTCAACCTTCTTGAACTATAAATCTTATGTGAAATGATACGAATACCAAAATTTAATTCCATGTATATGACACTACTTATCTTCATGCTTGTACCATCCCATTCTGGTAGGGTTTTCTTTTCTAGTTCAACCTAACCACAACTATCCATTATGCACTTGACTGAGAATAAACCTAATCCATTTCACTTGAAATTCATAGGGCATGTGAGGAATATGGGTTAACCCTTTTGTCTCCTGGTGTTGATGATTGGGTTTCAAGATACCATTTACACAACTTTTCTAGGGCTTCATCCATTTCCAAAGTACCAATATCTTGAATCATGCATTTAAAATGAGAATGAATGTTATTAATCAATAGTACCTTTGGAGGGATTTGTGACTATGCTCCACTCAAATTTGGGGTTTAAGAAATTATAGGAGTGAGCTTGAAGTCCAGAGCTTTCCATTCTACACTACAAACAAGCATGTCAGAACCTCCTTTACCTTGTTGCTATAGGATGCCATATTTAGTTGGTAGGGTTTGAGAGAATTCAAAATCTTTTGGTAACAATTCACTCAACTTGCTTGGATGCTCTTGAAGATCACAGTGTGCAATAGCTCTCAAAAATTCATGATAAAAATGACTTTGATTTCATTCCTTTTATGAAATTTTGCCATAAATTCTTTGTACAAATGGTAGGTCAAAGTGACAAACTGTCATCCACTTTGTTACATTGATTACTAGATAGAGTCTTCCATCATTTGGCAACCATATGAAATTTAGTTACTCCCAACCTCACTCGATAGAGTTTGTGACCCAACCTCACTCAGTAAGGAAAGTAACTAGGTAAAATCTAGTACCCTTTTACTTGGTGATCCTTTTGTATCTTGATTAGACATATGGATCTTTTTTCCTCTCAATTGGAACTAATTTGGATATCTTCTTTGCTAACCTAGTTCTAGTTCTCCTTTGAGAAATTAAGTAGAAATTGTGGAGCCACCCAATTCTTGAGTGACTTGTTCATCATTGTTTGAACTTGTATTCTTAGTAGACTTTGGAACCCATTGCTGTCTCATTGATTTTTGGATGTTATCAACCTTTGCCTTCTTTCCATCTTTAATTCTACTAGTATTCATGTAGTTCTTGGCAGGATGACCAAATTTTGTACAAATGAAAGTAGTACCTCTTTTCCTCAAAAAATGCTTTACACAATTCATTCCAATATGTCCAAATTCTCCATAGTAATGACATCTATACCAGGTGTTATAGTCCCAACCAATTCTAGCTTTTACAATTTGTTCTATTGGATTTGATATCTTGGTTTTTCATTTTGATGATTTGTGCCCATGCTTCTTACATTTGTGACATTTTCCTTCGAATCTTAGTTTCTATTTGCATTCATTTGCCTTATGCCCATGTTGATTACAATTGTAACATTTTCCATTGAATTTTACTTTTCCATTGCTCCAACATTTGTTTGTAGTATGACCTATCTTACCATAGTGATTGCAAGTAGGTCATTGATTCTTTTGAGCTCCTTGCTTAGATGATTCTCCTTCTTCTGTATATCCAATTCTTGCTTTTACTTTTTGTATATGTAGATTTTTCTCATTCAATTGATTCATGTCTACTTGGGATTTCATCTTTCTTTCATTGGTTTACATTTCAAAGTTTAGATAATTCTGCAATCTTTCATTCTTTGATCTTAGGAACTCATGATTTCTTCATTTCCATTAGTGAACTGCTCAATAAAGTATGCGTGCTAAAGGGATAGGTGTTGGATTTCATTGTTCTTTCCTTATATCTTGTTTTTCTCTTCCATAACTTCACATAATCTTATTAATTTAATTTCTTTCTCTCTTCTTAGTTTTCTTACTTCGTCTTGCAATGATCCATTCTTTTCTAGGAGTTATTTGATTACTTCATTTGCTTCATCTGGATTACTTGAATGAAAGTCTTCAATTCTTTCTTCAATGTAGAGATGATCATTCATTTTAATTGCATGATATTTTCTTCTTTTCAAAGATTGAGAGAGGTTCTCCTTTGCTTTCTTGAGTTGGGCAATAGCCATTTCTAAATCTAGCTTCTCATTGTCAATAGCCTTGTCAAGTCTAAATATCACCATGGCCTTTGATTTTTGCTCAAGCTATCAAACTTCTTCCTAATAACCACAATGCTTTGATACCAATTTTTGGAAATATTCTTAAAGTCTAAGTTACTGAGAGGGGAGGGGTGAATCAATAACTTTTAAAACTTTAAACCCAATTAGAAATTAATCCTTTATATGAAAATTCTGATCTAACTACATGCATGAGAAACAAAAATACATGAGAGCATACGTAACACTTTGAAAGAAAGATTTGGTGACCCAAAAAACTTCCAAATAGAAAGTAAAACTAGGGTGGGGATGATACCCACAAGCTTTAGTACTATAGTATAAAGTTAGCTTGTTAAGGCCTTCATTGATCACTTCTGATTATCTACTCTATTAGAAGCAATATAGACTACTAGGTCCACCTTGTTAGAGGATTTACAAACATACAACGAAGTATGCAGTTGGTAAAGATATTTTCATAAGATTGTTAGGTCTACCTTGTTAAAGGATTTGACTGATCCACCTAATAGGATGAAACAATAGCTAATCTCTGATCTACAACATGGTTTGCTGAATGAGATTCCTTTAAGTTATAAATCACCTTGTTGTGATAGATGAGTCTTTGTTACTCCTTATATTGGAAATATAGAAGGAGTACCTAAGAGGGGTTTGAATTAGTTATCACTAAAATAAATCTTAGATCCCTTAGATGTCAACAATAAAATTTAGATTGAGAAAACTAATTACTAGTATTAATCAGTAAATACACTAGAAAATGTTATCACTTGGTAATTGCAAAGTGTGAATTACTTTTAGTAGATCTTAAAACATTAATAGTAATTAACTTGCAAGCATAAGAGAAATAACATGAACACATGAGATACTAGGATTTGATGTGAAAACCAAATTTGGGAAAAACCATCAATGTAACTAGTTACTATTTTTCACTCTTTTGAAGTGAGCCTTGATAGGAGCCAACCCTATTAAAGTTTAAAAAACACATTGTTATGTGTGACCTTGTTAGAGGATTTAATCACCTTACTAAGAGTGGCCTTGCAAGAGGTCTTAAAATAATTCAATAGTATTGCCTAGAAGATTTACAATTGGCTATTAAACCAACTCTATTAAGAGATTTTAGAACACTACTATAATGGTTAGGAAGCAACAATGAAATTACCTAATTGTGATGCAACTAAATTGATGAATTGATATCTCTTTTATACTTAAACTCGATCCTTCCTAATCAAATATTACTTTTTTGCTCCACAAGGATACCCACTTATCCTTCAGGTTCAATCCCTCTCTTTTCTTTTCAATTAATTCAACACACTTGCACACAGACTAGAAATCTCAACTTGACCTTTTATTTATACCTTTTAGATTATTAAGTTGGCCCAAATTCAAATTACAATAAGCAATATTCATCATCATAGTAGGCTAGAATCAATACATAAAGTAATTAAGCTTCATATGCCAAAATAAGAAAAATCCTTCGTAAACCAATCCTGCTTGATAGAAACTAACTTTGAAAAAATTCTCTGTGTTAACCAATAGAAGCTCGGTTAACACTACAAACTTGCAAAAATCCTTTAGCAACTGAGTGAACTCGGTGAGTACTAATTCTATCCAACTTTCCTTTTGTTAATCGAGTGATTTTGGATAACACTCTTTTCTGCCTAAATTCCTTCAACATTGAAGTGAGCTCAATAGACACTGTCATCTATTCAGAGTAAACCTATGAATTCTTGGTAGACAAGATAAACTATCTTCACTAACCAAGTGAGCTTGGTAAGAATTGTCTATCAATTAACATGACATTTGTGTAACATCAAAGACAACACACAATTAATCAATCGTATCCAACAATCTCCCTCTTTGGCATTGGTGGCAACACAACATGTCATAACACAATGAAATTTTGAGAACAAGATTATTTTTGACACAAAGTTTCTCCCTCTTTAATTTTACACAAGAACTTCTTCTTTATGTTGTATTCTCCCTTTGCATAACTTCTTTTCAAACTTCTCCCTATGCAAAATTTCAAAAAGATAAAGATATGATAGTAAACTTCTCCATCTTTGACAACACATGCGAAAGACAACACATACCAAATTTGTATCAATGTACCTTGAGTACTAATTAATATGCAATATTCTCTTGATTATGCTACATTAATAGATTGATCTTTAGCTTGGTTCTTGTTGATGCATCAGTAAACTTTATTTAGGGAGCTTCAAATAGGGAATGACCCCTAGCTTACTTCTTAGATACAATAATGCATCCTTAGGTAATGGCTTGGTGAATATGTCTACAATTTGTTCTTTTATATGGACAAATTCCAATCTGATTTCTTTTTCCAACACCAATTCTTTGACAAAGTGATATTCTATAAAAATGTGCTTTGTTTTTGAATGCATCACTGGGTTCTTTGATATGTTAATTGTGCTAATGTTATCACAATACATGACTACTGGTTCTTTGATTTCAACCTTCTTTCCTTCTAGCAATTGTTTGAATGAAACAATGTTAGAACAATTTACTACTACTACATACTCTACTTCTACTATGGATTGGGATTCACAATTTTGCTTCTTGCTTGTCCAAGATACCAACCTTTTACCAAGAAAGAAAGCTACACCATTGATGATTTTTCTATCATCAAGATTTCTTTCCTAATCAGCATTAGTAAATATGTTAAGGTCTAAGTTTCCTCCAGGTTTGTACAATAAATTGTAGTCTTTAGTACCTTTCAGATATCTCAAGATTCTTTTGATTGCCATCATGTGATTTTCTCTAGATTTAGCTGAGAATCTTACCACTATCCCAACTTCTAAGGCTATATCAAGCCTTTCATGAACTACATACTATAATTTTCCAATCATTGATCTATATAAGGCCTAGTCTACTTCTTTGGAGTCATCATCTTTGGTAAGTGTGAGTCTAGTACACATGGTGGTAACAACTGGTTTAGAATCTTCCATAACAAACTTCTTGAGTATCTCTTTTACATACTTTTATTGGGTGATATATATACCATTTCTATTCTACTATATTTGCAATCCAACAAAGAATTTTATTTCACCAAACATGGACATCTCAAACTCTTTGTTCATTTCTTTTGAAAATGATTTGCATAGGTCATCATTTCTTGTGAATAGAGTATCATCCACAAATATCTTTGCCAACACAATTTTTTTATCTAGTACTTTCTTGATGTATAGACTACTATTATCATTTTTTCTTTTAAAAACCATCTATATCAAGTAGGTATGGCTCTAGGAGCTTGTTTGAGATCATATAGTGCTTTGTGTAATTTACAAACCATGTCCCCTTTATCAGGATCAATAAAACCTTCTGGCTGTTCAATGTACACTTCTTCATCAATAATTCTATTTAGGAATGTAGGTTTAACATCAATTTGATATAATTTGAATACTTTGTGAGCTGCATATGCAAGTAGGGTCCTGACACAATCTAATCTTGCAATAGCAGCAAAAGTCTCACCATAATCAATTCCTTCTTCTCAAGTATAGCCTTTACACACTAATCTAGCTTTGTTTCTTTATACTTGTCCATCTTTATTTAGCTTATTTTTGAATACCCATTTTGTTCCAATCACAATTTTATCTTTAGGCCTAGGAACAAGGGTCCAAGTTTTTTTCTTTTCTATTTGTTCTATTTCTTTGTTCATTGCCTCAATCAAACTTTCATTTTCTAGAGCATCCTTAATACTTCTAGATTCAAAATCAGCAAGTAAACATGTACTTTTTGATTTTCTTCTTGTCATAGTACCTCTAATTTATCTCCAATAATCTAACTAGGACCATGATGCCTTCTGACATACTTGGCAAATATAGGTTCTTTTCCTTTTGAATGAATTACACTATTTTCATTTTGAATTTCAACTTTAGGCTTGGGTCATTCAAACTTGGTAGGCATTGACTTGGTAGCTTCAAAATGTGACTCAAGTCCCTATGACTCAGTTTGTAGTTCTTGCAACTTGGTAATTGTGGAAGCCTCAGTAGGTGAAGTCTCCTTATTGTTACATATGGCTGGCAAAGTATTAAGTTCGAAGTAAACAAATCTTTTGTAATCTTTTGGTTCCTTTTTGCTTTTTTTTTCAGTCTTTTTTGCAAACTCATCAATTCGCAAATGTGCACTTTCTATAATTTTATGAGTAGACAACTTCAAATATTTATATGCCTTACTTCTATAGGAATATCCTAAGAATATACCTTCATCAACTTTCACATCAAACTTTCCTTTTCTAGAATCTTTCAAGATATCACATGTACTGCCAGATGCTTTCAGGTAACTTACATTGGATTTGTAGGCATACCATTATTCATAGGGAGTTTTATGTGAGTACTTCATTAACTATACTAAGTTCAAAGTATGAATTTTAGTGCTAATGACTTCCTTCTAGTATTTGATAGCAACATTCTTTTCAATAATTAGAGTCGTTGCATAGTCCATGATGGATCTGTTTCTTCTTTTAGCTATTTCATTCTACTTAGGAGTGCCAGGGGATGATACTTGCATTTTGATTCCTCTTTCAATGTAGAAATTATTGAATTCATTGGAGATGAATTCACCACCTTGATCTGATCTTAAGCATTTCAATCTTTTTCCTGTTTTCTTTTCTACTCTTGCTAGATAATATTTGAACTTCTCGAATGCTTCTAACTTTTCTGTAAGATACATAATAGTCATCATTCTAGAGTAATCATCAACAAAAAGAATAAATAAGTTTTCTCCACTATAACATTCTATTCAAATAGGTCCATATAATTTAGTATTCACAATTTCCAAGATGTCTTTAGATTGATAGTTTTTGCTCTTAAAACTAGTCTTTCCCATTTTGCCAATCTGACAATTTTTGCATAAACCAACGTCTGGTTTCTTCAAACTAGGGATACCTCTTACTTTTTAAAATTTTTTTATCTTGACCATATTATCAAAGTTTACATGACCTAGTCTTCTATGCCTTAAACAACTTTCTTCCATTTGAGTAATAAACCAAGAGCAATCACCAAGATCAAGATAAAATAGGTTACTTTTGGTTTGTTTGCTGGATCCAATCATATTTCCTTTATCATCCAGTAGTCTTGCCTTGCCATACATGAATTCTACCTTGAATCCAATGTTGATTAGCTATGCCACACTTAGTAGGTAGTGTTTCAGTCCTTCAACCTAATAAGCCTTGTCACATACAAGTTTATTGGTTAATGAGATGCAACCTTTTCCTTTTATACAACAAGGTTCATTGTTTCCAAACCTTACATGACCTCCATCATAGTATTCAAAGTGTTCAAATTCTATTTTTGTCTCTAGTCATATGATGTGAACATCCACTATCTATGATCCATGTGTCATTTTTACTAACATGAGAGATAAGTGCCATCTTATCTTCTTCTTCATCAAATTCATCTTTTATAGAAATGTACACTATTTCATCTTCACTGTTATTAGAATCTTTAGCCATAAAATAAGTCTTCTCATCTTTTTCTTTGAAGGATTTGTGACTTTTGGATTCCTTCTTGCCTTTGTACTTGTGGCTCTTCTTCTCATCCTTACTTTTTGTGTTTGGGCACCTGGTAGCAATATGACCAATTTCTTCACATAAAAAATAGATTAAAAAAACTTTACCTTTGTACTTTCCTCTACCTCTAGAATATTTCTTTACAAGTAAATCTTAAAAAATTTCAATATTACTATCAGAACATTCCTCTGTTTCCTCTTCACTTTTTGACTAAATGTCCTTTGTTTTCTTTCCATTTTATTCGAGTGAAATTTTAGCTTCAAATGCAAACTCAACATTTTTGGAAGCTAGAACATAATTGTCAAAGTTGTCTATCTCAAAAGCTATCAATCTTCCTACTAAGGAATCCAAACTTAAATTGTGATTTGGGTCACATCTCTTTTCTTGAATAGCAGATAATCTAATTGCATAGATAGGAAGCAATGTTATGAGAACTTTAATTACAACATTTTCTTCCTTGATTTCTCCTCTAGAAGCTCTGATTGTATTGACACTAGCTTTGATTCTTTCCACATATTTGACAACATTCTCATCTTCTCTTATTCTCATCTAATCAAACTATCCTCTAAGGATTTCTACTTTGGCTCTCCTTACATTGTCATCACCACTATAGATTTCCTTTAGCTTATTCCATAAATCAAAAGTAGTTTTACAGTCTTTGATCTAATCAAGTTCATCATAGCTGAGAGCAGATGCAATGTCAATTATCATGATGTTATAGTTCTTTTTCTCAGCAAGATCTCTAATAGATAATGTACCAATAGGATTTTTGTATTATTCATTAAGGTATTTGTAGGCTAAATCACTAATAGTGGCTAGATGAAGTTTCATTAGTCCTTGCCATGCTAAAAAGTTGTTTCTATTTAGTTTTAGAATCTCTCTTGTAAGACATCCTAATCTTTAGCTTAAGTCCTCAAAAAATTTCCTACAAGCACCAAAGGCTCTAATACCAATTGTTGGAAATATAGAAGGAGTAACTGAGAGGGGGGGTAAATCAGTTAGCACTGAAATAAATCCTAAATCCCTTAGATGCCAATAATAAAATTTAGATAGAGAAAATTTATTATTATTGTTACTCGGTAAACATACAAAAAATGCTATCACTCGGTAAATGTAGAGTGTGAATTACTTTTAGCAAATCTTAAAACATTAAGATTAATTAACTTGCAAGCATAAGAGAAATAAAATGAACACATGAGACACTAGGATTTAATGTGGAAACCTAATTTGGAAAAAATCATAAATTTAACTAGTTACTATTTTTCACTCTTCTGAAGTGAGGCCTATTAGGAGCCAACCCTATTAAAGGTTACAAAACACACTATTAGGTGTGTCCCTGTTAGAGGATTTAGTCACCCTACTAGGAGTGGCCTTGCAAGAAGTCTTGAAACAATTCAATGGAATTGCCACCTTGTTAGAGGATTTACAACTGGCTATTAAATGAGCTCTGTTAAGAGATTTTAGATCATTGCTACAATGGTTGGAGAGTAGCAATGAAATGACCTAATTGTGATGCAACTTAATTGTTGAATCCAGATCTCTTTTCTACTTAAACTTGATCCTTCTTGATTGAATATTACTTTTTTTCTCCACAAGGATACTTGCTTATCCTTCACATTCACTCCCTCTCTTTTCTTTTCAATTCAATCAACACACTTTCACACACACTACAAATCTCAACTTGACCTTTTTTTTATACCTTCCAGATTATCAAGTTGGCCCAAATTCAAATTACAATAACCAATATTCATCATCATAGTTAGCTATAATTAATACATAAAGTAATTAAGCTCATATGCAAAAATAAGAAAAATCCTTCGTAAGCTTACCCTACTCATTAGAAACTAACTTTGGAATGATTCTCTATGCTAACCAATAGAAACTTGGCTAATACTACAAACTTGCAGAAATCCTTTAGCAAACAAGTGAACTTGGTGAGTACTAATTCTGTCCAACTTTAACTTCGTTAATCGAGTGAGCTTAGTTAACACTCTTTTCTACCTTAATTCCTTTGACGCTTGAGTGAGCTCCATAGACTCTGTCATCTATTTAGAGTAAAACTGTGAATGCTTGGTAGATAAGGACAACTATCTTCACTAACCAAGTGAGCTCAGTAAGCATTATCTATCAATTGATATGACATTTGTGTAACATCAAAGACAACACATAATTAATCAATTGTATCCAACACCTTATATTGTTGTAGCCTTTGTAATTTTCACTTCTACTTTTCATATTACTTCCTTATACATTTCTTTCATACTCAATACACACATTGGATATGATACAATACATTACATATATACCAATCCAATTATACAATTACAAAGTCAACCATAATATGAGTTTACACAAATATTACAAAGTTGGTACTCAGGTTTTGAAGACTGACTCAGTGAGGTTCTAATACTTGACATCCACTATCACTACTTTGCATTGTCATGCACTTAGTAAGCTCAATCCATACTAATCACTTCTAATTAGTCTTGAACTTGGTCTACACTACTGACTCAAAAAATCTTGTAAAACTCATCATATAAATTGAATCACTTGGTTACCATTGTATAGCTTGGTAAACACTATCACCTTGAGCTAGGTATAAACTAAGTCAATTGGTTAACACTGAGTAGCTCAGTCAATACTGGACTTACGTAACTTCAACTACAAACTTGGTAACCACTACACAGCTTAGTTTGCACTAGTAAACTTGACATACACTGAGATGCTTAGCTTCCACTACTAATCTTCACAATAACTATAACTACTTAGTATACACTGAAATTTATCCAAAGGACTTGGTAGCAACTGTAGAACTCAGTGACAACCAAAATGCTTGGTTGACACTGTTAACTATACAATGAGCTTGGTAGAGACATACAATTTAAATAAGTGTATGTCACTAATAAAAAACTTGATTGATATGTCAACAAAAGCATGGCATCAAAAGACAATATGCAACATCTAGGACACCTCAACAAAATAGAGTTGTTGAGAGAAAGAACTGAATAGTGAAAGAAATCGCAAGGACTATGTTAGATGAATCTAAAGTACCAAACATTTATTAAAAATAAATAGTTCAAACAATAGTATATATTTTAAACAATGCAAAACTAAGGATTAAAAAATAAGTACACTCCTTATGAGTTATTGTATGGACATCCTACATCTATTAAGAATTTTTTAATTTTTGAAAGTAGATGCTTCATTAAGAATTCTGAAGATAAAGTAGGAAGCTTTGATTCAAGATGTGATGAAAGAATCTTGTTATGATATTCTTCTCAAAGTAAAGCTTACAAATGTTTTAATAAAAGGTTGAATAAACTTATTGAAAGTGTACATCTAAAAGTGGATGAAGTTGTGCAGGATAACAATGAAATACAAATAAATAATACTTTCCTACAAGACAATGATAAAGACTTGAAAGAACTAGATAATAAAGTTGATGAAGGTAAAGAAGTAGATAATAAAGTTGATAGAGGTGAAGAAGAGATAAAATATCAACTAGAAACACTAGAACCCATAGGTACAAAGACTATAGGAACAAGATTGAAGAAGTATCATCCTCAAGAATAGATTATAGGGGATAAGCACGCAAGTATTCAAATAAGAACAAGAATTACATCTAGTGAATGTGGTAATCTCTATTTTTTATCTCAAATTGAACCCAAATCATATAAAGATTCTAGTATTGATGAGTTTTGGGTTAATGCCATGAAAGAGGAACTAAGTCAAATTGAAAAGAATAAAACTTGGGAATCAGTGCCTAGACCCAAAGATAGAAATGTAATAGGTGCTAAATGGGTCTTCAAAAATAAACTTGATGAAAATGGAAAGATATCAAGGAACAAGGCTATATTGGTTTGTAAGGGTTATGCACAAATAGAAGTTGTGGAGTTTGATGAAAATTTTGCACTGGTGGCTAGAATTGAAGCAATTAGAATCTTTATTACATTTTTAGCTTTCAAGGGCTTTGAGATGTACCAAATGGATGTTAAAACAACATTTCTTAATGGTTATCTT
Organism: Cupressus sempervirens; assembly: GCA_028749045.1. Lineage (NCBI taxonomy): Eukaryota > Viridiplantae > Streptophyta > Pinopsida > Cupressales > Cupressaceae > Cupressus > Cupressus sempervirens. The sequence goes on from CM053784.1 coordinate 204,174,632, forward strand.
GATGAAGAGGTTAATATGGATCAACCTAAAGGATTTGAAAACCAAGACTATCCTAATCATATCTATAGGCTAAGAAAGGCTCTTTATGGTTTGAAACAAGCTATGAGGGCTTGGTATTCTAGGTTGGATCAGTATCTTATCAAAAATGGCTTTAAAAGAGGTGGTGTTGATAGTAATTTGTACATATATGGTACATGTGATGATGTTCTCTTTCTTCTTGTTTATTTTGATGATATAGTAGTTGGATCCAATGATGATGCTTTAAGCCAAGGTTTTTCAAAGCTTATGCAATTTGAATTTTAAATGTCCATGCTTGGGGAACTATCCTAATTCCTTATTTTGCAAATTTCTCAATTGGAAAATGGTGTATTCTTATCCCAAACTAAGTATGCAAAAGAAATGTTAAAAAAATTTCATATGGAAGATTGTAAGCCTATGGGAACACCAATCATAATAGGATGTAAACTTACTAAAAATGATGATTCTCCAAATGTAGATCAAACTACTTATAGATCAATGATTTGTAGTTTACTATATCTCATAACTTCAAGGATTGATATCATGCATGTTGTATGTTTGGTTACAAGATTTTAATCTTCACCTAAATAATCTCATGTTATGGTAGTTAAAATAATTTTTAGATATATTCAAGGTACTTTGGATTATGAGATTTGGTATATGAAATCATCATATCCTAAACATGATGATTTCAGATTTGTTGCTTATACTAACTCAAATTGGGTAGGTTGTCTAGATGAAAGAAAAAGTACTTCAGGACTAGCATTTTTCTTGGGTAATAGGATAGTGTGTTGGCATAGTAAGAAGCAAGAATCTAGTACACTTTCTATTGCAGAGGCTAAATATATAGTCACATGTTCTTATTGTCAACAAGTTATTTGTAAGGTTCAAACTTTATCAAATATGAAAGTAAGAGTGTCTAAACCAGTTCCTATCTATTGCGATAATCAGAGTGCAATCAATATTTCCAAGAATCCAATTATGCATTCACACACCAAGAATATTGATGTTAATTATCATTTCATAAGTGAACATGTCTTGAATGGTAATGTTAAATTAGAATTTGTTCCTTCTTTAGATCAACTTGCTGAAATATTTACAAAACCTCTCTAAAGAGTCACATTTGAAGGGTTAAGAATAAGATTGGGGGTTTTATCCCTCTCTTCTCTTGCATAAATTCATAAATGAGTGATTGGTTTCAAGGGGAGAATATTTTTCTTATCCTTTTATTACACTGAAACCTTGGTATGTCTCCTTTGTCATTGATGTCAAAGGGGGAGAAAAATGAAGATGTCTACATAATGGATATATAGGTATAGGTGCAACTAGATATACAGGTATATAGGTATAGATATATGCTATATAGGTATATAAGTATAGATACAGGATATATAGGTAGACATAGAGATACAGGTGGAAGTTGGTATTGACATCAATGCTAAAGGGGGAGTATGTTGAACCCTTGGTATTTGGTCTTTGATTGTTGTCGTTGATGTTAATAATGAAATTATAATGAGCATATGGTATGGTTAACATCATATAATTATCTTATTTGATGTCCTTAAATATTGTTCAAAACATATTCAACACAAACATTTAAGTGTTAAACAACTAACACTTAATGTTCACACTAGTTTAGAAAATGGTTATAAAAAATAGTTTTGGTCTATGAAAAATTTGAAAAGCTTTGTAATAGATAGACACCAATAAACAATACCCTTTTGGAAAGGTCTTTGAGTTAGCTAAAATGGGTCTTTGTTAGTTTTTGAATAACACATGTATGGAAAGAGAAAAAGTCTATTTGTTAGAAATAGTTACCAAATTGTTATGATAGTTTTAGCAGTTTTGAGTGGTTTTGGTCTAATGGAAGTTTGGGGTATGTACTTGCCTCCAAAATTTTGACTTTCTTAGTTTATAAGTAGAGAATATATTCCTCTAAAACATCCAAGAGGTGGTTTTGATAGAAGTTGAATGATTTGTGTGGAATTCCTTGTAGATAGAACAATTTGCAGGCAAATTTTTGACAACAAAGAAGAGGGTAATGCTTTATGTTTCTATTTTCATATTTGTGATTTGATTTTCACTCTAGAAGTTTATTAGAGGTAGAAGAAGGGTTATATATTACTTCTTCTTTCATTCATACCAGTATTGGATTAGATCTTTTAGTGAAAAAGAGAATATATTTGGATATTAGATGTTTTGAGGAAAATAGAAGTAGATTCTGCATTGTGTTTTCAACAAGAAGCTGAAACTAGTGATTCATGATTTGTGTTGTAATAGAGATGATCCTCTAATCCTATATCTCATTTTTTAAATTTGGAAGTTGGTGTTTCTTTTATTCATGAAGTTGGTGCTTCAGGTGTAAGGGATTAGTGTTCCTTGAAATTAGTATTTTTAAAATAGGGTGTTGGTGCTTCCCAAAGTTGTAGCTCTAAAAGATTTTCCCAAGAGGAAAAAAAAGCTTCAGATTCAAAGTGGTTTTACCCTAAGGGGTTTTCCACATTAAAATATTATTTCACTTTGTTATTCACTAACTATCTTGCTCATGTGTTAAATTTTTATAACTTGTATTTGTTTCAAGTTTTGTAAAGTATTTTAAGCCACGTATTCACCCCCCCTCTCAGTGGTGTTTGTATTCCAACAAGGTGGCTATGTTAAAGTTGGTAATGATGTTCCATGTCTTGTGAAGGGAAAATGGATAATTCAACTAATTGATAGGTGTTGGAAATATAAGAGGAGTAACTGAGAGGGGAGGGGTGAATCAATTATTACTAAGATAAATCCTAGATCCCTTAGATGTCAGTACAAAATGCAAATAGATAACTAAATACTGCTGAAGCTCGGTAAACACATAGAATGTTATAACTTGGTAATAACTAGATTAACTTGGCAAATGATTAACAAATAAACGTTAAGATGTTATTTGTGATTACCATTACTTTAACTTATTTGCAAACACAAAAGAAAATAGCATGAACACATTTGACACAAGGATTTAACATGAAAACTCAATTTGGGAAAAACCACCAATAGCAAGTGATTTTCACTCTTCTAAAGTGAGCCCTATGAGGAGCCAACTTTGTTAAAGATTACAAAACAAAATGTTAGGTTTGATCCTATTAGAGGATTTAATCACCCTATTAGGAGTGGCCTTATTAGAGGTCTGGCGAACAATTCAATGGAATTTCCACCTTGTTAGAAGATTTGCAAATAACTATTAAGCAAACTTTATTAGGAGATTTAGATCACTACTACAATGGTTAGAGATCAACAATGAAAATACCTAATTTGAATGCAATTGTATTGTTGATTATTGATGTTTTTTCTAGCTTGTACTTGATCCTTCCTGATCAAATATATCTTTGCTAATCTGAAAGGATATTTTTCTTATCCCTCAAATTTTCTTCCTCTTCTCATCATCAAATCTTCAATCACATCATCATCGCTTTTTTATTTTCACACTTTGAAATCACAACTTGACCTTATACTTATTGTGCGCTGAAAAAATGTGCAAATTGCTGGAAGCCTAAAGAATCAAGCTAATTTAAAAGAGATTCACAAAAGCAACCAACAAACCAAAATTCTAACCACCTCTAATACTCAACAAGGGTAGCTATGTGTAGCCATTGTTGGTGTATCTCTGATGGAGGGTATGTTTGGTATGCTCTCACAAACACAACAATAAGTAAATCCCTTGTGTGGAAGTGCAAATGTGAGTGTGAGTACAAAGTGAATGTGCAATATGATCCTATACTATATGAAAAGAAGAATACTTTCAAGATATGACTATGGGGGAAATCACACTCAAAGGTATTCTATGATGCAATGAACATGAAATTATGAAAACTATCTAGAGATACAAGCTATAACTAAAATGAAAACTAAAACTAGAATGTAAACTAAATATGCAAGATGCAAGCTATAACTAGAATGAAAACTAAAACTAGAATGTAAACTAAATATGCATGCACAACAAAAACTAAGATGCAATACAAAATGTAAATCTTACCAACTATCAAATCACTAAGATGCAGCCTATGAACTCCATATGAAAATGTACCTATAATGCAAGCTCTCAATGTGGTGATTCTAGACTCAAAGCAATGGAGTGCCAATGCAATCCAATAATCCTCTATATGCAATACTTGAGACAAGGCTTCTATTTAAAGACTCTCAAGAAACATCTAGAGGGTGTCTAGAAGATAAGGATAAGGATAAGGATTAACGATTAAGCACCTTATCTCCTTATCTCATATCCTTAGTTGGGAGGATAAAATGATGAGGTGGCACATGTGTGTAGAAAGTTCTCAAGTTGTAGATGTTAGATTGTGGTGACTGATCAGGAAAGTACTGTACATACTTCATAAATAGTATATTATGGCCGACATATTATGGCCGACATATGGCCAACATGTTATAACCCTAAAGCAGTTTAATACTTGTATAAAAAGGGCTTAGGGTTGGGTATTTTTCATATGTGGTGATACAAAATTGGTTCTTGCGGCGGTATTGTAGGGCCCATTTTCCATTGCACCAAAAGCCATGACTGTTAGTGAACATGGAACACCACGTAATTAACCACCTGTGGGCAGGGGAGCGCACGTTGCATCACCCAACAATCTCCCCCTCGACGTGCATACCAGGTGCTTACGCGGGTTGGAAAGGCACCGGGGAGATTTGAACCCATGACCAGGCCAAAACCAGCCTCTGATACCAATTGTAGGGCCCATTTGCCATTGCACCAAAAGCCATGACTGTTAGTGAACATGGAACACCACGTAATTAACCACCTGTGGGTAGGGGAGCACGCGTCGCATCACCCAACAGTAGACACCATGTTCTTAAAAAGAAATGCAAAACCTTATGATGACAACTCATAAGAGTGCACATACTCTTAGGCTTATAGATTAGAATAAAAATTAAATTAAATGAAATTTAATTTAATTTAGGTCTAGAAGAAATTAATTAGGATATGGAGGATTTAAATAAATAAAATTTATTTAAAAAAGAAAAGGAATATGTGGAGAATCACGTGTTAAATTAAATTTAACACATTAAGGCTAGGAAGTATTTAAATTATACTTAGGCAAAAAATGAACCTATTTATTTAAAATAATTTTAATTAAATAAGTAGAAGAATGTGACTAGTATTAATTAAATTAATAAAGTCATTCAGGACAATTTTTAGTGTATACATTTTGCCCCTCTTTGATGTGGTGTCGGCACGACATCATATCAAAAAAAATAAAATGTAGGTTGCCCTAGAAAAGGAAGGAGAATCCTGATGCCCCCTCATGAAAATTACGCAAGAAAAACAAATTTGAGCAATTTTCCTGAAAAGGTCTTGGAACGGGAAAGAAAGAAATGAGAAAAATAGGATAAAATATGGAGAAATCATGAGACAAACACGGCTCAGAGCGGAGAAGGGCGCAAACGGGGTCCATAGGGCCTACATAAGCCTCCAAGGGACCCATAAGAAGGTCATTGTCACACCACGAGAAGAGCATCCAGAGCAGCTATGGACCCGATCGAGAGATTATAGCTTGGTGAGTGCGTGCGAGAGCACTAGAGACCAGCTGCGATGGGGGCACCGGTGAGTCATCTGATGCTCTTGGTAATTTGATAGGTAGACTAGGGTAGAAGCATTTATGATGCCCTAAATGTGGTGAAAAATGATCCTGAGCGGAGATGACAGTCTCCACCTTGTCGTCTGCGCAGACGACAAAGAAGGGAGACCGGCGCCTGTGGAGACGACAAGGAACATCTTGTCGTCTGCGCAGACGCTAAGGCTGTGACAAGACCAACGAAGATGATAGACCTTAGTCTATCGGTTGCGCGATAGGGACAGCGGCCTCGGAGACAACAGACCTTGCCATGTCATCTTCGAAACTGAGCGGAGATGATAACACGTTTTGCATAAGCGCAAACCTGCATCTCCGCGGATTGGTGTCTGCGCTGATCAGCGTATTCGCATCAGTGTCTTCGTCGAACGTAAGAAACATGAGAAATAACGAGCATGAAATGCCCCATTGTGGAAATGAAATGACTGACTTACTGCATGTCCATGTTGTAGTAGGGCACGGTGCTCTTTAGGTCACGGGAGCACTATCCACCGACCATGGTGATACAGGAGAGACTCACAGACACAGATTGGGGACATGTGTGATTGTATGGACTGGAACATGTCCACGAGTGGCCAGACTTGAGAGCTCACACAGCACAGCTATCGGCTCTCATAGAGTGATGGCATACACCCACAGGGAGCTTCCATCTACCGACAAGGGAGGCTACCGTCACTCTCCTGGATGTATGGCAGATCCTTAGAGTGCCTATCAGAGGCACATATCTAGAGTATGTATGTGAAGGAGCTGATCCCTTCCTGAGAGAGTGCTTTGGTAGGCGACGACAGAGACTACCAGTACAACGATCCTAGTTATCCTGGCAGGGAGCCTTGGAGCAGAGACTACCGAGACTGGCGGTATTTCTAGCCTCTTTGATTTGGCAGATGCTACCAGATCATGCAGGACATGGGTGGCCTATTGGCTGGGCACGGGTGTTGAGCACCCTATTACAGGAGGATGGCGAGGTCTACTGCTGGGGACATACCATCTTAGTAGAGTTGTACCATGATTTACACATGTGTACATATCGGACACAGCGCACTATGGGACCAGGACTGACACTACTGATGGTATGGTCTTGGGAGCACATCGGGGTTACTCGACCCATCACACGGAGAGAGACCAGGCATCCTAGAGAGCCATATGCATGCAGATATCGGCCTCCTATCCAGTATACATCGATAGAGTCAGTGTGATTCTGGCGCAGGTGCCTAGATGGGATTATCATGTTTGACTGGACTCCTTATGATGGAGTGGAGCACTGGGGGAGAGTACAGGTAGCAGGGGGTGAGGATGATACAGAGGATCAAATGTATATCCCATTTACATAGACTGATTGCTGGATTATTGGTCGATCCACTCACGTGATCATGCGATATATGCCTTCTTGGGTGCGACGACAGTTTGGGTGCATCCAAGATGTGCTTCCAGACAGATTCCTATATCTTGTAGTGACTCGCAAGTATGGTCGGTTGTGGGGTCGTGGGACGATGCTGCATTTGCCCAGACATCATGGTTACTGATGGATAGAGTGCCATGGGTTCATGGTTAGGATAGGGGAGATGCTAGTATGACACCGGCATATGCACAGTGGTGGGCAGCACATCAACTAGTCAGACTGACAGTGCCTAGAGTAGTGCCACCAGTAGAGCAGGCATGGGGAGAGGGAGATGGTGTAGGAGATGGGGGACAGGCTACTATGGTAGCAGTGCTAGCTCAGGGAGCACAACAAGGACCACATGTTCGTAGGGCAGTTGCTAGGAGGGGTGTCGTAGCAGCATAGGTGCCACCACAGAGGGGACCTCAGGTATAGGCACCGACACAGGCACAGGTACCACCACAGGCGCCTCCATAGAGACAGGTACCGAGAGAGGAGCCAAACATAGTCAGGACTGAGCGGGATAGCCTACGGGTAGAGGTTGCTAGGCTACAGGCAGAGGTACAGCTGCAGAGAGTTAGAGTAGATAGCACATAGGAGGCACTAGCAGCTTTATAAGCATGCGTGGATGCAGGGGATTTTGCGGGTATGGTAGTGCGTGCTGATGCTGAGGAGCTAGCGAGGTTAGAGGGAGAGGTGGCTACCTTGCATGCCGAGCAAGCGACGTATCAGGCTCAGGTTGATGAGTATCGCAGGCAGCGAGACATAGCGAGGTAGATGGTTATGTCGGGGGCCAGCATGACAGTGATGCAGGAGGCCATCTCAGTCAGGCGATCCGAGGCACAGGCCATACGAGAGGCAGCCTACTACAGGTCACTGTATCATGATGCCGTACCTGCCGACTAGCAGCAGCCTAATTTTGAGAGAGGGGCTAGTTCCTGGACCACGGGTGGCAGAGCCAGATCAGAGCAATCAGTAGGGCAGAGTCGACCACCTCGAGGGGGTGACACAGGAGGAGCACGACCCTCATAGCATGGCTCCTGGATTTTGTATAGAGATTCGATATTTTGACAAATATGTGTAGATGATGCATTTGTACTATATGATTCTATATGTATTTGGACTGTAGAGACATTGATATATACATGACATGAGTTGATGATTCTATATGTGTATGAGTGTTTATGATGCATATGTATGGATTTTATGTGATGCTTATGAGATTGACGTTTATGATGTAGGATGTGATGTATCTTTTCTATATACTATATGATGCTTAACATGTGTGATGCAGATTGGTTAGCGACTATGAGACTTATGCATTATGATATGTATGTGCCCCTAAATGTAATGCTAATGCTAAAATGAACTAGACTATCTAATGAGCACTAAGAAATGTAATTTGACAAGTAAACTAATGCAATCTTAAAAAGATGAAAAATGAACACTCCACCTAAAGATGCAACCTAATGAATATCTGTCAAAATCATCACCCATAAAGATCCAGGAGCATAGCATAGGAGGAGGACATAAATAGAACCTTGTCTCAAGAACGACTCGAATGAAACCCTATACTACATGGACCCTAACTAAATAAAATCAAGGGATTCTGTTGTGTTTATGTGGAGAGCACACCATTATTTTTATTTTGCAAAAGAGTGTATGCATTATATGCTATAAAAGCATAAATGTTAAAAGCTCCTTTGCGTAATTGCCCCCATTGCGGCAGGCATTAATTTCTGAGACAGACACACAATAAAACCATAAAAGACATAAAGAAAAAATGACAAACCAAACAAAAAAGAAAGTAGTCATTTATCTCACAGTTCCTGCCAAGAGCCTTAAGTCTGAAAAAGTGAAAGTCCCCATATCGCCTACAGGAAGGACTCAACCTACGGGGAAATGTTGAATCAAGTGTTTTGTGATAATATGATTGTGTGATTTTGGCAGGGGTTGGTAAAATGAATGAACTTCTCAAATCATTAAGCCTCCCAATAGGTGATTTTATGCGTATCCAAGTGTGGTCACTATCGTAAAAGTGTGCAACACAATGCGATTAAACAACTATTTGACAGGAAACATACAAGAATGGAAATGAAAATGAGGCCTCGCAGACAAGAGGTCTTTTATTGGATTGAACAACAAGTGAAAGACTAAGTACTACTCTGCACAAATGGAAAAGGAATAATGGTAGGACATGAAAGGAATGTTTTAGATAGACAATGGATTGGCATTTTTTTTAATTTTTAATTTTTGGGTTTTTTTAGGACTTTTAAAGACTGTACAAGATCTACAAATGCTCAAGCATAAAAGTTCTTGAGATGCTGAATATTTACAGGTTCAGGGAGCGGATCCCCCTCAAGTGTAGCAATTTGATAAGCCCCAAAACCATATTTGGTTGTAACAACGAATGGACCTAGCCAATTTGCGTCAAATTTTCCTTTCTTTTCATGGTTCTAGAGATTCCTCATATTATGTTGTAGCACTAGATCACCCACTTCAAATTCTCTCGGCTGAACCCTCTTATTATATTGTAGTTGGAGGCAATGTTGATACACATGAAGGTGGTTAAGGGCGCAAAGGTGTCTCTCATCAAGGAGTGCCAACTCTTGCAAGCGAGCAACTCGGTATTCTTCATCGGATATGAGTTTTTGTAGAGAGACTCTAAGGGAGGGTAACTCAATCTCAATGGGTAAAATGGCTTTAGAACCATAGATGAGGGAGAATGGAGTGGCTCCTGTGGGGGTGCTAATGGAGGTTCGATAGGCCCAAAGTGTGGGAGCAATCTGGAGATGCCAATTACGGCCAGCTACATCAACAGTTTTCTTTAGGATTTTCAGGAGGGTTTTATTTGTGGCTTCAGCTTGGCCATTGCCTTGAGGATAGTATCTGGTGGAGAAATGATGGTTTATTCCAAATTTTTGGCATAATGTGGCTACCTCTTGGTTTTTAAATGGGGTTCCATTATCAGTGATAATATCTTGAGGTATACCAAAACGGAAACTATTATAGTTTAGGATAAATTTAGAAATTTGCTTGCCGGTGATGTAGGTTAAGGGAATGGCTTCAACCCATTTCATGAAATACTCAGTTGCGGCAATAATATACTTGTGCCCATTAGAGGAATTAGGATACACTTGACCAACAAGATCAAATCCCTAGCGGGAAAAGGGCCATGGTGTGATGGTAGGTTGTAAGTCTTGGGCAGGAGCGTGTATCAAATCGCCATGCTATTGACAAGGGATACATCTCTTCACAAAATGATATGCATCTGCTTCCATAGTGGGCCAATAATAACCTGTCCTAAGAAGCTTTTTTGCTAATGTAAAGCCACTAGAGTGGGCACCACAAATCCCTTGGTGAACCTCTTCTAACGCCGTTTTGGCTTCATCTGAATTGAGACATCGGAGGAGGGTTCCATCAAAGTATTTCCAAAAAAGGGTATCACCTATAATGGTATAGCGAGCGGCTCGGCAAATAAAGGTCTTACTTTGGTTTGGAGTGAGGGTTATGGGAATAGTTTTATGATGTAAATAGGAAAAAATATTAGCATACCATGGAGACTCAGGACCAACGATCTCACACACCACTTCAGAATCATTCTGCTCATAAGCAGGAGTAACAAGATTCTCAACGAGAAACTCACATTTTGGACTATATTCTGACATAGAAATCATAGAAGCAATAGTGGCCATGGTATTTGCTACTTTATTGTTAGCCCTTGGAACTTGCTAAAAGACAAATTCTGTAAAGTGTTGCTTAAGATTCTCAACTATTTGGCGGTAGGGTAACAATTTCTCATCTTTGGTGTGATATTCATCAGTCACTTGTTTGATAACCAGTTGTGAGTCTCCAAAGACAAGAAGATTCTTAATATTCCATTTAATGGCTTGACGCATTCCTGTCACTAATGCTTCATACTCAGCTATGTTATTTGTGCAAGGGAATGAAATTTTGTAGGACTTAGGAATTAAATCCCCTTGTGGTGTTACAAACAAAACTCCTGCCCTTGATCCCTTTTGTGTGAAGGATCCATCAAAAAATAGTTTCCATGATATACAAGGGGCTATAGTCATAATGGTATCATCTGGAAAGTCTTCCACAATAGGGTGACTGCCTGGAAGAGGTGCTTCAGCTAACTGATCTGTGTTTACTTGTCCCTTAATAGATTTATGATCCTTATACACAATGTCAAATTCACTTAGGATTAAGACCTACTTTGCTGCTTGACCAGTGAGGGTGGCTTTTGACAATAGGTATTTGAGTGGATCAATTTTGGCAATGAGAAATGTAGTATGATTAAGCATATAATGGCATAGTTTTTGTGTACAAAAGACCAAGGCCAAAAATTCTTTTTCAATAGGAGTGTAATTTAGCTCATAACCAACTAGTGTTCGATTGAGGTAATATATGGCTTGTTCATTCCCATTATCATCTAATTGTGCTAGGAGTGCTCCTAAGGCAACTAAAGTAGCTGAAATGTACAAGATCAATGGTCATCCTGCTACTGGAGGGACTAAGACTGGAGGATTAGTCAAATATGCCTTGATTTGTTCAAATGCTTTTTGGCACAAGCAATCCCATTGAAACTGATTTCCTTTATGAAGTAAATGCTTAAGGGGATGAACTTTATCAGCTAGTTGTGACACAAATCTTCTGATTGATTGTAATCTTCCTTGAAAACTACGAAGCTCTCTTAATGTGGTAGGAGGAGGCATATCCATGATGGCCTTTACTTTTGCAAGGTCTATTTCAATTCCTCTTTTGGATACAATGTAACCTAATAATTTACCAGATTTGACCCTAAATACACACTTTTTTGGATTAAGGCGCACTTTGTATTTTTCCAATCTTTCAAAAATAGTAGTAAGGACATCAATGTGGGCTTCTCTAGTCTTGGATTTTCCTAAGATGTCATCAAAATAGTCCTCCATTATGATGTGTAGAAGATCATGGAATATGGTAGTCATCACACGTTGATATGTGGCACCAGCATTTTTCAAACCAAAGGGCATGACTTGATAACAAAAGGTTCCCCAAGGCATGATAAATGCCGTCTTATGTTGATCTTCTTCTGCAATCTTGATTTGGTTATAACCAGAAAATCCATCCATCAAAGACAACATCTCATGTCCAGCTGTCAAATCCACTATGATGTCTATATTGGGTAGTGGAAAATCATCCTTAGGACATGCAAGATTCAAGTCTCCAAAATCAGAACAAACACGAATGCCCCCAAATGCTTTTCCTATAGGAACAATATTGGAGATCCACTCAGGATAGTCAATGGGTCGAATGAACTTTGCTTCTAGTATCTTTTCTAATTTTGCCTTGACTAGAAGTGCTACCTTAGGATGCATTTTACGCAACTTTTGTTTTACTGGCTTGATTTTGGGATCAACTGTCAAATGATGTACCACTAAATCTGTATCCAATCCAGGCATATCCTTATAGGTCCAAGCAAAGTTGATCTTTCCTTTTTTCAAGAATATTGTCATAGCTTTTTGTTCTTCAGGACTCAAGGTGGCAGCAATGTAGGTAATCTGTGGATTATCTTCTGTTCCCAAGTTTATTGCAATAGTGTCTTCATTCAAAATGGATGATTTTTCTGGCGGCAAGGATCTGAATGGAAAATTCAACTCTCCCTCTTCTAGCGCCTCTACGAGGTTTTCACCAGAAGATGCGTCCTTTATTTTATCTTTTTCCTCATCCAAAAATGCCCTAGAAGGGTTTTCACTAGAGGATGTTTCTTTGATTTTTTTATTTTTGTTTTATTTTTCATTTTTGCTACTAAGAGAGTTGATTTGGCTACCAAAGTAGGCTTTTTCATCATATTGGATCTCATGCTCGTAATCTCGAAGATTCTTAAGGCCAAAGAGTGCCATCACTACCTCATCAGACTTACAAATGTCCAAACTTGGTGGTGTATCTTGAAGGTCCCAGTCTATCATGTCAGGGTTAGTGAGAGGTAGATCAACGGATGAAAGGTCATTTATGGTAATGGTATGGACACAATTATTTAGGTCATCTTCGACGTATTGGAAAGGCACTTCGAAGAATTCCTCCTCTTCAGTCTCAGATTCAGGTTCGACCAAATAGTTGTCAACAAAGGTAACCTTAGGTTTGAGGGAACCCAAACCGTGTCTTTTAGGATAGCTATTAGCTTCTAGGGGTTGTCTAATTCCATTTTCATTTGGGCCAAGACCAGTACCATGATATCCCATGCTTTCAACAATGGGTAGTGCTTTGACATATTTGTCCTTAGGAAACTCCACAGGTTCGTCTTTGCCATCATAATATAACCAATCCAAAATATTATCTTCCATGTATTCATCACTAAGGGAACCCCAATGTTCAAATGACATTTTGTTAACTTGCATGGTTTCCTTATTAGTAGAAGATGGCAATTGTGAAGGCTTTCCATGGGAACAAGGGGAAAGTGGTAATTGTCCAATACACAAGGCATTTTCGAACTTATACTCTCCCATTCCCAAGTTAGTAAAGGTAGTCTTTTTCCCTGTAGTGCTAACTTTAGCATCTTCAACTTTCTCTTTTCCTTTATGAGAATTTGAATTCTCATGGGCTACTTCTAGTACTGTAGGGTAAGTAGTTTCTTTAATGAAAAGAGACTTAGGTATGACTACAGGAAACTCACTTATGGGGCAAAGATTTGCTGGAGTACTTTCCAATCTTCTACAAAATTCAAAAGGTGTGGGATCCCTTGGAATTGTAACTTCTCGTCCTTGGTGCGAGAATTTCAAACATTGGTGGTATGTGGAAGGTACTACTTTGAGAGTGTGTATCCATGGTCTACCAAGCAAGATGTTATATGGCAAATCTAAATCTAGAACAAGACATTCAGTATTGATAATGGCTGGTCCAACTTTGAGAGGCAACATAATAACTCCCTTTGATTTCCTTTCTCTTTCATCATATGCCTTTATAGTAATTCTTTTGCTAGAATCAAGGAGATCCTCTGGAAGTCCCAGGAAATGAATCATCTTTAATGTACAAAGATTTAGACTGGATCCATTGTCTATGAGGACTCTTTTTATTTTATGTCATTGTATAAGGACTTCAATATGGAGCGACATATTATGGTTGGGATTGGGAGCTTGGAAATCTTTATCTGTGAAGACCAAATGTTGTTGAGCGGCAAGGTTTCCAATCATGGTAGTGAATTGGGTGGCATTAATATTATCAGGGACACGAGACTCTAAAAGGACCTTTTCCAAGATTTCCTTATGTACAGGGGAGGTGGTAAGAAGCTCAAGGATGGATATTTGTGCAGGAGTCTTACCTAGTTGGGATAATACATCATAGCGTGAAGTGGGCCTTTGTGGAGTGGACGGCATAGTAGGCGCATGTGGAGCTGGTGAATTACTATTATTAGGAGTAGTTGCTTGCAAAGTGAGTCTTCCACGTCAAGTGGTTGTATCACAATCAGTTGCTTGTAAGACAAGGGTATTCACATGAGTGTCTACCCTTTCGATGTGACCACATAAGGAGTCAAAACCACATATATTGTTGGTATCTATTTTACCACACAAGGAGTCAAACCTTGACATGTGGTTAGTAGAGTAATCATAAGGTACAATGTTTGATGTGGAGGCTTGATTCGTATTATTGTTACCATCGTTGTGATCGGGAAATGCCTTTTGAAATATTTTCAACTTAGCATTCTTAGAGGAAGGACCTCCTTCCACTTCAATTTCTCCATTATCAACAAGGTTTTGGATAAACACCTTGAGTTTGAAACACTTATTGGTATCATGTCCTTTCACATGATGGTATTTGAAATATTCATTTTCTTGATACCACATAGGTTTTGGTTGATTTTCATCAAAAGGATGTGTATTAGGAAACACCATCAAGTTATGATCTACCACCTTTTGAAAGATGGCTTCCAATGGTTCATGGAAGTTGGTGAATGTCCTATTTCGATCATAATCACGATTGTAATTGTTACGCAGAAAGAATCGAGTTTGCTGATTACCCTTGTCGTCTTGATTTGAGTTATTGTTGTTATGGTTGCGGTAATTATTGTTGTTACCTCCTTGAAGGCTTTTGACATTCGTAACACCATCGTGCGTAACACCCCTATTCTTAGACCATGATCTAGGCTTGTTATCGTTGTTCGATTCATTATGGGAAGATGAAGAACTATAATGTTTGATGGTGCCTTTTTCTAAAAGTCCACTTTCAATGTTTTTACCCTTTTTGATTAGAGTAGGAAAGTCCTCAGGACTCGCCATTTTCAAATGAAAGGACATTTCAGGTATCAAATTTTTGATGAACATATCTACAAGATGAGAGTCCTCAATTTTGTATGGCATACGACTAGCAAGATGTCTCCATCTTTGCAAGAAATTAGCAAAAGTTTCTCCATTTCATTGTTTAGTATTACACAGGTCACTTAATGAAACCCGATTGTCTGTGTTGTAAGAGTATTGTGCTATGAACTTATTTGCCAATTCATCGAAGGTAGAATGAGAATCCTTAGGCAGATTTATGAACCACTCAAATGCAGGGCCTCCGAGACTTCGTGGAAAGAGTCTCTTAAGGTAATCATCACTGTATGCCACCTCTTGACACAAAATATAGAACTCCCTTACATGTGCGACAGGGCATGTTTTTCCCATATATTTGTCAAACTTTGGAATCTCAAAACCAACCGGGAATGGAGTAACAGGAACCGATTTATCAAAAGGACAAATCTCATCAAGAGATAAGTGTTTTACCCCTTTATTGTTTGTGCTGCGCACCTCATTTCGTAGTTCATGAATCATTTGAGTGAGATGTGTTACTTCAGAGTTCATTTGTGCTGGTGACTGCTGGGGTGGTGGAGTTGCTCCACTTGAACTACCCTGTCTATATGCACTCGTTGCATTTGGCGCCGATGTTGTTACCATGGTCGTAGGCACATGCAACTGAGGTGAAGGTGTAGGCTGTGTAGAAATGACCATTGGTTGAGTTGGTGCTTGACTAATACTAAGTCCTCCTACATTTGAAGTTGTTGAGATGTTTTGAGGAGCGTTAGCATATGTGGAAAGATTTGATAGAGCATTGATGAATTGTTGAAAGATTTCAGGCGTTGGTTGTGGTAAAGTGCTAGATGTGGGCATTGCACTAGTTGTCACCGTAGGTCCTTTTCCTTTGCTTGATGTTGGCATTACACTTGAACTAGGTGCTAAGGGAGCACCACCTTTCTTGACTTGAGTAAATAGGATGTTCTCATCAAAACTTGTAGGAACGTTAACACCATCCTTGATCAGATTTAAGAATATGTTGGTCTTGTTTGCCTTAATGGATTTCTCCATCATCTCTACATTGTAAGGGTCTGCAAGGAAGGTCTTAACCTCACTAGAAATATCACCGAAATCAATAGGGTCTTCATCTTGGTATACTTCTTCATCATTATCACCTGGATTGCTATTATGAAAAGGTAGTTGTGGCTCTTGGATATTAGGCATACCAAGGTTCGGATTAGAGGGAAGCACATCCCCTAATGAAGTTGCAGCTGAGGGAGGAAGATTCTCCATTTCTGATTGCTTTGTTAATTCCCACAAATGTGTTTTGGGGTTGAATGTAAACCTTCCTGATCATGTGTTTACCATACAAGAATGGCCAAATGATGAATGAAGGCTTATGAGAGAAATAGAAAATGAAAATGAGAGCTCTTAACCTTAGATGATCAGTGGGTCAACTACCCAAATTTAAACAAGAGACCTTAGTTTAGCAAACAAAATGATATTGAACGATAACAGTATCCTTTTCTGACCAAAGATAGCCAAATATGATCTTGTAGGCAAGATAAGACACCAAATGGATCACTTACTATTTGGAGACTGACTTGTGGTCCCAAATAAGCAAGGTAAGGTATTGAGTGGACTGCTTACTATTTGGAGATTGACTTGTGATCCCAAAAAAGTAAGACTTGAGTATCTTTCTCTTACCAAAGATAGTCAAATATGATCTTATAGGCAAGATAGGACACTAAATGGATTGCTTACTATTTGGAGACTGACTTGTGGTCCCAAATAAGAGAATGTGGTTAGGATAAGGTGTTTGCTTACGGATGTAAGGTGTAATGTCACGATAGAAAGATGTTTTTAGGTTTTTAGCTCTCTTAGAAGAATGTTTGAAGATGGAAGAAATGGAAATGAATAAGAAAGATGAATGTATGATGGCCACTTATACGGTTGATTCAATTTTCGTTTACAAGAAATAAGAACCTTGGGTTTACACCTGGGAAAGCAGACCAGTTTCAAAATTTTCCGTTATAGGTGATCCTATCGTAGTGGTCTTGCCTAGCTTCCTCTTTTTGAATGTCCTTGATTGCGTAGCTAAATTGTTTGTCACCGTGTGTTAGTCTCTTCCTTTCTTTGTAGACAGGGGGTTTGGACAATTTCACTTTCTTATGCTTGGTTTGGTTGACTTTTTTGGTCATGGCAAGAAAAAAACAAGAATCAAACCTTTTGACATCAAAAATAGACTCAACCAAAACTCCAAATGTGACTCTAATGCAAAAAATTCCAAGAAATGACTATGAGTCAAAGAGACCTCACCTAACCTATCTTACTGCAAAAGTTCCCTCACAATTTCATTCATTTTTTGGCTTGTTTGAAGTTTTTGTTTATTTTGATTTTTTTTTTTTTGATTTTTTTATGATTATTTGAACAAACACACCAAACACAACAACAATCCTAATAAGGCTAATACTAGGCCGTACAAGGCTTAGCTAAAGGGCGTCCTCGATATACACTAGGTACATGAGGCCCAATTCTTTAGATGAAAGGAAATACTGCCACACAGTTGGGGGGAGACGGTAACCCAAATCTCCTCTTTCACTTCCCAAAGGTATAAAGTTCTTTGGGGCTTAGCCAAAAGTGACAATATTTACACTTCCAAGAGAGGTGTCTTTCGATTCACCTCCTGATTTTTATACTCTGCCAAAATGCTGGAGTTGAGGTCATCCCAAGGGGTGATGAAATCCCCAAGTAGGCCTCATAATAAAATGAAAAACAAATCCACTTATTTCTTGTGCACCCAAGGTCGCCCAAATGGGCGAGGGGAGAGAATACGTAAGTAGACTTGGGGTTTAAAAGACACTTGTTCGTTATCCACAAAAATTTAAGTTTGCTATTCTAATTGAAGATACACATGTTCAGAGCATACAAGGTTCTTTCCAACTTTAAATAGCAGAAAATAAAATACTAAAAGAAAATGATGAAAATGAAAATGCTGAAATGAAGTTAATTTTCCTTAAGGCTTTGGATGTGGTTTCATTTTAAGGCCCAAATCCAAATGTGCTCTATACTAAATGTACCTGTTTAAAATGCTCCAATTTCAAATGTGACCAAGTCTTTTGCCCTCTAGTTCATCCTCTAACATAAATCCTCGACCTGCAAACTCACCAAATGCTCAGGAAAAATCGTTAACCGTTAGTTTAAACCAGAACAGTCGCAGACGTTAATAATCGAAGATGCTAAAAGATGAAGACGACAAAGTGTAGAGCGTAGACACCAGAGTGTAGAGTGCAGATGCCAAACTGCAAAGCGCAGACACCAAAATGCAGAGCGCAGATGCTAAAATGCAGAGCGCAGACGCTAAAATGAAAAGCGGAGACACCAATTTCGGATCGCAGACGACAGATCACAGAGCAAAAATGACAGAGAAATAAGCGCAAACGACAAAAATCGTAACGTGGATGACAGAATAAATAATACGTAGATGCAAAAAGAAAAGAACCTAATTTTTTTGGCGGCAGTGTAGATGCTTGTTCGCGGAGACGCTGATCTACGAAGACGCTAATATGCATAGACGCGCAACGCAGACGACACTGTGATTATCAGAGACAACAAAATGCTAATTTGAACTGCAAAAAATTGTATTAGCAAACCTTTGAAGTGAGATCAGGGACGTGGGTCCCACCGAGCGTGCCAAAATGTGTGTTGGAAAAATGTGCAAATTGCTAGAAGCCTAAAGAATCGAGCTAATTTAAAAAAAATTCACAAAAGAAACCAACAAACCAAAATTCCAACCACCTCTAATACTCAACAAGGGCAGCTATGTGTAGCCATTGTTGGTGTATCTCTGATGGAGGGTATGTTTGGTATGCTCTCACAAACACAACAACAAGTAAATCCCTTGTGTGGAAGTGCAAATGTGAGTGTGAGTACAAAGTGAATGTGCAATATGATCCTAGACTATATGAAAAGAAGAATACTTTCAAGATATGACTATGGGGGAAATCACACTCAAAGGTATTCTATGATGCAATGAACATGAAATTATGAAAACTATCTAGAGATGCAAGCTATAACTAAAATGAAAACTAAAACTAGAATGTAAACTAAATATGCAAGATGCAAGCTATAACTGGAATGAAAACTAAAACTAGAATGTAAACTAAATATGCATGCACAACAAAAACTAAGATGCAATACAAAATGTAAATCTTACCAACTATCAAATCACTAAGATGCAGCCTATGAACTCCATATGGAAATGTACCTATAATGCAAGCTCTCAATGTGGTGATTCTAGACTCAAAGCGATGGAGTGTCAATGCAATCCAATAATCCTCTATATGCAATGCTTGAGACAAGGCTTCTATTTAAAGACTCTCAGGAAACATCTAAAGGGTTTCTAGAAGATAAGGATAAGGATAAGGATTAACGATTAAGCACCTTATCTCCTTATCTCATATCCTTAGTTGGGAGGGTAAAATGATGAGGTGGCACATGTGTGTAGAAAGTTCTCAAGTTGTAGACATCATGTACTTAAAAAAATATGCAAACCCTTCTGATGACAACTCATAAGAGTGCACATACTCTTAGGCTTATAGATTAGGATAAAAATTAAATTAAATGAAATTTAATTTAATTTAGGTCTAGAAGAAATTAATTAGGATATGGAGGATTTAAATAAATAAAATTTATTTAAAAAAGAAAAGGAATATGTGGAGAATCATGTGTTAAATTAAATTTAACACATTAAGGCTAGGAAGTATTTAAATTAAATTTAAATACTTAGGCCAAAAATGAACCTATTTAATTAAAATAATTTTAATTAAATAAGTAGAAGAATGTGACTAGTATTAATTAAAATAATAAAGTCATTCATGACAATTTTTAGTGTATACACTTATATCTTCCACTTTGTCAAGTCGATTAAAATACAACTTAGAATAATCAATATTCATCACCTTAGTCCGCTAGAATCAATAGGATCAATACAAAAAAAATAAAAAATCCTTTGTTATCCAACCTAGCTCGATAGAAACTAACTCAAAAATGATTTCTTGTGTTAACCAATTGAAGCTTAGTTAACATTGAAAACTTGTGAAAATCCTTTGGCAACTGAGTGAGCTTAGTTAGCATTGGTTCCATCCAACTTTTCTTCATTAACTAGGTGAGTATGGTTGATGCTCACTTTCTATAGCTTTTCCTTTGATGCCAAAGTGAACTTCATAGGCACTGCCTTTTGAACTAGGCAAACACAAGAATACTAGGTAGACACTAAGAACTGTCTTCACCACCCAAGTGAGCTTGGCATATACTGACTAATAATGATATGAAATTTGTGTAACATCAAAGACAATACACAATGAATCAATTGTATCCAACAATCTCCCTCTTTGGCATTGATGGCAATACAACATGTTATATCATAATAAAATTTTATATTTTTCCTTGAGAACTCCCTCTGTTAGTATGAGCTCTTCATTTCACTAGATTCTATCTTCAAAATTTGTTACTAAGTTCATTTAGAACATTCTCCCTCTTTCAGCAAACTTCCTCTTTAGAAAACTTCTCCCTCTATGGTTCCTTACTTTATTCTACTTCCAAAAATTTCTTAGAGATATGAATAGAAACTTCTCCTTCTTTAACAACACACGCCAAAGACAATAATTTTGTAAATACCAATGTACCTTAAGTAATGATTCATCTGCAATATGTCATTGTCAATTTTGCACCAACTTATTGATCTTCAATAGATTCTAGTTGGTGCATTCACTAAACTTTATTTAGTGAATTTTAGATAGGGGAATGAACCCTAGCTTACCTCTTAGATATAGAAATGCATCCTTAGGTAACAACTTGGTGAAGATCTCTGCAATCTATTCTTTTGCATTCACACATTCCAATCTAACTTCTTTATTCTCTACTAACTCTCTTAAGGAATGATATTTTATAGCAATGTGCTTTGTTTCGGAATGCATTATTGGATTCTTTGATATGTTGATTGTACTAATTTTATCACAATAATGACAACTAGATCTTTGATCTCTACCTTCATTCTTTCCAATAGTTGTTTGAACCAAATGTTAGAACAATTAACTCTTGTTGTTACATATTCTATCTCTTCTATGGATTGAGATGTACAATTTTGCTTCTTACTTGTCCAAGATACTAGTATTTTACCAAGAAATAATGCTCCACCACTAGTGCTTTCCTTTCATCAATAATTCCTACCAAATCAACATCAATAAATACTTTCAAGTCAAAATTTCCTCCAAGTTTGTAACATAAGCCATTATCTTCAATACCTTTTAGATAACTCATGATTCTCTTGATTGCCATTATGTGATTTTCTCTAAATTTTTTTGAGAATCTTGCCACCATACCAACTGCTAATGCAATATCAGGCCTTGTATGCACTATATACTACAATTCTTCAATCATTGATCTGTAAGTGGTCTTATCTACTTCTTTGGAATCATCATTTTTGGAAAGCTTATGTCTAGTAGACATAGGGGTTCCAATAGCTTTTGAATATTCCATTCAAAATTTCTTCAATATCTCATTGATATATTTGGATTGATTGATGTAGATACTGTTGCTTGACTTTAAGTCACCCATATTTTTGGCAATATTGAGTCATATAGTCATCAAGTCAGTTTGGTGTCTAGGTCTAAGTCCTTCGTAGGTAGGCCATCCTTGCTGGGTTTCCCCTCTTTCTTGCCTCCTCATTCATAAGTCGGGTGGGTTGGTTTAAGTGTCATCATGTTGGGTAGGTGATAGGTCCCACCTGGCAAGGATATCATGTTCTCGTTGATGATCTTCTCAGATGAAGGATAGCTATAAAGCTACAATCTCTAGGCATATACAAGAGACTTAATGAGAAATCTTTCCCACATGATTCTAAGTTTGGTATTTAAAATCTCAGAGATTCACTTCATGAAGCAACAGGTGCAATTTAGGAGACCCCAAAGCATGATTTTAGATGGTTGCTAAATGAAGATGATTGATGCACTACTATTTCTGATGTATGTATCTCTTCTGTAGATTGTCGTTTATTCAATCCCACAAGTCATGGGGAAAATGCCCAAGAAGTATGTCCATTTGAGGAAATCCAATTATGGGTGCTATAATGCCATTGAACTGCCAATCTCTAGATGAAGAATTATAAGAATAGAAGGGCAGATGATCCCAATTTTGTGCTAGATTTTGAAGATTTTTACGGTTCTAATGTGTACAATGGTTATAAAAATAGAGGTTGCAAGTGGAAACTGTTTGATTACATTAAAACTATGCAAATTAAGAGGAGTTCAACATATGTTTCTGATGATTGCAAAAATAGAGATGATAAAGATATCATCATGATATCATGTTCACCAAGAGCTTGTGATATTGAAGTCCTCATCTCAAATGATAACCAATTTTGGAAGGGAAGTTTTAAATTAAAAGATGCATTGAAAGCTAATCTTTTGAAGAATTGTTAATACAATGTGAATCAACAAAGTTCATTGGGTTGTTTGAAGTTTACTTGTTATTTTCATCTAAGAAGAAACAATTGAATTCATCACCTGTATTTACCCATGACTCTTCAAATAGAAAGATAGACGAGATTGCATTTACATCTCAAGAGCTGAGCTTAGCCATAGATTCGAGAACCCTGACCATGACTCAGGTCGAGCAGTCCAATGTGGAAATCAATAGTTTAAAACTTGAGATTGCTAATCTAAGAATGCTTGAACCAAAATTATCTGACATACATGCACATTTGGAGCAGCTGAGATCCCCTTACGTCTATCATTCTCCACCCATTGTTTGTTTGATGTTATGTCACAGTTCAGAATTGATATCACGGGAATAATCATAGCAGTGATCATAACATGTGCAGATAAAGACATGAGTGGGAGGAAATCAACCCTCAAAGTCCATTTGAATTTTTTATTCCACTAGCCAAATATGCTAAAGTAGTTTATCATACCCATGTTTGAATTGGGATGCGCTTGAGGATGTTATTTGAGATAGAAGAGTCAAGTGTTCACCAATACATGGGCACTATAACTGGCATGGGTGACCTGGATCCTATTCATTGGCCGCATTCACAGTGGCATTCTAAAAAGTTTGGTTGGGATGAGTCAATAGCAGGTGATAGGCAACCACACGTATCTCTGTGGGAGATTGAACCTCTAGCCACCTTTCTGATGTATCCATTGTCGTACCTTCTGAGATTAAAATGTCTTTTGCCATAGGGAACTTCACCTCATGGTATTAAGGAAGATGATGGTAGCATGAATACACCTTTTATGTGGATGTGAGGAGATAATAAAGAGCGCACTCTTTAAGCATTAAATTTCCCAAGAATAAGTGTGAGTCCTTGGATGCAACAGAGATTTGATTCTTCTGTATTGGTAGTGCAATCAGATGTTTACCAGGCAATGGCTGCTGCAACACTTCAGGAAATGAGGATTGTTGATCCCTCAAAATAGCTATCACAGTTTCCATCATTGAAAATGCCATCATCAATTCACCTCCTGATCAGAAGCGGATGGTTTGGCTCATCGACTTCACTGGTTGGTCCTTGTCAAATTCTGTGCCAATTAGAATAGCTCAAGAAACTACAAATATTCTACAAAACCATTATCCTGAAAGGCTGACATTGACAGTTTTGACCATGAAGAATTCTCAAAGCTTGTGAGACAAGATGGGAAAAAAACTACCCAGCATCAAGTCGACTGATGGAGTCTTTTCATTTCATATTCTTGGAAACAGATCAAAGGATGAGACAGAGTCTTTTGGGCTTCTCCTTATATATAATTGCAAAATATTATTCAAAGTCTTTCCAAGTCTCTAAATTTGAAGCACTTCATATTCTCATGGAGGCTTATGCTGATGTTTTCTATATAAGTTGTTGTAAATGATGTAACAAAGGGTCAGCAAAATTTTGGCATGAAGCTGATTGCATAGACAATCAAGTCCAAGGCCATTTATTTTCTATCCAATTGTACCTGGTGTGATTTCATGGTGTTGAATTGGGAATGATAAACAAACAGAGTTTTGTTTTATTGTTATCAGTTTGGCCAATCGGTAAGATAATCAGAGAATTATAACAGATTGTGGAGTTGCATCAATTACTTCATCTGCATATTCATAACTTGCATAATCATTCTTGCATTGCATTTTCATAATTTGCATCTTTCATAATTGCTTTGTTGAGAAATTCAAAAGAGTGTGAAGATCACAACATAGCATTTTGCATTCATTGAATTCATATTGCATCATCAATGCCGAGGACTCATAAGATGTGTGAGTTCTCAAAGTTGGCTAGGTTTAGGATCTAAATTTTGCCTAAGTTAATCTTGCCTAGGATTGACTAGGTTTTCCTCTTTTGTTCTTGCGTTAAGAACACACCTAGTTAGTTTAGGCAATAAAACAAATTCATTGCATATCATTCCATAAGGGAGTTGTACCTTCCAATTCAGAGGAAATCTATCAATCTTATGATAGATTATCTAACTATTGGCATCTAATTGTTCTTTTAGATTTGGGCATTTGGAGAGTTTATTTAAAAGGACAATTTGTTTACCAACAGATACCATCCTTGTTCTACTGTATCTGAAACCCAACAAAGAATTTTATTTCACCAAACATGGACATCTCAAATTCTTCACTCATTTCTTTTGAAAATGATTTGCATAAGTAATCATTTCCTGTAAAAAAAGTATCATGAACAAATATTTGTACCAACACAATCTTCTTATCTAGTCCATTCTTGGTATATAGATTATTGTTATCATTAGTTTCCAATTATGTCGTAAAAAGAGTAATGATAGATAATGGATCAGCCTTGAATATTTGCACCCTAAAATTGATAAAACAAGCTGGGTATACTGAGACAGATATCATCAGTGATGTTATCAACATCAAAGCTTATGACAACTTGGAAAGAACCACAGAAGGAACTATTTTGCTACCAATCAAGGTTGGGCCAGTCATCCAAGAAACACTCTACCATGTTATTGATCTAAACCTACCATTTAACATCCTCCTCGATCGCCCATGGATTCATGCCATGAAATCCGTTCCATCCACTTACCATTAGTGCGTCAAATTTCTGCATCAGGGCACCGAGGTAACCATCCATGCCAATCCAGAACCCTTTGCTTACTGCAATGCGGTTGAAGCTTCATATACAAACCATTGCCCTCGAATTGATATCGACACAACCATTGCCAGCTCATCCCACACTTGTAATGACCCAGATACCATCCTCGCATCCACCTTGTCTACCATGAAGATCAATAACAAAGACTGTGGAGAGTATAGTCTGTTAGACGCATTTGCTGTCGGGGCACTCCCACTTGATCCACACGCCCATGGATGACCGACATATCACAAAGCTAAGGAGATTCCACCTCCTCGATACAAACAGTTTGGCCCAACAACCTTTTTATCCTCAAAAATCCCTCTTCATGAGGAGCTCACTCTAGATATCAAAAATTGGTTACATAAGGATGCACCTCCAAGAAATAAAGCACGCCTTGATCACTTTAGCCAAAAGCATACCCAAGAACATAAGCTCATCACTGAAAAATGGAACTATCAAGGTGGTGGTCTAAGACTAGAAGAAAGAGGCATGCAGTGCCCCATCGATGCACACAAGTAGAAATAAAAGTAAGTTCTTGGCTTTGGCATACAAACAACTGGGGGGACCAATGAGAATGGGCATGCTTTTTCAAACATTCCTGAGGAAGTTAAAAAGATAGCCTATGACAATATCCCAGACCAAATCTTCCTCGAAGATTCTATTCGCCAAGAACTATCCATGCATTTCATTGACCAACCACTCGACCATCCACAACTCATAGATTAGAACCAACCAAGCATCATACACATTGATGAATTCACATCAGAGGAAGTGCTTTTGAGATTAGTGGGAGCTGAAACTCCTCACAATAAAACAAAGCTAGATTCTGCCTATATCTATATGCTAGATCCCAAGGGGCATTTCGGAGAAAATCCCCAACCTAGTTCCGATACACCCAAAATTGGAACTAAGGTGAATTCAAGACTAGCTAAGGCAGCGAAGAGAACCCCTTAGCATGAAAATCCAGAGTCACAAGCAGAACATGAGGATTTAGCATTGCCTCCTCAAGATAATCGACCAGAGGTGTCTTCTATTCTAATTGAGGATACTAGAGAAGTCAACATTGGTTCCTCAGAGATCCCCATACTCATTCACTTTGCTGCATCCCTATCAAAAGACCAAGCTGACCTCCTCTTTGAGGTCTTAAGAGATAACATTGGCTGATTTGCATGGTCATATTGGGACATGCCAAGATTGGATCCAAAGCTTTTAGTTCATCATCTTGCAGTTGATCCAAAGATCAAGCCCGTTAGACAAAAGCGTAGAAAAATGCACCCCAAGGTGGCATTACTAGTCAAAGCTAAATTACAAAGAATATTAGCAGCTAAGGTTATCTGACCTATCAACTACTTAGAGTGGATCTCCAACATGGTCCCTGTCACAAAGTCTTCCGGTGACATCAGAATCTGCATTGATTTAAGAGATCTTAACAAAGCTTGTCCAAAAAATGATTTTCCCTTACCCAACATAGATATGATTGTAGACCTTACAACTAGACATGAAATTCTATCCCTCATGGATGGACTTTTTGGGTATAATCAAATCAAGATTGCAGAAGAGGATCAGCATAAGACAACATTCACTACTGCTTGGGGAACCTTTTGCTACAATATGATGCCTTTTGGCCTAAAGAATGCTGGGGCTACCTATCAAAGAGCTATGACAACCATTTTCCATGATCTTATCCATAGCATTTTGGAGGATTATGTGGATGATATCTTGTTTAAATCTCACACCTTCATGGATCACCTTGCTGACCTGCAGAAAGTCTTTGATAGGTTAGCCAAATATCATCTCATGTTGAATCCCAAGAAATGTGTCTTTGGGGTCACATCTAGCAAGCTTCTAGGCTTTATAGTTTCTAAATGAGGTATAGAGATCAACCCCAAGAAGGTCAAGGCTATCTTAGACATGCCTCCTCCCCAGAAACACCAACAACTTTGCATTCTTCAAGGAAAGCTTCAATCCATTTGACGCTTCATCTCCCAGCTTGCAAATAAGTGTATGCCATTTGCACATTTACTGAAGAAGGATGAAAAATTCAAGTGGGATCCTTTATGTCAATGTAGCTTCGATCATCTCAAGTAGTATCTCATCAATCCCCCTATCTTGGTTCCACCAAGTCCTAGTCGTCCCTTGATCTTGTACATATCAGCAATACCTATTGCTCTAGGGGCACTTCTAGCACAGCTCGATGACTACAGCAGAGAAAGAGCCATTTACTACATCAGTAGAACCCTAGTTGGTTATGAACTCAATTATAATCCTATGGAAAAAGCTTGTTTGGCAATTGTTTTCTCAACTCAAAAGCTTTGCCACTACATGCTAAGTCATACCCTCCAACTAGTCTCCAAGAACGACCCTCTCAAGTATATGTTGTCCAGAACAGCAGTTACAGGCTGTTTGGCCAAATGGGTTATGTTCCTTAGCGAATTTGACATCCAGTATATGGACAGAAAGGCAATAAAAGGGCAAGCTATAGCAAACCACCTAGCTGATGCACCTCTAGTAGATACATATCCTTTGATCACAGAATTTCCAGATGAGCATATCTGTCTTATTAAAGAACAATCCCCATGGATCAGGGCTAGGAATATTGTTGGTCACACCTCAAGGAGATTACATTCCAAAAGCCTTCAAGCTACAATTCCCTAGAACTAACAATATAGCTAAATATGAGGCTCTCATAGCAGGATTAAAGATAGCTGCAGAATGGAACATCACTAAGTTACAAATTTTTGGCGATTCTCAGCTCATCATCAAGCAAGCCCTAAATGAATATCAAACAAAAAATGAAAAGCTATTACCCTACAAAGAGCTAGTTGATCAGCTAACCCAGCATTTTACAAAGCTTTAGTTTACACAATTGCTTCAAATGCAGAACAAAGCAGTAGACACTATAGCTATTACCAACTCAGTCTTGGAAATTCTCGAAGTGGTTATGCAATATGAGTTTTTAGTCGAGTAGCTCCTCATACCTACCTATGCGAATGATGCCTGAAACTGTGTTTGTATCTTGGTTGGTCCCCAATCCCCTTGGTACCATGAGATTCATGCTTACCTTAAAGATGGTATCATCTCCCCTCACCTCACACATATGCAATGCAAAAACCTCATCCGAAAATCATTCCGCTATGTTATCATAGCCAATCATGATACTCTCTCTTGATGTTTAGATCAAAAATGAGGCCGCGATGGTGTTAAAAGAAGTACGCTCAAAACTTTGTAGTGCCCACATGAGTGGTATTGTCCTCGTGCAAAAAATCCTTAGAGCAGGCTACTATTGTCCTACCATTGAAGAAGACTCCTGTGACTTTGTCAAAAAGTGTCTCCCATGTCAGTAGCACACAAATCTTGTGCACGCTCTAGCACAAGATCTATAGCCTATTGCACCACCTTGGCCTTTCGCTTGTTGGGGCCTTGATCTAGTTAGAACTATCACACCTCTCTCATCTGATGGACATGAATGGATAATAACAACTACAGACTATTTCACTAAATGGGTGGAAGTAGTCTCCCTAGTCTTAGCTATAGGACTTTAGGTCTCCAAGTTCATCTTGTACCACATTGTTTGTCGATTCGGCATCCCATCCACCATCTTCACCGACCAAAGAGGTAACTTTAAAAATCTCAACATGGAAGAATTATTCACTTCCCTCCACATCCATCACCGCTTTTCTAGCCCATATTTCCCACAAGGTAATGGCCAGGTAGAGGCAACTAACAAAACCCTCCTCAAAATCCTAAAGAAAGTTGTCAATGATTCTGGCTGTGATTGGCACCTACAAATAAATCCAGCCCTATGGGCCTATCGAACTTCCTTCCATAAATCCACAGGCACAACTCCATACTCCTTAGTCTATGGTGCTGAAGTAGTACTACCCATAGAGGTTGAACTTCCCTCCTTGTGCATATCTTTGCAAGGGCAAATATCAGATGAAGAATACAGAATAGCTCAGCTCACCCAGCTAGATCTCTTAGACAAGAAGCGACAACAAGCCTATGATCATCTCATAGTCTATCAAACTTATCTCAAAAGGAATTTCAACAAGAAGGTGCTTCTATGACACTTTCAGCCGAGTGACATGGTCCTCATAGAAAATATGAAAGTCCAAGCTGATCAAGAAAAGAAAGGCAAGTTTGAACCTACTTGGCTTGGTCCTTATGTTGTCACTGCCTCCTTTGGTTCCGAATCCTATCAGCTATCTACACTGAAAGCAGAACTCTTGAATGATCTTACTAACATCATTTATCTCAAGAAGTTCTATGCTTGAAGATACTTGGTATACCCAGCTTTTGAAAAATACAAAAAAATAGTAAAGAGAAATAAGCGTTCAATGGTGAAAACTTGGCAATTCAATCGACTTGGATAGGTACCTTGGTGAAAACCTAGTAATTCAGGCACCTTGTGTACTAAGACTAATCCATCATCTATCACTATCCTATCCCTCATCCATTCACCCACCATGCCATAAAACACCTGCTTGTTCCCTTGGTGTTCCAACCAAATATCCAACATCTAATGAAGCTTGTAAATACCTCTTATATAGCTTGTAAATCTTGTACCTCAGCTTGTAAATCTTGTACCCTAGCTTGTAAATCTTTTATCATCCCTTGTATCATAGCTTGTATATCCAAATCTTGTCCAAAGCTTGTACCATATTCTAGCTTGTAATATATACCAAAGCTTGTATCCTTGTTTGTTTCCTATCGCATGCACACAAAGAACCCCATTTTCACTTAAGCTTTTTGCAAACCATCTACCTATCCGCCTATCAACTATTACAGACATCCCACCCTTCACAAAACATTTCCATCTCATAAAAACCACAACATGAGCAACCTTGTACATTTGTAACATATCTTGGTTTGTCATCTTTTACATCCTCTTTGGCTTAGTACCATTGTATCTATCCAGATTTCGTGTCAGTTCATCCTTGATCAACATCTTGCACACATTGCACTAATCTTGGTTAGCTATTCCACTGCATCCTTTAGCTAGATCTCTTGTCATCAAAGTGTTATCCTTCTCATTTTAGCTTACGAAGTGCATCACTCATCCAAATCCACCAGCTTAGGTGCTCTCCGATAGATCCTTGCAAGATATAGATTTCCTCATATTTGATCTTGGTTCGTTAGTACCTCATCCTATCCATCTCATTGGCAAACAATTCTCTTTTGAATTTTTTCTTTCTTTTGATTTTGAATCTTCCCTTTTGGGTCTTGACATATGTTTTCCAAGCAATCTTTTTGTTCCCTCCTCAAGGTTGCCATGATCTTCCATATCACGGTATGCTGCAAATGTGGCACTCTGAGCGTACACTTTTGATCAAGTCTTTCGTTTGTTTCTTTTTTTGCTTTTGGGTTACCCAGTGTCGATTCCATGCTGTTTCCTCCGAGTTTTATGTGTGATGCTGGGGAAATCCTTGTGTATTTGTTTGGAGTTAGTCTATCAGTCCTCTAGATGGTTGGTGATACGACCTTGACATTCTTGGTAACCTTGGAAATTAACCAACAATCTTATAGAAAATTTAGTGCTCAACTACATGGTGGTACTTCTCTTTGAGGTATCCCCCTTCTCAAAAAGCTTCAATGGATTCCCATCATCTCCATTATCCCCTGTCCAAATCCATCATCTATCTCTCCTACCCTAGCTTATGCATCAGTATCTCTTTGAATCAATCTTCAATTTTAGCTTTAGGGATCCACAATCCTAGTCTTAGGGATCCATAAATCCAATCAATCCACCAAGCCTCATCTTTCGAGATCCATAATCTTAGTCCTAGGGATCTTTGAAACCCATCTTCTGCTAATCTGACTCTTTGAAATCCTGTTGCATCAGCTTTATAATCCCATCATCCTTCTTCCTCTCCTGGATTTCTTTTTATGGTACTTTGCTCCTTCATCCTCCACCTTCCCTAAAGTCTTAAGCTTGCTTCTTGTTGTGAGTTTGATTCTCCTTTATCATTCTCACATAGTGAGAGTTTGAGCTTATTCAGCCCCTTCTCTTTGCCAATTTGAGTCTCCTTGCTTATCCCAGATTCTTGTATTTTCAAGAAGTCATCGAGCCTCATTTTCTCTCCATGCCGCCTTCTTGAGGGGGCATCTCATAGTCTAGTCTCTCCTTCTTATCCAAGAGTAGAGCAACTGTGTTGCTCCATAAAGTCATCTCCATGTCGTTTATATCTGAACTTCTTTGAAATAGTGTTCTTTCAACACTATGTCAAAGAGGGGCAAAATGTAGACACCTAAAAATCCTTTAGAAAATAAAATATTTATATTTTCTAAAAAAAGTCCCTGATGACATCATCATTAATTAATTAATTTTTATGCCATTAAATCCCTTTATCTTAATTAAAAATATTTAATTAAGGAATCCCTCCCAAAAATGTTTAAATCTTATTTAAACATTATTTCCTTATTTATTAATTATTTAATTAATAAATTGAACAAAAATCCCAAAATAAATAAATAATTTATTTTTTGCCCAAAACTTGGCCAATTTCCTTAAGACCACTAAGCTCTTCCAAAATCTTCTAATCCTTCTTTAATTTCGATTAAAGGCTAATCCCATCATTTTCTACCCCTAATCCAAACTCAAAATATTTAATTAAGATTAAATATTAATCTTCATGTTTATTAAAAATATTTTAATAAATATCTCCTCAACCCAAACCCTTGAAATAAATAAAACTTTATTTATTTCCTAAAAACCTTATTTATCCTCATCCTAGGAAGTTCTAGACTCTTTTAGAAAGTCTTCATCCTCATCCAAAGCCTAGACTCTTCTAGAAGATGTCAATCCTTATCTTTAATCCTAATCCTAATACCCTCCTAACCTTGTCACATTCCCTAAACATGGGTTAAGACTAGCTAACCCAAGCCAAAGTTAACAAATATCTCCTCCTTCACCCACCCTCATTATATGCCATCCACTTTCCCATCTCTAACAAGCCTAATCTAATCTTAACCCAAGCCTAATCCAAGCCTTAATCATTTGCACATTCCTAAGTCAAGCTTAAGACTTTATTAATCCAACCCAAGTTAAAATATCTCAACTCTCTCACAAATATCCCAACCATAAAACTTTATGAAGCCCACAAAGCCATAAATGACTCTTACAAGCCCATTATGAGGGTCTTTATGAGCTTTGAGCCTCTTTTTTTGACCTCTCAACCCCTCTTGCTCTAACCAATGAATTTGTGACATGTGTCACTCCCTGATTGGCTATAAGGAAGCACAATCCATGTGCTTCTCTCATTCAATCTAAACCTTCCATAAGCTTTCTCCCATCCTTGCATCCTAGCCCTTGATCCCTCAAGCCCTTTGCCTATTTAAGGAATCCTCTCCCAAGCCATTTTAACACAATCTAGAAAGTAAAGCTATAATTCCATTTTGAGAAGCCATTTTTACATCAAATCCATTCACCAAAATCTATCAAAAATCCTCCATTAAAGCCCATTTGAGCATTTGAGCATACATACATAATCAAGCCATCTTAGCTATTAGACACACCTCTACATCAAGTGATCATTCTTATTGAGAGAGCCTATCCATGGCTCATACTCTCATTTGAGGATGTCACTTTGTCTCTCATGAAGTTATGTTAAATTAGTATGCAAATACTTTTGATTGTTTTAATTTAGTGTTTCTAACATAGTAAAGTAGTATATACATTTTGGCACGCCCGGTGGGACCCCGCATGGGTCATCTTCATTAACTTTTTTAGTAAAATTTTGTATTTTATTTGCTGATTTTGGCTAATTTTTCTTGTTTTTGTGATTGGTAGGATTGTATAAATTTGTTTTGTAGGTCCACATGAGCATGAAGAAGACAAAGGAACTCATAGTTTATCTCATAGTGTTTGCAGATTTTTCAAGCTTATAGGTGGACGAAGCACTTGGAATTCTTCTTCCTCTTCTTGTATATATTCTTCTTCTTCTTCTTCTTGAGGGATCTTGGCCTTTTTTTTTAAGAAAGAAAAATCATACACACTTTTTTTTAAGTTCTTAAAATGAACCCCCAAATCATACTTCAATCCATTAAAAACTAAAAATTTGCCAAATTTTTTTTTTTAACAAGTGAAACTAAACCAATCCAATCATTTGCATCCTTGCAACATCAAGGTTTTAGATGCATTCATGCAAAGTTAGGAACACTTTATTTTTGTGAATTTAAAAAGAACTTAAAATTTCCATTTCAAAAGGTTCAAAATCAACACTAAGTGGACACTAAAATATAAATCAAACTCAAAGCATCAATCAAGGATAAAATGAACCTCATTTGCAAATATTTTAAAGTTCTTTTAAAAATCTCATGAAAACTAAGAGTCCTAAATGGTTGCCAAAATTGTCCTAAAAAGCTTTGTTATTTGTTCCAATCAAATGTCTTGTTGCAAAATTTTGAATGTTTCTTAGGTTTTTCATGCATCAAAACAATCTAGGAATCTCATTTTTGGGCTTAAAACATGCAAACTAGAACCCAAAATCTGGAATGAAAACCAAAGTCCACAGATTCATTTTAACTTTTGAGTCCAAAAAAATCTTAAATGATCTAAGGTTAAAACAAAGCACTCCAAAGTTCTTTAAACAACACACAAAATCTCAATCTTGAATGCTCAAAGGAAAAAACTTGAATGTTTAATCACTTGTCTTTGAATGCATGTTGCTAAAACCACTCTTGAGTGGAATGGATTAAAATCAAGTTTTTTTTTTTTAATGAATGCATGATTAAAACCAAAAATCCAATCTTGAATGCAAAAGGTCAATTAATCATTACAAAATCTCACACTTCATCTTTTGGGGCATAAAAAGAATCTACATTTTAGATACTTTCTAAGTTATAAAAACAAATAAAGACACTTTGAGTGAATTTATTGTTGGACCCACCCTCTTTAATCACCCATCATTCTAACCATTGGTTGCAATATCAGTGCCATATATGGGGATGGGTCTACCTAAGAAGGTGTTAAGTGCTCGACAAAAATTAAATGCCACTCACTTGAGTTTTTATTGGTTTTTCTAAGATAGAAAATTTCTTGAATGCACATTAGTCTCGCTAACACTTCATTTGGGCATAAAAATTGAACAAATCTTGACATGGAGGGCCTCTGAGCATGCGCTTAAAATTGAGATTTACACACATCTTTGTTTTGGGCTTAAAACAAACTCACACTCAATCTTGAATGCCTTAAAGAAAATCAATCAATACTTGACGTGGAGGGCCTCCGGGCACGCGAGTTTACTTTTTGTTCACCCTAAATCTTCTTCATGTATTCATTCTTTGATCACTTCTCTTTTGTTGGTGCATTTCAAATTGGAATTGAACCTTTGCATCTTAAATCACATGTGTTTTCAAAAGGTCTAGATTAGAAAACTTAAAGCGTCAGTTGGAAAAGAACTCTATCTTTTAGCCCAAGATCATCCAAGTCTTCTCTCCCCTTATCATCTTTCAAGGCCATCTTGGGTACATAAGATTAGGATCCAAAATCTTGTCTTAGCTTTTAGGAGGCCTACTTGGAGATTCCATCACCCCTTGGGATGACCTCAACTCCAGCATTTTGGCAGAGTATAAAGATTAGGAGGTGAATCCAAAGACACCTCTCTTGGGATCAAAATTTTGTCACTCGAGCTAAGCCTCAAGGAACTTTATACCGTTAGAAGTGAAAGAGGAGAAGTGAGTTACCGCTCCTCTCAGCTGTGTGACATTGTTTTGGTTTCATCTACGAATTTGGGCCTCATGTACCTTGGGTATATCGACGACTCCCTAGCTAAACAAACTATCAGCCTTGTAGACAACCATCTAGAATGTTAATGTGTTTGAAGTGACTAATCGAAACATTTTTAGAATATACACACTCCTTGGCAAATGTATCACATTCTGAGAATCAAAAACTTCTATCTAGTTGTTCCTATCTATTGCTTGATCTTTTACTTGTTGAATGAATGTTTGCCAAACTTGGTCAATCCTAGCTTAGGGCACACTTAGCATAGTCACTGCCTGTTTCGGAAGTTGAATAAGTTGAAGCAAAACAACTACGATCTCTCAAAGCCAAATAGATTTAAGAATTTATTTTAGAACAACTGAAAGCCAAATAGAAGTTTCACAAAGCCAAATTCAAGCCCTCTCAGGCATACCAAGAAATTTCAGCCAAGAGAAAGGAAGTAACACCAAAGCCTTGAATTGCCAAACTCCATAAAGCAGAAGACAAAGCGGCTGACAAAACCTGTTAGAACACCTGGTTAGATCACGCTATCAGATTGAGCAAGCATCCAGGAGTTAACCTTGCTTATGTCTTACCAACTAGGCATGATTTCTATGATTAGGCCCCCTTGTTTTTCCACATCTTCTTGCATAAGTTCCACTTTATAGTCATCTTTGTAGGAAAGCTAGCCATTTTAGGTTATCCCTTTAAATAATTTTAGCTCATCCATTTGATCTAGGTCTTTGCCTTAGAATCAAAATAATCCCCTCAAACCTAGCTAGCATCCCAAAAAGCCTAATTTTCACATCCAAGCCTTCAAAATTATTGTCACCTTGCCAAGGTTTTTCCATTCCTACCATCTTGCAAATCCACTAGCCTCACCGAGGTTATCCCTCTGACAGAGCTTTTTCTAGGGTAATCTAGCTTTGTCACTTGTTATCCCTCATCACCTTGAACCAAAGGTTGGGATCCACAAGTGGTCAATCTCATACTTTTCCTAAAGGATTATCAGTCTACCCTTAAAGTTGACACAATCACCACCAAGCTTGCACATAGGAAAGCAAACCTTTCATGCTTTGGCAACATATCTTTGAAGTTAGAATCCCCAACCCAATCCTCCTTAGGTTTGTCATATAGCTTTGCCTCAACCTAGGAAATCATTTGCATAGAAAAGCCTTCCCCCTTTGCATCCATCAACACTATTGCATCTCATCCTTAGGAACATTTTCATGCCACCCGTCACTCGCTTAGCCAAGAAGAAGAAAGAAACAATGGAACCCTATCATTTGGATCAAACAACATCGCTCCCCTTGAGCACTCAAACATCCTTTAGACTAGAGAACACTATACCATCACCTAATGATATTGAAACTTTCACGAACCAACTAGGAAATGCAGTATTGGTGAATGCCATTATAGACAAGAACAAAGAAACAATCATGGCTAACTTTCGAAGGGACACTATAGGAGCCTTCAACTTTGGAAGATGTCCTCCCTTATCAGATCCATCTCACCCATTTTTTGGACAACTACCACTCCCAATAGGCTCTTATAATTTAGATTATCCTCAATATGTGCCAAAAGAAGAGCCTCAAGCCAATCCTTATGATCCAACAGACCCAAACATACTAGCCTCCACTCAAGTTGAAATCTCCCTTCCACAAGCCAATCTAGCAACCACCATTCCACCATTGGTCCATACCACTCCATCCCAAATCCTCTTCACCCAAAACACCTCATCATTCACTCCCTTCACTATTGCTGTTGCTGCTCTTCAACCTAGCCTTCCAGATCCACCCATCTCCCAAATTAGTGCTAGCATTTTTGGCCAACCTCAATCATATACAAATGGGATGCCACACATGGGGCCAAGTAATCAACCTTTCATCACATCCAGCTTGTTTACCTCAGCTCAGAGCACAATTCCATCATTTCCACTAGGTCCTTAGAGCTCAGTGCCATCAGCCACAAATTCACAAGCCACTGCCCTCACTCCACAAAGCTATCAAACCCCACAAGCTACTACC
Organism: Cupressus sempervirens; assembly: GCA_028749045.1. Lineage (NCBI taxonomy): Eukaryota > Viridiplantae > Streptophyta > Pinopsida > Cupressales > Cupressaceae > Cupressus > Cupressus sempervirens. The sequence continues at coordinate 204,211,763 of CM053784.1, forward strand.
AACATTCTACCAAGCTCTCAAGTGACCCAAACTCCTGCCACCACTCTACCAAGCTTTCAAATCAAGCCACCAAGCTATCACACCCCATCAGTTCCATTTCCAAGATTTCAATTCCCACCACCCCCACCACCAACTAATCCATTACCTCCTATTACTAACTATTTTTCTATGCCACTTCTAGGAGGAAATCCACCACCACCAACCACCAATTACTTGGCCTCTTTTGCCATGCAGTTACCTTCCCAAATGGGGGCACAACCCACATATATTGGTCAAACTCCTCAAATCCAAAGTCAAGTTCCAAAAGCTCCTCGATCCTTTTCCCAAGCTTTACAACCATCTTATACCTTACCTCCACAAAGAAATCCCTTTATCCCATAGCCATCTTATGTTACTTAATCCCAACCTCAAATCCACTATCAACAACAAGCCTCACAACACCACCTTAGCAACTCATCATCCACCATTCAGTTGCCCAAGCCATATACAACCCATACCAGCCCATACTTCAAAGCCATCCATATTCCATTGCCCCATCTAGCACATACCTACCTCAGGGCACTCCTACATTGGGGGCACCTCAGCCATCACCCATTAATTCAGAATGGGAAGCCATGAAGATAGCTTTGAAGAACATCCAGGAGGGAAATGGTCCAAAAATGTTCAAGTTTGAGAATGTGTGTCCTTACCCATATCAAAGAATTTTACATGCACTACCAACAAGTGGCATATGGTGACATCTTCCTCTTGCGTCTCATTCCTAAAAGCTTGGCCGGACCAGCTCTTGAATGGTTTTATAGAATCCCATATGGCACAATTAAAAACTTTGTTGAATTGTCTAAGGCATTTGTAGCCCAATATGCCCATCTTGTCGAAATAGAACTATTAGTAGTTGATCTTGTCCACACTAAGAAAAAAGGTGGAGAAAGCCTTCCCAAATATCTGCAAAGATGGCAAACCCTTACCACCCGCATATCTTGCACCTTGCTAGAGTGCCATTTGGTCAAAATGTTTATTGATAATGCCCATCCTAGCTTGGCACACCACATGATGATGAATTGTTTGGAGACCTACAAAGATATCAAAGAGAAAGGAATGATCCTTGAGCAAGGACAAATTAAAGATGGTGTGTTCAAGATTTACAAAGAAGCCAACCAAAATCAAACACATTCAAATGATAAGTCTAGGTATTGGAACAAAAACAAGCACATTGCAACAGATGGGGTCACTGATACCAGACATGTGAATATTGTTGGTCCTTCCAAAAATCAGTCCAACTCACCTTATCAACCAAACAATCAACAAGCTATCAACAACCAACAACAAAATCGACAAAGCTTTCAAAGCCACAATCCTAAGCCCAACTTTCAAGGGTCTAACAATAAAGCTAATGCCATCAATGTAGCTACAGGACCAAAGGCCAAGTTCCAACCCGCACCTCGAAACTATACACCCCTTGGTGAGCCATTGGATGTCATTTTTGAGAAACTAGTCAAGGAAAACCTCATCAAATTTCCTCCTACCTAGCAAATCGACCTAGGCCAATCCAAAGCTGCATGGTATAGAGACAATGAGTATTGCAAGTTTCATAGGGTCAAAGGGCACACCACCCTCAAATGAATGAAATTGAAAGATTATGTGCAGGACCTCATTGATCAGAAAGAAATCACCATTGGTGCCCAAACCTCTCCCAATGTAGGCTTACAGATCTATCAAAATGCTTTTCCTCCTCACAACAACCAAAATCCTAGAAAAGCACCTATCCAAACCAACAACAATAATACCAACAATCACCAGCCAAACCAATAGCATGGGAAGAACAATGACCACACTTCATCCTACATAGACTATGGTAGCCTCATTGATTTTATATCTAAAAAAGAGCCTTCTATCAATGATATCAATATCCAAGGCCCAAACAATGAGTGTGCAGTCACCACTAGAAGAGCGCGATTGAACATCACAGCCCCATCAGTCCCATCAACACTATCAACCCCAACATTATCATCAACTTTGTCCAAAAGCCAATACAATATCTTGGAACACCTCAGGAACATGCGAGCCCAAATCTCCATTTTAGACCTTCTCCGCACTAGTCCTGTGTACAAAAAATCCTTGATAGTGCTCTCATAGAATCTGGTGTCCCTTCAGATATCAATGCTACTAATTTTTGTAATCTCATTGAAGACCTATCCTCCTCATGTGCCTTATCATTCAAACCCACCAACATACCCATGGTCGAGCTAGATCACACCCTTCTACTTCGCATAGCCATTATGGTTTCCAATTTTGTCGTAAAAAGAGCAATGATAGATAATGGATCAGGCTTGAATATTTGGACCCTAAAATTCATAAAACAAGCTGAGTATACTGAGGTAGATATCATCAGTGAGGTTATCAACATCAAAGCTTATGACAACTTGGAAAGAACCACAGAAGGAACTATTTTGCTGCCAATCAAGGTTGGGCCAGTCATCCAAGAAACACTATGCCATGTTATTGATCTAAACCTACCATTTAATATCCTCCTCGGTCACCCATAGATTCATGCCATGAAAGCCATTCCATCCACTTACCATTAGTGCATCAAATTTTAGCATCAGGGCACTGAGGTAACCATCCATGCTAATCAAGAACCCTTTGCTTACTGCAATGCGATTGAAGCTTCATATACAAACCATTATGCTTGAATTGATATCAACACAACCATCACCAGCTCATCCCACACTTGTAATGACCCAAAAACTATCCTTGCCTCTACCCTGTCTACTGTGAAGATCAATAACAAAGGCTATGGAGAGTATAGTTTATCAGATGCATTTACTTTCGGGGCACTTCCACTTGATCCACACACCCATGGACGACCGACATATCACAAAGCTAAGGAGATTCCACGTCCTCGATATAAATAGTTTGACCCAACAACCTTTGTATCCTCAAAAATCCCTCTTCATGAGGAGCTCACTCCAGATATCAACAATTGGTTACATAAGGATGCACCTCCAAGAAATCAAGCACACCTTGATCACTTCAGCGAGAAGTATCCCCAAGAACATAAGCTCATCACTAACAAATGGAACTATCAAGGTGGTGGTCTAAGACCAGAAGAAAGAGGCATGTAGTGCCCCATTGATGCACACAAGTGGGAATTGAAGTTAAGTCTTTGCTTTGGCATACCCACAACTAGGAGCACCAATGAGAATGGTCACACCTTTTCAAACATTCACTGCGACCTTGTCAAAATTGAAGACATTCTTGAGGAAGTTGAAAAGAGAGCCTATGACGATATCCAAAACCAAATCTTCCTTGGAGACTCTATTCTCCAAGAACTATCCATCCATTTCATTGAGCTACCACTCGCCCATCCACAAATCATAGATTGGGACCAACCAAGCGTCATACACATTGATGAGTTCACATCAGAGGAAGTGCTTCTAAGATTCATGGGAGCCAAAACTCATCACAAGAAATAAAGCTAGATTCTGCCTATATCTATAAGCTAGATCCCAAGGGGTATTTCAGAGAAAATCCCCAACCTAGTTCTGATACACCCAAAACTAGAACTAAGGTGAATCTGGGACTAGTTAAGGTAGTGAAGGGAACCCCTCAGTAAAAAAATCTAGAGTCACAAGTAGAACATGAGGATTTAGCATTGCCTCCTCAAGATAATCGACCAGAGGTGTCTTCTATTCTAATTGAGGATACTAGAGAAGTCAACATCAGTTCTTTAGAGATCCCTAGACTTGTTCACATTGCTGCATCCCTATCACAAGACCAAGCTGACCTCCTCTTTGAGGTCTTAAGAGAGAACATTGGCCAATTTGCATGGTCATATAAGGACATGCCAGGACTAGATCCAAAGCATGTAGTTCATCATCTTGTAGTCGATCCAAAGATCAAGCCCGTTAGACAAAAGCTTAGAAAAATGCACCCCAAGGTGGCATTACTGGTCAAAATTGAATTAGAAAGAATGTTAGCTGCTAAGGTTATCTGACCTATCGACTACTTAGAGTGGATCTGCAACATGGTCCCCATCACTGAGCCTTCCGGTGACATTAGAATCTGCACTGATTTTAGAGATCTTAATAAAGCTTGTCCAAAAAATGATTTTCCCTTACCCAACATAGATATGATTGTAGACCTTACAACTGGGCATGAAATTCTATCCCTCATGGATGGATTTTTTGGGTATAATCAAATCAGGATTGTAGAAGAGGATCAACATAAGACAACATTCACTACCCCTTGGGGAACCTTTTGCTACAACATGATGCGTTTTGGCCTAAAGAATGCTAGGGCTACCTATCAAAGAGCTATGAAAACCATTTTCCATGATCTTATCCATAGCATTTTGGAGGATTATGTGGATGATATCTTGGTTAAATCTCACACCTTCATGGATCATCTTGCTGACCTAGAGAAAGTGTTTGATAGGTTAGCCAAATATCATTTCATGCTAAATCGCAAGAAATGTGTCTTTGGGGTCACATCTGGCAAGCTTCTAGGCTTTATAGTTTCTAAACGAGGTATAGAGATCGACCCCAAGAAGGTCAAGGATATCTTAAACATGCCTCCTTGCCAAACACTGTGATAGCTTCACACTCTTCAGGGAAAGCTTCAATCCATTCAATGCTTCATCTCCCCGTTTGTAGATAAGTGTATGCCATTTGCACATTTACTGAAGAAGGATGAAAACTTCAAGTGGGATCCTTTATGTCAATGCAGCTTCGATCATCTCAAGTAGCATCTCATCAATCCCCCTTATCTTAGTTCCAGTAGTTCCTGGTCCTCCCTTGATCTTGTACATATCAGCAACACCTACTACTCTAGGGGCACTTCTAGCATAGCTCGATGACTATGAAAAAGAAAGAGCCATCTACTACATTAGTAGAACCCTAGTTGGTTATGATCTCAATTATACTCCTATGGAAAAAGCTTGTTTGGTAGTTGTTTTCTCAACTCAAAAGCTTCGCCACTACATGCTAAGTCATACCATCCAACTAGTCTCCAAGATCGACCCTCTCAAGTATATGCTCTCCAGAATAGAACTTATAGGCTGTTTGGCCAAATGGGTTATGCTCCTTAGCAAATTTTACATCCAGTATGTGGACACAAATGCAATCAAAGGGCAAGCTATAACACATCACCTAGCTGATGTGCCTCTAGTAGATACATATCCTTTGATCACAGAATTTCCAGATGAGCATATCTGTCTAATTGAAGAACAACCCCCATGGAAAATTTATATTGATGGCTCATATACATCTCATGGATTAGGGGTAGGAATATTATTGGTCACACCTCAAGGAGATTACTTTCCAAAAGCCTTCAAGCTACAATTCCCTAGTACCAACAATATAGCTGAATATGAGGCTCTCATAGCAGGATTAAAGATAGCTGTAGAATGGAACATCACTGAGTTACAAATCTTTTGCGATTCTCAGCTCATCATCAAGAAAGCCCTAAATGAATATCAAACCAAAAATGAAAAGCTATTACCCTACAAAGAGCTAGTTGATCAGCTAACCCAACATTTTACAAAGCTTCAGTTTACACAAGTGCCTCGAATGCAGAACAAAGTAGTAGATGCCATGGCTACTATCAGCTCGCTCTTGGAAATTCCCCAAGCATTTATGTAGTATGAGTTTTTAGTCAAGCATCTCCTCACACCTACCTATGTGAATGATGACTCAAACCGTGTTTGTATCTTGGTTGGTCCCCAATCCCCTTGGTACCATGAGATTCACACTTACCTTAAAGATGGTATCATCTCCCCTCACCTCACACATACCCAATGCCAAAATCTTATCCAAAAATCATCCTGCTATGTTATCATAGCCAATACCCTATATCGTCAGGGTTATCATGATACTCTCTCTTGATGTTTAGATGAAAATGAGGCTGCGATGGCGTTAAAAGAAGTACACTCCAAACTTTGTGGTGTCCACACGAGTGGTATTGTCCTTGTGCAACAAATCCTTAGAGTAGGCTACTATTTTCCTACCATTGAAGAAGACTCCTATGACTTTGTTAGAAAGTGTCTCCCATGTCAGCAGCACACAAATCTTTTGCACGCTCCAACATAGGATCTACAACCTATTGCACCACATTGGCCTTTCGCTTGTTGGGGCCTTGATCTAGTTGGAACTATCAAACCTCTCTCATCTAATGGACATAAATGGATAATAACAGCTATAGACTATTTCACTAAATGGTTGGAAGTAGTCCCCCTAGTCTCAGCTACAGGAGTTTAGGTCTCAAAGTTCATCTTGTACCACATTGTTTGCAGCTTTGGCATCCCATGCACCATCTTCACCGACCACGGAGGTAACTTTGAAAATCTCAAAATGGAATAATTATGCACATCCCTCCACCTCCATCACCACTTTTCTAGCCCATATTTCCCACAAGGTAACGGCTAGGTAGAGGCAACTAACAAAACCATGCTCAAAATCCTAAAGAATGTTGTCAATGATTCCGGCCATGACTGGCACCCACAAATAAATCCAGCCCTATGGGCCTATCAAACTTGCTTCCATACATCCATAGGCACAACTCCATACTCCTTATCTATGGTGCCAAAGTAGTACTACCCATAGAGGTTGAACTTCCCTCCTTGTGCATATCTTTGCAAGGGAAAATATAAGATGAAGAATACAGAGTAGCTCGACTCACCCAGCTAGATCTCTTAGACAAGAAGCGACAACATGCCTATGCTCATCTCACAGTCTATCAAACTCGTCTCAAAAGGAATTTCAACAAGAAGGTGCTTCTAGGACACTTTCTGCCAGGTGACATGGTCCTCAAAGAAAATATGATAGTCCAAGCAGATCAAGAAAAGAAAAGAAAGTCTGAACCTACTTGGCTTGGTCCTTATGTTGTCACTGCCTCCTTTGGCTCAGGAGTCTATCAACTATCTACATCAAAAGGATAACTCTTGAATGATCCTACTAACATCATTCATCTCAAAAAATTCTATGCTTGAAGATCCTTTGTATATCTAGCTTTTGAAAAATACAAAAAAATAGTAAAGAGAAATAAGCTTCCAATGGTGAAAACTTGGAAATTCAGGCACCTTGGTGAAAACCTAGTAATTCAGGTGCCTTGTGTACTAAGACTAATCCATTATCTATCACTATCCTATCCCTCATCCATTCACCCACTGTCCCATAAAACACCAACTTGTTCAACATCTAATGAAGCTTGTAAATACCTCTTATATAGCTTGTAAATCTTGTACCTTAGCTTGTAAATCTTGTACCCCAGCTTGTAAATATTGTATCATCCCTTGTATCATAGATTGTATATCTAAATCTTGTCCAAAGCTTATATCATATTCCAACTTGTATTATATACCAAAGCTTGTATCCTAGTTTGTATCCTATCGCATGCACACAAAGAACCCCATTTTCAATTATGCTTTTAGCAAACCATCTACCTATCTTCCTATCAACTATTACAAACATCCCTCCCTTCACAAAAAATTTCCATCTTACAAAAACCACAACATGAACAACCTTGTACATTTGTAACATATCTTGGTCTGTCAACTTGTACATCTTGTTTAGCTTAGTACCGTTGTATATATCCAGCTTTCATGTCAGTTCATCCTTGATCAACATCTTGCACACATTGCAATCATCTTGGTTAGCTATTCCATTGCATCCTTTAGCTAGATCTCTTATCATCAAATTGTTATCCTTCTTAGTTTAGCTTGCCAAGTGCAACACTCATTCAAATCCACCAGCTTAGGTGCTCTCTGATAGATCTTTGTAGGATATAGCTTTCCTCATGTGTGATCTTGGTCCATTAGTACCTCGTCCTACCCATCTCATTGGCAAACGGTTCTCTTTTGGATTTTTTCTTTCTTTTGATTTGGAATCTTCCCTTCTAGGTCTTGATGTATCTTTTCCAATAATCTTTTTGTTCCCTCCTCAAGGTTGCCACGATGTTCCATATCATGGTATGCTGTGAATGAGGCACTCTGAGTGTACGGTTTTGATCAAGTCTTTCATTTGTTTCTTTTTTTTCTTGTGGGTTACCTAGTGTCGGTTCCATGCTATTTCCTTTGAGTTCCATTTGTGATGCTGGGGCAATCCTTGTGTGTTTGTTTTGAGTCAGTCCATGATTCCTTTGGATGGTTGGTGACACGGCCTTGATGTTTTTGGTAACCTTGGGAATTAACCAATAGTCCTATAGAAAATCTAGTGCTCAACTACATGGTGGTACTTCTCTTTGAGGTATCCCCCGTCTCAAAAAGCTTCAATGGATTCCCATCATCTCCATTATCCCCCATCTATATCCAACACCTGTCTCTCCTACCCAAGATTATGCATCAGTATCTCTTTGAATCAATCTTCGTTTTTAGCTTTAGGGATCCACAATCCTTGTCTTAGGGATCTATCAATCCAATTAATCCACCAAGCCTAATCTTTCGAGATCCACAATCCTAGTCCTAGGGATCTCTGAAACCCATCTTTTGCTAATCTAACTCTTTGAAATCCTATTGCATCAGCTTTAAAATCTCCTCATCCTTCTCCCTATCCTAGATTCCTTTTTATGGCACTCCAATTCTTCATCCTCCAGCTTCCCTAAAGTCTTAAGCTTGCTTCTTCTTGTGCATCTGATTCTCCTTTATCATTCTCACATAGTGAGAGTTTGAGCTAATTTAGCCCCTTCTCTTTGCTAATTTGAGTCTCCTTGCTTATCTCCTCCTTCAACCACCCTCATTAAATTCCATCCACTTGCACATCTCTAACAAGCCTAATCTAATCTTAACCCAAGCCTAATCCAAGCCTTAATCATTTGCACATTCCTAAGTCAAGCTTAAGACTTTCTTAATCCAACCCAAGTCAAAATATCTCAACTCTGTCACAAATATCCCAGCCATAATACTTTATGAAGCCCACAAAGCCATAATTGACTCTTACAAGCCTATTAATTTCTCTTACAAGCCATTATGAGGGTCTTTATGAGCTTTGAGCCTCCTTTGTTGACCCCTCAACCCCTCTTGCTCTAACCAATGACCCTATGACATGTGTCACTCCTTGATTGGCTATAAGGAAGCACAATCCATGTGCTCTCCTCTCATTCAATCTAAACCTTCCATAAGCTTTCTCCCATCCTTGCATCCTAACCCTTGATTCCTCAGGCCCTTTTCCTATTTAAGGAATCCTCTCCCAAGCCATTTTAACACAATCTAGAAAGTAAAGCCATAATTCCATTTTTAGAAGCCATTTTTAGATCAAATCCATTCACCAAAATCTATCAAAAATCTTAGATTAAAGGCCATTTGAGCATTTGAGCATACATACATAATCAATCCATCTTAGCTATTAGACACACCCCTACCTCAAGTGATCATCCTCATTGAGAGAGCCTATCCATGGCTCATATTCTCATTTGAGGACTTCACATTGTCTCTCATGAAATTATGTTAAATTAGTATGCAAATGCTTTTGATTATTTTAATTTAGTGTTTCTAACACACTAAAGTAGCATCTACACTTCTAACTAATAATCTTTTCTCTTGAAGCTTGTCTTTCCTATCTTACCAATTTGGAAATATTTGCATAGACCCATGTCAGGTTTCTTCAAACTAGGAATATCTTTTACTTTTTTATGTTTTCTTATTTTAACCAGATTATCAAAGTTCACATGAGATAGCCTTTTGTTCCATAGCCAAATTTTCTCTAGTTGAGCAGTAAAACATGAACAATCATTGAGATTGAGATAAAATAGATTACCTTTTGTTTGCTTGCCAGATCCAACTAGATTTCCTTTCCCATCTAGCTATTTGGCCTATCCATTCATGAATTCTACTCTCAATCCAAAGTTGTTCAACTGTGCCACACTTAGTAGATTATGCTTCAAACCAATAAGCATTGTCACATACAAGTTCTTTTGTCAACAAGATACATCCTTTTCCTTTTATGTTACAAGATTCATTGTTTCGAAATCTTACACTACCTCCATCATAATGTTCCATATGCTCAATTTTTTTTTTCACCAGTCATATGATGTGAGTAGCCACTATCAATAATCCATATATCATTTTTTTTAACATGAGAGATAAGTGACATGTTATCTCCATCATCAGATTCATGTTTCCCAACAATATATACTATTTTTTCTTCACTGTTATCAAAATCTTTACCTATAGAACAAGATTTATTACCTTTTTCTTTGTTTTTCTTGAAGTTTTTTATGTTAGGATAAACCACAGATAGAAATGAATTCAAGGCACCAAGATTTACTGGGCTACGTCTACCAACTTGCAAGTCCAATATTATTACCATCCAGTGATTACAACTTGATGATAATCTCTAATCCCTTATAACTCAATATCGCCGCAAGAAGCAATTTCACATCACAATATAATGAAAAATACCCAACCCTAAACCCTTTTATACAAGTATTAAACTACTTTAAGTTTATAACATGTCGGCCATAAATTAGCCATAACTTTAGTAGTGAATCTACGAATGGCGAATCTATGGATTGTACAATTTTTTTTTTTTTTTGGGGCTGATGCCTTGAATCCCACTAATTATGAAGTATGTACAGTACTTTCTTGATCAGTCACCATAATCTAACAATCTCCCACTTGGGGACTGATTAGGCTCCACACCAAACAACAATCTCCCACTTAGAGACTAATCTTGTAGCAATACCACTACCACATGGGGCTCCCATTGGATCAAACCACCCTGGACTCTACTGTTATTTTATTCATGTTTAGTCTAAAAGACCAATCGAAGCTAAAGAGGAGTTCAAATTCTCCCTTGTTACAACCTTTGTCAACATATCTACTGGATTTTCATTTGTATGTGTCTTCTCTAGCTTTAACTATCCATCCTCCAAAACTGATCGAATGAAATGGTACCACAACTGTATGTGTTTGGTCTTAGAATGCAGAGCTGAATTCTTTGAAAGATGAATGACACTCTGACTATCTATGAACAAATAATTATCCTTCTGAGGATGTCCATATTCTTCCAAGAAGAACTAAAGCCATATCATCTCCTTGGCTACCTCTGTAGTAGCAATATACTCTGCCTCTGTAGTGGATAGAGCATTAATCTTCTGTAACCTAGAAACCCAGCTCAAAGCTACCCCACCAACAGTAAAGACATAACATATAGTACTCCACCTGGTATCAATATCCCCTACCAAATCTAAATCAACATAGCCCTGTAAATCAATAGTAGAGCCCCCAAAGTGTAAACGCTTATTGGATGTTCCTCTCAAATATTTGAGAATCCACTTGACAACATTCCAATGCCCAAATCCTGGATGACTCATATACCTGCTAATGACTCCCACTGCATGTGCAATATCTGGCCTAGTGCATACCATAGCATACATCAAGCTTCCTATAGTTGAAGCATATCATACCTTGGACATCTTGTCCTCCTCTTCCTGTGTCTTAGGACACATCTCCTTAGTCAACTTCAAATGACTAGGTAAAGGTGTGCTAAAAGCTTTAGCATTCTCCATAGAGAAATGTTGCAACACCTTCTAAACATAATCAGCCTGAGATAGCATTAATGTTCTATTCTTCCTATCTCTTCAAAGATTCAAACCAAGGATTTGTTTTGCTACCCCCAAATCCTTCATAGAAAATGCATGTGCTAACTAGCATTTCAACCCCTTAATATGATCCATGTTAGACCCAGCTATAGGCATATCATCAACATATAAACATAAAATAATGTAGCTATCATCATCCAACCTCTTAAAATAAACATAGTAATCTGAATGACACCTATTATATCTATGCTCATGCATAAAACTGTCAAATTTCAGATACCATTGCAAATGCTTGCTTCAAGCCATATAAACTTTTCTTCAATTTGCACACTAAGTTCTCCTTACCTTTGACCTCAAAACCCTGTGGCTAAGCCATATATATTTCTTCATCCAAATCACCATGAAGAAAGGCTATTTTAACATCCAATTGCTCTAAATGCAAATCTTTAGTAGCTACAAGACTTAAAATACTACGAATAGAAGTCATTTTAACAACAGGAGAAAATATCTCATCAAAATCAATTCCCTTTTTCTGTGCAAATCCTTTTACAACTAACCTGGCCTTAAATATTTTTTGACCTCCTTCCTCTTCTTTCAAACTATAAACCCACTTATCTATAAATCCTTTTTACCTGAAGGAAACTTGCATAGATCCCATGTCTTACTCTTCAGCAAAGAGTCCATTTCATCTTTCATTGCAGACTCCCACTGAATCTTAGTACTCACATGCACAGCTTCATCATAACTTTCAAGTTAACCAGCATTAGTAAGTAAAATAGATTACAAAGAGGGAGAAAATATTTTTGGTGATCTAATTTGCCTTGTTGATCATCTAGCATTCACTAGTGTGTGTGGTATTTGTTGTTGCAATTGTTGCAGATCATGACGAATGGCTGGAACATCAAGTTTTGGAGTATCATCCAATGCTACATAATCATCTTCTTTCTTCTCATGTTGTTACAAAAAATCTTTGTACAACACTTTCTCATTGAATATGACATCCCAACTTCTAACAATTTTATGATTTTCAAAATCCCAAAGCCTATAACCAAATTCATTAATGCCATATCCAAAAATGACACATTTCTTTGATTTTTCTTCTAGCTTGGTTTTTTTTTTTTGGAGTCTATATGAGCAAAAGCTTCACAACCGAAGGTTTTGAGAAAAGAATAACTCACCTTCTTACTAGTTCATGCCTCCTCTGGAATACCATAACCCAAAGGAGTAGAGGGAACTCTATTAATCAAATATACTATAATATTGATAGCCTCTACCCACATGTGTAAGGGCAACCTAGCATGCAACCTCATGCTCCTTGTGTGCTCCATTATAGTATTATTCATGCATTTAGCCACTCCATTTTCTTGTGGAGTCCTTGGAATAGTTTTTTGTCTACGAATACCATTAGTGGAGCAATAATCTTCAAACTCATGACTGCAATACTCACCACCATTGTTAGATCTCAGACATTTTAATTTCTTACCAGTCTCATTTTCAACCAAGCATTTTCATTTCTTAAAAGTTTGAAATAAATTAGATTTCTATCTAAGGAAATAAACCCATACTTTTCTAGTTGCGTCATTAAGAAATCTAACATAATAATGAGAGCCACCAAGGGAAGATACCTAAGGTAGTCCCCATACATCTGTATGCACAAGCTCTATGTACTCTTTTTTGTTTTCCTTCCCAGTCTTTACAAAACTCACTCTCTTTTGATTTCCATACACACAACTTTCATAGAAATCCATATTAACACATTTCAGACTTGGTAAAACTTTCTTTGAATGAAGTACTTTCATACCTTTCTCACTCATTTGCCCAAGTCTGTTGTGCCACAGTACTGTATTAGAATCTACAGTAGCTATTTGTTCTCCTTTCTCAACTGCAACAATTGTTCCTGAACATTCATTTTTCTCTAAAAAAATCAAAGTAGAAGGAACAATATGACCTATACAAAGATATAAGGTGCCTACTTTCACTCTTTTTTCTACTACAAGGGAACCTTTTGAAACCTTCCAATTTTTATCATTAAAAGTAACTACACAACCCTCATCACCAAGTTGCCCCACTGAAATTAAATTAATACTTAGCCCTGGAACATGTCTTACCTCATGTAGTCGCCAATGATTCCCATTCTGCAACTTAATCTTAATTTTTCCCTTTCCAAAAATTTGATAGGGTTCATTATCCCCCAAATAAACAAGCCCAAAATCCCCTTGGACATAATCAATGAAATAACCTCTATGAGGTGTAGCATGAAATGAAGCACCAGAATCTAAAACCCATGAATCATCAACACTTTCTAAAGACAGAAGCAAAGAATCCTCTTTAGATTTTTTACTTACCACATTTGCCTCCTTGTCTCCATCTGATTTATCTCCTTCATTTTTCTTTCGATTCCAACAATCTTTCTTTTTGCGCCCTAGTTTCCCACAGTACCAGGAATCATTTGGTCCTCTCGATTGAGACCTCTTCCCCTTTGACTTTCCTCTTGATTTCCCATGATTTCCAGAGTTATTTCCTCTCTCAGTCATTTTTCCCCTACTTTGTGCATTCAAAGAACTTCCTAATGTAGATCCACCTAAGGATTTCCTACGAGTTTCCTCACTTAAAACAACGCCAATCACATCTTCAAATTCCAACTTTTAGGAAAAGAACACCAAATCAAGAGAGCCCTAATTTTTTCATCAAAATTGATACCCACAGAATATAACTAACTAGTAATAGTATTAAACTCATTTAAATGATTTGCAAGAGACCCACGTTCTGCAATTTTCATATTAAATAAATGCTTCATGAGAAATACCTTGTTTGAAGTGGAGGGCTTTTCATATAGTGTCACTAGGGTTTTCATCAACTCTTCTTTCATCTTTGCTTTTGTAATATTAAATGCCACTAATAGTGCCAAGAATAACCAAATGCTTCCAAGTGCCTTTCTATCCAAAATATCACATTCAACATCTGACATAGATCCTTGATTCTTGGCTTTACCTTCCAATGACTTCCATAAATCCTTTTGGTATAGATAGTCTTCCATTTACATCTTCCATAATTTGAAGTTCTGCCCATTAAATCTATCAACCCTTAGCTTACCCTCATCTACCATCACTTTGACTCAACTGTGAGACTCCCACTTAACCGTGAGACTTTCCTGCAAAGGATAACTGAAAGACAACCTGGCTTTGATACCACTTGTTAGGATAAACCACAGACATAAATAAAAACTACATGCAAATATAACCAATTACTTAAAAATAATAGATCACACAAAAATGAACACAAGGCACCAGGATTTAACGCAGTTCACTCAATCCCTAGGCTACGTCCATCAAACTGCAAGTCCAATATTATTACAATCCAGTGATTACAACCTGATTATAATCTGTAATCCCTTAAAACTTAATACTGCTGCAAGAAATTTTTTTCCATCACAACATAATGGAAAATACCCAACCCTAAACGCTTTGATAGAGGTATTAAACCACTTTAGGGTTATAACATGTCGGCCATAAATTAGCCATAACTTTAGTGGTGAATCTATGAATAGTACCAATTATGAAGTATGTAAAGTACTTTCCTGATCAGTCACCATAATCTAACATTTGATGTCCTTCTTGCCTTTATGCTTGTTACTTTTCTTTTCATCCTTAATTTACTTTTTTGGACACCTACCAGAAATGTGACTAACTTCTTCACAAGAAAAGTAGATCAGAGGAACTTTACCTTTATACTTTCCTCTCCCTTTGGAAAACTTTCTTACAAGCAGGGTTTCAAAAAATTCAAGATCACTGTCTAAACTTTCTTGCAATGATCCATCTGCTTCACTTCTTGATTGACTGGACTTTGAATTTTTGGCTTTTTCATTGAGCGTGAGTTTGGATTTAAATACAAATTTAATATTCTTTGAAGCAAGAACATTGTTATCATAGTTATCTAATTCAAATGCTATCAATCTTCCAACTAGAGTAACTAAGCCTATTTTATTATTTTGATCACATCTCTTTTCTTGAATAAGAAACACTCTATTTGCATAAATAGGAAGAAGAGTTCTTGTAATGCCCTACCTAGTGTGTCATGCCTGACCACTACTTCTGTTCATCAACATTTTAGACTTTTCTGTTTAGAGTTCATTTCAGTAGATATGTTGTCTTTCATTGCAGAACTTGTTTTTATTATGTGTCATTTTGGATCTCGAGATATGTTGAATGATACTTAAGATTTCATGATTTGAAAGTGGTACACTTTTCTATATTTATTATTGCCTACTGTCTAGTAACAATTATGATTATTAGGTTTCAAACGTGATGTAAACTGCATTCTGTGTTTGAATGTATTGAAAAGAAAGTTTTAAGTCTTAATGTGAACCTGTTATTGTAAATACTAATGTATGTTAAAATGTTCTCTGTGTTGGAAAATTGTCATTGTATTTTTTTCATATGTGTGACTGAAAAGGTGTTGAAGTATCAATTTGGTATTGATTATCTGACTTATGATAACTTGTAATTATGGAGTACATTTGGCATTGCATGTAATGACTTGTTTTTAAGGTCTTTATACCTTAGTTATGATGGACATAAACATTTTCAATTTTCTTATAAGAAAAATAAAAATAAATCTAAATATCTCTTATAACCTTGTTACCCTAAATGGGTCTCGAATGCTATGAAAGGTAATACATATATCTTTTGTTTTCTAAGCAATATATGGTGGTGGGTTGTGACTGTCATTTGTACTCGACATAGAGAAAGTGTTGCAGTTGTATTAAATGCATATTTATGAGGATTTATGTCACTAAAGTTTGGTCGACCATTTTTGTATGTGAATTTGGATTTTCTTGTTGAATTGGGCCAAAAACTTGGCCGCATTGCTCTGTTCGGTATGCATCTGTATGTTGTTTGCTAAGAAATGACATCGTGGAGGAATTAGTTAGAAGAGCATTCATGCTTATGAAGCCGTGCATTTTTGGGTTTCATAGTATCAATCATTATTAGTGTTTTCAATTTGGAAGTGTGGTCCTAATTTGGTATTTGACGCTTTAGCAGTGAGTTTTATCACAGAGCTCTATATCGAGCATTTTGGGCATCTACTGTTATAGCAGGTAGGGGGCATTTCCTAACCTATTTCTTTACTATTGTTTGGGTGTTGATTTTGTGTGAAGGTAATATTAGATGCTGTAGTTTTTTGAAAAATATATCAAAACCCAAGTATGGGTGTATGCAGGATTGGGCAAAATGGTGCTGGGTTCTGTGTATATCTATGTTTGGATTATGGGTATTATGTGTTTGCATGCAATGTGTTGCATTTGGATTTTGATGATTGATTTGAATCGAGTTTTTCCTCTTTCAAATATATAAATATGAGGACTATTTGTGTCTTTCATATTTGCGTGAGATAATGGCATTTTGTCATATGGTTGACATACGACATAGGTCACAGTTTCAATAAAATGGTTATGATTTGAACTTGGTTTTTATGTTATGCAATTTTTATATGAACTTTGTCATTGTAAGAATTAGAGTGGAGTCCGTAAGAAATATGTGCTTACGATTTATGTTTGGATTATGAATTTAGATTTAATATTAAATAGGTTGTATGAAGTTTTGGTACTATCATGGTTTATATAGTTTGCATGGGTGTAAACCCGAGCTTCACTTATGAAAATTTGAGTACGGGTTTGATGTACTATCTGACCTACAGTGGTAATATTAGAACACTAGTATTAAAAATGAATATGGAATGTGAGTTGCAAGAAACCAATAGCAAAGATAAATTATCATATCATTGAATGATACCGTGGGCAGACATTTTGTCAAACAGTTACATGGAACTCGAAATTAACAGAGGTAACATAGAGATAGATTAATTTGTTCATTATTACATGATGGAAATTGAGTTATAATTAGTTGGTGTTTGTGAAATAGTTTTCAACTAAATATGACAGTTTTTGATAAACAAAACACATTGGTAGATTTTGTCATTTCATTATCAAGATAGTCATTACATGAACAACTAGTATGTACGTTATAGATTAGGAATTTTATATCCTAAATAATTTTTGGATGTTGGAATGCTGAAAGTCATATTAAATTTTGTGAATCATATTCTAAATTGATTTAAGATATTATGTCTTTATATGCTGTTGCAGTTATATTGGGTGGTGGCTTATTGTCAAACAGAGATGTTACTTCTATAAACACTTGTTTATTTTAATAACATTGCTAACGGTCAATAATTTTTGGCTGTACTTAGATTCTATTATGATTATGAAGTGTCTTATTAGCATTGTTGGATTGTTTTGAGATAAGATGTTTAGTACAAAATTCTTTTATTATAAAGATGTTTTCAGTTCATAATTGAAATTAAAGTAGTTGTAAGTATTGAGGTAGATTATGATATATATTTGATGATATGTCATTTAAATGAAGAATAATATGTGCTTTTTGATTTGGTCAGTTTGAAGTTAAGTGTAGATGGTTAGGTCAGTAGGGAATTGAATGTATAATATGAAGATTCTGTAAGTATCGTTGAGCTGGGACAACAGTTCAATTGTATTTGAGAGATCTTGATATTATAGGTTTTATTTCTATTGTTATAATTACCTATATTTACCTTTGAACTATGCAGAATAAGATGTGTTACAGATGGACTAAAGGATTTAGTATCATGTTGTATACTGATTTTATACCGGTTGCATGTACATTGTTTTGTAAATTTGTTGATGTGTATTTTAAGAATAGCTGTGATGAACATATATCGGGGTGGCTGAATTTGGTTTATCCTATTCAGTTAATTAATTTAGTGATAACTTTAAAATGAATTGGGTGGGTTAATTACATATTAAAAGATAATTGGCCTTACCTATGACTTAAACCTATATGGTTAAGTACGGAGAACAAGGCATATCTCTATTCTGTATTTGACAAGTATAATAGAGAATATCATTATGTGTTGAATATGAGCATACCATACATGGATGTAGAATCTTAGTGCCATAACAATGACACCTCAGTATATATATGATTCATTTATGGGTTATTCTTAGTGCGAGTTTAATTTTGCATTGTTAAGTAAATGTTTACTTCTTGCGTGTTAATTATGGAACTGCACTATGTTAAAATGAATCAGATATCTGCATTATGGTTATGTATATGTTTGTTCTAACATGTATGTAGTTGGATTACGCTTTTCAACTTAGTGTGTTCTAAGCCCTCTTTTTGTGTTTTGTTGCATTTCTATGTGTTTTCCAGGTGCTCCAAGTCGTTTAGTAAGTACCTAAAGATGATTGTTGTAGTTACTTCTTGAAAACAACATTTAGGGTCCCTATGTTGGACATAGGTGTTTAGAAATGTTATTGTACCTCATTATTGTACTGAACTCTATATGTACTAACATTATAATGGATATGTACTTTGATGATATCATCTTTCATTTTGAGGTTTTCAGATTGAGAGTGATTTAATCTGTGTATTTGTACTTGTAATAAGTTGATTTAATAAAAAAAAATTGTTACATTTATGGTTCTTGTTCTTTGTTTCAAATCTATCGATTTATGCTTAGTGTAGCATTACATGGTGATACTTGGAAACAAGGATAAATATAAGCCAAGATAGCTTTTATTTTATTTACAAGTATCAATGCATATGACAACATCATTCAGGGATCACAAAGCTCACAATGGAAGACTTGACCAACAATCTAAGAAAGCAACGAATCTCCAAACACCACTACCAAACAAATGGCTAATAAGGAGAGATCCATAACTGAATTCAAAACAAACATTTTAAATTCAAAATGCGACACCAAAGTATTGAGGAACACCTAAGAGGGTATCCAAAACACCTTTTGAAAAGTATGAGTCATATTGAGAAATGCCTATTGTTTGCTTGGATAGGTTTTCACAAATACTAGGTGATACTTCAAATCAGCACTAGGCAATACTTTCTAGTATCATGTGACATTTCTAAAGAAACAAAGTGACACTTTCAAGGATTGGGTGACACCTCTCTCAAGGGCATGTGATACATTACCAGTATCATATGACACTTCTTCAAGGAGTGTGTGATACTTTCCAGTATCACACAACATTTCTTCCTAAGGGGTGTGATACTTTCTGGTATCCGATGATAAAACTTTAATGGACATGGGACACACTATTGTATCACCCCATGTTGACACATGGTGACCCAAGAAAACAAGCAAAAACTCTAAAAGGGAAAACACAAGAGGCAAACCAAGATCAAAACCTCCATGTTGGGGTGTACCGCAACCACATAAATTGAGGAGCAAACACTCAAGTGCTAAAACAAAAAAATACCATGAAACCAAAAAGAGGAGCATCTATCCATCTAGACCATAGTAGTTAAAGAATGTACTAAAAACAACATCACACTAAATAGAAGTAACATTGCAATGTACAAAAATAACATCAAAATAACTGAACAACCAAACTAAATATGTAGTTCCTTCCAACTATCAATAGCATCATAAGACCACCATGGATCCTAGCCATCCCCATGTGTAACATTCTAAGCCACTGATCAGATTTTTGGTACTATCGTAATAGGGATGTCACTACTAAAACATGCTACAATATAAGCATAAGGAAATCTAACATGCCAGTAGTAAAGCATAAGATAATCCTACAAGTAGATAACATCACCTATCACATGCTAATCAACATAATAAGGAAATCTATTAATAAATAACATCATCTAAACATGATATACATTAACTCCAATGAAAAAATAAATCACAAGAAAGAATAAATCACAAGAAAGAACACTCTAGAACCAGAAATACCAAGTGAAAACATCTAGCAATGGTCACACTAGGATAAAAGACCATCTATATACATTGGTCCCTAGCAGTAGTGAAGGTAGTTGTACCTCCCAACCATGTGGCACCTGCAAGTCCACACCCACTATGTTGATGGAGATAATGATCCAACTAAAAATACACAAAACCAACATCCATGGCTAACAATCATGCCAAATAGTATGATGGCTGTAACCAAAAACCTAAGACAAGGCAAGGAGTATAGGTCCTAGTTAGACACTCAATAGGTGATGGGGTCAAGCCAAATAACAGAATGGACACAATAGGAAAGGTAAAATTTTATTAACTGTGAAAATATGCTAGTACACTTAGTGTAGAGAAATAGACTCCAAAACATGCCTTATGGGCTTACAATAGCATAAATCTGGAGATAAATTCTTCTCCTAGTACTTTCTCTCAAACTCCACTCCGAACTACCTTTTACAATGCTAGAAATGTTTAAAATAGACCCTAGAGGGTTAAGGATTAGGAATACATTCTAGAAAGTGATAGTTGGCATCCACTAACCAAATAGAAGGCTCAAGAAGTCACATTAGAAGTCGACACAAAATTAGAAGAATCTAGAAACGGTAACCAAACTTCTGGGAGGCATAACTTTTGAACCATTGCTTTGATTGAAAAATCATTTACATTTTGGAAAGCTATCAAAGTGTTCTATAGCCCTATGGACTAGCTTCACTCATCTCCCATTTTTTGGCCCTGTTCAAGGTCATTTAATGTCCCTAACCTGACTTTGAAGCATTCTTAGGAGGTCTCCAAAAATTGAAAAACTGCGGTAACTTTCAAACCGTGAGGCCTTTTGACTTGATTCTTTTTCTAGAATGCTACAAATTACAATTACATTCATCTAGCCAGTTTACACCCTCTAATTTACCAAAATTATGGCTCAATTATATACTCCTATTTTTTTGATATTTACACATATCCCAAGCTATTCAAATACTCTAACCTAGAACATTGATAGTGGAACTGTTAGAGTTGGAACCTTTATTTGACCCAGATGGGTATCTAGAAATGAAAACACATGAAATAGAAACTAAGTCTAAGTACATTTTTTTGGGTGACATAGGATTGCCCTTATACCTTTGGATGGTCCTGCATCAATAGGCTACTAAGTAGGGGATGACATCATGGAGAGTCACTTGGCATCAACAATCCCAAGCTCGGATCATGTGGATACAACATCCCTCAATGGAAAGGTTCTTGCACATAAATTTTATTATATTAAATTTTATTACCACTCACACATTTTATTTGGTTATCACTTATTTAAAACTCCCTCTACCAACCTATGGTGCCATGATCACTAGGCTATGAGATAGCAGCCCCCTCCATATGCTACCCTACCCTACCCATGCTCATCTTATGACAAGTGCCCGAGGGCATGCATATTCCCAACCCAACCCCAATGATCATAACTTTTGGAAGTACCATAGAAGGCTAGGCCTCACAATTCACTCGAAAATGTATGTGCACATAGTTGTGTGTGGTTCACCACCATCACAAAGATCATAACATAAGGATAGGATGAGAACACTGTGCAAAAAAACACTTGACCAAAAACAACTCGAGAGGATGGATTCTACATGAATCCGAGGAACCAATAAAACCATACATTATAAAATCACTCAACTAGCCTCAATATAAGAGTATGGTTTCTACATGAATTCCAATGATGCCACAAGACCAAACATCATGAACTTACTCAACTGGCCTCAATCTGGGAGTATGGATTAGTCATGAATCCTAGTGTCCATGAAATGAAAACAAAAGTCCAAAAGAAACCATAAGATTAGGTATAAAAATCACTCAACTGAATGTGACATTGGGAGTACAAGTGTGTTATGCATCACAATGCAAATATAAAATGCAACAAATGTCTAATTGATATCCAAAAGGATAATCTAGGTCGATGACCTAACTCATGCCAAGAAAACTTGAGAAAATAGGATGGCACACAAAATGAGGTAAAAACCCCAAATTTTGGAAAACAACTTAAAATTAAAACCCATTTGGTCTTTGGGTACAAAAATCCCAACAATCTAAAAATAATTATGTCTAGACACTATATGTAAAAATGGCCAGCATAACAATGCAAAACCCCAAACCCTCATCTCAAAAATAGGTAAATGCTCATACCTAACCAACCAGGCAGAACCAACAAACAAAAATGGAGGGGAACACTAGTTCTCAACCTCTAGCAAAACAACTACTAAAAAAAAAGTAGAAACAAATTAGAAACAATAAAATGGGAGGGCCCTACCTCATAGTCAAAAGGACAAAACGAGAATATGAACTAGAAAATAAAAAGCTTGTATAAGTGGCTAAAAATCATGACAATTGAAGGTCACCCCAAGCTGGATCCAATGAGCTCAACCTCGCAACAATCCCACACCTATAGCTCCCACAATGAACAAAACAATAAATCCTCATAAATATGATTTTGGGTCTTACTCTCCAACTTATTAATTTGAAAGTGAGAAGTGAGAAAGTAAATTTCTTTTTTGGATACTTATTCACTTTTCTAGTGAATAATCGATTAGGGCAATTAACTAGCCAACCTAGTTAAACCTTGAATCGACCCAAATAAAAATAGCTTATTCTAGAAATGGAAATTCATCTATGGAAAAACTCTTAGAAATTAAAATTAAATCAATTAAAATCCTAAAAACCCAAAAACACATACATTTCTTTAACAACTTTTGCAACGATGTGAACCTCTAAATGCATAGACACACTCACTAGTCTAATCACATAATGCAAATGAGTTTGGATTTAATAATCATCGAAAGGATTAATTAATTAATTAAAAATAAGGATATGTCAACCGTATAGGGATGAAATTGGTAAAATATGAATAGTTGAATCACTAACTCCATGTGCCACTGCTAAGGATATAAATCTTACACACTAAACAACATGATCAAGTGTAATTGCATATAATAACATAGCTAAAACAATAAATTTATTAAATTACCTAATTTAACCATTTATTTAATTATATTAAAATAATCTATTTACATCACTCATGTTTGCATAAAGAATAACATCGTAGGAATGAAGTAATTAACCATAGCATTAAATCCATCATCTAACATAATCAGAGATATGTCAAAATACCGGATAACCAGATATCATCATAAAACACACTATCATCTCAAAATGGCATCATCATGCAATATGATCAAATGAGTAGCATAGTAGCCTAACATCTAGGATACTGAAATCAAGGTATAATATCTGAGCCTTAGGTCATCTCAAATGAAAAACATAACATGAGAAACAAGTATCTCTTGGATCAAAATATAACAAGGTAAATATCTGTAGCTCATAACCAATGAATCCAATATGGATAATCCATTTCTAAGTATTTAAGAATTAACTAATGTTTATTAACATAACATGAAAAGGCACTTAAAACACATAGGAAAACATAGTCAGAAACATGACTAACCACTGCTACAAGAACCTAGTCCAGTGTACCATGGTAACAGTACACAGTGCAATCTCTACACACATCTTAGGGTAATCATGGAATAACATCATGCTACCACATCAGTCCTAGTAACCACTAGCACAAACCTTAGTAAACCATAAATCACATCATAATATCATAAACCAGCCATAAGCATAATCAAAGAAGCCACTACAGAAACATGAATCCAATCATCTCAATGATGTAGACCACTCATGATCACAATCATGATCCCTTCACAAGGAGAGATCAAAAAAGGTGCATCCACTTGGATGACTTACAAAAGTGAAATGGGAGAGGCACTACATCATTTGCCCCAAAGAATATGCTTACTCTTGGAAGCCTACAATCCAAGAATAGAAACCATATACACCAAGAAAAAAATCAAAAGCGAGCCATAAGAATGACTCAACAACTCTCTACAAGTCAAACCCAAATTACTCCAACATTCTCAAACCATCACGTCAACCCCTAAATAGGTCAACCACAAGAGAATAGGTGTCACACTGGCACAAGGTCCTCCAACAAGGTACCTTCTATGAGCTAGGAAAACCCATCTAGCCATAAAGTTAACAATACAAGGTAAGGAAAAAGTCACTATACCTTGTCCATAGGTGCCCCGATTAAACATGCACCTACCATGTGACCAAAAACCAATGTCAAAACATGACACACTTCGAAAAATATTTGGAATCATGGAGAATAACCATCCCAAATTTCTTAAGAATATTATCATGACACACATGAGCATCCTTGAATTCATGTAAACTCACCCTCTAAACAATGCATATGATAGTTTACCAACAAAATTACACACTCCAAAAGGATGCTCACCACTACTAACCACCACGCATAGGAGCACATTGTCTCTATGATACAAGAAGCTCAACTATGACTGGGAACTAGGGTTACATAATCCAACCAAACAAGCTATCACCTTTCTACAAGGTTTCAAATAATTTAATAGTGGACAAAACCATGTAGTATCTGCATACCAACTCATAAGATGGTAACATGTGTCCAATGATACCATGCCCATCTAGCACCATGCTAGGAATACCACACCCAATCTACTACTAAAATTAGTCTCCAACCTCAAGTCAATGGTCAATGAGAAAACTTGACTGAGACAATCCTTTTGAGAAAACAAGCTTAGGGAGAAAAAAACTATAGAGTATAGGATTGAGAGGGAGTCTCTCTCAACCTCTACACTAAATTAGCCCAAGATGCATTAGAGAATTCACAATTCCCCCAACCATCAACATACTCATTTGGAAACACTAACTGAGCTAGTGGCATAACAATGTTAGCCTACCCTCTCAAGAGAGAAAAGGATACAGAGATGTGCCAAAGTCAACATCCAAAAAGGAGAATCTAGGCTCATCAAAGAACTAAGTCACTCCCAAATGACAAGGCAACAAAAACCTTAAGCAATGTACATTTACAAGCTACACTTCACCTCATGAAGGTGGATCGATGCAATAGGAACACACAAACCCAAGCATGGAGTTCAACAAATACCTCATAGATTATGAAGACTAGATAACTCTTCTATTAAAAATAACATGAAGAGTTAAAACTTCTCCAATGGATTTCATGATTGAATTGGATTCTACTCAATAAAGGGTACTCAGAACATCAACCAGCAACTCCAAAAGTGCAAAAAAGTTGCTTGTTATTCCCTACAATTTTTTTTGCATTAGCACAGTCTTGCGAAAAGTTTGTCACCAAACCATGTGAGAAATTGTAATGAACTAGGTGAGAAAGTGCATGATCAATAGTTTTTCATGCAAAATTTCAAATCAACACAACTTTCATGATCAATGATCAATAGTTACTCTAGAGGCCATAACTTTCACGTATGGATTCAGATTGACTCCATTTGAAAAGTGTCAGATAGATATCAATGAGGACTAAAACATGATGGAGCTTAGAAAGTCCTAAAACCTAAGAGTTTTAGTCATATTTAAAGATAAAAAAACATAGGAAAAAGCCACAATCTTGGTTACCAAGACAAGCGACAGACAAAATGTCCAAAACCACTCAAGAACACACATGCCCAAATCAACACAAGACATAGAAAGAAAGGTAGTTCACACACTAAAACCATCATTACTTATCTTTCATAATTTAATTAGTTAAGCTTAACACAAGAACTAATGCAAAATGAAACTGAAAGGTTTTCAAAACAAAGGTTCAAGAGTCACTTACCATAAAAAAAAATACATATCTTTCAATTTTATTTCTAGGAAATCATTACGTTTAATCATCACTTAAACCATCCAATTACATCTAAAACAAACACACTAGTATGTTCTCTATGATTTTATCCCCTGCACATACTACCAGGGGTTTGAGATGAATATGGTAGAGTCACAACACATAATTGGGCAACAGTTAAAAATACATTTAGAATAGTCATCAAGAACCAAGAAAAAAAGCCCAAATGGGGAATTGTCAATTCCAGTAGTAAATCAAAAAAGAGCTCATTCCAACAATAATTCAAGTATGACAACATCCACAAAGAGAGCAATAGATAAAATTTGATCACTATTCTAAGAGGGGAAAATACTAAAAACCAATGCTACCCCAACAACATGAGGAAAGTACCTCAAGCCAAATAAAATAAGGCATCAAAATCACATTACATTTGATGACTAAGAATAGTCACACAAGAGGGATAAATCATCACACAATGCTAAGGAATACATCATTCCAATAGTGTTAGAGAACACACTCACACAGATGAAGCAATATACCATCAGTAACTTCATGCATATGTAGACAACAATAATTTACATTCAATGTAACATTTAGATATTCATCAATTAGTACAATTTACATAATCTTACAAAGAAATTAGATTAGGGACTTAAGCCATTAACCAAAGGATATAATGCAAAACCTACTTCTTTGCAATGATTCTTAATAAACACTCATTTCTCAAGGAAAAGAACTATTTCATTAGTATGACATAACACATAATCATGAATAAGATCAATTTATTTACTTACATTTAGGAGAAAATAGGGAAACAATGCACCTTAATCCATAAGGAGAAACAAAAAGAGGCACTCAAAGCCAACACATGGATACCAATTAGTGGTTCCATCCAAAAGGGTCACACAAGCAACCAACCAAACAAGGCACATTGATTCTATTTATCAAATAAGGAAAGACTCACTTCCTTCTCCTCACCCTTCTATAGCTACATCTACTAGACAAGAAAATCCATGCCAAGTAGATATAAAAGCAACAAAGATCACGAGCTCTCACCAAGACACTCACACTCACATAACACAGCATCAACCATATGGGAAACCTACACACATAGATCTTAATGTTGGAATATGGGCTTTGATACTAGATATAATGCCCCACCCAGAGATCCTTGGAAACAAGGATAAATATAAGCCAAGATAATTTTTTTTTTTTTTTTACAAATATGAATGCACATTCCAACATCATACAAGGATCACAAAGATCTCAATGGAAGACTCCACTGAAAATTTGAGCAACCAATGAATCTCCAAATGCCACTACCAAACAAATGACTAACAATGAGACATGCATAACTGATTTCAAATCAAATGATTTGAATTCAAAATGTGACACCAAAGGATTGAAGAACACCTAAGAGGATGTCCAAAACACCTCTCAAAAAATTTGAGTCATATTGAGAAATGCACACTATCTACCTAGACAGGTTTTCACAAATACTATGCAATACTTTAAATCAGCACTGGGTGATACTTTCTAGTATCACATGACATTTCTTAAGAAACAAAGTGAAACATTTAGGGATTAGGCAACACCTCTCTCAAGGGTGTGTGATACTTTACCAGTATCATGTGACAATTCTTCAAAGAGTGTGCGATACTTTCTAGTATCACATAACATTTCTTCCTAAGGGTGCAATACTTTCTAGTATTGCATGACAAAACATTAATGGATGTGTAACACATTATTATATCACCCCATGCTGACATATGGGCACCTAAGAAAAGAAGGAAAAAATCTAAAAGGGAAAACACAAGAGGCAAACCAAGATCAAAACCTCCATGTTGGGGGGTACTAGAACAACGTAAATCAAGGAACAAACACTCGAGTGCTAAAACAAAAAAATACCATGAAACCAAAAAGGGGAGCATCTATCCATCTAAACCATAGTAGTAAAAGACATACTAAAAGCAGCATTTTATTGAATAGAAGTAACATTGCATTGTATAGAAATAGCATCATGATAACTAAATAACCAAACTAAGTACATGATTCCTCCCAGCCATCAATAACATCATAAGACCATCATGGATCCTAGCCATCCCCCACACATAACATCCCAAGCCATTAATCAAATCATTGTTACTATCATACTAGGGATGTTGCTACTAAAACATGCTACAATATAAGCATAAGAAAATCTAACATTCTAGTAGTAAAGCATAAGATAATCCTACAAGTAGATAATATTACCGATCACATGCTAATCATCATAATAAGGAAATGTGTCAATAAATAACAACATCTAAACATGATATACAACCATTTCAATGAAAGCATAAATCACAAGAAAGCATACTCTAGAACTCAAAGTACCAAGTGAAAATGTCTAGCAATTTTTACATGAGGATAAAAGACCATCTCTATACAGTGGTCCCTGGTACTAGTGAAGGTAGATATGCTTCCCAACCATGTAGTACTCATAGTCCACACCTACCATACTAATGGAGATAATGATCCAACCAAAAACACACAAAAACAAGATCCATGGCTAACACTCATGCCAGACAATATGATGGTTGTAACCAAGAACCTAATACAATGCAAGAAGTACAAGTCCTAGTCAGACACTCAATAGGCTACTAAGTCGGGGCTCACATCATGAAGAGTCACTTGGAATTAACAAGCCCAAGCTTAGATCATGTAGATACAACATCCCTCAAATGAAAGGCTCTCACAGATACATTTTATTATCTTAAATTTTATTACCACTCACAAATTTTATTTAGTTATCACTTATTTAAAACTCCCTCTACCAACCCATGGTACCATGATTGCTAGGTTGCAAGATAGTAGCCCCCTTCATATGCTACCCTACCCTACCTATGCTCATCCTACAATAAGTACCTAAGGGCATGCATATTCCTAACCCAACCCCAATATTCATAACTTTCAGAAGTACCACAGAAGATCAAGCCTTGCAACTCACCCAAAAATGTATAGACATGTACTTATGTGTGGCACACCACCATCATGAAGATCATAACCTAAGGATAGGATGGGAACAAAATAAAAAATAAAACTCAACTAAAAACAACTCAAGATGATGAATTCTACATGAATCCCAAGAACCAATAAAACCATACATCATAAAATCACTCAACCAGCCTCAATTCAAGAGTATGAATTCTACATGAATTCTAATGATGCAACAAGACCAAACATCATGAACTCACTCAACTAACCTCAATCAAGGAGTATGGATTCTTCATGAATCCTAGTGTCCATGAAATGAAAAAAAGGTCCAAAAGAAACCATAACATCAGATATAAAAATCACTCAACCAAACATGACATCAGGAGTGCAGGTGTGGTATGCATCCTAATGTAAACATAAAAGTGCAACAAAGGTTAGACTGATATCCAAATGGATAATCCAGGTCAATGACCTAAATCATGCCAAAAAAAACCTAAGAAAATAGGGTGGCACATGAAATGAGGCAAAACCCCAAATTTTAGAAAAATCCCAAAATTAAACCCATTTTGTCCTTGGGTACAAAAATCTCAAAAATCTAAAAATAATTAAGTTTGGACACTATATGCAAAAATGGCTAGCATAATGGCATGAAACCCCAAACTCTCATCCCAAAAAATAGGGCAATGCTCATACCTGACCAAATAGGCAGAACTAGCAAACAAAAATAGAGGGGAACACTAGTTCTCAACCTCCAGCCAAATGATTACAAAAAATAGAAGAAAAAATAGAGTAGAAATAATAAAATAGGAGAGCCCTACCTTACAACAAAAGGGAAAACCTACAGAAGTGTCCAAATGAGGCAATCTAAGGTCTCCCAAAGCTGGATTCAACAAGCTCAACCTTGCGACAATCCCATGCCTGTAGCTCCCACAACAAACAAAAAAGTAAATCCTCATGAATAATATTTTGGGTTTTAATCTCCAACTTTCTAATTTGAAAGTGAGAAGTGAGGAATTAAATTTCTTTTTGGATATTTATTCACTTTTCTAGTGAATAATCAATTATGGCAATTAACCAGCCAACCTAGTTAAAACCTGAATCAACCCAAATGAAAACAAGCTATTCCTAGAAATAAGAATTAATCTATGGAAAAACTACTAGAAATTAAAATTAAATCAATTAAAATCCCAAAAAACCAAAAACACATAAATTTCCTTAACAACTTTTGCGACGATGTGAACCTTTAAATGCACAGACACACTCATTGGTCTAATCACATAATGCAAATGAATTTAGATTCAATAATCATCAAAAGAATTAATTATTTAATTAATTAAAAATAAAGATACATCGACCATACAAGGATGACATTGGTAAAATATGAATAGTTGAATCACTAACTCCATGTGCCACTGCCAGGGATATAGATCCTACACACTAAACAACATGATCAGTGCAATTGCATATAATAACATAGCTAAAGCAATAAATGCATTGAATCACCTGATTTAACAATTTTTTTAGTTATATTAAAATAATCTATT
Source organism: Cupressus sempervirens (assembly GCA_028749045.1). NCBI lineage: Eukaryota > Viridiplantae > Streptophyta > Pinopsida > Cupressales > Cupressaceae > Cupressus > Cupressus sempervirens. The sequence goes on from CM053784.1 coordinate 204,242,345, forward strand.
TACATCACTCACATTCGCATACAGTATAACAATGTAGGAATGATGTAAATAACCATATCATTAAATCCATCACCTAACATAATCAGAGATATTTCCAAATATTAGATAACCAGATATCATCATAAAATCAAAATGTCATCTCAAAATGACATCATCATGCAATATGATCAACTAAGTAGCATAGTAGTCTAACATCTATGATATTGAAATCAAGGTATAACATCTAATGCTCAGGTCATCTCAAATAGAAAACATAACATGAGTAACAAGTATCTCTCGGATCAAAATATAACAAGGTAAATATTTTCAACTTATAACCAATGAATCCAATATGGAAAATCCATTTCGACCTATTTAAGCATTAAATAATGGTTTTTAACACAACATGAAAAGGCACTTAAAAAACATAAGCGAACATAGTCAAAAACATTACTAACCACTACTATAGGAACCTCATCAATGTAATCATGGAATAACATCATGATACCACATCAATCCTAGTAACCACTGGTACAAACCGCTGTGAACCGTAAATCACATCATAATCTCATAAATCTACCATTAGCATAATCAAGGCAATTGATACAAAAACATAAATCTAGTCACCTCAATGGTGTCGACAACTTATGATCATAATCATGATCGGTTCACAAAGAGAGATCAACAAAGTTAAATGCACTAGGATGACTTATAGAAGTCAAATGGGAGAGGCACTATAGTTCTGAGCACTTTACTTACAATAGTTTCCTCCTTAATCTCTCCTCTTGATGCTTTGATTGCACTTACACTGCCCTTGATTCTTTCCACACATTTTTCAATGTTTTCATCTTTTCTCATTTTGATTTGATCAAATTATCCTCTAAGGATTTCTACTTTAGCTCTTCTTACATTATCATCTCTTCCATAGATATCTTTCAGTTTGTTCCGCATTTCAAAAGTAGTTTTGCAATCCTTTACCTCATCAAGTTTAGCATAACTGAGAGCAGATGCAATGTCAATCATCATGATATTATGATTATTCTTTTAAAAAATGTCTCTAACTAATAAAGTTCTAATGGGAATCTTGTATTCAGCATTGTTGCCCTACTTTTCATCCCATACACATTTTGCAAAAGTGGAAAATTTTGTGTCTTAGTTTGGTCTAGGTATGTCTAGGTCTACTCTTTCCTCTTTAGGTGAAAATATTCTCCATCAGATGTCCCATATTTTCCTTCTCTTGCATTTCATGGTTGGGTGGGTTTCTCCTTGATGTTGTATGGGTAGCTTAGTACCTTATTTGATGGAGATTCTTGCATTTCATGATGTTATTTGCAAAACTAGACTTGCTCATGACTTGTCTTACTTTTCCCATGAAGGAATGACTGTTGTGGAAAATTAAATATTGCCTTATCCTTGGTGGGTTTTTAACCCATGAAGGTGATTTCCTATAGTGGTTAACAAATGAAGATCATGGATCAAGATAAGAAGATAACAAGTTGTTTTATGGAAAATTTGTTCTTTCATTGTAGTATTTTACTTTGAGAAACACTTGGGATTCATCATAATGCTTGAAATCATCTTAAGTGAAAAACTTGAAGATGACTTCTCCTTAGTAGGCTTGTGACCCATGCAGTCCATTTTTCACCAAACACAATTGTGAAGAAAAGAGGCAAAGAAGTGTGTCCCCTTTTGACTTTCATAGTCCTTTTGTGGTTTTTCAAAGCTAGAGAAAAGGTTATATCAAGAGTTAGAATTTAAATAAAGCTTGAGTGGAAAATTGATGATTGCCTTCTCCTCAACAGGTTTTCAACCCATGATGGCAATTTTTTGAATTCACAAAGAAATCAACTTTTTAAATAGATTAGGTTCACAAATTACACATGAGACATCTCAAGATGTTAATAGAAGCAATCTAAGCACTCTTGGATAGGTATACTGGATAGAATCTAGCTAAGAAGATATCTCCTTATAGAGTACTCTGTTCTTAATTTTCTAAAACTAAATGGAAAATAGGAAGGTAAATATGAAAGGAAAGGAAGTTACCATTGGGCCAATAGAAATAATGAAAAGAAATCAAAATTTCCCTTAAAGGCTCTGACATTTATTGATTCAATGAATTTATCCTTCAATTCGTTTGTGTGGGCAGATCTTAAAGATTAACGGGTGAATTAGGACTAGTATATAGAGGGAAACATAATAGATTTTAAAATTACCACTTTTTATTGAATTGTTATGCTGTTGAACTACAAGACATTTTCAAATCTCTTATAATTTCCAATTCTATCCTCTGCATTTCATTCAAGTTCAAAGTTTTGATTTGCTTCTTCATCAGATAAAATGGCAACAATATTTGTTGGATTTGACGGACTTAATGGAATCAAATCTAGATTGCAAAGTTTCATAGATACCTCGCTCCATTTCTATGACATGCAAGATTTTCAAAGGAGGCTGAGATCAGAGCCAATTCATCCTATAACCGAGAAGCTTTGAGGAAGTGGGCTAGTGGAGGCAACTAGGTTTCCTATGGCCGTTCACACTCTTGAATTGATTATTGAATGCATAAATCATACAACTCAAATAATAGACAAATTATACTATCTAATGATAGAGTTCTAATCTCTATTGATAGGTAAACTATGGTGAATTGCCTCCAAATTCTAGAATGGGAGGAGTTTTCTGAGTTGATAGTAGGAGGAGCAATATTTGAATTCTCCTTGAAGAAGATGGTGTGGAGAAAAGAAATTATGCGATCTTGCTTCCAAAAGCCATGGGGCACCAAAAGTAAGGTTCCTAAAACTTTATTCAACACTAATTTCAAGCCTGAGATCATAGACATTTTGGTTCTCTTGCACAGATTCAAAGGTGAGATAGAAGCACTCAATTTTGTTGAACATTATTTCTTTCTAGTACAAATTATCTATTCAGATACATAGTATGTTGATTGGGTCTATGAGGTAAGTGAGCATCTGTCTAGAGCCACTAGTACTGCAAAGTTGTACATACCTTTTATATGTCTTCTTTTCTGATTTATATGCTAGCTTCTCTAAAATTGTGGCCAAGCCTTCCCTAAATAGAGAACTTTCTTGATGATTTGAAAAGTTATGAGTTCTATCCATGTTTGCTATTGTAGAATAGTTATGTAGAATATGTCAAGGTTAATGATGCATTTACAATGAGAATTTGCAATGAACTCCAAGGACGCCTGAAGAGGAGGTTCAGCCTAGAGGAAATGGTGGCTATTAGTTAGCTCAGTAGCTATTTTATCTAGTTCTCATCCTTCTCATATTTGTAACTCTCAGCTTTAAATGGATTTTCTTTTATGCTACCTAGGTATCTGAGCAATGTGATTGTGTTGATAGAGATCATGAGGTAGGAAATTGAGGTGGATGTGTTGAGCACAAACCTAAAGAAGAAAGGGTATGAATTCCCTATGAAGTTTGAGGTTATAGTTGTGAGTCTCATTCTGATGCAAAAAATATGCTCAAAGCATTTGAGACTAAATATCAATTAGAGGCATATGAGGCCATGAGACCTATGTTCGACTTGAATGGATATGCAAGAGATGTGTTGCAAATTGGGAGCATGATCAAACATGTTGTCACTGTTGAAGACTATTGGGTGGACTATAGAGATGAGCTTGAAAGTAGAGATCATGCTTTCGCTAGGCTCACAGTGGAGTAGATTAAAACATATGGTATCAACTTTGATGTAGAAAGCTTGGAAGACAATGGCCAAAATATGTATAATAATACATATTTAACTAAGTTAAGGGGTATTCTTATTAGTTCAAAGCCTTATGTAGATGCTGAGTAGAATTTAGATATTATGACAGCTAGGATTATCAAGAGAATGGGGAAGTGGGTTAAATGGACAACCAAGAGGAACTACAACAAAGGTGCAGCCACTCAAGCTTCTCCAACATTTGCAACACCTTCTTCAACCTAAAGTGCTACACTAGGCATAACAATAGCTATCAATCAAGGACTAGCTCAACCTTTAGGTGGAGGTGACCAACCTTTGAAAAGGAATGTACCCATAGCCAAGACTTGTCATGATGGCTCCCTCTTGATCATTGGAACCCAAATTGGTGCTAAGAAAAATAAGATAGAGAAGCTAAAGGATAGTCCTACTACCCCTATTCTATCCCCACATGCCACACTAGTTCTACCACCTCATGTTTCTCCAGTCCCTTCTCCCCATACCACTCCAATTCCCTCTCCTCATCATAGACCTGTTTCACCAGCAATTGCTACACTTCTGCAACCAAGTGGCTCTATAATACAAATAGTAGATTTGGGAGATAGAAAGAGTAGTATTAGTGAGTTTACTAAGTCTAATGAGGTAGAGAAGAAGATTCCAGTAGTAGATAAAGGCCAAGGCTCTTCTAAGCTCATCTCTTGAGATTTGAATAATCCCTTTTCTTTGACTACTTTGACAATCACTCTATCTAAAAAGAAGATGTTTAGTATAGAATCACTTGGGATGGCCTCAAAGGTGATAGATAATAAATCCTAGTTGGAGGATACTTTAGAAAGAAAGAGGAAAAGAAAAGATGAAAGCACTTCTACCAAAGATACTGTATCCCTTGTAGTTTGTTCTAGGTCTGCATTGACAAAAGCAAAGAAATAAAAAACCTTGTCTATACTTGGAGAAGATCTAGAAATAGGAGACTTGACAATGGTGATAGATATGTCCAATAAAGGAGGAAGAATTGAAGACATGACTGCCGATGATTTTACTATGTACTTTGTGGAACTTAGAGAAGCTAGGCATGACACCAAAGTTGGCTTGTGGAAGTTAACCAATGAGGTGATTGAGGGGCAATTAGAATGTCTAAAGTTGTCCAGGACCAAAATCAAGGCTGAGATAGAAGAATTAAATAAGTTCATCAGGCAATTGGTCACTCCATTAGCAACCATCTTTGGAGTATTAGTGACCAAAAAGCCTACTACTGCTGAGGTTTAGGCCCTCAACTCTCAACTTCAAGAAGATAGGCATTTTGGTTAGATTGGTGAGGAATGGATTGAGAAGCTCAATTCAAAAGAAGGCACTATTATAGAGTAGATCGGTAATGTTATGTTAAGGTTGGAAATGGAAAAAGAAAACATCATATCAAATAGCAATGCTCTAGCTAGAGAAAGGATGAAGTGTGATGATTGCATCTCCCTCTTGAAGATGATCATTTAGATGAAGGCAAAGGAAGCTGTTGAAACAAAAATCTTGTCGAAGGGAGATGAACCTCTATTCAAGTGGCTTCAAAGCATGTAGTTCAAAATGGAAATGATCTAGTCAGTAGAGAAAGGGCCTAAAGAAATAGAGGATAAAGTGAAGAAAACACAAGACAAAGGATTTGAACTCATGAAGGGACTACATATAGATTCACAGACTAGTGGTCAAGCAAAAAAAATCATTAGGATCAATTTCATGTAAGATTTGAGAAAAAGCACATAACAAATCCACAAAGCCCAAGAAAACCTATCACAGAGAAGAAAAAGACAAGAAGAGGCAAGGGTTTGATCTAAAAAAATTAGACAAAGAAAATATTATTCAATGGATCTTCATAATGAAAAATATAAAGAGATCAATCCTTATAAAAGGAGATCAAAACTTGAAAAGAGTAATCAAAAGCCTAAAAAAGCTAGGTTGCACAATATAATTAATAAAATATTAATTATATACACCTACAAGATAGCTTAAGCAAACCGGAGTAATAGGCAACTTAATTAATTAAATCAAAGTGATTTAATTAATAAGTGCAAACAAATAATTACTCTAACACCCCCCCTTAAGTGAAGCTCAGGAGGTAAGCTGACCTAGCATAGCTATGAAAGAAGAAAATTGGGTCCTGGCAATAAGGCTTGATCAGGTACCCAATCACAACAAAATCTCTATAAAGAGGAGAAATAGAGAAAATCACATGGGAAAAACCCTACTCCAAAAAGAGATAGCAAAGAATGTTCTAGAAGAAGGAACAAAGAAAGATCATGAAGAGAACCATTGAAGCATGAAAAACTACAAAACTCTATAAAAAATGCTGATCTGTAGAACCTCCATGGAAATAGAAGGCACAAACTGAGCGTGTCTATATGGTAGATGATCCACCTCACTGAAATGCATAGGTAGCCAGCCACTGCAATCGCCTAGTATGTAGGATTAGGTACTAAATACATAGCTCAAACCAATGAACCATCAACTAAAGAAGCAGAGAACAATAATATAACCCCCCCTTAAGGCAGGTGAGGTGACAGGCAGCTGAAAAGGTGGGCCAAAAAATCTCCTAACACATAGGAACTAGACACATCGAGAGTGAGGTATAGACACCTATAAAGGCACGTGTCATCAACACTACATGAGGCAAAATAGAAAGAGGGCCTATAAGCTGAAAAAAACTATCCCCCCCATGACACTTTATAAAATAGTGTGAGTACAACGAGTCATAATGATGAAAAGGACCCTGAAATGCAAGAGTGGCACTTTATATCATTGAATTTACATAAAGATGCTTACAAATGATATCAACTATGATCAGAAAGGGAAAAAATTTGATACAAAAGATAGTACAACCCAAAACAAAAGATCCCATGCCAAGAAATTGATCCTCGGACCTGAAACACCCAAGATATCCACCATAGAGAAAAAATGCCAAAAATATGATAGAAAGAGCATGGGTAGAATCTGAAAGAAATTACATCATTTTTGAAAAGTAGATAGAACCATCTTTCCAAAAATATCATGTTTTCAAAAAATGGAGATGGGATGCACAAGAAACGCTCGTCGGAGTCAAAAATAGAACTTTAGACTTTAACTACAAAAAAAGGTAACAAAACTGCATCAAAACCAAAAAAATCCTACACCACTATCTCTGTCTTAGAACCAATTTTTTGGTGCTTCTTTTGGATAGGAAAAAGACCTCTGTATGCTCAAGATATGGCTAAAAAATTGTGAGTAGGTCAAAAAAGGACCTGGAGTGTTGGTAGGGGTGCTTATGCAGGATGACATCATCAAAATGGTGCAAAAAATTTGATGGCCAGGGGCTCATCGCAGCAAAAGAAGGCCACATGGATGCCACATGGCAAAGAACTAACTGGGTAGTTGATGTGGCAGGGGCCACGTGGCAAGTGCCAATGTGGCACCCCTTGCCATGTGTTAGCTACAGACTGGGCCAAGTTAGTGAAATACTCCATGTGACTGCTAAATGTAACTAGTGGCAGAGGAGTGACAAAATCTAGTTGAGTAGAGAGGAATGATGGTTTCCACTAGTGGAGGCGGTGGTGGGGTGGCCCGTCGGTGGTGGCAAGGCCCGGGCCGAGCTTTGGTAGCGTAGCCAGCAAGCGACGTGCAGGCTGCACGGTGGTAGCCACGTGGTGGCACCACCCAGCGGCGGCCCTTTTTCAACACTTTTTTTTATTTTTAAATTTTTTTTCTCAGAAAACATGTCTATACTACCTCTTGGGGGGCTAAAATTTTTTCCTAGATGCCTAGAAGCCAAAAATGACAAGTTTTTTTAATATATTTTGACTATAAATGACCTTTGAGACTCAATGGCAGTGTCCATTTGGCATCAAACTACTCCCAAAATTTGTGAACCCATTATTTTCTCAAGAAATGTCTGAAAAACACTAGATTTGATCTACCAAACCCTTGTTCTCCATTTTCCTCCAATTATCGAACAAGCTATAGCAGATCTAACTCTAATACCATGTAGGATTTGAGCAAAAGCACACAACAAATCTATGAAGCCCAAGAAATCTTGCATGCAGAAAACCTGTCATGGAGAAGAAAAAGACAAGAAAAGGCAAGCATTTGATCTAAAAAACTCAGACGAAGATAATATTATTCAACAGATCTTCATAATGAAAAATACAAAGAGATCAATCCGTATAAAAGGAGATCAAAACTCGAAAAGGGTAACCTAAAGCCTAAAAAAGCTAAGTTGCACAATATAATTAATAAAATATTAATTATATGGACCTACAAGATAGCTTAAGAAAACTAGAGTAATAGGAAACTTAATTAAATAAATCAAAGCAATTTAATTAATAAGTGCAAACAAATAATTACTCTAACATGTCATAATGGAGAAATTTTCCAAATTTCTTGATAGTCTATCTAACATATCTTTTAGTAGTCAAAATAGGGTTACTAAACTCTAGGCACTCAGTAGATGCATACACGTTGCTATAGAGGAACTACCAAATCAACTGAATGTTGTGAAGGAGTTTGCAAGAGAACATTTCAAATGGCTTTTAAGATATACCAATATACACTTGCTCATACATGAAGAGCTCATCCCAATCATAGTTTCCACCAAAGCCTATAGAGAAAAAGAAGAAAAGGGAAAGAAGTTGAAGTGATTCACATTCTACCTCCTTTTTTGTTTTCTTTTGTAATGATTGAAATGTGACAAATTGGTGCCTTGCCATTCGCCATTTTTGAGAAGATGAACCAATTGAACTTCCATTATAACGATCATCTCAAAATTATATATTTATGAGATTGAAAGATAAATAAAAGGTTGGAAAATTTTTTTTGTGAAGTACTTTATGTTGCATAGACAATTGAATGGTATTTTATATCAATTATTTTTCTATTCCACTTTTGTTAGATTTAGTCTTATGTTTTCTCTTTTGTTTTAATTGAAGAGAGGAAAGAATAGAGTTTCACTCCCCTATTTAAAAGAAATGAATGAATGTTATAAGTAGTGTCATTGTTCATTCAAAGAGAATTCCCTTCAACATTTTCTGTTTGGTAATCACAATTCAAATTCAAATTAACTTAGTTCAGTACTAGCTATTACTTTGTTAAGCTTTGTGAATCCATAGGACATGTGGATTCATAAACTGATTTAAATCTTCAAAAAAATTATTTGTCTAATTTAGATCTTGATTAGAATCTAGCTTGGTTCTACCTCTTTTGTTCTTAGGTCAAGAACACACCTTGAATTAGTTTTAGGAGGAAAACATAATTCATTGAAAATAAATTCTAAGGCGCTGTACCTACCAATTCAAAGAAAAACCAATCCATCCATAAGTGGCTTTTTAACTATTTGTAATTAGATATTGTTCCAAGTTTGGTTATTTAAGAATTATAATTAAAAAGAACAATTTTTTTACCAAAAAAATTTTGGTGACTCTACTGGGGATACAAATAGTTGATTGACTAAAAAGCCTATGTCATGAGGAAAAATGGTACTACCTCATGAAAACATTATTCTAGTGCTCTAAACTAATCTTGGTTTTCAAGATGATCAAGAAGACATAATTTCATCCCTTAATACATTTGTTTAGAGACATAAGAGGAACATTGAACATTATAGGAATGCTAGTCAAATATTGGAAGAGGAAGAAACAAGAGCTAAAGATTTGGAAAGAGCTATTCAAAGGAGGGACATCTAAAGAGTAGTAAGACAATTGAGACAAGCAACTCAAAGAAAAAATTAACCTAGCACCCTAGAACAAACAACGTTCCTTAGAAGTACCAAGGAACTAGGTGGGAAAGACCCTATTTTTGATAAACTTATATATCTTGATTTTCCCATCTTAGATGTTCCAAAGTAGAAATGCAAACAGAAACATTGAAGTAAACCACCTTTTGCTATTAGGAATCAAGACAATAGTACTTTGCATTCTACCTATTAGGTATTGGCCCTACACAGAATTACTGCTCCCCTAGTTGTTAATTTCCTACCATACACTGCAAGAACAATCATGGTTGCTCCATGGGCCACAATAATATGACCATTAGCACTAATAGCTTACCATCTCCTCCTAGCTAGCTCAAGGAATAATTTCCCAAAATTTTTAGAAGATGGGATGGTTACTAGAGATGAACATATTAAAGCCTTCTTCATAGCTACTCAAATCTTAGGTGTTGGACATGAGGATGTTTCCATAAGATTATTTGTGGAAAACTTAATAGATAGTGTAGAAAAATAGTTCTATCATCTAGATGATGGCTCAATAACTAATTTTGATACAATGAGAATAGCCTTTGAGACAAGGTTCAAATCTACAAATGATGGACATGCCTTGTTAACACAGTTGAGTTCCATTAAAAAGAAATCCACCATGAGTATGAGAGATTTTTTTGCCAAGTTCAATAAGATTATTTGTATAATTCCAACTATTGATATATCTAGAAATGGTAATTTGAAAACCTTCTTTATTAGTGCGATGCATCCCAATGTCAATTATGTTTTGAGAAGAGCACATCCCATGGATTTAGTAGATGCACAAAAGAAGGAAATTAAATTTGAAGATGATTTGATTTCTACGAGAAAATGGAAGTGAGAACTTCAAACTAAAGGAAGTTCTAGTAATACTACATCATCTGATGAAATGATTCAAAAATTGTCAAATGAATTGATAGCAGTAAAAAGACAATTACTTGGCTTCAGTAATTCCTATCAGTAGACTTATCAAAATTTTCCATGAAAGAACAGTGATGGAAAATATCCATAGCTTATAGGCTCACAACCTAGGTTGAAAATTGAAGCAGGACCAAAGAAGGGAAACATGTACATCTTTCACTTGACCACAGATCATGATAGTGAGAGTTGTCTAGAGACTACTCATATGATGTAGTTATTATCTACCAATGAATTTAACACTGCAACTCCTTGTTCAGAGTCCAATTTTATTAAAATGGATACTCTAGAAATTTATTTTTGGAATAAGAATCAGATTTTGAACAAAAAGGTGAATGTTATGCAACCACTAATGGAACATCATATATAGTGCATACTCAGGGCCAAAGACTGAATAATCAATCCTCCAATCATGCTCACAAGAATGATTACAGTCCTTTGGCAAGCAGTGTTCATACTGATCAAGGAATATACACCTCACAAATAGGTAAGGACAAAATACCTTTTGATTTCATTCAATTCTATGAAGAATAAAAAATTCAAATTTATCTTATAGATTATTTGAAATCTCACCATTTTGTGTTAAAAATACTAGTAGATTAGTGTAAAGTGAACGTAAAATATTTGAATCACAATGTGATTGTTGAAAAAGAAGATGAAAATTTAACATCTAGCTTATTTAATCAAGAGGATTCTTCATTTTTAGCAACATCTCTTAGGAAAAAACCTGACCCATTTTATATCTCATTATATATCAATGGGTGCAAGCTAAGCAATTGCATATAGATTTAGGTGCATCAAATAATGTTATGCCATATTCTGTAGATAAAGCCTTGGGTCTTGAACTTACTAAAGTGCATGGGAGGTGTTATTAAATGGATTCCAAACAAGTCCCTTTGCTTGGGAAAATTAAAGATGCTCAAGTAGCCTTGGCCTCACATCCTGAGAAGAAACTCTTATTGACCATTCTAGTAACAAATATTCCAGCAAGCTATAGACTTCTTTTAAGTAGGAGTTTCTATTAGGACTCAGGAGGAGAAATTAAATTGGACTAGTCCTAAGTAGTCATACCTATTAGGAATAAGAACGTCAAGTTAGAATTCAAAGAAAAGGCAAAATTCATGGTTCTAAAATCAAATGATCCTAAAGCCTAGATCCTATATTAAGAGCTAGAATTTGGCAACTACATGTTATTTACTAAAGAGGCTCTAGATGAACAAATAGATGGAGATCAAAGAAAAGGAATTCTTAATGGAGATAAAGATGTAATAGGCATATGAACACTTGAATTTGATGGAATTTGTTCCTCCTTAGGTTCTAGCACAGGTGTAGTGTTGATACCCCCTAAGGGGGAATCTGAGCCCATGGCTTTCAAATTATAGTTTGGGAATACAAATAATACTGCAGAGTATGAGGCTTTGTTATTAGGGATAATATTAGTAAAAGGAAGGGGAGTGAAGATATTGAGAGCTCGAGGTGATGTAGAACTTATTGTCAGAAAAATTAAAGGACAATATTTTGTGAAAAATCACAAGTTAAAGAACTATAGAAATAGAGTTTAGGATGAAATAGAAGGTTTAGATGCCTTTTCTATTGAAGCAATACTAAGGGATATGAACACCAAAGCTAATTCTCTAGCAGTTTCTATTTCTTTGCTACTACCTCATATAGAATTCAAGGATAATAAATACAAAATTGAAATTGTGTATCGAGCTTCTATTCTAGACAATGTAGAATCCTAGGAAGTTTTTGAAGATGACAAGAGCTTATAATTGTTCCTAGAAAATGACAAATCTAGTTTTGCACATGAATCTAAGAATGATAATCATGAAAGTTCTGATTTCACGAAGAATCAAAATGATAAAGTTCAATTGCAAGGTAGTATCATTGCCCCATACTTTGTAGCCTTGGAAAAATTGTTTAATAGACATGACGCCTACATAAAGTAGAAAAGGGAAAAAATGGGACTTACCATTGGAGAGTATGAGGGGGTAAATATTGGAGACACTCATGATCCTCAAATGATCAATATTGGAAAATGTTGTTCATCTAAAGAGAAGGAAGCTATGAAATGACTCTTCATAGAATATCAAGATTTTTTTGCTTGGAGTTATGAATATCTAAGAAACTATCAAGGTGGGGAGGTAAAACATCAAATTCCAATCAAACTTGATGCAGTTCCTTTTTGGCAAAAATAAAGGAATTATAATCCTAAGGTCATAGATGCCTTTTTTTGGGAGGTAGATAAAATGTTGGAAGAAAGAATCATCTACCCCGTCCATCACTCTACTTGGGTAGCTAACATAGTACTAGTTAGAAAGAAGAATGAAGAAATAAGGATCTACATTGATTTTCATAATTTGAACTAGGCATATCTGAAGGATAATTTTGCTCTTACCAATATGGATTACTTACTAAAAATAGTGGTTGGATCCGAAATTATGTCTATGCATGATGGGTTTTTAGGCTACAATCAACTTGAGGTAGAGGAGAAAGACTAGCATAAGATGAAATTTACCACTCCTTGGGGTACATTTTCATATCATATAATGCCTTTTGGACTCATCAATGTTGGTGCCACATTCTAGAGATGTATGAGGAAAACATTTGCTGATTCGAAGGACTAGATTATAGTTATATATCTAGATGACCTCACTATATTTTGAAAAAAGAGAAAAGATCACATGGAAGATTTAAGGAAAGTCTTACAAAGATGCTGAGAACATGGAATCTCACTCAATCCAAAGAAATCATTTTTTTGTGTGACAGAGAGAAAGCTCCTTGGTCATATAGTGTCTCAAAAAGGCATTAGAACTGACCCTGATGAGTAGAGGCCATTTGAAGGTTAAGCTTTCCCTCAGACAAAATAGGGATTAAGTCATTCTTTGGGTAGGTGAATTTCCTTAGAAGGTCTATACCAGATTTCACAAAAACCACTAAACATATTGTGGATATGATGAAGGGAAATTCAAATTTCAAATGGAATGAAGTGGGAAAGTAGACCTTTCAAATTATAAAAATTGCTATTACTAATGCCCCAGTGTTGAGTCACCTAAATTATAAGCAAGATTTCCTCATTTATTTTTATTCTTTTGAACATACTTTATCTGTAATACTTATGCAAGACAATGATGAAGGGGTACAATCCCCAATATCTTTCATGAGCATACCCCTCAAAAATCATGAATTGAAATACTCACAAATAGAGAAGCATGTTTTTATAGTATTCAAAGCACTTAAATTTTTTTGGTTCAATATCTTGAATTCACATTCTGTTGTTTATGTCCCAGATGTAGCTGTGAAAAGTGTGTTGACAGAACACAATGTAGGTTGCAATACTAGAGGAGCGTGGATAGAAAAGACATGAGAATATGATATAGAAATTAAGTCTACCAAGATAGTAAGGGTTAATGCATTGTGTAAAGAAATTGCAAAAAAAAAGATCATTGAAGAATTAGGAGAAAAAGCAACTAGTGTTGGCAGTAGGTCTTCATGATTCATGGTATGAAAATATTACTTATCTACTAACATATGAAGAATGTCCAGAGGGCCTAAATGCAAGACAAAGAAGATATCATAAGTTGAAAGTAGCTAAGTACATAATTTGGGATGGCGAATTGTTTAAAAGGCTATTGATGGAACTTTTCTCAGATGTGTAGACAAACAATAGCAAGAAAAGCTATTGAAAACATTTCATGATGAAGCTTGTGGAGGATATTTTTCATCCTTAGTCATAGCTTTCAAAATATTGAGACATTGATATTACTAGCCAAGGATGTTCAAAGATGTGTTTTTCTGGGTGGTAAAGTGTGAAAAATGTAAGATGTTCACCAGGCGTCCTTAATTGACTACTCTACCATTAAGGCCTGTCATCATTGAAGGACCCTTTCAACAATGGGGTCATGATTTTATTGGTCCTATTATTCTAACATCTAGTTTTAGCCACAAGTACATGATAATTGCAACTAATTACTTCACCAAGTGGGTGGAAGCCAAAGTGACCAAGAAAACTACTTCTGGAGTAGTGTGTGAATTCATCAAGGAGAACATACTGGTCAGATTTAGTGTTCCTATCAAATTAGTGATGGATAATGTGACCTAATTCTCTTCAATTGAGATTCCTTTTTTTTTTTTGAGTATGGAATCACTATTAGACATTCATCTAATTATTTCCCACAAGGAATGGTCAATCCAAGTCTAGCAACAAGAATTTGATCAATATTGTTAAGAAACTATTCTCATATAATCAAAAGACTTGGCATAAGAAAATTCATGAGGCACTGTGGGAAAATAGGGTGACACCTAAAAGAGAAATTAGCATATCTCTTTTTGAATTATTATATGTGATTGAAGCTAATCTACCATTACCTTTATAATTGGCTACAAACAAACCTGGAATAGTTATCGAAGATGACATCGATAAAGATGGTCTACAAAAGAGAATTTTGTATTTGAGCAAGCTTGAAGAGGAAAGAAAAGAAATGGTGGATCACATCACACAACACTAGATGTGGGTGAAGGATCTATTTGATAAGAAGACCAGATGACAAAAATTCATGGTAGGAGACAGTGTGTTACTCTGGGGTAAGCAAAATGCTCCAAAAGGTATGCATAAAAAGTTTGACACCTTGTAGAAAGGTCCGTTCAAAATTCATCACGCATTTGAGAATAAATCTTTCAAATTGGCTTATGAAGATTTCGAAGTGCTACCCCTGACCTATAATGGTTAGGACCTAAAGCTTTGTCAAATTGCAAATTGAGAACAGGAAATTTCTATTTGTATTATACTTAGGTTTAGTTTCTTTTTGTGTTTCCTTGTTAGTTTCTCCTTTTGCCTTTTTTTTTCATGTTCTTCAACTATTTTTGTTGTTGTTGTGATTTTCATCTTTTATTTTTGTGAAACTAGAGATTTGGAGTTCCTTGCATGGGTATGCTCTACCCAAGTCCATAGTAGGAGCCAGCTATTGCCCCACTTTTCATCTTGTACACATTTTGTAAAAGTGGAAAATTTTGTGTGTTAGTTTGGTCTAGGTATATCTAGGTCTATTCTTTCCTCCTTAGGTGAAAAGATTCTCCATTAGATGCCCCATCTTTTCCTTCTCTCATATTTCATGGCTAGGTGGGTTTCTCCTTGATGTTGTATGGGTAGCTTAGTACCTAATTTGATGGAGATTCTTATGTTTGATGAAGTTATTAACAAAATTGGACTTGTTCATGACCTGTCTTACTTTTCCCATGAAAGAATGACACTTGCAAAAATTCAAATATTGCCTTCTCGTTGGCGGGTTTTTAACCCATGAAGGTGATTCCATGTAGCAGTTAACAAATGAAGATCATGGATCATGATAAGAAGATAACAAGTTGATTTATGGAAAATCTTTATTTTTATTATAATATTTTACTTTGAGAAACACTTGGGATTCATCGTAATACTCAAAATTATCTTAAGTGGAAAACCTAAAGATGACTTCTCCTCAGTAGGCTTGCAACCCATGAAGTTTTTTTTCTGTCGAAAATAATTGTGAAGAAAAGCGGTGAAGAAGTGGTCCCCCCTTTCAACTTTTGCAGTCCTTTCATGATTTTCTAAACCCAAAGAAATGGTTAACTCAAGAGTTATAATGTAAATAAAGCTTGAGAAAAAAATTGAAGATCGCCTTCTCCTTAACACATGAGACATCTCAAGATGTTAATAGAAGCAATCTAACTACTCTTGGAAAGGTATACTAGATAGAATCTAAATAAGTAGATATTTCCTTATGGAGTACTCTATTCTTAATTTTCAAAATTGAATGAAAAATGGGAAGGTAAATATGAAAGGAAAGAAAGTTACTATTGGGCCAACAAAAAAAGTGAAAAGATACTAAAATTTCCATTAGAGGCTCCCACATTTACTAATTCAATGGATTTATCCTCCAATTCATTCATGTGGTGTAGATCTTAAAGATTCACAAGTGAGTTAGGATTTCTATATAAAGGGAAACATAACATTTTTTTAAATTACTACTTTTTCTTGAACTGTTATGATGTTGAATTGTACAACATTTTCAAATCTCTTATACTTGCAAATTCTATCCTCTACATTTCATTCAAGTTCAAAGTTTTGATTCACTTCTTGCTTAGATAAAATGGCAACCAAATTTTCTAGATTTGATAGAATTAATGGAATCGAATCCACTTTGTAGAGTTTCACAAATACCTCACTCTGTTTCTATGAAATGCAAGATTTTCAAAGGAGGCTAAGGTTAGAGCCAATTCATCCTATAAATAAGAAGCTTCGAGGAAGTGGGCTAGTGGAGGCAGCTAGGTTTCTGATTGCAGTTCAAGCTCCAAAATTTATTGTTGAATGGATAAATCACTACAACTTAGATACTAGAAAAATTCTACTACTTGACCATACAATTCTAATCTCTATTGATTGAAAAATTGTGGTGAATTTCCTTCATGTTCCAGAATGGGAGGAGTTTTCTAAGTTGATAGTAGGAGGAGCAATGTCTGAATTCTCCTTGAAGAAGATGGTGTGGAGAAAAGAAAATACATGATTCTGGTTTCAAAAGTTACGAGGCACCAAGAGTAACGCTCCTAAAATTCTATTCAACACTAATCTGAAGCCTAAGATCATAGACATTTTGGTTCCCTTGCACAAATTGAAAGGTGAGGTAGTACCACTCAATTTTGTTGGACAATATTTCTCTTTGGTACAAATTATCTATTCAGATAAACAATATGTTGATTGGGCCTATGAGGTAAGTGAGCTTCTATCTAGAGCCCTTAGCACCATGAAGTTTTACAATGGCTTTTATATGTCTTCTTTTCTAATTTATATGCTAGCTTCTCTACAATTATGGCCAGGCCTTCCCTGAATAGAGAAATTTCATGATGATGTGAAAAGTTATGAGTACTATCCATATTTGCAATTGTAGAATAGTTTTACAAAATATGTCAAGGTTAATGATGCATTTATGATGAGAATTTGCAGAGAACTCCAAGGATTCCTAAAGAGGAGGTTCAGCCTAGAGGCAATGGCAGCTATTAATCAGTTCGATAGCTATTTTATCCAATTCTCATCCTTCTCATATTTGCATCTTGCAACCTTTGGTGGATTTCCTTTGAAGTTGCCTAGGTATCCAAGTGATATGATTGTGTCGATAGAGATTGTGAGATAGGCAATCCAAGTGAATGTGTTGAGTGCAAGCCTGAAGAAGGAAGGGTATAAATTCCCTATGAAGGTTGGAGCTTATAGTTGTGAGTCTCATTCTAATGCAAAAAATATGCTCAAAGAATTTGAGACTAAATATCAATTGGAGGTATATGAGGTATTGAGACCTATGTTTGACCTGAATGGATATGCAAGAGATGTGTTGCAGATTGGGAGCATGATCAAAGATGTTACCACTATCAAAGAATATTGGGAAAATTGTAGAGATGAGCTTTAAAGTAGAGATCATGCTTTCACTAGGCTCATAGTGGAGTAGATTAAAATATATGGTATCAACTTTGATGTAGAAGGCTTGGAAGAAAATGACCAAAATATGTATAGTAATACATATTTAACTAAGTTAAGAGGCACTCCTATTAGTTCAAAGCCTTATGTAGATGTTGAGGAGAATTTAGATATTATGATGGCCAAGATCATTAAGCGAATGGAGAAGTGGGTTGAATGGACTACCAAGAAGAGTCAAAGCAAAGGTGTAGCCATTCAAGCTTCTCCAATAGCTGCAATGCCTTCTTCATCCCAGAGTGCTATGCCATGCATAAAAATAGCTACCACTCATGGACTAGCTCAACCTTCAAGTGGAGGTGACCAACCTCCAGACAAGAATGTACTCATAGCCAAGACATGTCAAGATGGCTCCCTCCTAGTCATTGGAACCTAGATTGGTGCTGAAGAAAAGAAGATGGAGGAATCAAAGGATAGTGCCACTACCCCTATTCCATCCAAACATGTCACACTAGTTCCATCACCTCATGTTTCTCTAGTCCCTTCTCCCCATACCACTTCATTTCCCTCTCCTTATCATAGCCTTTTTCTACCAACAAGTGCTATACTTCTACAACCAAGTGGCTCTACAATACAAATAGTAGATCTGGGAGATGGAAAGAGTAGTAGTAGTGAGTCTATAAAGTCTACAAAGTACTATGACAATCACTCTAGCTAAGAAGAAGATGTTTAGCATAGAATCACTTGGGCTGACCTCCAAGGTGATAGGTACTAACTCTTGGTTGGAGGATACTCTGGAAAGAAAGAGCAAAGGAAAAGGTGAAAGCACTTTTGCCAAAGAAACTATATCCCTTGTAGTTTTTTCTGTGTTTACATTGAAAAAAGCAAAGAAGTAGAAAACCTTGTCTATACTTGGGCAAGATCCAAAAATATGACACCTAACAATGGAGATAGCCAAGCCCAAAAAAGGAGGAGGAATTGAAGATATGACTACCAATGATTTTACTCTGCACTTTGTAGACCCCAGAGAATCTAGGCCTGACACTAAAGTTGGTTTATGGAAGTCAATGGATGAGGTGATTGAGGAGAAATTAGAATGCCTAAAGTTGTCCAAGACCAAAATGAAGGTTGAGATAGAAGAATTGAATAAGATCATCAGGTAGTTAGTCACTCCATTGGCAACCATCTCTGGAGTATTAGTGACCAAAAATCCTACTACTATTGAGGTTCAAGCCCTTATCTCTCAACTTCAAGAAGATAGGAATTTTGGTCAGATTGGTAAGGAATGGATTGAGAAACTCAAATTAGAAGAAGCCTCTATTATAGAGAAAATTGGTAATGTTATCTTAAGGTTGGAAATGGAAAAAGATAACATCGTACCAAATAGCAATACTCTTGCTAGAGAAAGGATGAAGTGCAATGATTGCATCTCCCTCTGGAAGATTATCATTTAGATGAAGGAAAAGGAAGTTGTTGAAGCAAAAATCTTGCCAAAGGGAGATGAATCTCTATTTGAGTGGCTTTAGAGCATGCAGTTCAAAATGAAAATGATCCAGTCAGAAGAGAAGGGGCTTAAAGAAATAGACGATAAAGTGAAGAAAAAACAAGACAAAGGATTTGAACTCATGAAGGGACTACATATATATTCATAGACTAGTGATCAAGAAAAAACACTCATTGGGATCAAGGTCATGGAGGAGAAATTTTCCAAATTTTTTGATAGTCTATCTGATATATCTTCTAGTAGTCAAAATAGGGTTATTGAACTCTAGACACTCAGTAGATGCATATGCATGGCTACAAAGGAACTACCAAATCAATTGAATGCTATGAAGGAGTTGGCCAGACAAAATTTCAAATGGCTCTTAAGATATACCAATATACATGTGCCTAGACATGTAGAGCTCATCCCAATCATAGTTGCCACCAAAGCCTATAGAGAAAAAGTAGAAAAGGGAAAGAAGTTGAAGTGATTCACATTTTTCCTTCTTTTTTGTTTTCTTTTGTAATTATTGAAATGTCAGAAATTGGTGCCTTGCCATTTGTCATTTTTTAGAAGATGAACCATTTGAACTTCCATTGTAACGGTCATCTCAAAATTGTATATGTATGAGATTGAAAGATTAATAAAAGGTCGAAAAATTTTTGGTGTGAAGTAATTTATGTTGTAGAGATAATTGAATGGTATTTTATATCAATTATTTTATGTTCCAATTCTGTTAGATTTAGTCTTATTTTTTCTCTTTTGTTTGAATTGAAGAGAGGAAAGAACAGTGTTTCGCTCTCCTATTTCAAAGCAACAAATGAATGTGATAAGTAGTGTCATTGTTCATTCAAAGAGAAATCCCTTTAGCATTTTCCATTTGCTAATCATAGCTCAGATTCAAATTAACTTAGTTTAGTACTAGCTATTACTTATTAAGCTTTGTGAATTCATAGGACGTGTGGATTTATAAACTGATTTAAATCTTCAATTTTTTTTTTGTTTCCTAAGTTAGATCATATTTAGGTCTGGCTTGGTTCTACCTCTTCTATTCTTGGGTCAAGAACACACCTCGAATTAGTTCTTGGAGGAAAAAATAATTCATTGCAAATCTATTATAGGGAGCTATACCTACCAATTTAGTGAAAGCCAATCCATACAAAAGTGGCTTTTCAACTATTTGTAATCAGATATTGTTTCAAGTTTGGGTATTTAAGAGTTATAATTAAAAATAACAATCTATTTACCAACATGCATCAAGATACTTGCAAAATTAATCACTGATGGTAGCCAGATGTAACCTCATTATTCCTTTCCATGCTGCAAAATTGTGTCTATTCAGTTTGGGAATCTCTCTTTTGTAAGACATCTTGATCTTTAGCTTAGGTCCTTGAAACCTTCTCTACAAGCACCAAAAGATCTAATACTAATTGTTGGAAATATAAGAAGAGTGACCGAGAGGGGAGGGGTGAATTAGTTACTACTAAAATAAATCCTAGATCCCTTAAATGTTAGTACAAAATACAAATAGATAATTGAATACCGCTGAAGCTTGATAAATGCACAGAATGTTGTAACTTGGTAATAACTAGATTAGCTCACTAAATGATTAACAAATAAACCTTTAGATATTATTTGTGATTAACATTACTTTAACTTAGTTACAAATACATAAAATAAAATAGCATGAACACATTTGACACTAGGATTTAATGTGGAAAACCAATTTGGGAAAAATAACCAATAGCAACTAGTTACTAATTTTTACTCTTTTGAAGTGAGCCATGTTAGGAGCCAACCCTATTAAAGGTTACAAAACACACTATTAGTTGTGATCCTATTAGAGGATTTAATCAGCCTATTAGGAGTGGCCTTGTTAGAAACAAACTCAACAATGATTTCTCGTGTTAACCAAATTAAGCTCATTTAACACTACAAACTTGTGAAAATCCTTTGGAAACTAAATGAGCTTGGTTAGTATTGGTTCCATCCAAATTTCCTTCATTAACCGAGTGAGCTTTGTTAATACTAACTTTTTGCAACTTTTCCTTTGATGCCCAAGTGAACTCAATAGACACTACCTTCTAAACTAGGTAAACATATGAATGCTCAATAGACACTGACAACTGTCTTCAGTGCCTGAGTGAGCTCAACATATACTAACTAGTAATGATATGACATTTGTGTAACATCAAAGAGAACACACAATTAATCAATTGTATCTAATAGATAAGATCAAATGTGATAACTTATTGGGTTGGAAGACTTAATTATATTCTATTGAGTGTTTCACTGTTAAACAAATCAGGTTATAAAGTTGAATTTCATCACAAGAAAGCAAAAAATATTTGATGTTGATGGTAAATTGATTGGAAGTGGTGATCAAACAAGAGGTAACTTTTTTTAGTTAGATTTATCTGATGATACATGTCTATTTGCACAATATGAAGATATTTTGTTATGGCACAAGAGGTTATGTTATGTGAACTTTCACAATGTGATTAGCATCAGTAAAATGGAAAGAGTAACAGGTTTTCCAAAACAATAGAAACTTGACAATTTTGTGCCTACACAATGACAATTTAAAAAAATGGCAAAGTCTAGTTTCAAGAGTAAAACATATTCATTTGATGATATTTTGGAATTGGTTCATATTAACTTATGTGGAACTATTGGAGTTAAAATATATTGTGGAGACACACATTTCATTCTATTTGTTGATGACAATTCTAGGACGATGACTATAATATTTTTTATAGAAAAATCTAACACTTTTTAGTTGTTTAAGTGGTATTTAGCTAGAGTTGAAAAAGAAATAGGGAAAAGTCTAAAATGTTTGAGATCTAAAAGAGGTGGTGAATTAATATCCAATGATTTCAACATATTGTACAATGATAAAGGAATAAAAAGGAAGTTGTCTACACCTAGAGCTCTCCTAGAAATAGAATTTCTAAAAGAAGGGACATACCAATTATGGATTATGCTATAACATGGATGATGGAGAAGAAAGTGTCACAAAAATACTAGAGAAAAGTTATAAGTACAACTGTTTATGCTTTGAATAGAGTGCAAGTCAAGAAAGGTACAGATGTTATACCTTCTGACTATGGTATGCATATGCACCTAATGTGAGATATTTCAATTATTTTGAATGAAAATATTGGGTAAAAGTACAAAGCTGTATCACCTTTTAGGATGACTAATCAGAATAATTAAATTTGAGTATTTCTATCTAAAAAATAATTTTGTTCAAACATATGATCTAGATAAATTTATTCTAGCTAAGTTATGTATGGTCTTAAACTTTTCCAATTGGAAATGTCTAATGAATGCATGTTTTATACTAGTTTGTATCCAATTACTAAAGAAATAAATGGCTAAAAGTACATACCTGTGTCACCCTTTTACAAAGGAAAATGCTAACAAAAGTATAATTATTCAAGTTCAATGACATAAATCTTGTATTATTATTTATAATTTGAAAATGAAGTAAACTAATGAAATATATAGAAATGGATGAAGTTTATGATTATAAATTTTAATAATTATTTGCAAAAAGAAATGATATATTTTCCTATTTTTTAAAGATAACTTTTTAGTTTTTGAAAAATGTTGAAAATTAGGGGTCTAGTTCCCACCACAAAAATACAAGGAAATAAACTTATTTCCTTTTGATCTCAGATTATGCTATAGATAAAATATGTAGCTAGAATAATTAAAAACAAAAATTGACTTTAGATCTATATTTTCTCTTTTATAATGATTCAAACTCGAACTTATTCAAATTGATAGGTTTAATATCTCACCACATTTTTGAAAATTAATCTATTCCAACAAAAAGAAAAATTATAGATTCTTGAAGATGACCCTCTCCTCTAGAATGTCATATAATTTAAAAAAATTTCTAATATGATTTACTATTTTTTCTATCTCAAAATTGACATCTTCTCAAGTGTTAAAATGCATACTTGTAGAATTTTTTAATTACAATATATCATATCTAATTAAAACACTATGAAATATATTACAATATTCTTGACTATGAGCTCTACAAAATGGTGTTTATATGTTATTAAAAAAAAATCATAAAAAATAGTAAGAGTTATTGAAACATCAGTTTTCTGAAATAATTTAATTTCATTAGTAATTTGATACTAACTACTATAAAACATGCATTTAATAGACATTTCCAATTGGGAAAGTGTGAAACTGTATATAACTTAGAATAAATTTAACAAGATCCTATGTTTGAAATAATTTGATTTTTAGATAGAAATACTCAAATTTAGGCATTCTAACTAGTTAGCCTAAAAGGTGACATAGCTTTGTAGTTTCACTTTATTTATTTCAGAAAAAATGACATTACAATAGCTCTTACTATTTTTTTAAATAACATATAAACCCCATTTTATAGAGCTCAAAGTCAAGAATATTCTCATATAGATTTTATAGTCTTTTCATTAGATATAGTATATTGTAATTAAAAATTCTATAGGCACATATTTTAACACTAAAAAAGATGTTGATTTTGAGAAAGAAAAAATATTAAATCATATCAAAAAAATCTAAAAAATATATGACGTTCTAGAGGAGAGAGTCCTCTTCTAGAGTGTGTAATTTTTCTTATGGTTAAAATAGATTTGTTTTGAGAAATGTGGTGGGAGATGAAAACTATTGATTTTAGGCGAGTTGAAAGTTGAATCACAATAAAAGAGAAAATATAGGTCTAAAACTTATTTTTATTTTTGATTATTCTAGCTATATATGTTATCTATATCATAGTTTGAGATCAAAGGGAAATAAGTTTATTTTCATATAGTTTTGTGGTGGGAACTAGACTACAATTCATTCATATATGTGAATGATAGTGCTCCAAGAACTCTATCTGAACAAAAAAACAAAGCTATAATTCTTGAGCAGACTAGAAATGTTGAGCTACAATAGATAGTTATCGAACAATAGAGTGTGGGTACTGAGCACTAGATAAATGATGTCGAGTCATAGATAGAGAAATACAAGAAACATGAAGCCATTGTTGAGCATGTAGAACCTGAACCAGAACCTGAACAAGAGAGAGATAATGAGCCTAAAATCATTTTTCAAGATGAACCTATTTAAGAAAAAAAGAGCCTACATTTTTAAAACATGTGAGAATATATCATACACATGAACATATCATTAGAGATAAATATTCTAGTGTTATGACAAGAAAAAGAATCAGAAGTGATAAATGATTACTTTGTGAGTTTGATGCCAAAACTGTGAAAGATGCTTTGAAAATTGAAGACAAGATACAAGCTACAAATGAAGAAATTGAAGAGATTGAAAATAATAAAACATGGTCCCTAGTACCTATACCTAAAGACAAAAATGTTATTAGAACAAAGTGGGTATTGAGGAACAATTTGAATGAGAAAGGTGAAGTCACAAGGAACAAGTATAGACTGATATGCAAATGATACATGCACAAGAGGAATGTGTCAACTATGGGGAGACATTTTCCCCTATAGATAGATTAGGAGTTTGAACACTACTTGCATACTGTACTTATAAAGGATTTAAGGTATATCATATCAATGTCAAATATATTTTGAGATACTTGAAGAAGTATAAATAGATCAACTTGAAGGATTTGTAGATCCCATCAAGAAGAATATGGTGTGCAAGTTGCACAAAGCTTTATATGGCTTGAAACAAGCCCATAGAGCATGGTATAAAAAAATGCATAAGGGTAAAATCATAGATCTATATCACCATTTAGGATACCAAAACTATTTTTGTCAAATCTCATTTCACTATCAAAACTCAAATTTTTTCAAAAACCTAAAATACCCTTTTATAGATCTTAGATTCAATATCATAATGATATAAATTTTTGAGTGTTTTGATTAGTTATATTATGTTATCATTTCAAAATATTATAAGTCAATATTTCAAAATTTCAAAAGATTCTCCCTCAAAAAAGAAAAAAAATAGTATATCATAACAAAAAAAATTTAAAAAATATATTTATCTCTAGAGGAGAGAGTCCTTTTCAATAATATGTAATTTTTTTCAAGAAGGTGTACATTTGATAGGGAAGTTTTGATGGGAGGAAAAAACTATTGGATTCTAATAAGGTTGAGCTTGAATACTTATAAGAAAGAAAACTTACATAAAAAATAATTATTTCTTTCTTTCTTTCCTAGCTATACATGTAATCTATAAGATATTTTTAAATCAGAACAAAAAATGATGATTTGCATATACTTGTTTGATGGGAAGTACACCCTATATTTTTTATATTTAAAAAAGGACTTCAAAATAAAAGAAAATGAATAAATTCTTACTCAAAAAAATTATAAAAATTATAGTCATAAAATTCATCCAATTTTACACATTTCATCAATTTCCATCATCTCCAAATTCTAAACACAAATACCATTTTTTTTGTCATTAACGTTGAATTGTTGCATTTTGATATCTTGTTTCTTTATAAAAGGTGACACTAGTTTGTGCTTTTACCCAAAATTATTTGGTGAATATTAGTTTTTTAAGGACAAATGATAATAATAATCTATATTTGAATATTGGAATGAATAATGAGGTATTGCTATCTGAATTTTTTGTTGATGATATCATATTTGGAGGCAAGTAAGCATTATACAAATCATTTGTTGATGAAATGAAGAATGAATTTGAAATATCAATGTATGAAAGATTCAAAAATAGTGTGTGCACCTATCGTTATTGGTCACAAACTATTTAAGAATGATGATTCTGTTGATGTGAACATGACACAATACATATCAATGATTGGTAAATTGCAATATGTTGTTCATAGAAGACCTCCTATTGAATTAGCTATTGGGATAGTTGCTAGATTTTCAGCAAGTCATAAGGATAATCATATGATGGAAGGAAAGAGAATATTGAGATAGCTAAAAGGAACATAAGACTATAGTTTGTATTACAAGACGAATGAAAAGTTTGAATTAAATGTACTCATTGTATTTTATTAGGCAGGAAATGTTGATTATTGGAAAAGAACAAGTGGTAGTGTAGTCTTTCTAGGAAAGATATTGATTTCATGGACAAGCATGAAGCAAAACTACATTTTCAATTCAAAAGTTGAAGTCGAGTATGTCAAAGCAGCAATGAATAGTTTAAATATCATATGGATCAACCAATTATTGAAAGGTATGAAGGAAGAGATTACTGATCTAGTGGTTATCTATTGTGATAACACAAGTGTTATTAACATATCAAAGAATCCTATTATGCACATGAAGACAAAGCACATTGCTATCAAGTATTATTACTTAAGAGTGATAGTTCATGAAAGAGAAGTAAAATTGGTATATGCAAACACAAAATATAAAATAGGTAAAATAATCACAAAATCTTTACCTAAGGATACTCATGAATGACTTAGAGGTAAAGTAGGGGCGATTCCCCTAGACAAAGCTACCTAAGCTATAGTGAAGCATTGCATTAAATGTGTTGATCATACTATCTTACAAATTAATGTAGGAAATTCTAATTTAGGAGTTGCCTAAGGTAGTAGTCAAGAAGAAGGCCAAATAATAGATCAGTCATATGAAGATGATAGATGAAGAATTCAAAACTGACATGATAGTATCTACATGATAAAGATGTACGAGAATGAGATAGTGTCTTTGGCATTGTTGTGAAAGAGGGAGAGATTGTCTTAAATACAAAGAGTGAGATTTATATCTAAGAAACCAAAAGGGAGAGATTATCATAGAGCTACAAATAAAGATCAAAATGATAGAGGGAGAAAGTGAAAAGTAAGGAAGAGACATGCTAAGTAAAAGAGAGTGATTACCTAGAGGGATTTCATAAGATTTATTTAAGATATTGGTTGATCAAAGATATGAATCAAAATAAAATTAAAGATATTGATGAAGATCTAATACATTGAGAGTGTTGCTGATGTATGTACAAGTTTTTCATTGTATGGTAACCTAACATATTCCTAAAACATTTGAAAAGGAATTTCCATTAATCAAAAAGATGAAGATTGTTGGAAAATATAATTGGAGAAATTATTATGTTGTCATAGATGTCAAATCTATTGGTTAGGGAGTTTGATAACTAATATAATGTTGTATCTATTTGGTTGATGAAAAGGATTTGATAAGTTGTTCATAACAAAAGAATCTAGAGGATAGGTTTAGTTATGAAGAGGAAACTAAAAATGGATATTTGATTAGTTCAACTTTGACAATATAAAGTGATTGTTTAAATCATGTTGCAAGAGGAAAATACACTAATGGTTAGGTCTTGAAATTGTGGCAAAAGATAGATCAAATGTGTAGGCTTGACTGAGTAATAGAGTAGAAGATTAAATAATTTTGATAGACATTCTAAGTGATGGTAGTGTCAATCAAGCCATAATAAGTGTTGAGTAATGTTAGTATTGACCAATCATTAGTGTCAACTAAGTGACAGTGCATATGTTGAGAAAGAAGTTCTATAGCAACCAAGTAACCTAGTTATGATTAAGTGTTAGAAGTTAGTGTTGGTGGAGGAACACCATTTTAACTATTTGAGAATAATCATAATTTCCATCCAACTAATTTAATTTCTTTGATATGGAAAGCGTGTTTTAGATAACTATCAATGTGTTGGATCATTTAATTCAAGGAGAGGATTAGCTAAACAACCTTAGAGATGAATTCAAGGAGAAGTTTCTAGAAAAAGAAGAGACAAACAAAATGACTATTAGATTCATTGGATTTGATGGATCAAATCATGAAATCTAAGATCTATGATGGTGTTTAAGCGAGAAAAGATCAGAATTACCTATTTAAGGAGGTACATAGGAAAAATTTAAAATAAGAAAATATAGTGCGTATAAAATGGATTATAGAGAGACTATGTGTGTGTTGAGAAGTTCTAGAGATTTGGAGTTGTTGATGATGTTGTTTACTAGAAAATATAAGAAGAAGGCTTAAATGAGTTGAGAACAAGTGAAGGGTGATTTCTTGAAGGGTTGCAAAGAAAACCAAAGATTGAGATGACAATGGAGGATAGGTAGTGAGTTATTAAATGTGAGCTAAACAAATATCTGTAGATGCAAGGTGAGTTGTACTTAACCAATCAAACCTACTATTACATTATAACCATTATGAACAATATTTGAAATCCTTTAATCAAGTTTGACCTAATAGTCATAAGGACTTAACACACTACATAAATCCTTTAACCAAGTGAAATTCTAATGGAATGATCTAAATTCCTCTAAAAGGCCACTCCTAATAGGGTGATTAAATTATTTAACAAGGTAAAATTTAAGAATGTATATTATGACCTTTAATAGAGTTGGATCCTAACAGGGCTCACTTTAGAATAGTGAAAATTAGTGACATGTTACTAGTGGTTTTCTTCCAAATTGAATTTTCATGTTAAATTCTAATGTCGAACTTGTATGGATGTTATTATGATGTTTTGGTAATTAAAGTTTACATTTTCTAGCTAATGTTTCTAATAGTTTATAGTAGAGACTAGACAATGGAATGATAAGATCTAAATCTGTTTAAGTGTTTGTTTGTTCAAATTGTACATCCAAATGTTGGATGACTAATTCACCCCCTACCTCTCATTTATTCTAAATATTCTAACATATCTATCATTAGAAATCAAGTGCAAACTAAAGGATCAAGGCACTATTAGATTCTAACAAGTGTATTAGGGTAAATCTATTAATAGAGTGGTCCTAACTTGTAGTGCCTACCCTCGTTCACATCTTTTTGGACACATTGTTGCTATTATTGTCAGACTATGTTAGACTAGTTTTATGTTGATGGATTAGTAGCATTGTTTCGAGACTATCAAACATTATGTTATGGATTCAATTGATGTATAATGAGATTATTTAGATTCTACATTTCATGTATGCATGATGATCATTACATTGCTTTTAGTTATTGATGATGATTAGTTAGATGGTTTATTATCTCATGTGTTTTATTATGGATACTTACCCCATACTTGCATGTGTATGGTGTGTGTGTTTGTTCCTATTGTATGGCATTTTTGATGTGGTTAAGGAAGGGAGTCATAGTCACCTACTACTCAAGATCTACATGATGCACCACTTCCTACCATTATCTATTTAGCTTAGCATTATATTTATATTGTATGTACATACGTGATTTTTATGCAGGTTGCAGGTACTAGGTATCGACTTCCCTGAATTTCTAGGATGAGCGTACCCTATTACATTATCTCAATAATAAGAGAAGGGAGATAAATTCTCAAGTCCAAATCCGAAATCCTTAAAACCATTGTTCTAAAGAGATAGGACAAGTATCTGGATATTTTCCTTTCGAATGTGTTGGATGACATAATTCATGATTTTTAACCCTTTAGACTAATTTTGTATGAATTGTTCTATGATGGGTTTTCATATTTTATCTTGGAGGTCTATGGCGAATTTTCTATAAATTAAGTCTAAAATTAAATGATTTAATTAATAATTTAATTACTTGGGAAAAATTAATATAATATCATGATCTTTGATATTTTGATTATAATTAATTAAATAGAAATTAATTGAGAAAAAAATTAAATAAAAGAAGTTAAAATTAAAAATAATAAAAATAAAAATAAAGTAATAAATAATAATAATAATAAAAGTTATAAAAAAATTTAAAATAAAAGTTATAAGCTTGCCTAGGAGTAAATGCACCTCTTGATTGCACATATGTCAACAACATAGGAGTTAGTGCACAAATTAAGCACATGGTGTCTACAACCTTGTGACTCATCTAGAAGGTTGGAAAAGACTCATGCTTAGTTGTCAACACCTTCTAGTTATTCTAGAGACATTCTAGGTGCTTCCTGAGAATTTTTTATATTTAGGCACTCCTAGAAGTTTAGGGGGAGCATTTGGAGGGTGTGTTTGGAGGACTCGACAATGTTGGAGAAGGAAGGAGTTTTCTTTGCAGTTTCTGAGGCATAGAAAATTAGCACCAGTATCTAGGTGCACTCATGATTTTCACATATTTCATTTGCACTCTCTATTTTCCTCTCGCCACTAGACTTCCTGTCGCAATGCAAATTTGGATTTATAATTCTGTATGCTATTTTCTTGTCCCCACTAGACTTCCTATCACAATGCCAATTTGGATTTATAATTTTGTATGCTATTTTCCTATCACCACTAGACTTCCTGTTGCAATGCAAATCTGGATTTATAATTCTATATGCTACTTTCCTATCCCCACCAGACTTCTTGTCACTGCAGCAGATTTGGGTTCGAATTAAAATGGAATCTTATCTTTATGCATTAGTTTTATATGATTTATTAACTAATCTAATTAAATTAAATTTAATTAAGATTAGTTAATAGTAGAAGAAGTGTAATTAATTATTAGTCAATTTAAGTAAATGGATTTTTAAATGAGGGCGAATTAAAAGAAAAGAGATATTAATAAGTGTTTAGTGGAATTAAATAATTGAATTATTAATGAGATTGATTTTACTTAAAATCAATGAGGATCATTTTAAATAAATGATTGTCCTTGAAGTGTTTAAAGGAAATTGTAAACTAATTATTTGAAAGTTGGTAAGTATTATTCTAATGTTTTGAATAGCGTGAGTGATTTTATCTAAAAGTCAATGGGTGCTAGTACAAGGATTTATAGAAGTATATAATTATCTTATGATTGTTTTAAAACAATGGAGGGATAATTCTATGTTGACATGAAAATTAAATGTAGAATCTTAAACACTTGAATTATTATGTAATTTTAGCAAACTCAAACATGCGCTTGCATTGTGTTTTCTCTATGCTTCTTGTTTTGGGTTTTGGGTTGACTAGTGTTGACCAATTATAGGGCGTCCACTAGAGGCTCAAGGGTTATGATTGTGATGGCATGTTGATATTATTTGATCTTGATCTTTCTAAACCCAACCATGGTAATGTGATCGTATGCTCTATGAGATGTTTTTATTTACTGATTGTTATTGCTCATCAATCTTCTTGTGTGAAGCTGAATTATATGTATCTGAGACACTTGAATTAACCATTTTTGAGTCATCAATCAGTTATCCTTGGATTACTTTTCAGTCGCCATGATGGGACTGAAATGTTGATTTATGATGTCATGTTGTGACATGTTTTGACTCGACCATTTTGGAGTCTTCGATTAGTATGATTTTGAGATATATTTTGGTTATTGAGAACCAATGGATACTTTTGATTATCAGTGATACTTTCAATTGCCAATAGAGAACTGTTGTGGTCATGATTATCTATGGTTGCTTTTCAGTTGCTCATGGAGATTTGATGCTTTTGTTATGGATATTTGATGTTCTTATTTTGGATTATCTTTTGGTATTTCTTTCTAGTCACTTGTATAGGACTGGGGTGATTATGAAATTTATGATTCCATGAGCTTAGGGTAGGTTATCTGCTTGTAGTGTTGGGAAGTGTCTTGCAATGGGGGTAGGGGGCCCTAAGTGGCTACCAAGGTAACTCATTGTAAGTTGTTTTAATAAGTGAAAACATTCTCACCTAATACTAAGTAAATGCACCTAATTAAATAATTTTTTTGTTCTTGCCCATGCCTCAAGTGCTAGTACAGACTAGGATGGGAGTAGAGAGAATGTTTGATTGAGACCTTGCATTCCATAGTATGCTTTGTCAGTATGAGAGGATACTAGTGGCCACACAAGGATCAGTAGGGACCCTGGAGTCCTAAGCTAACTACCAGGGTAACTTCTACATGATTAATGTGATGACACTTGCCCACTTACAGAGTAGGTTTCCTACATGTCATTGTGTGCCTTTGGGATTAGATGTCAGATTTTGTGATTGAAACCTTTGAGTTAATATACATTTAGGATTCTTGGACTTGGAGAGTATTTATGCTATGTGATTTTGATAGGTTATTTGGGACTTGAGATTATCTCCTCAGCACGGTGGGAGTGGACCACTTAGGTTCCATGCGATCGGGTGGTAGTGCTTTATCACTCTTATCATTTGAGATCTGTTTGAGACACCGTGGCTGATGCATTCATGATTATGATGGTGGACATGTATCCTTATATTGATGATTTGCATATGTTAGATGATGTTATCTTATGCTTACTTTGCATGTTAGATTACTTTCTGCATATGATTTAGTATGCTTATAGGAGTGACATTCCTACTATGTTAATACTGATGATCTCTTTGGTGATTTGGAATGTTACGCACGAAGGGATGGCTAGGACCCACGATGGTCTAATGATGCTATTTACGGTTGGGAAGAACCATGCACTTAGTTTATTATGTTTGATCTTTTATGATGGATGTCTATATCTTCTATGATGATGTATCATGTATGACATGTGATTACCTTTACTTGGTTGCATCATGGATTTGAATAGGAAGATGTACCTTATTTCACATATGTATATTCTTTCAAGCCTTTCATACCCTATGACATGTACAGTGGATGATTGAGCATTTAGAAATGTAATGTATAAACATTGGACTTATCATTATTATTTCATGTGGATTTTTGGATTAGATAGATTCAATAATGTTAGTTGATTTAGATGTAATTCAACATTAAGGGATCCTTAAAAAATATAACTTGTTATGTATAATTTTAGATGGACTTTGCTATTGCTTCCATTATTATGTATAATTTGTAAATGGATTAGTTGTAAATGGATTTACTTTCATGTTTAAAAATAGAAAAAAATGCTACCAAACTTAGTGAAACTTTAGGTTTATTCTTTGGATCCCTTGGCGGGGTGTTACATAACATGCCTATTGTAAATATCTTAATAGAGTTCTTGATTAATAGATTTGTAAGCTCTTAGAAGAGAAAACCACTGATAGGGTAGATCATTAGAAGTGATCAAATTTGTAGTCATATTAAAGATACTTTATTTCGATGGCAGTAAAGATATTTTGGGTTCCATCCCCAACACAATTTTACCTTCACCTTGGAGGGTATCTAGGTTACCCAATGTTATCTGATTTATTAATTACTTGTTTATGTGTTTCATTTATGCAATCAAATGTTAGAATTGATAATATATCTTGACACATGATGATGATGCATGGTTAATATTAAATTTTACATATATAGTGAATTAAGTTTGAAAATGGTTATGTTTGAAGTGGTGAAAGTTTTACAGATCTTGATTCACCCCCCCCAACCATCCACCGCCCTATTAGTATCTTAGTTTCCCATTATATTTCTAATATTATTGTTATCTTCAATTGTAGATAGATGTATCTTCATTTTAGTCCTTCCATGAAGATAAACATTCTTTGTTAAGTCTTGGTACCTCTCTTTTATGCATCTTTGATCTCTACCTCAAGTTCCTTTAAACTTCTTCATCCAAGCATTATGCTCTACTACCAATTGTTAGATGATTGAGAGAGGGGTAGTGGGGTAGGGTTGAATTAGTTATCCATAGTCCCTTCAAACAATTTTGGTACCAACCAACATTTATGATCATCATAACTTTCACTCAAAGTATTCATTTAGTATCACAATTAACTCATTCAAACACTTTACTCAAAACTTTTCATTCACTATTCTATTTTTACTGACTAATAGTAATATCACTTAGTTATTACTGATGATAAACTTAGTTTTTATTGAGTTTCACTTAAATGAAAATATCATGAAAAGTAGCCTACAACATGTCACACCATTAACACATTCAACACCAATATTTTAACTTGGTAACTGTATAAAGGGAATTTAACGAGTTGGGACCAAAAAACCAATAAAAAATAACTCTTCTAAAGTGAACTCTATTATTAGCTAACCTTGTTAAAGGTTTACATACACATTGTCAATGTGACCTTGTTAGAGGATTTCAACCAAAATATCATTTAGACCTTATCACTCCTTGATCTTGTCTAAAGAGCCACCTTCCTTAAAGAACTTACAAACACCACTAATTAATGTTACTATATAGGATTTCATAGAATTGCTAGGTCCACTTGGCCTATGAGATTCTTTTCTACAATAATTATAAAGAGATGGTGTAAAAATGATTTGTTTAGATATAGAAATACCTTTCTTGTTTAGATATCCTTTTTGTTCAGTCTTCTTTTTGACCTCCCACTCTGATCTCTATACACTCTCTTATTTTGATTGGTTGATTCATTCCTTCAACTCTTCTTATTTCTCTTTGTTCAATTATCTTCTTTCATCTTCAACAACTATTCATTCATAGAATTTTTTTCATCACTTAATTCGATTACAAGAAACAACCTAAAACTATCTTTAATATCTCCTTAAATAGTCATCTTTGATGGGATTATTTTATGACATCTATTTTCATATATTTCATGGTCTATTTGATAGTTTCCTATGTTCATATTTGAAGGCTTTTAAGATATGATTATTGTATAAGTATTTGGAGTTGTAAAATTTTATTTCTTTCATATACTTTATGCTTTGTCGATATAGTATTAGAAATTAGAACTTTTAGTTGATTAATGGAATTAGATGTGTGTACTAAATGAATATAACATTTTCTTCTTGCATTATGATGGGTTATGTTCCTATAGCCATGTATATGGAGAAAATAATAGTTAGTTGGTATATTGAGTGATTTTCTATGAATTAAAACTTTGGATGTATGTTTTAAAGTTGGACATTGTACTAACTTTCATAGGAACAAGTCAACCATACCAAGGAGTGACATTTGACATTTAGTGACATAATTGAGCAATTATTACAACAAACAATTGAAGAAGGAAAGACAACTTAACAATTAACATCACTACTCAAATAGAGGGGCATGATGAAATATATCTTAGGAATATTTTTTCTATGATTAATGAATCCCTATATTTGTTTTGAATCATTGAAGATTTAGTTGAACCTACTTCATGTGAAGTCTTAGAGATAGGAAGTTTGTTTTTAGTTGGATAGGATAAATAAGAAGTTGCTTTGATTTTCAAGAGTTAGTTGGAAATACTTTGTAATGCAACAATAAGTAGTGAAGGTTATGATTTGATAAGTATACTTTAATGGATTGAATATGAATAATATGATACTCTTCTTATCCAAAACTTGAGTTCTACATACTCTTTTTGTTCACTTATCCAAGGGGGCTCACTTGGTGAGTGAAAACCATCTTTTAGTAGAATTAGTTTCCTAGTTTTCTAGAAGTAAGTTAGTAAACTATTTCTCCTACAACCATGACTAATAGAACTAGTGGTTTTTCCTACATCATAAGAAGTAGAGTAGGTCAATTTCCATATTGTTTGTGTTTTCAATAGGATAACTACTTTCACTTCAATTTAGTGTGAGAATTTTAATTTCTCATTCTTGTAGCTTATTAATTGTATCTTAAGAGGTTCAAAGCATATACTTTGTAAGCATCATTCAAGTCTACATCCTTGGTCAATATAGTAAATGAGTCCAATAGTCATTGGTTGTTTCCTAGAAATGTCCTAATTCACAAGTTAAAAAGTTTAGTTTCCAAGTTGATATATATTGGCCAAAATAGTCTTTGCACTTCTTAATTATTTTATTTATTATCACTTAATCACAATTTTAGATCTTAGATTTAGTGTATTTAACCACATAGAAAGTAGGAATTTTCATAGAACTTTGTCCTTTTCCTTATCATTCTTTAAGCTCCATCATTAGATCCTTACTTAATTTTTATAGTCGTTGATCTTGCAACAAAGTTTGATTCATATTTTTGACCATCTAGAACATTCCAATTTTTCATCAAAAGTTAGCCTTTAATTCCTTATTTACAATCTTAAATTCTTTGAGTTTTTCTTTAGTGAACATGAAAATTTCACTCAAGGAATAAGTACTCAAATAATACAAGACTTTCTTGGGTAGTAGTGAATTTCATTCTTACTTTTCTATTTTTTCAGTGAACACTATACTCACTCTGGGAATAAAGTATTCCTTCTTTAACCTTGTCACTCATTTAAGCTTTTGTAGCCCAATACATTACAATATTACATGATTATAAAATGATAAAACCATCATTACATTATCACTATCCAACTCCTTCAAGTGCCCATTGTAGACCATGCTTATTAAATCTATCTTTAGCATACATTTTTCAAATCCTCTTTATCAATCATAATGGTATAACACTTTACCAAGTTAGCATAATGTCTAGGCAACTAAGACATGAAATCATTGAAACATAGAAATTGATATGACTCTTTTACATACATTCATATAATTAATAATTACATTATCAATTGGGGATAACAATAGATCCTCCCTTTGTCCTTAACCAAATTTGCATCATTCTCTTTACAAAATATCTTTACAACAAGATAAAAATTTGTTAATTAAAATAATAAGGCATGCCTTTATTATTGATCTCCATAATGTTCACCATGACCTCAATGTTCAGTTTTAATTTTCTTTTGACCATCATGACAATCTCCAATTCCCATCCTTTGATGAAATTTGGCTATGAATCTTGAATCCTATCCATAAATAGTATAATTCCATCATTTTCTAGTTTTTTATAGACCTCAATTTCCTTTCTCCACTTCTTGCAATTCCATGACTCCCTTCTTTTCAAGCTTCCACCCATGATACTAGAGAGAAGAGCTAATCTCTATAACTTAGCACTAGAAATTAGATACACAAAATACAAATGAAATGATGAACAAATAATAATTATATAATTAACACCTGCAAAAGCATGCCAAGATGTCTTTATATTGGGCTTTACACTTCTCACAGTATTCTTATCATTAAATTTAGTGTCTTGAATTAACTTTCATAATTAGAATGATTTGATATATTAATAAATTTACTTTGTATCTTATCATGATTAATGAGGTATTTTAAGTTTTCATATGCTTCCATGCTAGATCATGCAAAGAAATTGTAGAAGAAGTAGACACTGCCTCATTTACTAAAACATAAGCTACCTCATTTTCTTCTCTATATAGGTGACCGATATTAAATTTATCAAATTTATTAACAATAATGTTAGTATTTTGAATAATATTGTTAATAGTCCCAAAATGTTTAGACTTATTAGAGATACAATTAAGAATATTTTGAGAATCTTCCTCTATCCACAAGCTACTGCTACCATATTTCTCAACCACCCTTAAACCCTGAAGCAAACCCATATCCTCTGTGAGATGATTCATCTAAATGTTTGAAGTGACAAGAATGACTCTAAGAATATAACCTTTTTTGTCTCTGATAATAGCACAACATCAAGCCACTCCAAGGTTCCCCTTAGCAACTCTATCAAAATTAATTTTGATCCAACCATGCAACAAAAAATTCTAGCTAGCATTTTCCATTTTCACTTTAGAAGCCTCTTTTTTCCTACCTTCACAACATTATCTACACTAGTTTCAAAACGTAATTTTCTTAAAAGGCTAGTTTGGCAATTTTCTATAACATTACTCTTAATTTGTTTAACCAACACAATAGGAGAGCTGAAAGAATTCTTAAACACTCTATTATTTCTTTCCTTATACAACTTCCATAGAGCATGAGGGGAAATTGATAACCAAATAATCCTATCCATAATTGGTAAATTCTCTTTCCACATTACCCTAAAATCCTTAATCATTGTCAAAATTGACTAGAAAATTTTACAATTCTAGATAATTTGCATCTAAGTTTCCTAGTAAAAAAATAAATTAGAAGAGTAAAATCAACCAATTAAGGGTCCATTTCATGAAGAAGCACCAATTGGGAAAAACCATACCTTTCTTACTTAGGTTATCTAGCATAAAGGATTTTGTTCTAAATAGCCAACCATTGAAATATATTAATCTTTGGTATATGAAATTTGTTCCCCATCATTTCCCAAATAGAGGATAGTGGAATATAAACCCAAAGTTCCTCCATCACCAAAAAAATTAAAAACTTACCCCTAGTGCTTCCATTCCAAACAATTTGATCTTCCACCAAAATTCTAATAACCAAAGAGTTAAGTGCCACATTTACTTGGGTAAGACAAGAACCAATCAAAGCAAGATCAATCCAAGCATCATTCTGCCAATAACCCTACACCTTTGAACCAACAACATGGACACACCTTTCCTTAAAAGGAGAAAATGCCTTATAAGAAGATATTGATTCTCCAAATTTCATTTATCATTCCAAAAGATAATCCTTTGACCATTACGAAGTTTCCATCTAGATTTTGAATTGGTAGTTGAATTCTCTTGTTAAACGCTAATCCATAAATTTGATTATTTCACAAAAAGATATGAATTTAGACAATCCTCTAAAATTTAAGGTAAGAAAGATATTTTCTCTTAATGATGGTATTTCAATCATTGTTATCATAAAGTACTCTCAATATTTTCTTAGCCAAGGGGGAAAAATTCATCATCTTGCTAGACTAGATACCCAAACCACTACAAATTTTTTCTTTATAGACTGTCTCCTAAGAAACCAATGCCAACGTCTTTTCTTCCTCCATTGTTATTCAATGGAAATTTATTTGGATAAATTTAATTGAATCCAAAAACTTATGTGTAATCTTCGACAAAATTTTGGTGTAAAAAGGAATATTTTGAAATATAGATTCAATGAAATAGAGTTCACCAACTCAACTTAACAATTCCCCCTTCCACCCTATCAAATTTTATTAAATCTATCCACTAAAGAAGACAAAAAATAGGTCAATGGCTTCAATTCCAATAAGAGACCAAAGTAGGAAGTTGGGACACTACTAATTTTGTACTTCAAAATTTGGCTATCTCAACTTGCCCATGGGTCGAGGTGTTCCTAAAGAAAAGAGAGCCTTTATCCTAGTTGATAAGATGAATGAAATACTTAGTATAGAGATGGAAAAAATATTTAAAAATTATTAGCTTCCATGAGGGAGATCTCACCCATCATTATAGTATCATCAACAAATTATTTAAACAAGGTTTTAGACACACTATTTTACCATTTTCAACACCTTTATTAAGGAATCCACCAAGAGTCTCAACCATTATAGTGAACAAGGTAGGAGTTAAAGGGTCTCCTTGTCTCAATCCTGTATAAGATTTAAAGAAATTGGAGGATGAGACATTCACAATGACTATTGGAGAATAAGTTCCAATAAATTAACTGGCCAATTGGATAAAAAAATCCTCAAAATTCTAGACAAGAAGGCACAATATACTCTATGATATGACTTAAAAGGATCCACTTTTAACAAAAAAAACCTTGAACCTTAGAGCTAAGAGGAGAATAAATGACTTCATGAACTTTGATAAATGAATCAAGGATCTATCAACTGGGCACAAAGCATTTTCCTGAGGATATGGTATTCTTGATGAGATATAATAAGGAATCTTGACATAAGAACTTTTGAGAACACCTTATATATGGAGTTACACAAGTTTATAGGCCAAAAAAATTGTTTGAAATATAGAAGGAGTAACTAATGAGGGGTTGAATAAGTTACTACAAAAATAAATCCCAGATCCCTTAGATGCCAAAAATAAAATTTAGACTAAGAAAACTGATTGTTGTTGTAACTTGGTAAACACACAAAAAAATTTGTCACTCGGTAAATGAAAAGTGTAAATTACTTTTAGTAGATGTTAAAATATTTATAGTAATTAACTTGCAAGCATAAGTGAAATAACATGAACACATGAGACACTAGAATTTAATGTGGAAACCCAATTTGGGAAAAACCACCAATGTAACTAGTTACTATTTTTCACTCTTTTGAAGTGAGCCCTATTAGGAGCCAACCCCATTAAAGGTTACAAAACACACTATTACATGTGACCCTATTAGAGGATTTAATAACCTTTCTAGGAGTGACCTTGCAAGAGGTTTTAAAAAAATTCAATGGACCTTGTTAGAGGATTTACAATTGGCTATTTAACCAACTTTGCAAAGAGATTTTGGATCACTGCTACAATGGTTAGAGAGTAACAATGAAATGACTTGATTATGATGCAACTAAATTGTTGAATCTAGATCTCTTTTCTACTTGAACTTGATCCTTCCTAATCAAATATTAATTTTTTGCTCCACAAGGATACCTATTGATCCTTGAAGTTTGCTCCCTCTCTTTTCTTTCAATTCAATCAACACTTTTGCACACACACTAAAAATATCAACTTGACTTTTTATTTATACCTTTCAGATTGTTAAGTCAGCCCAAATTCAAATTACAATAAGTAATATTCATCATCATAGTTGGCTAGAATCAATACATAAAGAGATTGAATTTCATATGCCAAAAAGAAGAAAAAAATCCTTTGTAAGCTGATACTTTCCTTTTGATTCCTCTTTCAATACAAAAATTATTGAATTCATTGGAGATGAATTCACCATCTTTTTCTAATCTTAAGCATTTCAATCTTTTTCCTATTTCTTTTTCTACTCTTGCCAGATACCATTTGAACTTCTCAAATGCTTCTAACTTTTCTCTAAGATACATAGTAGTCATCATTCTAGAGTAGTCATCAACAAAAAGAATAAAGAATTTTTCTCCACTATAACTTTCTATTCCAATAGGTCCACATAACTCAGTATTGACAATTTCTAAAACATCTTCAAATTGATAATTTTTTCTCTTAAAACTAGTCTTTCCCATTTTGCCAATCTAACAATTTTTGCATAAACCAACATCTAGTTTCTTCAAACTAAGGATATCTCCTACTTTGCTAAATTTTCTTATCTTGACCATATTATCATATTTTGCATGACATAGTCTTCTATTCCATAACCAAATTTCTTCCAGTTGAGCAATAAAACATGAGCAATCACCAAGATTAAGATAAAATAGGTTACCTCTTATTTGTTTAGTTGATCCAATCAGATTCCCTTTGTCATCGAATAGTCTTGCCTTGCCATGCATGAATTCTACCTTGAATCCAATGTTTATTAGTTCTACCACACTTAGTAGGTTATGTTTCGGTCCTTCAACCCAATAGGAATTGTCACATACAAGTTCATTGGTTAATGATATGTGACCTTTCCCTTTTATAAAACAAGGTTCATTATTTCCAAACCTTACGCTACCTCCATCATAGTGTTCAAATTGTTCAAATTTTCTTTTGTCTCCAATCATATGATGTGATCATCCACTATCTATGATCCATGTATCATTTTTACTAACGTGAGAGATAAGTGCCATCTTATCTTCTTCTTCACTAGGTTCTTATTTTACAACAATGTACACTATAATTTTATCTTCACTATTATCAGAATCTTTAGCCCTAAAACAAGTCTTCTTACCTTTTTCTTTGAAGGATTTGTGACTTTTGGATTCCTTCTTGCCTTTATACTTGTGGCTCTTCTTCTTATCATTTCTTTCTCCATTTGGACACTTGGTAGCAATATGACCAATTTCTTCACATGAAAAGCAGATTAAAGAAAATTTACCTTTGTACTTTTCTTTATTTCTAGAATATTTCTTTGCAAGTAAAGCTTCAAAAAATTCAAGATCACTATCAGAACTTTCCTCTTTTTCTTCTTCACATTTTGACTGATTGTCTTTTATTTTCTTTCCTTTTTCTTTGAGTGAATGTTTAGCTTCAAATGTAGACTTGACCATTTTGGAAAATGGAACATAATTATTAAAGGTGTCTAGCACAAAAGCTATCAATCTTCCTGCCAAGGCATCCCAACTTAACTTGTGATTTGGATCACACCACTTTTCTTGAATAGCAGATACTCTAATTGCATAGATAGGAAGCAATGTTCTAAGAACTTTACTTACAACAATTTCTTCCTTGATTTCTCCTGTAGAGGCTCTAATTGCACTGACACTAGCTTTGATTCTTTCCACATATTTGGCAACATTTTCATCTTCTCTCATTCTCATCTGATCAAACTATCCTCTAAGGCTTTCTACTTTGGCTTTCCTTACATTGTCATCACCACCATAGATATCCTTTAGCTTGTTCTACATAGAAAAAGTATTTTTATAGTCTTTGATCTCATCAAATTCATCATAGTTGAGAATAGATGTAATATCAATCATCATGATGTTATGGTTCTTTTTGTTAGCAAGATCTCTAATAGATAATGTACCAGTAGGAGTTTTTTATTCCTCATCAAGGTATTTGTAGCCTAAATCACTAATGGTGGCTAGATGAAGTCTCATGAGTCCCTGCCATGCTAAAAAGTTATCTTTGTTCAGCTTTGGAATCTCTCTTTTGTAAGACATCCTAATCTCTATCTTAGGTCCTTTAAACCTTTCCTACAAGCAAAAAATGCTTTGATACCAATTGTTGGAATTATAGGAGTAACTAAAAGGGGGATGAATCATTTACTACTAAAATAAATACCAGATACCTCAGATGTCACCAATAAAATTTAGACTAAGAAAACTAATTATTGTTGTAACTCAATAAACACAAAGAAAATGCTATCACTTGGTAAATATAGAGTGTGAATTACTTTTAGCAAATCTTAAAACATTAATAGTAATTAAATTACAAGCATCAGAGAAATAACATGAACACATGAGACACTAGGATTTAACGTGGAAAACCAATTTGGGAACAACCACCAATATAACTAGTTACTATTTTTCACTCTTCTGAATTGAGCCCTGTTAGGAGCCAACCTTGTTAAAGGTTACAAAACACATGATTAGGTGTGACCCTATTAGAGGATTTAATCACCCTACTA
This sequence comes from Cupressus sempervirens, assembly GCA_028749045.1. NCBI lineage: Eukaryota > Viridiplantae > Streptophyta > Pinopsida > Cupressales > Cupressaceae > Cupressus > Cupressus sempervirens. The sequence goes on from CM053784.1 coordinate 204,285,199, forward strand.
GGACTGGCCTTGCAAGAGTTCTTAAAACAATTCAATGGAATTTTCACCTTGTTAGATGATTTACAACTGGCTGTTAAACTAACTCTAAAAAAAGATTTTTGAACACTACTACAATGTTTAGAGAGTAACAATGAAATGACCTAATTGTGATGAAAATAAATTTCTAAATCCAGATCTCTTTTCTACTTAAACTTGATCCTTCCTCATCGAATATTACTTTTCTGCTCCACAAGGATACCTACTGATTCTTCAAGTTCATTCCTTCTCTTTTTTTTCAATTCAATCAACACAGTTGCACACACTCTAGAAATCTCAACTTGACCTTTTTTTATAACTTCCAAATTATCAAGTGGGCCTAAATTCAAATTATAATAACCAATATTCATCATCATTGTTGGCTAGAATCAATACATAAAGTAATTAATCTTCATATGCCAAAATAAGAAAAATCCTTCATAAGTGGACCCTGCTCAATAGAAACTAACTTTGGAACAATTTCCTATGTAAACCAACAGAAGCTCGGTTAACACTACAAACTTGCAAAAATCCTTTGGTAGTTGAGTGAACTTGTTGAATACTAACTTTGTCCAACTTTTCCTTCATTAACCAAGTGAGCTTGGTTAACACTCTTTGCTGCTTGAATTCTTTTGATGCTCAAGTGAGCTCAATAGACACTATTATTTATTCAGAGTAAACTTATGAATGCTTGGTAGACAAGGAAAACTATCTTCACTGACCAAGTGAGCTCAATAAGCATTGTCTATCAATTGATATGATATTTGTGTAATATAAAAGACAACACATAATTAATCAATTGTATCCGACAAAAATCATCCACAATATTAGCTCCCACCTTTTTAAGAATAAGGACAATGCATGTTAAGTTTAGCTCTTTAAATAACTATCAACAACTAGATAATTATTTCATGACATCATCGATCTCTAACCCCACCAAATCCCAAAATTCATGGAAGAAGAACAAAAGGAAACCATCAGGTCTGTGTGATTTCTCCACTTAAAATGAGAACACTATTTTTAAAACTTTATCTTGTCCGAGAATGATGAATAAAATTTAATTAATATTACCATCTAATAAAATTGGACTAGAGTTAAGAAGCATATTTTATCCATTATAGAATAAGTTCCTCTATTTGGTCAACAAAGAGGTGAAAAATTTAAAAAAACATTAGAAATATCATTATCAGATTTCAACAACCCAATATTTGAAGATATATCTAACATTGTCCTAGTTGCCCTATGTTTAGAAGATGTTAAATAGAAAAATATAGAATTCCAATCACCCACTTGAAGTGAAAGGGCTCTTGATCTCTATCTCCACTAAAAAGGGCTCTTGATCTCTATCTCCACTAAAATTCATATTTGATTTAACAAAAAAGTATTTTTTGTTTTGTTTCAATATATTATGGTATTTGAAAAGTGAAGATTTATCCTTGTCTCTTCATTGCTAAGAATTGCCTTCTTATTGGATTACTAGTTGATCTTCATCAAACCCTACTTTGATATCTTTTTATCTTAAACAAAACTATTAGAAAAAGTATACTTTTAAATAATAGAAAGTTATTACTTTTTTTTTTTCTTCAAGAATTAGTATTAAAATCCAAAAAATTAAAGAAAATGGAAACAAATTGATGGTTATGTTAAAGACCATCAAATTGAAAATTTCTCAAAATAGAAAGATTTTTTTTACAAATGTCAGAGAACCTTTTTAGATTTGGAACCTTTAGGGCAACTAAGAGCAAAAACTAATTTTAGCTTGTATATTTGAAAGAAACTTTTTGGGGCTCAAAGTTATATAAGAGAGTGCTTCTATTTTTCCTTATCACACAAAGTTTGGAAAAGAAATTTAAAAAGGCTTTGATGATTTAAGAGAGTTCTTAAGAAATTTTATATAAGTTTCTTGAAAGAGAGATTTTTGGATAAAGAAGGATATTTTAAGAAAAGATAAAAGTTCTTTCTTTAAACAATGTGAAATCAATCCTTTTTAAAATGTTTTTTTGGAAATTTCAGTAAGTGAAAAAGCATAAGATTATTTGGAAAGACAGAGAAATATAATATAGAAAAATCTTGATAAATTTCTAAATATTCTGCTTTTTCAAGGAATAATTTCTATATTTTTTCACTTTCTTCCATTATATTATGTAGGTTTCCATTCTACATTCCAAGAAGGTGAGATGACATAACCTAGAGGAGTGAGAAATACTAACAAGAAGATGATAAATAATGAATAGAATCTAAAATTGTTTGAAAGTACAATTTTTTTTGAGACACAACCCATAGAGGTCAAACATGAACAAGATTCATAGAGGGATGTTTGGTTACAAAGGTCATCATTTAACACATCAAGCTACTCAAATGGTCAATAGTAAACTTGTAGTTATTATTGAATTCCCTCTAGCATTTTAATGCACCAATTTGATTGTTGAATGTGAAAAACATTATAATTTCTAGGACAAGCAATCAAATATATATATAGGAATATTTTTTTCTTAAATCTTTCTCCACCATTTATTACAAAGTGTTTTGAAATTCATTTATGAGAAAGATAGTTTTCAAGACAAAGGAACAAGAAAATAGATTGTGGACATTTTGAGACTCTCATAAATGATGAATGGGTGAAGAAGAACATGAATTAGTTAACCAATTTTTTAAATGAATGATTGTGGCTAGGATTTCATTGATAATATAGAGACTTAGTCATGATGCTATATAGAATATTTTAAACATTCTCAATTCCTATCTCTTGAGACAATGATTTGGTACTTTTTTGAATAGCTAGTTGGAGAACACAACCATGTGGATTGGGATCAAGATTAATAATAATAACCTAGAGAAGAAGTTGATGAACCTATCTGGGTAAAAGTACAAAGTTGTGTCACCTTTCAAGCTTACTTATCGGAATGACTAAATTTGAGTATTTTTATTCAAGAATTATTTTTTCTCAAATGTATGATCTACGTAAATCATTTTAACTAAGTTATATATGGTCTCTCACTTTTCCAATTGGAAATGTCTATTAAATGTATGTTTTAAACTAGTTTGTACATCCAATTACTAAAGAAATAAATTTATTTTAGAAAATTAGTATTTCAATAATTCTTACTATTTTATATGATGTTTTTTTAGTAAAATCTAAACAACATTTTATAGAGTTTATAGTGTTTTAATTAGATATAGTATATTGTAATTAAAAAATTCTAAGAGTATGTATTTTAACACCTGAGAAGATGTCAATTTTGAGAAACAAAAAAATATTAAATCATATCAATTTTATTTTTATATTATATTGTGTTCTAAATGAGAGAGACCTCTTTTAGAATGTATAATTTTTCTTCTAGTTAGAATAGATTTGTTTTGAAAAATGTGGTGGGAGATGAAACTATAGATTTGAGGTGAGTTAAAATTTGAATCACTATAAAAGAGAAAATATAGGTCTAAAGTCAATTTTTATTTTTGATTGTTCTAGCTATATGTTTTACCTATAACATAGTCTAATTTCAAATGGAAAGAAGTTTATTTCTATACAGTTTTGTGGTGGGGAACTAAAGCCCTATTTTTTAGTGTTTTCCATCAACTAAATTTTTTTCTATAAAAATTAGGAAAATATATCATTTCTTATTCCAATTAATTATTAAAAATTATAATCTTAAACTTCAACTATTTCTACATATTTCATTAGTTTACTTCATTTTCAGATTCTAAATAATATTACTAGTTTTATGTCATTGAAGATGAACAATTATACTTTTGTTACTATTTTCCTTTACAAAAGGGTGACACAAGTTTGTGCTTTTACCCTAGAAAAATAAAATAAAATTTACATGAGATCCCATGTCATATATATGTTGGCACAAAATACAAGATATGAAGGACTAGAGAACAAAGTGTTAATTAGAAGTAGTAGTCCATGTTTGGAAGTGCATGAATGTTATCCTTATTTAAATTTAAATACCAATCATGATTATGCAAGGGTAAATAATGAATTTCCAATGTGTCTATTAGGACATTGCTGAAAATTCTTCACATCACAATATTTGTCAGGGAAATGAAAATAGTAGAGAGATATGCCTTGTATTTATTATTTTATTTATCACATTCTCCTATATTAGGTTACATCAATTCTCTTCACAACTATAATAAATCCTAAGATATTTCATAGATAAGATGCTCATATTAGAACTTACCCAACATCTAATAGTGTATTATTGAATTTAGAAATGAAAGAAGAAGATGTTGAACCTTTCATATTCATTTTTGTCATTGATGTCAATTGGTTTTTTCATTTATATCAACCTGTGATATTTGCATATTAATATGTGTGAGTTAGATCTTATAGTTAGTAAAACAATTATTGCAATTATGTGATAGGTCATATAACTTTATAAATCTACAAAAAGTAGATATTGATGTTATCTACAAATTTTCTTCCTTCGAGTTTTTAAAAAAAAAAAAATATTTAGAAGGTCAAATAGATCAAATTATAAAAACCATTAGTGGCAACAAGAAGTTCAACATCTTCCTACCATAAACAAAGATGGATAAAAAATAAAAAATGGAAAAATAAGAATGGAATTTTTTTCTTCATATTTTAATCATATTTACAGCTTTCAGAACTAAAGGGTGAGGAAATGGATCAATAATTTATGAATAAATGATAAATAACATTCAAGTTAATCTTATTAAATCTTGTGACAAAGTGATCAAGTGACTCGTGTCCAATGGGACCATGAAGCATAGTTAACTTAATGAAGAATGGGTGCCCTCAAATGCTAAAAATATCAACAACCATTGTATTTTTGCTATAGAAAGATGTACTAAGTTTAAGAAATGTGACATAGAGAGAAGAGGATCTATGGATATAATGGGGTTAGAAGGCTTGTGAGTAACAAAAGGAATGATGTCATTAGGATAATAGGTCTCATACTATGATTTATTCATAGTTCATGGTAGCAAAGTTTTGAGTTTCACACCCATTTTTGATCAAGTTGAAGATCAATAGATATTACATATTCATTATGAAAAGATGATCAATGTTTAAGAAATGAGAAATAATTAGAAAATGATGGGGACACAACCCAAGTACAGAATGGACACGACAAGAAAGGGAAAACTTTATTAACTTTGTAAATAAGCTAATACATTCAGTATAGAGGAAATAGACTTCAAAACATGCCCTAAGGGCTTACAACAGTAATAATCTGGAGATAATTTCTCCTTTTAGTAACTCCTCTCAAACTCCACTCCGAACTGCCTTTTACAATGCCAAAGATGTTCTTAAATAGACCCCAAAGGGTTAAGGATTAGGAATACATTCTAGAAAGTTCTAGTAGGCATCCACCGACCAAATAGAAGGTTCTAGAAGTCACATTAGAAGTTGGCACAAAATTAGAAGAATCCAAAAATAGTAACCGAACTTTTGGGAGGCATAACTTTTGAACCGTAGCTCCGATTAACGAACCGTTCACATTTTCGAAAAGCTCTCAAAGTGCTCTATAGCCCTATGGACCAGCTTTGCTCTTCCCCCATTTTTGGCCCTGTTTGAGGTCATTTAATGCCCCTAACCTAACTTTGAAGCATTCTTAGGAGGTCTCTAGAAATTGAAAAATTGCAATAACTTTCAAACCATGGGGCCTTTTGACCTGATTCTTTTTTTGGAATGCTCTAAATTACAATGACAATCTTTCGACCAATTTACACCTTCTAGTTCACCAAAATGAGGGCTCAATTACATAGTCCTATTTTTTTGACATTTACATGTATTCCAAGGTGATTTAAAACTCTATCTTAGAACACTGATAGTGGAACTGTGAGAGTTGGAACCTTTATTTGACCCAAATGGGTATCCAGAAATGAAAACACATGAAATAGAAACTATGTCTAAGTACATTTTTTTGGGTGACATAGGATTGCCCTTATACCTTTGGATACTCCTGCATCAGACACCTAGGGTAGATTGAAAAGTGACCCTATCACTTTATGAATGGTAGAGGAAATCCCAAATGGGAAACCTCAGCTGCTGATATCCAAATTGAGTCCTCGATTGGCCATCCTTTCTACTTGACCAAATACTCTTCATACTGCCTATGTCTAGTACTCCTACCCACACAATGATCTAGAATGTCTTCAATCTCCTCCTTCTTAGAAGTAGGAATTGGACATGGCTCTAACATCGGCTCCTCATCTGCACCATCATCATGATACTCTGTGAAGTTTGCAATGTTGAAAATAGGAGAAATGTGAATACCATCTGGCAACTCCACCTCATATGCATTTCCTAAATCATGTTTTTTCAAAATTTTGCAGGAGCCAAATTTCTTCATTTTCAGCTTGTTATAAGTTTCGGCTGGAAATATTTCTTTTCGTAAGTGTACCATGACTAGATCCCCTACTTGGAATTTCTTATGTCTTATCCTTTGATCAGCCCTATCTTTATACTCTTGATTCATCTTGGTAATGTGTGCCTGAACCTCCTCTTGTAGACACTTGATATGTTCAGCAAATTCTCCAGCTTCAGCACTTGTCCTCTCCCCTTGCTCTATCTTCCTCAATTCTGGTGCAGTCCTTGGGCTACTTCCATGTACAATTAGGAATGTTTATTTTCTAGTACTCCTGTTTATAGAGTTATTGTAAGAAAAATCTTCTTGTGGTAGAATCAAATCCCACCCCTTGGGCTTATCCCCAACTAAACATCTCAACAAATTGCCTAGACTTCTGTTTACCACTTCTGTTTGGCCATCAGTCTGTGGGTGATGTGTGGAACCGAATTTTAAGTCTATTCTCAACTTTTTCCACAATGTTCTTTAGAAATATTCCACAAATTTAGTATCTCTGTCAGAAACTATACTCCTTGGGAGACCATGTAGTCTTACCACCTCTCTGAAAAACAAGTCTGCAATATGGACAACGTCATGAGTTTTGTGACATGGAATGAAATTTTCCATTTTGGAGAACCTATCAACCTCCACAAATACTGGGTCATTACCCCTTTGTGTCCACAACAATACAAGAACAAAATCCATACTTATATCCTCCCATGGCTTTGATGGAATAGGAAATGATTGATATAGCCCAGTATTGTGACTAAACCCCTTGGAAACTTGACAAATCTGACAACTCTGTACAAACTTCTTCACATCCTATGAAATCTAAGGCCAAAAATAATGTTCTCTAAGAATGGCAGTGGTCTTATCTTGACCAAAATGTCCTGCCATCCCTCCACTATGTTTCTCCTTAATCAGATTTTCCCGCATGGAACTCCTTGGAATGCATAATTGACTGCCCTTGAATAACATACCATCCTATATCAGATAGTCTAACCACTTGCTTCTATCTACAACAACAAGCTCTTTACAAGCTTTCCATGCTTCAGCAAAATTAGGATCCTTAGGGTATAGATTCTTGAGTTCATCAAACCCAACTACTTTAACCTGCATTACTATAAGCAACAATTGTCTTCTACTTAGTGCATCTGCAACCCTATTAGATTTTCCACTTCTATGCTTTAACACAAATGTATAGCTCTACAAGAACTCTACCCACTTCATATGGCTCTAATTCAATTTATCTTGGCTATTTAAGTACTATAATGCCTGATGATTAGTATATAAAACAAATTCCTTTGGCAATAAATAATGCCTCCATTTCTTTAAGGCATGAACTATTGCATAGAACTCTTGATCATAAATAGAATACTTCTTTTTCGCATCATTCAAATTTTCACTAAAATATGCAATAGGCTTAACTTCTTGGCTTAATACAACCCCAATAGTGCTGCCATTAGCATCACAATCCACCTGGAACACCTTTCTAAAATTTGGAAGTGCCAACACAGGTTTTTCTATCACCTTCTTCTTCAGCAATTCAAAACTTCTCGCAGCTGTCGTAGTCCATTTGAACTCTTTTCTATCCCCTCTTATTGTGTCAGTTAGGGGTGTACATATGCCACTGAAATTCTTAATGAACTTCCTGTAAAAACTAACCAGACCATGAAATGATCTCACCTCAGTAGTAGACCTTGGAGTAGGCCATTCCAAGATAGCTTTTACCATCTCTAGATCCATTTTGAGACCTTTAGGTGATATAACAAACCCCAAGTAGACTAACTCCCTTTTTACAAAGATACACTTCTTCAGATTAATTAAAAGTTTCTCTTCCCTTAACCTTTCAAGGACACTATGAATAGGCAATAAATGTTCTTCCAAAGTCTTGCTGAAAATTAAAATATCATCCAAATAGACAATAACAAATTTTTCTAAGAACTTCTTAAGTACCTCATTCATAAGACGCATGAAGGTGCTTGGGGCATTCGTCAATCCAAAGGGCATGACTAACCACTCATAAAGACCCTTCTTGGTCTTGAAGGCTATTTTCCACTCATCTCCTTCTCATATTCATATTTGATGATAGCCACTCTTGAGATCTATCTTTGTGAAGTACTAAGCTCCACTCAAGTAGTCCAGAAGATCATCCATTCTTGGCAAAGGAAACCGATACTTGATGGTTATCCTATTTATAGCTTGAGAGTCTGTACACATCCTCAACTCTCTATCCTTCTTTAGTGCAAGTACTACAAGTACTACACATGGATTAAGGCTCTCCTGAATCAAGCCCTTCCTCAATAGCTCCTGAACCTATCTATTCAGTGCCTCAATTTTAGTAGGAGTCATCTTGTGAGTAGCCTTGTTAGGAAAACTAGCTCCTAGAATTAAATCTATCCGATGACTGATTTTCCTTATCGGCAGCAATCCTTCTGGAACATTATCAAAGATGATATCTCCAAACTCATCTAGTAAATCTAAAACTTCAAGTGGTATTCCACTACTACCTTCTTTATCTTTCCTAGGAATCAAAGCATAGCACATACGCTGATGTTTCATGCCATCCAAAAACTTCCTTTCATCAACAAGACAAATCCTAGCACTGCTACATACCTTTTTGCCTTCCTTTTTCATGGGCTTCAGTTTGTGGAAAACTCCATCCTTTGTTAGAGAGTATGTGTTTGCATGATCATCATGTATTGCATGGCTATCAAACTGCCACGATCTACCCAACAATAGATGGCAAACATCCATTGGAATAACATCACAAAGAACTTCATCATGGTAACTCCCAATTTTGAATTTCACTAAACATTGTTCACTTACCAGGACCTTATGGCCATCTTTCACCCAAGCAATCTGATAGGGCTGGGGGTGTTTCTCCCTCTTGAGCTTCAACTTAGAGACCATCTCCTCTGATACCAAGTTATCAGTGCTACCACCATCAATGATCACATCACAACATTTATCCTCACACTTGCACCTAGTACAAAATAAAATCCTCCTTTGTCCTAGTTCAATTTTTCCACGTAGTAGGACCCTTTCATTTAGTAAAGTCTATCCTCTTTCTACATCCTCTGAATGTGATGATTGTGCATCCTCATCCACATGAGCAACCCTAGCTTGACCCTCAACTCTCCTATCTATCCTTCCTTGTCATTGAGTGCATTCAAAGGCACAATGACATTCTTCATTGCAGTGCAAATAGGTACCACAAAAACCTCCTCTTACTTGTCCCTGTCCTCTACCTCTTCCTCTCTGATTTCCAAAGTCTTGATCATGGGAGCGATTGAGACCCTCATTCCTCTGGTTCCTAGTAGTACCCACATCTTCATTTTTCTTTTGGGTTTCATTTTGGCCTCCAGATGACCTACCACTAACCCTTCCCCCTTGACCACACCCTCTTTGTCTCCCTTCAAACCTCTTATTTAGCTTCTCTTCAACTTGTAGGGCAAACTAGTATTCCTCTTCAATGGTAGTCATTCTTACCAAACTTAATTCCTCTTGGATGCTAGGTCACAACCCACTAATATAACCAGCAACCTTCTCCTTATTTTCTTCTGCATGCCCCACTCTAATCAAAAGTCGATAAAACTCCTCTATATATTCCTAGACTGATTTTCTTACTTGCTTTAACCCATGCATCTTCTTAAACAAATCAATCTCATAATCAACAGGAATGAACTGCTTCTTCAATTTTGCCACCATACGATCCCACCTTGTGATCTTCTCCTTTCCTCTTCTATTTCTTTCCAATTGAACCTCTTGCCACCAAATTTTTTCATGTCCTTTCAGTTTGGCCTTTGCAAACTTAACCCTATCTGGGTCCCTGAGATCTTGATACTCAAAGTATTCTTCCAGTTCATTGATCCAGTCGATCAACTCATCTGGTCTCAAATTTCCATATAATACACCCACATCAATTGTAGGTCTTTTTCCAAACTTAGTAATGGCCCTAAAAATCCTTTCCTCTGTGTAATTCAGAACTTCCCCATCGAATTTCCCTTCTAGTCCAATTTCTTCTTCTTCATTGTCATCCTCACTTTCATCACCTGTGGCAACATTTGTTCCTCTCCTCCTGCAACGCTTGTACCTACCTTTGGAGGGCTCTAACCTCATCAGGATTAATAGCTCTAGCTCTTCCACCACGCTCTCTTCATGGAGGCATCTTCTTAACTCAAACCCACAACCACACAATCTTGGTGCAAACTGCCTCACAGTCGGCGCTCTGTCTACACACTCAGGAAAACTAGCTCTGATACCACTTGATGGGGACACAACCCAAGTACAGAATGGACACAACAAGAAAGGGAAAACTTTATTAACTTTTTAAATAAGATAATACATTCTGTATAGAGGAAATAGACTTCAAAATATGCCCTAATGACTTACAACAGTAATAATCTAGAGATAATTTCTCCTTTTAGTACCTCCTCTCAAACTCCAATCTGAACTGCCTTTTACAATGCTAGAGATGTTCTTAAATAGACTTCGGAGGTTTAAGGATCATGAATACATTCTAGAAAGTGCTAGTAGGCATCCATCAACCAAATAGAAGTCTCTATAAGTCACATTAGAAGTCGGCACAAAATTAGAAGAATTCGAAAATGGTAACCGAACTTCTAGGAGGCATAACTTTTGAATTGTAGCTCTGATTGGCGAACTGTTTACATTTTTGAAAAGCTCTTGAAGTGATCTATAGCCTTATTGACCAACTTTTCTCATCCCCCATCTTTTAGTCCTTTTCAAGGTCATTTAATTCCCCTAACCTTACTTTGAAACATTCTTAAGAGGTCTCTAGAAACTGAAAAACTGCAATAGCTTTCAAACCGTGGGGCCTTTTGACCTGATTCTTTTTCTGGAATGCTCTACATTACAATGAAAATATTTTGACCAATTTACACCTTCTAGTTCACTAGAATGATGGCTCAATTACATACTCCTATTTTTTTGACATTTACATGTATCCCAAGGTGATTAAAAACTCTATCTTAGAACACTGATAGTGGAACTGTGAGAGTTGGAACCTTTATTTGACCCAAATGGGTATCCAAAAATGAAAACACATGAAATAGAAACTAAGTTTAAGTACATTTTTTTTTGGGTGACACAGGATTTCCCTTATACCTCTGGATGCTCCTACATCAGAAAAGGATACATGTGTTTTATGCACCATTTATCTTGCCAAGATTCATAGTGATTAGATCATGAACTGATCTATGTTTGTTGCATTATCCTTATTTCAATATGTAACAACTTTAGCTAAAGTGACAATGCAACTAGGTGATGCATGTCCCTTGTGGGCCTAGCTAGATGAAATACTAACAAAAGATCTCAACCATACGATGCTTGATAGATCAACATACATCACAATCTTGCAGAGGGAACAATCAAGGTTTCTAGAAAATGCGAAAATATTATGTGCTAACACATGTCTAGGATGGGGTCAACTATGGAAAGAAAGATGAAATCAAATCAAATTAATCTACACTATCTAATGCAAGATAGATCTTTGACCCTCTCTTGGTTGCTTCTTAGAATAGAGTAATTTTTAACAAAAGAAACAAAGTGAGTGTGGACCTTGTGTCCAAGGTCTTATGATCATTAGACCAAGGGTACAGAGAGGTGATATGTCAAAATGCAATTAGTTTTATGACTGCATTGGCAGGTTGAATAATGACTTAACAACAAAGTTTAAGTGAAATCATATGATCTACTATGAATGAATGATCTATTTTCAAACTTTCCTATACCCATTTAATAGCAAGACATTACTAGTAAAGTAAATTCTTTTCATGTGAATGAAACTTGAAATATAAGGTGTAGATTATATGTTGTGTTACAAATGCATGATTGATTAGCAAAATGGAAGAGTTTGAAATTTAGTGCAATTAGTATGTGAATTATTGATATTTTAAAATGAATTTGTTGTGACTAGGAATCTGTAAAAATATATCAATAAGTATTTAACCCTCTCTCTAAAAAATCTTTTTGTGTTCAAGTTTTTAGAATTTGTAAAAATGCCTCGTTGAAGAGATTTCTCTAGTAAGGTAAATTATTACCATGTAAATGTCCATGATGATTTCTTGGAACAATTACTTGCCTCAACAAATGTAACAACAAAAGCCAAAGAGTAAATATCCAAAATCCCTAGGATGAAGGTAGATGAAGGTCTCTATGAAAAGGGAAATTTATTAAGAGATGTCCAATCATCCACGGGTGGCTCAAACCACACACTGCATAACAATGTGGAATTCAATGTAGGAAAGCTTGTTGTATGAAGGGTGTTTATGGATGTAGACTTGCTAACTATGATGACAAGAAGATATGATCCTATGCTATAGCTAACATGAAATCATTCTGGGGATTTCTTGTTCAAAGTGACAACAAAGGTAATCAGGGAGGTTTTTATGCTAAAGCCTAACACTTCTCTGAATGATGAGTGTAACACCTTAATCATAACCAAAAGAAAAGACACAGTAATAAAATAATAATACCATACAAAGATACAAAGATAAAACCCATACAATTTTTTTTTAACTTCATATCATATTACCATAACAAAATAGCTTTGACAACCTGGTACTGAAATGAACTACAACAACATTAAATCATTATTGATCATTACATCTGAGTATATAAAATATACCCTTATTTTAAATACAATCAATAATACAAAACTTTTAGGTTGAAACTGATCATAATTCAGATTCTAAGTTGTTTGTAACCATAATTCAAACTACAATCAGCCTTCAATGATAAGGCAGAATTTCCTACTTCCAAGTCCATAAACAAATCCTATATTGGACCTGAAAAAAAAACAAACAACACAATCGAAAAAACAAAAATAGGGCTTAGTAAGACTAAATAAGCTGATGAGTTCTTCAGTAAACCTGCATATTAGATAATATAATAGCATGAAATACATGTATCCAAATAAAGGATTATCAGAAAGTTCTATTTTTCTTTTCACAACCAAATTTATAGCAAGTACATAATTTCTTACAAATAGATATACAAAAATAAACTCGCACAGAATATGTCAAGGTAATGATCCAGTAGTTTCATGGGTGTCAACATAAGAATATACGTTCATCCATTCGTAGGATTCTATATGTCAAGTGAATCCATAAAGTTCTTATCTTGTTATATGTAACCCAACCCATGAGTTTTAGATATTACCACTTGATTAAATAACTATCATAAACTTTCCCATAAGGATCTAGACTAGTGTCGGAGGGCATCCGACAAAATAATTCTATCACCACAAGTTACTCGCTTTATGACAACCATCCAATCTAAAGGATCACACTTGCATAATCTAATACACACGTAATTCTAGTTTTAAAAAATAGAAGAAAATTTGAATTTTTATTTATTCAATTTCAACTAATAAATTATTTCTATTGCTTCAATTTAACAATTGAATTAGCAACCAAAACATTTCAGTTATCGCCAAACTTCCAATTTTCCTAATGTAATCACTAATCGGATTACCAAACAAAACCATAATTGTAATTTTCCAAAAGCAATCCATATTTAAAAGTATCAAATATAGCTTTGTTTATTTTAATTTTTCATAAGTAATCAAACCATTAATAAACACATTTACTATATTCTTAACGTTTAAACTATTTAGCAAGGCAAGAATTTTACTAAAATTTGAATACCAAAATCAAGCAATTCCCATTTCTGGAAACAAGTAGCCACATTAACCTTATGAATGTAAACATATATTTTAATTCTAACAATCTATTCATAAGGAAATACATACATACTGATACATATATTTTTATACATATATATACATATATATATACACGGCAATATCTTTCTATATATATATATATATATATATATATATATATATATATATATATATATATATATATATATATACACATACGTACTCATATATACCAATATATATATATATATATATAACCTCATTAATCTAAAGTCAGAGTTAAATAAATAAATAAATAAATAAATATATATATATATATATATATATATATATACATACATAATTTTTTTCATTGAATGGAACAAATAGCTTACTGATAACTAAAATTTTACTACTCTTAATAGTAATTGTTTGTCAAAATTTTGATGACAAAGAAATCTAATGTTGTCTAATATCATATTCAAATATCTTTGTACCTAAAATGAAATACAGATCTCCCATCGAATACAATAATTGTAGCCATAAAAATAGTTGAATCTAAAAGTTCCCAATTCTCCTACAGCCTACAAGATATTCTTGTTTGAAATTGATGTTTTAAGACTAACAGTAAGTTAACTGCTGCCATTATAACAATGTAACTCGTTTAATGTCCACTGTTCAACTCAGCGAACATCCTCTGTTCTACATGACTCTTTAAATAAAGAAATTGATACCATAAAGAAAAGGATTGTTTTGGATAGACTGAAACCCACATTTATGTTTTGTGAGAAACATCAAACCCTTTTCCCTTAATATATTCAGCACAGTATTTAGTTTCGCTATAACCCATATATACATTATAAATTCATTGCAACACAAAGAACAAGGTTTATACTGAGTTTGGTGATGAACACACCAAATTCGGCATACTCACAGAGTTGGGTGTTGAATTTTCCACAAAGCCACTACGTATTCGATATTCATTATTTAAAAATGAAACATTACAAAAGAAAAAGGATTGAGTTAAAGAAAAGCCCCCTGCCTGTGCAAATGCAGAATGATAATCAAGGAGAAACTGCCTGGAGAACCCTCAACTACCAACTCGCATCCTATGCCTCCAACTCTCTATGCCTTGGTAAAAAGATAACAATGAAACCCTCTCAAACACTGAGATAGGAAAAATGCAACCACGAAAAGATAACAGAATGAGGAATATGAATACGTAAGGATTTATAAAGCTAGAGTGAGAATCAAAAATCATCCTCATGGTCACCAGAATCTCCAAAATAAGCGCAGAGAAACTCGTTCAACAGAGTTTCCATGAAACCCCCATTAGAGTTCATCAATGGCAGATTGAACTCAAAATCCAACTAACTCAAAGACAAAATGACTGAGAAACCATGGAAATCAATGCTCATTACTGCAAGCTTATCTCTAACAACTATTCTCTCAGTTTTCCAACACATGGCAAGTGCAGTACCAATTCAAAAATCAATGAAATTGCCCACCATAAATTCCCATAACATTACCGCCATAAGCCAAGCCCAAAACAAGGCTAGATTTAAGTTAGGCGCTCATGCTAGTAAAAGCTTAGGTTAGGTCTTAGTCTTAGTTGAATACATTAGGTTAGCTTAGGAAATGACTTAGCTTAACATACTATTAGGTATTAATGTTAACATTAATATTTATATTAATGATAATATTAATATTAATATTAATATCAATATTAATCCTAATTTATATTAAGATTACATCATATCAATATGTATATACATATACATATAATTATAACTTGTATAAATATAAACACAAGCACACAAATATACCAACAATTACATATACGTATATATATATATATATATATATACCAAAAGAAAACTGGCAAATAAAAGATTCTAGGGACAGTTAAAATTTAATGCCACATTAATCATAAGACTGAAAAAGACCAAAAGTAATGAAACTAAAACTGATCCAAATGAAATTTAAAACAAAACTAAATTGCCTTATCTGAGAACCATTTCTTTACTGTAGGATTTCTGAATCTGAAATGTGAACATTAATTCTGAGAATCAGATCTTAGAAACATTTGACTTCTCATAGTGCATAAATAAAACAACATAATGATGCCAAAAATGAAATAGTTTCTATAAAATCAATGCTTCAAAACAAGTACCAAACCATCCAGTAAATTAAACTAATCTCAGATTTCAAGGTAATAGATGCAAAACTATTAGGGGCATGCCACAGAGATTTATTTTGATAAGTTATAGGCCAATTACAATGTACAAAAGGATTATGTCAAAGGAAGACCTTTGAAATAGAATTTTGATATGGTTGGGAATTTGACACTCATAATGTCATCTACCTTAGAGGCTCTATTGAAGAAATATTAAAATTGCATGGATCAAGAAATCTATGTCTATGTTTGGAATTTTTTTTGGTATAGATGAACGAGAATACATCCTAGTGCATCTGATGTATATGATAGCTCAAATGCTTCAATATGGCATGAGCTCTATTTTTTATTTTTCTTCCATTTTGGCCAAAGATGTTCATAATTTTTTAATAGGAATAAGTAAGGGGAAAGTGGATAAACATTTTGGTTGGTATTCTATGCTAATTTATATGTGTTTCTTTAAAGGCATTTTTGTGTTCAAAAAGGAAAGTGAGGATGAGAAATTACCTGTGAATTCATGGAGTGTTGATATAACCTAGGTGGTCACAAATGCTAGTTTCATTAGATTTTACTTATATTTTATATCAAAGATGAGGTCCCTTTAAGTTGAAGACAACCCTTAAATTCCTAAACCCTTGCTAGAGCTTATCATATTGAAGGAACATTCTATGGGGTTAAAGGTGAGTCACAAATGGGGGGACATAATCCCTTACTCTATTTCTACTATCTTTAGAGTCTACAATTTTCAAGGAAATTCCCATATTCTACACTACCAATTTCCCATCAAGGTAGGTGTTAGTGAGCTCTTGTGGCAGATAAGTGGACTAGAGCAAAGAGAGCTAGTTGGGAGATCTAGATGGATAATGTTACCAAGATTTACAATGGTCCATTAGTTTGTAATAAAAAAAGGAGGTTGGAGAGACATTTTTAAGTTCATAGATAACTATCAAATGGCTTAATGTCATCCTAGGTTCACAGATCCTAAGGGATTTTATGAGATGTTTAAAGAAATGACTAACGCTAGGAGTTATAATTGTGTTTTCTATTATCCTAAAGATATTATAAGGAATGAATTTTCTTTGCAAGAACAAGAGGTTGAAATGGAAAAATAAAGGTTTTGAGGACATAAAGTTTTGGGAAATAAGACAAACAAATTTATGTCATATTTTACAAGAATCATTCAAACATTGAATGAGAAGAAATATGTATCAATAAAAACATATCCATATAATGCAAAGGAGGTGGAGAGGATATTATTTAGTATATCTATTATAAATATAGGACAATACACCTTCTAGAGAAGAACTAGATATAGTATGGAAAGGGACACAAAAGAACATCGTGTGCCAACTCATAGAGGTAGTACTCTAAAAGCCCTCCTTCAAAACCATCTGTTGGTGTTTTATTTTGATGTTAACAGTACTAAAACTACTAAGCGACAAAAGGCTTAGTACCTAGATATCAGTACATACACAACCTAAAGAATAGCCAATTCTCATTATCACTTGCATATGCAAAGTATTAGGACCCAACTTCAATAAAACCTTAGACAGTTTTCTACTATTTTGGCTCTGTAAAACCAGGGCGGGTGCACCCGGGGCTGGTTCAAAGATGGAATAATTGTATGAGAATTATCCTTAGTTTCATTTTGATTCTCATCTCTAAATCCTTAAACATATAAGTAAATAACTGATAAACACATCCCTTGAACAGATATGTCCAAGAAATCTTCTATAGCTCTGCAGATGTTTCCAACAACAATGGCTAAATGAAGCTAAAACAATCTAGGCAGGCAAGTGCTGGCCAACTTTGAAAATCTTATAGGAAAGATAAATGAAAATTGATTTTATGATGTATTTTGAAAAAGCTAGTTATAATATACTTCTCTTTTGGCTGAAATACTTTCGATCAGTGCCTAATCCATTGGGAATTCAGAGTCAAGTAAATTCTTAGATCTAATTTGTTGCCTTGCAACGAATTTTCATCAGCAATTCTTACCAGAATTTATCATTCAAAAATCCTTATTAACACCCGAGCAACCTCATCACATTCATCAAAGCCTTTACTTAATCCATTGAATTAACAACAATAACAAATGGATGTACAATCTTACTAAATTGCAATCAATTGCATAAGCTTTTACTCACACAACATCAAGGTAGCTCAGTATTAAAAAGGAGACAAAATTCAGAGAAGAACAGATATGGGGATAGTTCATAACTTGTATTCATTTCCTTTGAAAATGATATATCCTTTACAAAAGACCCAGAAAAACCTTCAGAGAAGAAGCACAGTTCTTTCTACATTCATCCATATCTCAGAAATTTTGACAGAAAAAGCATACTATAAATTTCTTTCCAAAAATGTTTGGACCAAAAAAGAACTAAGCACAACACTTAGTGAAAACCAAATTCGGACCCATCTTTAGCCTTGGGATCTCACTTAAATAATGTGAGATGCAACAAGCTTCAGGCTACAGTAGGTGACAGGTGTCCTTCTTTTGAAAAACAAAAAACAATAATAACAGAAAGGTTGATTACAACAACACTTCTTGGCGGGTTCCTTTCTGTTATGCTTATTGGTTGTTATGATCTACTCTCGCAATCATTCCTCATCTTCAGAGTACATACCCATAAGGTCTGCAAGTGATGTATCATCTTCTGTTACATGCAAAATCACTTTAACCTGGGGATTTTCTATGTCATCTTTGCTGACTACAAGAGTAACTATTACTCTTACATCTTCCTCGTCATCTTCTCCTGACATCTGTTCACTAAACTGATCTTTCCATCTGTTGAAAGTATCATCATCTGGCCAATCAAAATTTAGGGTTTCTTTTTGTATCTTTATTAAAGAATTGGCATTTTCTTCTAAATCATCGAATTCTTTTCTTATATCAGCATAATACAGTTGTATTTTTACCAGCTCTTCATTTGTCTTTGCCCAAAACCAACAGCCAGTCTCACTGATGATGTTTGTTATTCTGTTATCAAATAATTCATCCATTTCCTTTTTCCATTTGTCCTTTTCCTTTACTGTATCAACAGATTCTAAGGCACAAGGAAATAGGGTGAATTTTTTAGCAAGATATCTTGAAAAACAGAGTGTCAATTTCCTCTGTAAAGAATCTCTTTTATTTTCAAAATTATCTAATTGATTCAATAAATCAAAAATTCTTTCAACCTGATGATAAGGCATTTGAACTGCAGATATACAAACAATTGTAAAATCATTATTCCTCTGTCTCCACTTCTGTTCAAGAGAGTCTAGTCCATTCTTTTCTTTATTTAACTCATCTATGAGGGTTACAATCCTGGTCAACTGGTCATAAAAATCTGACCATTGTATTTTATCCCTCAAGTATGTCACACCCTGCTTCCATTTCTATTCCTGCTGATTTCTAAATTCTATCTGCCACTCATGTAATTTGGTTTTTTTTGCTTCAAACTCCTCTACAGTATAGAATTGGGGTCTTTCAGGGGTGTCAGGTATCTCAATAATAGGGGTTAATCCCACAGATGACTGTGGGGGATATGCAATTCTTATTGTACTGGATTCTCCCACTTTTCTCTTTCCAAGTACCTTTTCCAATTGAGATATCCTGTTTTCTAACTCAATTCTCCTCTTTACCTCTTGATTATAGGCTTCCACCACTACTTCATATTTATTATGCATATCCATCATTTCCCTCTCTTCTCTTTCCACAGTAGCCAGGGCAAATTTAGAATAATCCACATTCATGTGGGCTGCCTGTACATTTGAAGTGTCAGCAACTCTTCTTACAATGATACTCCCTGTCAATCCTGAGTCATCAGGCTGTGATGAAGTAACTCTGGATCCTCTTCTCAGGGACCACATAACAAGGGTAGCTTGATCATTGCTGAATGCTGTACCAAAGAATTCCTCTTTATTCGGATCCTGGAGTCCTAAATTATTTGAAACAGAATTAAAAACTAATGCGTCAGCAATGTCCCAATTGGGCAATAATAAAACATTAGCATTTTTTACCATCTGTCTTCCCTCATCAGGGGTTATATTTTGGAACTCTTGAACCATTTTTTCCTTTATTAGATTTTGAATGGAGGTCTCATCCATTTCTGGATGTTCTGCTCTCATATTATTGCACCTTTGCTCAAAAATGTGCATGTTTACTCTCCACGCAAACTGATGGAAAGCCCTAGATCTTACAAAATTGTTATCAGACAAAAAATGCTGACTGGCTTGTTCCAAAATAGGGTCCAATTCCCTTCCTCTGAAATCTGCTGTAGTTAATTCAAAACTTGGTACAGGGGTTTCCTGAGGGTTCCCTTCATCAATCTCTGCTTGTGTAACAAAAATTTCTCCTTGTGACCCCATTTGTTCAAATTGCTCATTGGTGAGTTGTTCTTCCTCAACTCTTATTGGGGTTTGAGAAGGTGAGCCACTTTCATCAGGGGATTCTTCCTCCCTTATTATTCTCCTTCTTTTGGGGGAAGGTTCAGGGGGTCTTTCTTCTAGGACAGTGCTGGTGGATCCAACAATCTATTTTTCTTTATGCACAATGGGCGCCTGCTGTCGGACAATAGTATATCCTGTTTTCTTCTGTACCACCAGTGGACCTATTCCAATGTTAGGAGTGAAACCCAATTTTCTCATAATTTCTCTGGCTTTATCTGGAAAAGAATTAATAAAATGCTGTTTCTTCTCATTCGTTACCTCCATTATCTCAGAGAAATTACTCATGAGCTTATGTACTTTATCTGCATTGTTTGCAGCATTACTAAGAGGACTGAAATTTTTATCAAAACAATTAATGAATTCCAAAACTTTTGAATAGACTCTCCATTTTTCTTTCTTTATTTCTTGCTCATGGAGAGAATATTCATTTCTTATTACATCTTCTGGAAAATAGAATTCATGCTGAACTGGACGCAGCTTGATTCTCAATCTAAGGGCAGAGTTAAAGAAACCTTCTGTATCACAAAAACGAGAGTGAGACACTGCCATTTTGTATTGATCCAAAAATTTATGGAGAAAGGCCCACCCTTCTTTAGTTATCACAAATTGGTGGGCTATAGTACAAGTAGGAAAAATTGATCCTGTCCCCCTTTTGTGCAAAAAGGCCTCCTCCACTCCTCCCAACTGCCACAAAAACTCAGCTACCCCTACCTTTAAAGGTAGCTGATAGGGTAACACATGGGGTGTTCCTTTGAAACCATAGACCCTGATGACCATTGAGACTGAATATGGGACAATATCTCCCCAATTATGTGACACTTTTAGATTATGGGTTTTGTCCATAGGCCTGACAAGGTGCATTAATGCCTTAGGAATTCTGGGATTGTCACTCAATAAGAGGCACCTTAGTTTGGAGGCAAAGTGCCTATCAAATCTAACGAAGCTAGCATTTTCTGCTTCCCAGGTCATGTCTGCACTCCATAATTGGACTGGTAGTGCTTCCCCTTCTTGTTCTCTATTTAAAACCATTTCTTTACCAAAATAAGTGGCCCCTTTAAAAAGAAACATATGCATCAGTAAGGAATACTGACCCCAAACCTTTTCCACCTTGCCTTGTGCAATCCCCACCAATCCATGATGGATCTCATTTTCCAAGTAAGATGCAAAATCAAAAATTATTTCCACACCAAAAGAAGAGATTTGGGTGATCATATACATGAAGCTCACCGGAATAAAATCTTCTTCGCCCTCTCCGAAGACTCTGCACAAGGTCCTATATATCTCCACTGCCCTGGCATTAAAACATGATTTCTTAAAGGGCTCTTTAGAAGATGATGTTATGGTTGGGAGGCCTCCAATTCGGCCTATGTGGGCTTTCAATGCACCCTGTCTAACTACATCCCTCTTGGATATATATTCTTTTTCTAAATCTATCAGATTAATGGGCACATGATACATGGTGAGGGGTCCCAGACTGAATACCTTCCTAATCTCCTCGGGACTGATGGTAACTAAAGCCTCACCATCTATTCTCCTCACTACCTTAGTGGCTTGGTCATAGTTTTTTGCTATGGCTTCAAGCAGGTCAAAATCCATAAACACACTGGGGACAACAAGCTTCCCAAGATCAAAATTCCAAATGTTGGCATGAGGGGCATATAACTTTCTCTCTGCAAACCATTTCTTGAATAAACTCAAACCAGTCTGAGCAGTTTGAGCATCCCGGACCCAATTACCCTTATCATACAATCCATCAGCTACCCTAAGCCTAGGATTGAGTGAGGTTAACCTCTTAACTTGCACCATTTCTACAGTGGACTCAGGAAGTAACTCAAGCAAATCATCATGCACATTTCTATCCAGGTAGTTTACTGCTCCTGTAAATCCCTTCTTAGGAGGCATCTTGGGCTATCCTCTTTAAAACTTAAAAGCTCACAGAGATGATGGCAGTTTTACTTACTTGAATTCTATCTCAAATCTCCTTTGAATTCCTGCAAAATTTCAGCGAACAGATAACTTGACAATTCTTATCAACCTTGGCACGCTTTTCTTTCAGTAATAGCTTCTGCACAAGAATGGGTTCAAATCTTTTCTCGCGTGAAATGAAACTGATGCAATCTCTCTGTATTATACTCTATTTTTTCTCACGGACGAAGCTTTCTTGTCTAATTAATACAGAGAGTGGCACTACATTTTTTATTTAAAATTGCCCCATTGATCTTCAAAGATCCTACGATCATGAGGTACAAAGAGAACAACTAGGAGTTATACTTGCCATGTCAGTTATATTACCCAATGAGAGCTTGCCACGTACATAATTCTTTCTTTTGATGGTGCTTACATTTAGACCCACTGACGACGGAGAACACGTGTCAGCATGTCGCTACTTCGTCATGCATAAAGAACTAGCACCTTGCCATAACGAGGCGACGACAACCGTTGATCGGATCAAGAAATGATCGAAAGATACGCTACAGGACTTCTTAAGAAAGAAGGCGGTGGGCCCATCTCGCTATGTCGCTGTAATTATCTTCCTTGCAACTCTTCATAACGAGATAGCGAGCTCCGTTGATTCACTTCAAGCTGATGTTCCAGATTTCTTGTACATTTAGTCAGGTAGGTATTAATGAGAATCGGATCTCTGCATAGCTGGCACATGTCAAAATTATCATAGTCATCTGTCATTACACATCATCATAGATCTTGCCGATCTTTTGTCATTTTACGGGGCCTCGCTAACTCGCTAACGGTGAATCATCTCAATTTTCCGATAGCGAGGTAGCGAGCTCCGACACTTTAAAGGATTCCGTGCCGGAAAAAGCAAGGGGGTACCCAGTAATTACTTCTGTTAATTAAAACTGATTCTGACAATGGTATTTATGACTAGTCATGCCACCTGGTGTAATTATGACACAAGCAAGATGCAATGTCATCATTTTAAGATTTTCACGTGGCCTCGCTACTTCGCTAACGGTGAAGTGCCTGAATTTTTTGATAGCGAAGTAGCGGAACTTCCGAAAACATCAACATTCCGGCTCTGATGTCAGATATTCTAGTGGGTCCTTCTCCCCCTTTTTATGGCGAATTGCAAAGTGTACCTGCACAATAAAGCAATTAATAAGTAAATCTCCGATCGCCACACCTTCACTTCATGGTCCCACCGCTTACAAACTCAATACTCGCTATCTCGCTATACTTAATGAGCATGCAACTTTCAATAGCGAGGTAACGCCAGCGGTAGATCTAATCGGATCTGACGGTTGGGACAAAGAGGAAAAAGGTAACCCGGGAGAGAGGAAAAGGAATACGAAAGCATATTCGCTTCTTTTTAAAATTTGAAAATTTTGCGCCCGAACATTTATGAATAGAGATGAATATAGGGCTTATATGGCGAATATTTCTTACAGATGGTTTATCCAAAACCTTATAATTCATTTAGACATAGAACTTCTGACTTTTCTATGGTTTAACTGAAAATTTTTTACTGCAGAAAAAGTCAGACCAACAGTGGCTCTCTCTGGGGATGATAGACTACTTGAGTCTATGCAAGGATTCAGAATCTATGGGAGAGCATACCACACATCCGGGAAATGACAACTTCTTCATAGAGCACAGAGCAACACACAAAAACAAAAACTCAGATTGTACAAGGATTTACAGAAAACAGGACGCCAAGAAAACCTAAAACTAATGTTCATGGAAGAAACTAAGTATTTTTTCAAGAAAAATACCTCTTCAAGAACTATCCATGAACTGGCAATTCAAGAATATTATCAAATACATCTTTGATTATGTAGGAATCTTCACCCCAAGCATTCTCAATGAGATATGGGCCTAACCAAATGGGATCAAATTTGCCATGTTTTCCTTTATCTTCAATTCTTGCGTTCCACATTAAGACTAGGTCTCCATTTTCAAATTTCTTGTTTACAGTTCTTTTATCATAGAGTGTTTTGACTTTTAACTGCAATTTTTGATTTCTCAGAGATGCTTCTCTTCTGGCTTCGGTCAATCCTACCAGTTCATTCATTCTTTCTTTCATTTCATCAGTAGTATCTTCATCATATGACTGGATGTAATTGTATAATCCCATCAAATTGTTCTAGGGCATTCTAGCTTGAATTCCATACACTAAATCAAATGGAGCCACCCCAATTGCCTTCTTTACAGTTACTCTGTCAGCCCATATTGCCAACTGTAACTTGGAATCCCATGCCCTTTTATTATCGTCCAAGGTTCTCTTAATGATTTTCAACAGGCTTTTATTTGTGGACTCAGCTTGTCCATTCCCTTGTGGATGATATGGGGCAGACGTTGTTCTTGTCATTCCATATTTATCACAAAAATTTATGAATTCCTCAGACCTAAAACACATAGCATTATCTGTGACAACTTTCTGTGGACATCCAAATCTGGAAATGATATTATTCAATAAGAAATTATTTACTACTTTACTCATTGCATTTCTGGTAGGGATAGCCTCTACCCATTTTGTAAAGTAGTCAGTAGCAACCAGAATCCAGGAATAGCCAGTACTGGACTTGGGAAAAATTTCTCCTATGAAGTCCAGACCCCATTGTTGAAAAGGTGCTTTAGTTTCAACTGGCTTCAGTGGAGTATTTCTTGAGAATTTCAGCTTCCCAACAAATCTCTGACAAGGATCACATTTTTTAACCATAATTTGAGCATCTTTGAACAAAGTGGGCCACCAAAAACCAGCTCTCATTATCTTATGCGCAGTAGTTTTGGCCATGTAATGTCCTCCACATACTCCAGCATGCATTTCTTTCAAAATCTCTTTTGCCCTTTCTCTGTCAACACATTTCAACAGAACTCCTTCAAAGTTTCTCCACCATAAGTTATTTTGAACAATTACATACCTGATGGCTTGCAATTTAATATTCCTTTTTTCATTATCAGGCAGATGGGGAGGAACTTCCATGTGTTGCAAATAATGTATAACATTAATGTACCAGTCACACTGGTCCATGTCGCATAAATCAGTTCTGAAATCATCATTTACTAGGTTTATCTGATTAGCTTCCAGGTTAGTTTCGGCCATAAGTTTGGCCAAACCTTAACCTCTAACTAACTTAGTTATCTGCATATCAATGTTAAATTCTTGGATTCTATTGATCCATCTGCATCTCCTTCCTGACACTTCCCGCTGAGAGAAAATATCTTTAATTGCAACACTAGGTACAAAGGCAATAATAGTAGCACCTACCAAATAACTTCTGAATGCTTTTACAGCCTTTACCAAAGCATATGCTTGTTTTTCATTTATTTCATACTTTAGTTCAGCATGCTGCAGGGCTTTGCTAAAAAAGGCAATAGGCTGTTCATACCCTTCATGGTTTTTCTGTAATAAAACTGCAGCTACAGTATGGAATGATGCAAAAGAAAAAATATGCATGGGTTTTGTATAATCTGGGGTCCTCAACACTGGAACATTTTTTATCGCAGTTTTTATATCCTGGAATGCCTATGAAGGTTCACCATTCCAATCTATAACAGCTCCTTTCTTGAGCATTTTCGAAATGGGTCTACTGATTTCGGCGAAGTTGGTAACAAACCTCCTCAAAAAATTAACCTGGCCAAAAAAGGACTGTATACCTTTCACGTTTTTAGGTTTAGGGACTTTATCAATAGCCATTACCCTTTCTGGGTCTATTTTTACCCCATCCTTGGACACTATGTGTCCTAATAACTTTCCTTCTGTGACCCCAAATGAGCATTTCTTTGGGTTTAGGGATACCCCATATTCTAGGGCTTTTATAAAAATTTTGTTCAAGTGTTTGCAGTGATCTTCAGCCTTATTAGAATACGCTGTAAGATCATCCTGGTACACAACCATAAATTTGTCAATATATTCATGAAATGCTACATCCATGGCTCTTTGGAAAGTAGCTCCTGCATTAATCAAGCCAAAAGGCATCCTCACATACACATACGTTCCCCAAGGGGTTGTGAAGGCTGTTTTGAACTGTTCACTTTCTTTTACCAGAACTTGATTATATCCAGAAAAGCCATCCATCATTGACATCAATTCAGAGCCAGTCACTTGTTGCAACATGGCTTCCATATTAGGTAAGCCATAATTATCTTTTAGAGATGCAATGTTTAGATTCCTAAAATCCACACAAAGCCTAATATCTCCATTCTTTTTTCTTACAGGAACAAGGTTTGAAACCCAAGTGGAATGCCTAATTGGTTTGATTATTCCACCATCTCTCAGTTTTGTCAGTTCTTCCTGCATTTTTGGGGCAAGGGTGGGATTGATTGGCCTCTGCTTTTTCCTAAAGGGTTTTAGATTTTCTTTCAACGGTATGACATGCTGGAAAAGGTCCTCCCTATAAGCTTTAAGGTCATCATATGACCAAGCAAAAAAATGCCTGTACTTTCTAAGTAGGTCAATCAATGCTTTTCTGATTTGAACTGGCAGATCTTGGCCGATGTAAACCTTTTTAGGGATTTCATTCGTTCCCAAATTCACTTCTTCTAGCTCTTGCAGTTTGGGGTCCTTTATTTCCGATCTTACTCTGTCTTGGTTATCAAAAATGTTCTCCAAGACTACCAACCCCTTAGGCATCTTATTTGTTTTTAATTGCATGATTTCTTGACAAAAAATGGTTTCCTTCCCATTTATGGTTTTAATTAGTCCATTGCAGTCCATCTCCTGCCCATGGTATTTGTCTTCATTTAGCAAAAAATTTGTGATATCTTTGTCATCTTCAAACACCTGCCAATTGTCAATGTTGTCAGGTATAGAAGGTCTGTTTTGAATCTCAATCTGGGAGATTCCTTTAAATGATATTTCTTTTGGTTTGATAGCTACATTGGCCAAAATATCAGCCATTTTATTCTGGGTTCTATCTCTCCATGAGATCCCAAATGCATCAAAAAATTCTATTTGATCCCAGACCGTGTTTCTATATTGTTTTAATCTCCTATTTTTTGAGGAGTATGTTCCTTTAATCTGAGAGATGATCAATTCAGAATCCCCTATGACACACAATTTCTTAATTTTGTGATGTGTGGCCACTTTGAGACCTAGCAGCAATGCTTCATATTCAGCAATGTTATTTGTGCAAGAAAACTTCAAGGTGAATGAATACCTGAAGGTGTTATTTTCAGGGGACACAAAGACTACACCTGCCCCTGCACCCTCTTTAGAACTAGCCCCATCAAAGAACATTGTCCACAATTTTGGTGAATTCATGCAACATTCAACCTCATTTTCAATGATATCAGGTAAGTTTTCCACTTCCTGAATAATTAATTCAGCCCTGAAAGCATTAATCCCCGTGTCTAGGAAATAGGTGGTATCTTTGTCAATTTCTTCACCTAAGATGTGGTTAATCCTTGGTTCCCTATTTACCCTGACAGCTTTGTCCTCTATATGGAAAGTGGCATAAGTAAGGTCACATTGTAGGCTTCCCCCCATGGCGGCACTCCATTTTCTGGAAAGTAGCATCCCGTAATGTGGGGATATATCCACTACAAGGATAGACATGGTTAATTCCACCTCAGGAAATGCAGCCAGTTTGAATGGTAAGGCATTTATAGTACCTATTATTGGGACCTCTCTAGCATCCATCCCTCGGCATCTACCTTGCTTAGTATCCACCTTCAATCCTAGGGCTTCCATTACTTTAAAAGGCATTATAGTGTTGGAAGCTCCAGAATCTATCATACAATTTTTCAAGGTTTTCCCTTTTATGATTAAACTAAGGAAAAAATGATCAATATCTTGTATGAACGCAACTGATGAATCATCTAAGAACATCTGAGGAATCTAGGATATAATACCATTGTCCTCTATTATTAATGGGGTCTGTTGGGCTATAGCTTGATTATCAATACTATTGTTGTTTGCTATTCCACCCAACCATGACAAAGCCTTATTTTTATGTTCTTCAATTCTAAAAAGCTTAGACAAGGGTACTTTCACAGTAATTTGAGATAACATGGCAATCATATCAACAGGTTCAACCACAGTAGGTTTTACAATAGTACCTGGGATCGGAGTCTTTTGAGTAGTGGGCACCACTTTTAGCTTGACAACATCCAGTTCTGATTTCTCTGGTTGCACTACGGTCTTTGTTGCTTCAACTTTCTGAAATTGAACCTTCTTTTTTGGTTCCCATTTTTGACCCTTGTTCTCCTTGATCTTAGACATATCTATACTGACTTTCTTGTGTTGATCATCTGTCTTATGAGTAGTGTCTTTGATGAACATACTAGATGGCCTTCTTGCCTCATTATTTATTGCTCTATTTCTCAAATTGTAATTACTGTGGACTTGTGAAATCATTTCAGCTGTAATTCTATCAATTTCCTCCTTGGAGGGGATTCTTAGGTTTGTGAAACCTACTTCAGAAAATGTATTGCATACCTCGTTTGTATCATTCTTTTCATCATCTGAAAATATTTGTTGATGATGTAACTGGTAAGCAATTCTCTGGCTGGTAACATCATTCTCAGGTTCTTCTGAATCAGAATCTATCAAATCATCAGATGTATTCGCCATATTGCAGCTTATATCATCATGGTTTTTTTCTTCTGTTTCTTCTTCTGCTTGCACTCCTTGAGCTTGGGCGAACGACTGGGCAATAGCACAATAATCAGCAGAATGAGGTGATTGGCATATAATGCACCAAGGCAAATCATCATTCATATTTATAGTATTCCTTTGTAGGGGGTCTGGGGTACCCTTATCTTTCATATTTTGGATCTGGTTAGGAACTGGTTTACCATCTTTCCATTGGGTGGTGTAAGGGTAATTCTGCATCCTAGGTTGTCTATTGAAATTGCTGTTATTCACAGGGACTCTCTCAGTAACATTTGTCTTATTGAAATTAGTGGGATTCATTTTCTTAAGCATTTCTAAAACATGGCCTATAGTAGGTTATTCAGGCCTTTTTCCTATGGGAGTTTTGTCACCTTCCCTTTTATTATTATTCTTAGGGTTGAAAAGCTTAGGATCATCCCTCCTCCCTAATTTTCCAGAGGCCTTTCTATTATTTTCTATATTCACTGCAACTCTATAGGCATCTCTCAGAGTTTTTGGATCCTTATCTCTCAGTTGGTAGGCCATTTTTCTATCAAAGGCATTGAAATAGGTTGTAAGACAGACGTCTTCATTTAACCGCATAAATTGAAATAGTTTGTACATCCCTTTCTGAAATCTCACATTGAAATCAAATGTGGATTCATTTGGATTCTTCTTGATATTGTTGAACTCATTCAACATGAATCCTGCATTGGTATTGTCCCCATATTGTTCCTTGAACAATTTTTCCAAATCACTCCATGAAGTAATACTATCATTAGGCAACCTCCTGAACCAATCCCTTGCATCCTCTGTGAGTGAATGCACAAATAATTTCATCACCATGTCCTCATGTTCAACTTCATAATCATTGAGCATGTCAATGAAAATTCTCAAATGTTCTTCACCAGTAACAGCATTATTTCCAGAAAACTTGACCACTTTATCCCTTAAATCAAAAGATATGGGATGGGGGGCACCAGGAATACCGGCAAATGATATTTGTCTATATTTTTTGAGGTATATAGGTTTCTTCTGGAAACCAGGAGCGTTAGAGGTACTAGCTGCATTAGCTTGAGTTAGGAGAGCAGCTTGGGATAGCTGTGGTGGGACAAATGGGACTTGAGTGCCAATATTGGAAGATGAGGTAGGAGCAGATTGGGGTTCTTTCTGAGTCAGGATTATGGGAGCATTAACTGGTGCAGGATTTGTAGGTGGGATAGACAAACTAGGCCATGAATTCAATGCAGAATTAGACTTTATGAATTGGATTTTCCTTCTGGTCTCTGCGGCCTGAGCTTCATTTTCAACCTTCTCAAGTTCTTTTGCAAGGTCTTCCTTCTCCTTTCGAGCCTTCTCTAGTTCTAGATCTATTTTTGATATGGAGGGTTGTATAGGTTTGCTCGGTATGGCTTGAGGCTCATTTATTTGGATTCCTATAGCCTTGCCTTTCCCTTTATTTGGAACTGTTCCAGTGGGCTCTATTGGATTAACTTGAATGGGTTTATAAGCTTGAACTTGAGCAATAATTGGTTCTTGTCTTTGATTTAGGAGTTTTTCCTGTTGTTGAACTTTAGCTCTTAGATTATCAATATTTCCAAAGACGTCCTGATGGAGAGTGGGGGTATTCTCTTCTAATTTTTTATTTTTCTCTTTCAAAGCAGCCATCCTTCTTAGCAGAGTATCTCTTTCTATTATTGCATCCAAAGTGGCTCGCTCCCTTTCCTTTTCAAGATGGATGCACTTAGCTTCTTCCTCAGCAATCCATTTCTTCAAAAATCCTATTTCAGATTGCACTTCTTTAGAATCAGCAGAGGTTGCCTCGGAATCAGCAGGATCATCTAGATCTATAAGGTTCGGTTCCATATATGGGACTACTCTGGGATTAAAAAGGTTATCAGATGAACTCCTGAATCCTAGCCTACAATCTATATCTGCTACAGGCCCTGGTCTTGGTGAAGCAATTCCCATAGTAGATACGTCTTTATCTTGAAAAACTCTCTGATCTGGTAATGGGGTACTGAAAATACCTCCTAAAAATCTTGTATTTTCGGATTCAGAACTAAGCGAAGATGATTCTCTTGCTATTATCGGTTGATAATGGGAATTTACAGAGGCATTACCTCTAGGCTTCCAAGTAGGATTTGGATCTATTCTTTTCTTATTTTGGTTCTTCCTACCACCTTGGGGTAAATCAGTATACATTGATACATCGGGATTGGCCCTCATGTAAGCCCTTGTGTTTTTTCTCTTGTCAGCCATATTCTCCTTTTGTTACAATAAGCACTAGCTTCAAAACCTTGACTGAGTCGCCACCCTTTTTTGGGGAAATATAATAACACTCCTTACTGATAGAAAGAAAACAATACACAAGCGGGAACAAAAATACGACACAAGGAGATCAATCACTGATGTTGTAAGACTGCAACTCTTGCTTGTTAGATAAGACACTCGGATAAGCTGGATGTGTCAGTGTGTAGCAATGGTACTTGGGTTTATATCTTCTTTAGATTCTCAAGTTTTGACACTAATGAATCCCCAGTAGAGTCGCCATTTTGTTGGTGTTTTATTTTGATGTTAACAGTACTAAAACTACTAAGCGACAAAAGGCTTAGTACCTAGATATCAGTACATACACAACCTAAAGAATAGCCAATTCTCATTATCACTTGCATATGCAAAGTATTAGGACCCAACTTCAATAAAACCTTAGACGATTTTCTACTCTTTTGGCCCTGTAAAACCAGGGCGGGTGCACCCAGGGATGGTTCAAAGATGGAATAATTGTATGAGAATTATCCTTAGTTTCATTTTGATTCTCATCTCTAAATCATTAAACATATAAGTAAATGACTGATAAACACATCCCTTGAACAGATATGGCCAAGAAATCTTCTATAGCTCTGCAGATGTTTCCAACAACAATGGCTAAATGAAGCTAAAACAATCTAGGCAGGCAAGTGCTGGCCAACTTTGAAAATCTTACAGGAAAGATAAATGAAAATTGATTTTATGATGTATTTTGAAAAAGCTAGTTATAATATACTTCTCTTTTGGCTGAAATACTTTCGATCAGTGCCTAATCCATTGGGAATTCAGAGTCAAGTAAATTCTTAGATCTAATTTGTTGCCTTGCAACGAATTTTCATCAGCAATTCTTACCAGAATTTATCATTCAAAAATCCTTATTAACACCCGAGCAACCTCATCACATTCATCAAAGCCTTTACTTAATCCATTGAATTAACAGCAATAACAAATGGATGTACAGTCTTACTAAATTGCAATCAATTGCATAAGCTTTTACTCACACAACATCAAGGTAGCTCAGTATTAAAAAGGAGACAAAATTCAGAGAAGAACAGATATGGGGATAGTTCATAACTTGTATTCATTTCCTTTGAAAATGATATATCCTTTACAAAAGACCCAGAAAAACCTTCAGAGAAGAAGCACAGTTCTTTCTACATTCATCCATATCTCAGAAATTTTGATAGAAAAAGCATACTATAAATTTCTTTCCAAAAATGTTTGGACCAAAAAAGAACTAAGCACAACACTTAGTGAAAACCAAATTCGGACCCATCTTTAGCCTTGGGATCTCACTTAAATAATGTGAGATGCAACAAGCTTCAGGCTACAGTAGGTGACAGGTGTCCTTCTTTTGAAAAACAAAAAACAATAATAACAGAAAGGTTGATTACAACAGCACTTCTTGGCGGGTTCCTTTCTGTTATGCTTCTTGGTTGTTATGATCTACTCTCGCAATCATTCCTCATCTTCAGAGTACATACCCATAAGGTCTGCAAGTGATGTATCATCTTCTGTTACATGCAAAATCACTTTAACCTGGGGATTTTCTATGTCATCTTTGCTGACTACAAGAGTAACTATTACTCTTACATTTTCCTCGTCATCTTCTCCTGACATCTGTTCACTAAACTGATCTTTCCATCTGTTGAAAGTATCATCATCTGGCCAATCAAAATTTAGGGTTTCTTTTTGTATCTTTATTAAAGAATTGGCATTTTCTTCTAAATCATCGAATTCTTTTCTTATATCAGCATAATACAGTTGTATTTTTACCAGCTCTTCATTTGTCTTTGCCCAAAACCAACAACCAGTCTCACTGATGATGTTTGTTATTCTGTTATCAAATAATTCATCCATTTCCTTTTTCCATTTGTCCTTTTCCTTTACTGTATCAACAGATTCTAAGGCACAAGGAAATAGGGTGAATTTTTTAGCAAGATATCTTGAAAAACAGAGTGTCAATTTCCTCTGTAAAGAATCTCTTTTATTTTCAAAATTATCTAATTGATTCAATAAATCAAAAATTCTTTCAACCTGATGATAAGGCATTTGAACTGCAGATATACAAACAATTGTAACATCATTATTCCTCTGTCTCCACTTCTGTTCAAGAGAGTCTAGTCCATTCTTTTCTTTATTTAACTCATCTATGAGATTTACAATCCTGGTCAACTGGTCATAAAAATCTGACCATTGTATTTTATCCCTCAAGTATGTCACACCCTGCTTCCATTTCTATTCCTGCTGATTTTTAAATTCTATCTGCCACTCATGTAATTTGGTTTTTTCTGCTTCAAACTCCTCTGCAGTATAGAATTGGGGTCTTTCAGGGGTGTCAGGTATCTCAATAATAGGGGTTAATCCCATAGATGACTGTGGGGGATATGCAATTCTTAATGTACTGGATTCTCCCACTTTTCTCTTTCCAAGTACCTTTTCCAATTGAGATATCCTGTTTTCTAACTCAATTCTCCTCTTTACCTCTTGATTATAGGCTTCCACCACTACTTCATATTTATTATGCATATCCATCATTTCCCTCTCTTCTCTTTCCGCAGTAGCCAGGGCAAATTTAGAATAATCCACATTCATGTGGGCTGCCTGTACATTTGAAGTGTCAGCAACTCTTCTTACAATGATACTCCCTGTCAATCCTGAGTCATCAGGCTGTGATGAAGTAACTCTGGATCCTCTTCTCAGGGACCACATAACAAGGGCAGCTTGATCATTGCTGAATGTTGTACCAAAGAATTCCTCTTTATTCGGATCCTGGAGTCCTAAATTATTTGAAACAGAATTAAAAACTAATGCGTCAGCAATGTCCCAATTGGGCAATAATAAAACATTAGCATTTTTTACCATCTATCTTCCCTCATCAGGGGTTATATTTTGGAACTCTTGAACCATTTGTTCCTTTATTAGATTTTGAATGGAGGTCTCATCCATTTCTGGATGTTCTGCTCTCATATTATTGCACCTTTGCTCAAAAATGTGCATGTTTACTCTCCACGCAAACTGATGGAAAGCCCTAGATCTTACAAAATTGTTATCAGACAAAAAATGCTGACTGGCTTGTTCCAAAATAGGGTCCAATTCCCTTCCTCTGAAATCTGCTGTAGTTAATTCAAAACTTGGTACAGGGGTTTCCTGAGGGTTCCCTTCATCAATCTCTGCTTGTGTAACAAAAATTTCTCCTTGTGACCCCATTTGTTCAAATTGCTCATTGGTGAGTTGTTCTTCCTCAACTCTTATTGGGGTTTGAGAAGGTGAGCCACTTTCATCAGGGGATTCTTCCTCCCTTATTATTCTCCTTCTTTTGGGGGAAGGTTCAGGGGGTCTTTCTTCTAGGACAGTGCTGGTGGATCCAACAATCTGTTTTTCTTTATGCACAACGGGCGCCTGCTGTCGGACAATAGTATATCCTGTTTTCTTCTGTACCACCAGTGGACCTATTCCAATGTTAGGAGTGAAACCCAATTTTCTCATAATTTCTCTGGCTTTATCTGGAAAAGAATTAATAAAATGTTGTTTCTTCTCATTCATTACCTCCATTATCTCAGAGAAATTACTCATGAGCTTATGTACTTTATCTGCATTGTTTGCAGCATTACTAAGAGGACTGAAATTTTTATCAAAACAATTAATGAATTCCAAAACTTTTGAATAGACTCTCCATTTTTCTTTCTTTATTTCTTGCTCATGGAGAGAATATTCATTTCTTATTACATCTTCTGGAAAATAGAATTCATGCTGAACTGGACGCAGCTTGATTCTCAATCTAAGGGCAGAGTTAAAGAAACCTTCTGTATCACAAAAACGAGAGTGAGACACTGCCATTTTGTATTGATCCAAAAATTTATGGAGAAAGGCCCACCCTTCTTTAGTTATCAAAAATTGGTGGGCTATAGTACAAGTAGGAAAAATTGATCCTGTCCCCCTTTTGTGCAAAAAGGCCTCCTCCACTCCTCCCAACTGCCACAAAAACTCAGCTACCCCTACCTTTAAAGGTACCTGATAGGGTAACACATGGGGTGTTCCTTTGAAACCATAGACCCTGATGACCGTTGAGACTGAATATGGGACAATATCTCCCCAATTATGTGACACTTTTAGATTATGGGTTTTGTCCATAGGCCTGACAAGGTGCATTAATGCCTTAGGGATTCTTGGATTGTCACTCAATAAGAGGCACCTTAGTTTGGAGGCAAAGTGCCTATCAAATCTAACGAAGCTAGCATTTTCTGCTTCCCAGGTCATGTCTGCACTCCATAATTGGACTGGTAGTGCTTCCCCTTCTTGTTCTCTATTTAAAACCATTTCTTTACCAAAATAAGTGGCCCCTTTAAAAAGAAACATATGCATCAGTAAGGAATACTGACCCCAAACCTTTTCCACCTTGCCCTGTGCAATCCCCACCAATCCATGATGGATCTCATTTTCCAAGTAAGATGCAAAATCAAAAATTATTTCCACACCAAAAGAAGAGATTTGGGTGATCATATACATGAAGCTCACTGGAATAAAATCTTCTTCGCCCTCTCCGAAGACTCTGCACAGGGTCCTATATATCTCCACTGCCCTGGCATTAAAACATGATTTCTTAAAGGGCTCTTTAGAAGATGATGTTATGGTTGGGAGGCCTCCAATTCGGCCTATGTGGGCTTTCAATGCACCCTATCTAACTACATCCCTCTTGGATATATATTCTTTTTCTAAATCTATCAGATTAATGGGCACATGATACATGGTGAGGGGTCCCAGACTGAATACCTTCCTAATCTCCTCGGGACTGATGGTAACTAAAGCCTCACCATCTATTCTCCTCACTACCTTAGTGGCTTGGTCATAGTTTTTTGCTATGGCTTCAAGAAGGTCAAAATCCATAAACACGCTGGGGACAACAAGCTTCCCAAGATCAAAATTCCAAATGTTGGCATGAGGGGCATATAACTTTCTCTCTTCAAACCGTTTCTTGAATAAACTCAAACCAGTCTGAGCAGTTTGAGCATCCCGAACCCAATTACCCTTATCATACAATCCATTAGCTACCCTAAGCCTAGGATTGAGTGAGGTTAACCTCTTAACTTGCACCATTTCTACAGTGGACTCAGGAAGTAACTCAAGCAAATCATCATGCACATTTCTATCCAGGTAGTTTACTGCTCCTGTAAATCCCTTCTTAGGAGGCATCTTGGGCTATCCTCTTTAAAACTTAAAAGCTCACAGAGATGATGGCAGTTTTACTTACTTGAATTCTGTCTCAAATCTCCTTTGAATTCCTGCAAAATTTCAGCGAACAGATAACTTGACAATTCTTATCAACCTTGGCACGCTTTTCTTTCAGTAATAGCTTCTGCACAAGAATGGCTTCAAATCTTTTCTCGCGTGAAATGAAACTGATGCAATCTCTCTGTATTATACTCTGTTTTTTCTCATGGACGAAGCTTTCTTGTCTAATTAATACAGAGAGTGGCACTACATTTTTTATTTAAAACTGCGCCGTTGATCTTCAAAGATCCTACGATCATGCGGTACAAAGAGAACAACTAGGAGTTATACTTGCCATGTTAGTTATATTACCCAATGAGAGCTTGCCACGTACATAATTCTTTCTTTTGATGGTGCTTACATTTAGACCCACTGACGACGGAGAACACGTGTCAGCATGTCGCTACTTCGTCATGCATAAAGAACTAGCACCTTGCCATAACGAGGCGGTGACAACCGTTGATCGGATCAAGAAATGATTGAAAGATACGCTATAGGACTTCTTAAGAAAGAAGGCAGTGGGCCCATCTCGCTATGTCGCTGTAATTATCTTCCTTGCAACTCTTCATAACGAGATAGCGAGCTCCGTTGATTCACTTCAAGCTGATGTTCCAGATTTCTTGTACATTTAGTCAGGTAGGTATTAATGAGAATTAGATCTCTGCATAGCTGGCACATGTCAAAATTATCACAGTCATCTGTCATGACACATCATCATAGATCTTGCCGATCTTTTGTCATTTTACTGGGCCTCGCTAACTCGCTAACGGTGAAGCATCTCAATTTTCCGATAGCGAGGTAGCGAGCTCCGGCACTTTAAAGGATTCCGTGCCGGAAAAAGCAAGGGGGTACCCAGTAATTACTTCTGTTAATTAAAACTGATTCTGACAACGGTATTTATGACTAGTCATGCCACCTGGTGTAATTATGACACAAGCAAGATGCAATGTCATCATTTTAAGATTTTCACGTGGCCTCGCTACTTCACTAACGGTGAAGTGCCTGAATTTTTCGATAGCGAAGTGGCGGAACTTCCGAAAACAGCAACATTCCGGCTCTGATGTCAGATATTCTAGTGGGTCCTTCTCCCCCTTTTTATGGCGAATTACAAAGTGTACCTGCACAATAAAGCAATTAATAAGTAAATCTCCGATCGCCGCACCTTCACTTTATGGTCCCACCGCTTACAAACTCAATACTCGCTATCTCGCTATACTTAATGAGCATGCAACTTTCAATAGCGAGGTAACACCAGCGGTAGATCTAATCGGATCTAACGGTTGGGACAAAGAGGAAAAAGGTAACCCGGGAGAGAGGAAAAGGAATACGAAAGCATATTCGCTTCTTTTTAAAATTTGAAAATTTTGCGCCCGACCATTTATGAATAGAGATGAATATAGGGCTTATATGGCGAATATTTCTTACAGATGGTTTATCCAAAACCTTATACTTCATTTAGACATAGAACATCTGACTTTTCTATGGTTTAACTGAAAATTTTTTACTGCAGAAAAAGTCAGACCAACACCATCTACAAAGAGGCAGAAGTTATAGGTGGAAACTTCATCAAGGATGGAGGAGTACTCACCTTCTTTGACTCCTATGTGCTTTGATAGTGAAGTCACATCAAGAGAGAAAATGAGGAAAATAAGAGGCCATGATAATATTTTAATAACAACATTCAAATTGGACAAAGAAATGCCCCAAGAACCCCCAATGCTAGTTTTGGACCTCATAGGTGAGGATTTCTAGGGGAGAGAAATGGATCCTGTCATAGGAAAGTCTTCTAAATAATTTATTTCTAATAATGATTTTATTAATTCTAGAGAATTTATTCAATTCTTGTGGAGAATCAATATTTCCAATTTAGAGGAAAAATGTAAGAAGTGTTGGATACAATTGAGTAATTGTGTGTTGTCTTTGATGTTACACAAATGTCATAAAATTTGATAGTCAGTGCTTACCAAGATCACTTGGTTAGTGAATATAGTTTTCCTTTTCTACCAAGTGTTCATAGGTTTACTCTGAATAGATGACAGTGTCTACTGAGCAAACTTGGGCATCGAAGGAATTGAGGTAGAAAAGAGTGTTAATTGAGCTCACTCAGTTAACAAAGGGAAAGTTGGGTAGAATTCATATTCACCAAGTTCATTTGGTTGCCAAAGGATTTTTGCAAGTTTGCAGTGTTAACTGAGCTTCTATTGGTTAACATAGAGAATCATTTCAAAAAAAAATTCTACTGAGTAGGGTCAGCTTACGAAGGATTTTTCTTGTTTTGGCATATGAAGCTTAAATACTTTATGTATTGATTGTAGTCGACTATGGTGGTGAATATTGGTTATTGTAATTTGAATTTGGGCCGACTTGACAATCTAGAAGGTATAAATAAAAGATCAAGTTGAGATTTCTAGTCTGTGAGCAAGTGTATTGATTGTATTGAAAAGAAAAGTGTAGAAGCAAACTTGAAGGATTAGTAGGTATATCAAGTTTAAGTAGAAAAGAGATTTGGATTCAGCAATTCAGTTGCATCACAATTAGGTCATTTCATTGTTACTCTCTGACCATTATAGCAATAATCTAAAATCTCTTAATAGAGTTGGTTTAATAGACAGTTGTAAATCCTCTAATAAGGTGGCAATTCCTTTGAATTATTTTTAAGACCTCTTGCAAAGCCACCCCTAGTAGGTTGATTAAATCCCCTAACAGGGTCACACCTAACGGTGTGTTTTGTAACCTTTAACAGGATGGGCTCCTAATAATGCTCACTATAGAAGAGTGAAAAATAGTAACTCATTACATTGGTGGTTTTTCCCAAATTTAGTTTTCACGTTAAACCCTAGTGTCTCATATGTTCATGTTATTTCTCTTATGCTTACAAGTTAATTACTATCAAATATTTTAAGATCTACTAAAAGTAAATCACACTTTGCATCTACCAAGTTACAATGTTTTCTTTCTGTTTACTAAGTAATAATAGCAATTAGTTTTCTCAGTCTAAATTTTATTGTTGACATCTAAGGGGTCTAGGATTTATTCTAGTAGTAACTGATTCACCCCCCTCTCAAATACTCCTATATTTCCCACAAGAAGATAAAACTCGAACAACCTAATAGAGAAGACTGTGAAGTAGAGAAGGAAGTTAAAGAAGAATCAATGTAAAATTTGGATCAAATAAACCAAGATATTTGAAGGCAACTGCTAAAATATGTTGGTATTATGGTACTCCTTGAGTATGAAATTGCTAACGCCATGGTTTTTGTTGCTATTAGGAAGGAAAAGGATGCCAAGTTAACAATTGAGGAGGAGGTCAAAGAATCTCAAGAATTCATGATGTGGTCAATTCAAAAGAGGAGGGAGTGAAGACTCCAAGAAATTCCAGATTCAACACATACAAGGAGCTTGATGGTATATAGAGTGTCAGAAACTAACAATGAAAAACTACCCCTAGTGAGTAAAGAGGTAGCTGATTTCAATGTGGATGTGGCTAGAAAATATAAGAAGAAATTCATTGATTTGAACACTAGGTTTAAGAATATTTTGGAGGCCTATGATGAAAGAGGAAGGAAAATCAATGAAATG
This sequence comes from Cupressus sempervirens, assembly GCA_028749045.1. Classification (NCBI taxonomy): domain Eukaryota; kingdom Viridiplantae; phylum Streptophyta; class Pinopsida; order Cupressales; family Cupressaceae; genus Cupressus; species Cupressus sempervirens. Next base: position 204,325,527 of record CM053784.1, read on the forward strand.
GAGAGGATTTTTGCTAACCTAGAAAGCAATATGGAAAGAGGGTGCTGGTGGAAGATCCATCTCAAGAAATGATATTAGCCTCCCTACTCCGCCTCCTCCTCATGGAACCATTATTGATATCCTAGATAACCATGAGCATCAAGATTTCTATACTAAAGAGGAAAAGTTAATAGAAGGTGCCAGGAAAAGTTAGTGCAAGCTAAGCAAAAAGTTACTTGGAGCCAAGTGAAAGCAATCTCTAGTGGATCCTGAGCAACTTAGAAGGTGCTGAGAAAGATAGTAGATCCTGAGTGATTTTCAATAGATGTTGAGACCCATATAAAATACAATTGATTACAAGAGATTTTACAATAGATGCCAAGTAACATAGTATGTACCGAGCATCAATAAATTGATAATGCCAAGCTACTAGATTATGAAAAAGGTCAAAGATTTTCCAAATAAAAGCTTACAAGTTTGTTTTATTCAAACTTGTAAATCAAAAGGAAGATAAGATTGATGAGCTGGAGGCAGAGAATATTATGTAAACTATTTTGGAGGTGAATTCAAATGGATTCTAGAAAAAGTTTCTAGACAAGACAAGACATGGGTATATACATTGTAGTCTACCTAATCCATAGAAAATCTTAATTTTTGTGATGGATGGTGAATAGGAAAAAGAGTTATAATTTCCTATTTGTATGGATATCTAGTCCTGAAGCAATTTTGGATGGAGGCTAAAGAGTTTTGAATGTGAAAATTTGACAAGGTGATGGAAGAGAGTTTACTTCATCGGTGACCCAAGATAAGAAGTCTACAATGGAAAACTAATGAAGAAGGATTAATGAGGATGATGAAGGGTGAACAAGATGTCATATCTACAAGGACTGGAAGCCAATTAGAGTTGAGTATTAAATAGTGATTTGTAATCTGCAAGTAAGGTTGTAAGTTGTATTAGATCAAAGCTCTATTGCTACTTTCTAACAATTGTATAAGATTAGGATAAATTCTTTGGAGAAAGGTTGACTTAACACTCATTGGAAAATACTTTAATAGGGTGGCATTCCAAGTGAATGGCCTAAAGTCCTCTAACAAGGCTCACTTTTAATAGGTCACATCTAAAAGTGTGTGTTGTAACCTTTAACAAGGCATCACTTTAGAAGAGTGAAAAATGAGTAGCATGTTACTGGTGGTTTTTCCCAACTTGGGTTTCCACATTAAATCATTGTGTCAAGTTTGTTGATGGATATGTTGTGTTTTATGGTTTATACTTCTACATGTTAATGTTACAGTAACATATTAGTTTTAGTTAACACACAATGAATGCATGCATGGTTAAGAATGTTATATGGGTTCATTAAATTGTGAAAAAAAATTATTTGTACATCTAGACCTTGAATAACCAATTCACCCCCCCCTCTTAGTTATTCTAAAAGAATTCCAACAATTGGTATCAGAGCCCAGTTGCTTAAGAGGATTAATTTTAAGGTACTAAAAGCATAAAGATCAAGATGTCAAAAAGAGAGGTACCCAAGCTAAATAGAGGTAACTTTCCTGCATGGAAAAGTTTGATGAAGCTACACCTTGGATGACTTGAAGATTATGCACAATCTTACATTTCAATAGCACATGTTGATCTACCTAGAGCTATAAATGCTAAAGATTTGAACAAAAAGAAAGAGCACAATCATGCAATGTTGGAGATTGCCTTTGCCCTAAGCTATGCTGAGTTTGATGATATTAAATACCTCAAAAGTGCAAAGAAAATGTGGGATGCCCTAGAAACCATATATGGAGGAGACAAAAATGTTCAAGGAGCCTCAAAGGTAAGTTTGATGACATGATGATGGAAGAAGGTGAAAACATTGCTCAATATCTTGCTAGAATAAAAGAAGTTGTTAGTGCAACAAAAGGTGAAATTGGTAAAATAGATAATGATACTATGCTAAGTAAAGTCTTGAGAATATTGTTGCCTATGTATGCCATTAGAGTGTTTGCAATCCAAGAGCTAAGATGTATGCTAGGAAATGATCCAACCCTTGAAGTTATGGTAGGAAAACTTACTGCTTTTGAGTTATCAAATTTTGACAACTACAAACTAGAGAGTATTGAATCAAATTTCAAAGCAAAATTGTTACTGAAATATTTTAAGGAGGTAAAGCCAAAGAAGAAGAAAAGAAAGATAAAGTATGCATCTAGTGACAATAGTACAGATGAGGAAGACATTGAACAATTGGAAGCATTGCTGGAAATAATATTTTATAGAGGAAAAGGTAAATTCAAAGGTAAGTTTCCTATCATTTTTTTCAATTGCAATGAAGTTGGCATATTATTGCAAGATGTATGCTAAAGAAAAAATTCAAAGAAGGGAACAAGCACAAAAAAAAGAGAGAAGATGATGGAAGAGACTATAGAGATAAAGGGAAGAAGTCATGCTACATTGCTAATGAAAAATATTTTGATGAAAATGATGATGAAGTGGTATATGTTGCAATGAAGGATGAATCAGATGAGGTTGAGGCTACAACACTTATGAATTGTGTGAACAAGAATGACAAATGGATCATTGACAGTGGATGCTTACATCACATGACTAGAGACAAAAGTAAGTTCATTACCTTAACCTATTATGATCAAAATAGTGTAAGATTTGGTAATGATGCACCATGTTTAATAAAAGAAAAATGGTCTATCAAGCTCATAGACAAGATTTCATGTGAAAATTCTTATTATGTTGAAGGATTGAATTATAATTTGCTAAGTGTGTCACAATTGAACAATTTGGATGCAAAGTTGAGTTTGAGAACAAATTAGCCAAGATATATGATACAAATAGAAACTTGATTGGGAAAGGTGATCAAACTAGGAGTAATCTATTCTATTTGGATATAGAAGGTGCTACTTGTCTTATTGCAAAATTTTATAATGTATGGCTTTGACACAAGTGACTGTGTCATGTTAACTTTGATAAGCTGATTAGTATCAGCAACATGAAAAGAGTTCGAGGTTTGCCTAAATTGAAGAAACTAGAAAATATAATGTCCAAACAATGTTAGCTAATCAAGATGACAAAGTCAAGCTTTAAAAGTAAAGCTTATACCTCTAAGGAAATACTTGAAATTGTTCATACTAACTTGTGTGGACCTATTGAAGTGCAAAGATACAAAGGAGACAAGTATATAATGTTACTTGTTGATGATTACTCTGGAATGATGACAATCATGTTTCTAAAACCAAAATCAGATGCTTTACAAATGTTTAAATGGTACTTGGCAAGAGTTGAGAAAGCAAAATGTAAAAGCTTGAAATGCTTGAGATTAGACAGAGGAGGTGAATTCACTTCACATTAATTTGAGATGTTCTGCAATGACAGAGGAATCAAGAGATAGACATCAACATGAAGGACCCCTTCACAAAATGGAATTTATAGAAGAAGAAATAGATCTATAATGGAATGTGTCAGAACACTCATGATGGAGAAAAATATTTCTCTAAAATACTAAAGAGAAGTTGTAAGCACTATTGTATACACCTTGAACCAAGTGCAAGTAAAGAAAGGTACTCATTCAACACCTCTTGAACTATGGTATGGTCATCAACCTAATGTGAAATATTTTAAGGTATTTGGAAGCACATGCTAGATTCTTAAAGATTTTAGGAGTGAAATGTTTGATGCAAAGAGTGAAGAAGGTATATTCCTTGGTTACTCCACAAGAAGTAAAGATTACAAGTGTTTAATTACTAACACTAAAAAAATTGTGGAAAATGAAAATGTAAATTTTGATGAGTTTATAGAAGCACATGAAGCTAAACCTACAAAATAATTAGAAGATTAAAAGACATTTGTATACTATTATGAAGGAATGCCTACTAAAGAAGATGCTAGAAATCATGTAGCAAACCAATAGCAAGTTTCAACAACTACCAAGTCACATCCTATGAATGTCGAGTTGCATTCAGATGTTGAGTTGCTGAATGAGGAAAATGCACAATTTGATTGTGAGATTGACACACATGAAAGAGATGTTGAAACACTTGAAAAAGATGCACATAGTGATACTAAAGCTGAGAGGTAGAATGCAGATACAAGAACTGAGCCCAGACTATCCAAATATGTCAAAAGATGCCATCCTATAGATCAAATCATTGGAGACAAAGATGTAAGGCCAATTAGAAGAAATAGGTTGAGAAGTGAATCATGTTTGTTAAGCATGAAGAAACCTAAGATAGTGAGAGATGCATTTGAGGATGATGATTTATACAAGGCTATGGAAGAGGAAATTCAACAAATAGAAAAGAACACAATTTTGAGCCTAGTTCCTAGACTAGAAGACAAGAATGTGATTGGCATATAATGTGTATTCAAAAATGAGCTAGATGAGAATGGTGAGGTGACAAGAAACAAAGCAAGACTAGTTTGTAAAGGGTATGCACAAGAAGAAGGGATTGACTATGGAGAAACATTTGCCCCTATTGGAAGAATGGAAGGAGTAAGAATTCTACTTGCTTATGGTATATATAAAGGTTTCAAAGTTTATTAGATGGATGTTAAGTCTACATTTTTGAATGAAATATTAGAAGAAGAGGTCTACATAAAAAAACCAAAAGGATTTGTGGATAAAAACAATAAGACCATTTTATGTAGACTACACAAAGCCCTATATAAATGAAACAAGCACCAAGAGCATGGTATGAGAGACTTCATACTTATCTTGTTAAGATTGGATTTGAAAGGATAGATCATAAAAACAATTTGTACATGAAGATGGATAAAAAAAAAAGGTATATTGTTATCTAAAATATTTATTGATGACATAATATTTGGAGGTCAAGATGCCTTGTGTAAAGATTTTGCAACTTAGATGAAACAAGAGTTTTAAATGTCAATTCTTGGTGAGATCAAATTCTTTGTGGGATTACAAGTCTATCAGATAAAATATGGTGTATATATCCATCAGTCAAAATATGTCAAGGAGATATTGAAGACATTTGGACACAAGGATTCAAAACTAGTAAGTACACCTATGGTAACAACACTACTATCAAAGAATGATGATTTAGCTAAGGTCAATCAAACATTATATAAATCCATGATTGGAAAATTACAATATGTAGTGCATAGCAAACTTGATATTGCATTAGCTATGGGGATAGTTGCTAGATTCTCTAGTAATCCTAGAGAAATTCACTTGATGGCCATGAAAACAACAATGGGATAATTAAAAGGAACAAAAGAGTATGGTTTATACTATAAGAAGAATGAAAAGCTTGAACTGAAAGCCTACACTGATGCTAATTAGGCTATAAATATTGATGACAAAAAGAGCACCAGTGGATGAGCATTTCTCGTAGGTAAAAGAATTGTTACATGGACATGCAAGAAGAAAAGTTGTACTTCCTAATCTACTGCTGAAGCAGAGTATGTTGTTGCTACTATTAATTGCACAAATATTGTATGAATCAAATAGCTACTAAAAGGAATGAAAAAAGAGATCACTGAATTGGTGAAACTTTATTGTGATAGTACAAGTGCTATAAATATACCAAAAAATCTTGTAATGCATACAAAAATAAAGCACATTGCAATAAATAATCATTATGTAAGGAAATTGTTTCAAGGCAAAGAGGTGAAGATGGTATATATCAACACAAAGGAGAAAATTGTTGATATATCCACCAAAGCATTACCTAAGGATGCTTATGAGTATCTAAGAGGTAAATTAGGGGTGATACCCCTATCAAAGGCTATGTAAAAGATAGAGTGAGTACCTTGCATCAAACAAGGTAACATTCATTTCATACAAATTGATGTAGTGGATCTTACTTTAGGAATTGCCTAAAGTAATAAAAAAAATAGAATTTCAAATTAGTCACAAGCAAGGTGATAGAGGAAGAAAATTAAAGAACCTAAAAAAGCCTATGTCTATATATACAAAGATGCCAAGTATTGAGTATATGTCTTTGGCATTGTTGTCAAAGAGGGAGAAAGTATAGTAAACTGATCAAGTGCATACAAATCAAGAGGGAGATGATCAAAGAAAAAAATCAAGGGAGAAAGTACATTAGCAAAAGAGGAACAATGAAGTGAGAGTACATCATCAGAATATTAGAAGACTAAAAGAAAGAGGGAGAAAGTAAAAAAGAAGAAGAGGGAGATAAAGAAAGAAAGAGGAAGAAAGTAGAAAATAAAGAGGTAGATATTCAAATATTTTGTTGATCCATGGAAGAAGAGAATGTTATATTTTGTAACCTAAGAAGGAGTTCCTAATAGATGGAGAATTTTTATTCACAAGGTTTCTTTTTGGTATTGCCTTCCTGTTTAAACCTAGTTAGTTTATCATTTGTTTGATTGGTTGATTAGTTTTGTTTGCCATCAATGCCAAAGAGGGAGCTGTTGATATATTATTGAAAAGATCATTTGAGTAGAAAAATGTTGAAGGAAGACTATATGTATTGAATCATTGTTTTTTCACTGATGTCAAACTTGCTACATGCTAGTAAGGCAATTGCTTATATGTTTCAAGCACTATCACTTAGTTGATTGATGAAGAGGATTTGATCAACAAAATTTAACAAAAGTACCTAGAGGAAAGGTTGAGTTATGATTATGTATTGAAGTGTAAGAATCAGTTAATATAGTGATAACATAATGTATTGATAATCTACTTGAGGTTACAAAATGGTTGGCTACACTTAGAAAGTTCAAAAGAATAAGGTTGTACAAAGTTCATTTGCTAAGCTTTACCAAGTTAATAGAAGATGTCGAGTAAAGTTAGTGTAAGTCAAGCAAAAAGTTAGTTGGAGCCAAGTGAAAGCAATTTCTAGTGGATGCCAAGTAGGTTAGTAGGTGCCAAACAAGATAGTAAATGAAGAGTGATTTTTAATAGATACTAAATCACACTACTTGAAAAACAATAGGTTAGGTAGGTATGATTTTTAAATGAAGAGTGATTTTCAATAGGTAACTAGGTTAGTATAAAGTGTTGGCTAATACACTACTTGAAAAACAAATATAACTTTCAAAAGGTACAACATTTTTTAAATCCAAAAGATGCATTACATTCTATGTTTCTTCTACTATAAGGAAAAAAAATGAAAAATTGAATTTTTCAGAGTTTTGAATTAGTTAAGGTGGTTAGACATGAAAGTTTTTTTATTCCAAAAATGTTAAAGTCAAAAATTAATTATTAGCTATTTATTTAGCATAAAAATACCCAAAAAATGTGTCGCATCCAAGCATGAGTCTACTACTTATATCTAGAATATTATTAAAAAATATTATCATTTAATTTTGATTGAGGTGGTCAGACATACATCTACTTCTTATTTTTGTTCTGAAATTTTTGTAATATTGCATTAAAATTTAAAATTTTGACCAATCAATTTTTATTTTTCTGAGATAAGTCTAGGTAGTTTAGAAACTAGATTCAATTTTCTAGAGATTCTTTTCTCTCAACTTTTTAATATAAAGTTAAAAACAAGTAGAAAATTGCATGTCAAGTTGACATAACCCTAGTTTTCTAATTTTTATTGCCACTTAAGAGCATAGTTTGGTTGACCATGATCTTGCATGTACCTAGATGTTGAGAACCAATAAAATCCAGTTGATACTAAGAGATTTTACAATAGATGCCAAGTAACATAATATGTATCGAGCAGTAGTAAGTTGATAATGTCAAGCTGCTGCATTATGAAAAAGATCAAAGATTCACCAAATAAAGGCTGACAAGTTTATTTTCTTGGAACTTGTAAATCAGGAGGAAGATAAGATTGATGAGTTGGAGGCATAGAATCTTATATAAATAATTTTAGAGGCAAATTCAAATGGATTCTAGGAGAAGTTTTTAGAGAATACAGGATATGGGGTAGATAAATTATATCATATCTAATCCATCAAAAACCTTAATTTTTGTGATGGATAATGAGTGGGAAAAAAGAGTTCTAATTTCCTATTTGTAGGGATGTCTAGTCATGTAGTAATGTAGGTTGGAGGTTAGAGAGTTTTGAATGCAAAAATCTAACAAGGTGAAGGAAGAAGGTTTGCTTCATCAAGTGACCCAAGAGAAGAAGTTTGCAATGGTGAACTATGCAAAAAGGCTTAATATGGAAGAATGATTTAAGGTTGAACAAGTTGTCAAAGCTACAAGGATTGGAAGCTAAACAGAGTTAAAGATTGAATAGTGATCTATAATCTGCAAGTAAGGTTGTAAGTTGTATTAGATAAAAGCTCTATTGTTTTTTATTAGGTAAAATAGGTTTTACAGGGATCCTGAAACCCAAAGTTTTATAGCAAAAAGAGCGAGATGAAACAGACTAAACAAACAAAAAATTGCCACAAAAGGCCAGAGACAAAAGAAGGCTCGAAGCCAAAGTACAAAGGCCAGAGACAGAAAAGAAAAGCCAGGCGAACAGGCTGGTGGCCATCCATGTCCATGGCCTATAGGGTTTCTGCAGCATCAAAGCTCTATTGTTACTTTCTAACAATTGTATCAAATTAGGGTAAATCCTTTGGAGAAAGGGTGACTTAACAATCATTTGAAAATAATTTAATAGGGTGGCATTCCAAGTGAATGGCCTAAAGTTCTCTAACAATGCCCACTTTTAACAAGGTGATTGAAATCCCTTAACTGGGTCACATTTAATAGTGCGTGTTGTAACCTTTAACATGGTTGGCCCTTAATAGGGCATCACTTTAGAAGAGTGAAAAAGGAGTAGCATGTTACTGGTGGTTTTTCCCAAATTGGGTTTCCACATTAAATCATTGTGTCAAGTGTGCTAATGGATATGTTGTGTTTTATGGTTTATACTTCTGCATGTCAATGTTAAAGTAGCAGATCAGTTTTGGTTAACACACAATGAATGCATGCATGGTTAAGAATGTTATATTGGTTCACCAAATTTTGAAAAGGTTTTATTTGTATATCTAGACCTTGAATAACTGATTCACCCCCCTCTCAGTTATTTTAAAAGAATTCCAACACAAGATACCTTATTTTTGTGATTCATCTAGTATGGGTATATTTTCTCAACAAATTGTGAAACTACTTTCATAATCAGATGAAGATTTCCACCTATGCTTATTCTAGTTACCTCATGGTTTGAAGATAGTGACAATTTGGCCTTTCTAATAACTATGTTTTATTGAGGACAAATGTCATTTTCCCTCTATGCCTGAAGCTTATTACAACTTGTCCTATATAAATAATTTCAGAAGGCTTGAAGAGAGTCTAAGTTTTCATTAGTGAATGAATATACACTTTCATATTTGGAATTATTCTAGAGCTATATAGTTATGTTTTGTCTAAGAGGAGCCATTAATGGAAATATAAAGTTACATTGTTGAGTCAGTATTGAGTCTTTCTTGCAAAAGTTGACATTAAATTGTATATTTTCAAAGGAGATGATACAAAATGTATTTGCATTATGATTACACAATTGGGATCTTATCTCTTCTCATGTTTCTTTCAATTGGTTGAAATCTTATAATAATGTCTATCAAATTTGAGTTATAATTCATTTTGAGTTGTATTAATATTCATATTTTTCTAGTAAACAAATGGTTATATGTAAATGCTTGATATGAATATGAAAGGATTAAAGATTTTCTAAAGAAGGTTATTATAAGAATGAGATCTAGATTGAGTATTATTTTCCTTTAGTCGAAATAATAGGATAGATCTAGTCATTTGTGTCAAAATTCTATTAGGAATAGCTCAATAGAAAAGGTACTAGTCATATTTTAAGAGCTGATGGAACATGGGAGAAACTATATACTAATTTTTTAAAATCAAATCCTTTTACTTTTTAGTATTATGAGATTAATGTATAGGGCTACACTTGATTCCAGGTTTCAAAAGTAATGAGATTCAGTCATCTCTCATTTTCTTTTCAATTTATTGAATTACAAGAAGATAAGGCATATTCATCTACTAGAATAGGAATTTGTGTTGTAATGTGTTAACTGTGACGAAGGCATAAATTCCTGGGTGTATCTACCTAAATTTTGCAAAGTTCAAAGAGAAGAAGGTATGATCAATTTTGATAGTTGGTCCTTTTGATTTGTTTATTAGAAAGCCCACGATGGTTTCTTTTGGCTAACTCTTACGTTTTCCTTTACATATTGATAGATATTTCAAATCTTGTCAAATAAGGAGCCCACAAAATGATACTCTGTTGAGGAGAACATGACATGTGTTTTGTCTCAAATTTTGATAGATCATGTGTTAGACTATTGTCTTGTCTTTGTGATAGAGTTTTCATTTTCCAAGGCATATCATGATAGCAAATCCTTTGGTATTGGGCCCCTTTATTAGATTTTTGGTCAAAATTGTATTCTTGTGATAGTATCTTATTGTTAGACATATTAAGCTTTTTATCCTTATTGGGTGGCAACTCAGTTAAAGGTTTTAGTAGCTTGTGTTGATTTTAAAATATATTTTTTCAAATGGATGATAACAGGAGAAACATGATAGCATATATGAAAGAAAACCCAATGATTCCTTTATATATGGAACTACCTCAAGTTGGTTGAAATAACCAACCTAAGGGTATGTGCAGGATCATGGTGTGCCAAAAAGTGGCAATCTGAAAAATATGTAGTTCTGAAATGCCTCAAAGAATTTCAAAATCTATTCCCACTTTTTTCCCACCCATTCTGATACTAAATGAAAACAATTAATACCTGTATAATTCCTACTATATCTTTCAATACCAACCTTATATGGTCATCTTTAAAACATCCCGAAAATGTGTTTTTGGCATGTTCTTATGTGTTTTTTACTTCAAGCATGTAGTTGACGACATTTTTTAAACCAAAATTTGATGTAATGAAAAGGGTTTCTTAAGAATTTTCTTATCTTTTCATAAATGTAAGTTTTGTCAAATTACAAGTTAAGTAAGTAATTATTACTTATTTTCTAATGGAGTTAGCTACAAAGCGCTAATTGACATATTGGTTGAAAAATAGCTACAACTTTCAAACCGTATAAGATTTGTGAAATCCAAAAGATGCATCACATTCTATGCTTTGACTAGTATAAGAAAAAATAAATAAAAACTTAATTTTGATTTTTTTTGAACTAGTTAAGGTGGTCAGACACGGGAGTTTTTTAATTCTGAAAATAGTATAGTAGAAAATTCATAATTAATTATTTATTTGGAATAAAAATTTCCAAAAATATGTGTCACATCCAGGCATGAGTCTACTTTTTATATCTAAAATTATATTTAAAAATATTATCATTTGATTATGATTAAGGTGGTCAGACATACACCTACTTTTTATTTTTTCCCTGAAATTTTTGTAGTACTGCATTAAAATCCAAACTTTTGACCAATCAAATAATTTTTTCTCTAGATAAGACCTTGTAGTTTAGAAACTAGATTCAATTTCCTACAAATTATTTTCTTACAACTTTTTGATATAAAGTCCAGAACCACTTTAAAATTATTTGTCAAGTTGACATAACCCTGATTTCTTGGTTTTTCACTGCCACTTAACGCCATAGTTTGGTACACCATGATCCTGCACATACCCCTAAGAAGAAATGGGATTCTGGCCACACCTAGAAACCTTGAGACAATGTATTAGCTCATTCTCAGTACCAACATGTAATAGAAAGAGAATGCTCATGTTGTTGAATTTTGAATATTTGAATACTAGGATTTAGGGTGAAATTTTCACCTCTTCTTTACCCAAAGAAAGAGTATACAAGGATGAAATTTTTTTTTTTCCATAGGAGACTACCCTTAAACCTAGTATGTCAAAGGAAGTAGATCAATGATGAAGATATAAGAACACCCTAGGTAATAGGAAAAAACTTGGGCATGTTCCATTTGTTGAGAGAAACCTTATAGATTTGAGTGATCTTGTAAATTCAGAAGCCACCTCTATAGACCCTGATGATTTGTTGCCTGAAATTAAAATACTAAGGAAAAAATTTGTAGAGGAGGATATGAAATGTATATGTTTGGAGAAGGATAAAGAAGTGATCACCATGAATTCCCTCATACAAAGGGAAATTTTTCTTAGAAGAATGGAAGCTCTTAAAGAGAAAAAAAGGAAGTTTGGAGAAAAATCTTCAACTTTACATTCAGATATATTTTGGAGATATGGAAGAAATAAGGTCTAAGATTCAAGATCAAGAACATGTTCTACATGAAAATGAGGGACCCATTATTTCCCAAGTCTAACCATATAAACCACTCGAAGAAAATGTGATAGACATCACTACAAAGAGTGTTGACAAAGGAGAGAAGAAGGTAGTTGGTATTTAGATCAATAAAACTCCTATTGCTCCTAAAGTTACTATCATTTCAAAGATTTATTTAGAATTAGAAAGGGATAAAATAGAGAGTGAATATTTGGAAAAAGAATTGGACATAGTTGAAAATGAAGCTAAATCAACAAAAATGAAAAGGAGGATCCAATTCTTAAGATTCACCTCTTTCCTAAAAAAAGGGAAAAATCACACTTCACAAGGTGTGTCCTCCATCCAATATGTGGTCCTATGACAAGAAGCCAAGGAATTTCCCAGTCAATACCAACTTCTTCTTCTACTACAACTTGTTAATTAGCTATAGTCCCACAAGGAAAAATCCCTATGAAAAACCAATCTGTTGGACCTAGTTCTTCAAATATCATAGGATCTTAGAAAAGGCCCATCTATATGGAAAGGTATAAGAAAATGTCTTTTATATATCCTTGTATTCCTCATCCTATCCCCAATTATTTGAGACATAAAGTCACAATATTATCTAGAAATAATGTCATTTGTGGTGGAGAACATTTTAGAAAGTTTATTGATATGCTAAATGATTATGAGGTTGAACATGAAGATGTTGTTATGAAGCTATTTGTACATTCGATTATAGAATATTCTACGGATTGGCTTACTAGACTCTTGAATAATACAATTAGTTCATGGGATGATCTAGAGAAATGCCTCAAGGAGCAATATAAAGACAACACTAATATCAATTTTTTTTGGAAAAAAATTAATAATATCAAGAAGAACTAGAATGAGTGCACATATGATTTTAATGTTAGATTCCAAAAAGGGATGTACAATATATTTCAAGTCATGAGACTAGCTTATATATTGAGAGACAAAGATCCCAAGAAATTAATGGATTCTTTTAAGATAGTTGTCAACATTGAAAACAATAGAAGAGTATACAGGAAGATAGGGAAGAGAGATGATCCTAAGTCTTTCAATCCTTGGGTTAAAAACAAAGGAGACAAACCCATCTCAACTAAAAACCATAAGGAGGATAAAATGGACTAGGTGCTAACTTTTCTAAAGAATTAAAAACCTTCAATCAATAGTATAAATAAGCCTAATTCTAGTGAGAAGCCTTAGTTCAACAAAAATTACAAGAGGAAAACTAGATTGTAGAACTATCCCTACAACACAATATGGAAAGATGGAAAGATAATTAGTAACCTTGTGCAAGGTACAAATGAGAAGAATACACCAAATCCATTATAGAGAAACTCTATAAATATGGTAAAAAAAATTCCTTGGTGTGCCATTTGTCAGTCTCACCATTTGCCTGATTACTATGATATTGCTTAGTCATTCTCCATATCTCAACAAACAAAACCTAAAGAAGGGGAGGAAGAGAAGAGTCATGATGATGTAGCTTGCATTATGACTAATTCCTATGATGAGTGTGAAGAATTTGATATTCAAGAATCTTAAATGGATGTGAGAAATTAGTGAGATATGCATTAAATCTATCATCAAAAGATATTTATCAATGATGAAAATGAAGTTGATAAAAAAATGCAACATGATCTCAAAGTTGAAACACAAAAAATTGAGAAAACTTTCTAAGGAAGAAATTGAAAATATTATTGTTGAGATGGTTGCTTAGGTTCATAATACATATAACTTGAGAAATAAAACTATAAATAATGTTGTTGAAAATGCTTCAGGCATCTTCATTAAAGATATGACCCATAAATGGAATGATGACAACAAGGAAAATGATCAAATGGTTGTCAAAATAAAAGATGTTAAATCTAAGAAATGGGAACCTAAGAAGAAGGTACAAACTCAAAATATAGATTAGTTAAGAAAAATGTAGAAGAAAGGAAGCTAAGACTTGATGTTGCTAGACAAATTGAAGATCTTGTTCTTTAAGTACAAGAAACTAAAGGTAACTCAAGTAAACCTCTCATTTATGACTTTGTAGATATGATAACTATAATGTCACAAATTATTTTAAAGGTTCCTCTATCTAAAATTTTTAGGATAGAATAACATAAAAGAAAATCCATTTCCTAGTTAGGAGGAATTAGAAATAGTGATGTCATTAAGGGAGAATCATCACTAGGATAACCACATAAAATCATACCAAGAGAAAAGGAAGATAAATGAGTAATATCTTAGATACCCCCAAATTAATTTGGATAATTCATCAACAACATATATTGAAAACATTGGCCCTTTCTTTCTTAGTCTACTTATCAATGGAATGACTATAAATAATTGTATGAATGATTTAGGAGCCAGAATATTATCATTCCTTTTAAAATTATGGAGTCCCTTGGTTTGAAAGTAGAGACTAAATAGGGTAAATGTTGGGACATAGGTGAAAGGAAGGTCCATGTTATAGGTAGTATCAATGCATTACCATATAGACTAGCTTCCTATTTGGACATTGATTTGACAATGAGTGTCTTGGTAGTTGATATTACTCCCCAATATGGCATGTTACTATCGAGAAAATGAGCATTTCAATGGGAGGAATCCTATAATAGGACCTATATTTTTCTACTTTCCATACAAATGGAAAATCCATCAAGGTCAATAAGGAGCCTAGAGTTATTCATATGATTGAGGATGATATTGATACAGATGCTACATGCTTCCTTGACATAGATGTAAATGCCTTTAAGGATGAAATCATTGTTTTAGAGACTAAAAAATATTCTCATTGGTTTAAAAATAAAAAAATAGATGTATTCATTTACAAGGGATCTGAACAATGTGTTTTTATGGGGCTAGTTCTAAGGAAGGATCTTGAGATGGACTAGATTTCATTTCACTAGAAAAGAATACACTCAGATATTCTTTCACTCTAAACATCACATACACCAACACCATTATAGAGTATGAAGCACTCCTAGTTGGATTAAAGGTGGCTGCTAGTCATGGAATCAAGAAATTACATTTTATTGGTGACTTTGAGTTGGTAGTATCTCATATTAGATAGGCCTATGCATCCAAAAATAAAAGGTTGAAATAATATAGGAATGTTGTGTGGGATCAGATTGAAGCATTTGACAATTTTGTGATAACTTGGATGGATAGGACAAACAATAAAATGACTAATATAGGACTTCAATTCTTGATAACATAGAAAGAAAATTGGCTGGTATTTGAAGATAACATAGAAATTTTGAAATTCCTTTTGAATGGAGACAAATGCCATGGTTAGGAGCTAGATTTTAGTGCCTTTTTTAAAAATGTAAATGTAAAGGACACCATTTTTGGTTAGGAAATCCTGTAGTTAAAAAAAAGAAAAGAACCCAAGGGGTTAGTAGTATTGGACAGTGTTTTGAACAATGAAGATAGGGTTTAGATAGAAGTCAAAGATAAAAAACCAAAAAAGTTGGAAGAGATTAATCTTAAAAAAAATGAGTCTCCCATAAAGGTCTACATAGGTAAGACTTTATCCCTTACTATAAGAAAGCCCTTAAAGTTGATTTATTGAGAAATTTCAAACATATGTTTTCCTAGCCTTGTGATTATCTAAAGGCTTATAGGGATGATTGTTCCAACAATTTATCCCATTGAAGGAAAATGTTAAATATTTTATGGAGAAACACAAGCCCATTAATCCTACATTAGCTCCAAATATGCAAGAAGAGTTAATGAAGATTAGAGATTATGGAATCATCAAGCCTATAAGAAATTCCACTTGGGTATCCAATTTAGAAAGAAAAATAGAGATATCAAACTGTATGGATTTTATGAATCTCAATATCACCTCCTTAAAAGATAACTATGGTATACCCAATATGGAGGCCATGTTACAAAAATTTATTGGCTCTGAGCTAATGTCCATGATGGATGGATTTTCTAGATACAATTAGGTACTAGTTGATGACATGGAACAATACAAAACTACATTTACAACACCATGGGGGACCTATGTATATGTTAGAATGCCTTTTGTCTCAATTAATGTAGGAGCCACTTTCCAAAGAGTCATGGATGTTGCTTTTGTTTAATACATAGACAAGTTCATGGTGGTTTATCAAGAAAACTTAACTACTTAGTCTAAAAAGGTAGAAGATCATTATAAACACCTGGAGATTTTTTTATAAAATCCCTAGAATATGGAGTTTCCTTGAATCCTAGAAAATGTACATTTAGGGACATAGAAGGAAAAGTACTAATCCATCTAGTATCCAAATATGGGGCATGAATTGATCTAGAAAGGGTTATAGCTATTGATAATGTTTTCAAGCCTACAAATGTTAGAGGTATTGAATCATTGTTTGGCCAAGTTAATTTCCTAAGAAGATTTATTAAATTTTTTTTGAAGATTAGGAGGCCAATTTCTAAGATACTAAAAAAAGGAGCAATACTAAAATAGGATGGAGAACCTTCAATTTCCTTTCAAAAAATAAAAAATGCAATCAAGAATGCACTAATACTTAGGATTCTAGACTATACCACCCCCATGGATATATTTTCCTTATCCTTTTTCCACACAATTGTAGCAGTGTTACTTCATAAAAATGAAGAGGGTTTTAAGAAACCCATTATATTATTTAGTAAACCACTTCAAGATGTAGAGCTAAATAATGACATAAATGAGAAGTATAATTATGCTTTGGTAAAGGTAGTCAAAGAATTTAGATGTTATTTGGTTGGTGCCATTATCATAGCCTTTGTCCCAAGTGCTTCTGTGAAAGACATATTCTTCCAGCAAGATGTGTCTGGCAAAAGATGCAAATAGATAAACATGATTCAATAGTTTAATATAGATGTGAAAATGTAAAAAATGGTGAGAGGCCAAGGATTAGCAATAACAATGGCTAGGTTGAATTTAAGTGCCAATAAAATAATTGTTTTTGATTAGCACCATTGCCCCTATACCTTTGATATGGATTATTGTGAGTGGTATAAGAATATCATTTACTATCTATAATGCATGAAAGCTCCATGTAATTTGAGTGACAATACACAGAGATCTATATGTTGGAAATATAAGAGGAGTAACTAAGAGGGGAGAGGTGAATCAGTTATCACTAAAATAAATCTCAGATCCCTTAGATGTCAGTACAAAACAACTTTGTGAAAACTCAACTTTGTTGATGCTCAACAAATACAAAAAAAAATGTTGTAACTCAGTAACCACTGAAATAACTCAATAAATGCATAGCATGAAAATATTTTTGATATTATCTATGATTAATATTAATTTAGCTTAGTTTTAAACACATAAAATAAATAGCATGAACACAGTTCACACCTAGATTTAATGTGGAAACCCAATTTGGAAAAAACTACCAATTGCAACTAGCTACTATTTTTCACTCTTCTGAAGTGAGCCCTATTAGGAGCCAACCCTATTAAAAGTTAAAAAACACACTATTAGGTTTGGCCCTATTAGATGATTTAATCACTCTATTAGGAGTGGCCTTATTAGAGGTCTTTTGACAATCCAATAGAAATGCCACCATGTTAGAGGATTTACAAATAATTGTTAAACCAACTCTATTAAGAGATTTCAGATCACTGCTACATTGGTTAAGAGTAACAATGAGATTACCTAATTCTCGATGTAATTGAATTTTTGACTATAGATCTCAATTTTGGCTTGTATAGTTGATCCTTCTTGATCAAATGTATGTTTGCATCTCAACAAGGATATTCTGCTTACCCTTCCAATTTGCTTCCTCTTTACATCATCCACTCTTGAATTATGTTCCACGCTCACACTTTCTAATCATCAACATGACTGTATATTCATATCTTTCATATTCTCAAGTTGTCTTGAATATAACTTACAATAATTAATATTCATCTTCTTAGTCAGATAGAACCAACAGATAAATCATTGAACTCAATATGCCAAAACAAGAAAATCCTTTGTTAGCCAACCCTTCTTAGTAGATAGTAACTCAAAAATGATTTTCCTATGTTAACCAAGTGATCTTGGTCAATACTACTTATTTAGAAAGTTCCTCTGGTAACCAAGTGAGCTCAATTAATACTCAACTTTTACAAACTTTTCTTTGATGCTAAATTGAACTCGGTAGACACTATCTTCTAAACTAGGAAAACTTTGGAATGCTCGACAAACACAAAAATCTATCTTCAATGCCTAAGTGAGGTCAACATACACTAACTGGTAATGATATGGCATTTTGTGTAACATCAAAGACAACACAAAATTAATCAATTGTATTCAACAATCTCTCTCTTTGTCATTGATGGCAACATAAAATGTCATTATGCAATGATTTGTTTTTATTTTTATTTTTTGGAGTAAGAATAAAGTAAGGACCATATCCATAGTTTTATTCTAATTCTCATCCATAAGAACTCCCTTTCTCAGTATGAACTGCTTCGGCCTTTAGTTTCTCCCTCTATCAGAAAACTAATGTCTTCAGCACCAAGTTTTGATAGAAAACTCTATCTTTGATATTAGACCAAGTTAATTCTCCCTTTTTTACACATTTTACTCTTTATCTTTATAAAATTTCTATGAGATATGACATCAAACTTCTCCCTCTTTGACATGTCATGCTAAAGGAAATATTTAGTGAGTATCAATGTACCTCAAGTATTGATTTATTGTAATATGCTCTTATCAATATTACACCAACTGACTAATCTTCAACATGCTCTAGTTGATGCATCACCAGCTTCAAATAGGGGAATGACCCTTATCTTACCTCTTAGATACAAAAATTCATCCTTAGGTAATGGCTTGGTGAATATGCCTAAAATTTGTTCGTTAGTATTTACATATTCAATTCAAACTTCTTTATCTTGTACTAATTCTTTCAAAACATGATATTTTATAGCAATATGCTTTTTTTGGTATGCATCACTAGATTCTTTGATACATTAATTTTACTGGTGTTATCACAATATATAACTTCTAGATCCTTGATCTCTATCTTCATACTTGCCAATAGTTGTTTTAACCAAACAATATTAGAACAATTAATTGTTGCTGCCACATATTCTGCCTCTACTTGTTGGATACAATTGTATAATTGTGTGATGTCTTTGATGTTACAAAAATGTCATATTAGTTGTTAGTCAGTACTTACTGAGCTTACTTGGTCAAAAAGATAGTTTTCCTTGACTACCTAGCATTCTTGATGATTAGTCTACAAAAATAGTGTCTACTAAGCTCACTCAGGCATCAAAAGAATTCTGGCAGGAAATAGTGTTAACTGAGTTCACTCAGTTGCCAAAGGATTTTTGCAAGTTCACAATGTTAACCAAGCTTATGTTGGCTAACACAAGAAATCATCTCATAACTAGTATTTATCGAGTAGGGCTGGTCAATGAAGGATTTTGTTATTTTGGCATAAGAAGCTTATTTATTTCAAGTATTCTTTCTAGCTAACTATAGTGATGGTTATTGGTTATTTTAATTTGAATCTAAGGCAACTTGAATAATGGATGGTATAAATGAAAGGTCAATTTGATATTTTTAGTATGTATGCAAGTGTATAGTTTGATTTGGGAAAGGAAGAGTGGGAGGAATTTGAAGGATAAGTAGGTATCCTTGTAGAATAGAAAAGATTTATTCAATCAGGAAGGATCAAGTATGAAGTAGAATAGAGATCTATAATCAGCAATTGAGTTGCATCATAATTAGATCATTTCATTGTTACTCTCTAACCATTGTAGTAGTGATCTAAATCTCTTAACATAGTTGGTTTAACAGCCAGTTATAAATCCTCTAACAAGGTGACAATTCCATTGAATTGTTTTATGACCTCTTGCAAGGCCACTCCTTATAAGGTGATTAGATCCTCTAACAATGTCACACCTAATAGTGTGTTTTGTAACCTTTAACTAGGTTGGCTCCTAATAGGGCTCACTTTAGAAGAGTGAAAATAGTAACTAGTTACATTGGTGGCTTTTCCCATATTGGGTTTCCATGTTAAATCTATGGTCTCATGTGTTCATGTTATTTCTCTTATTTTTTCAAATTAATCATTGTTAATCTTTTAAGATTAGTTAAAAGTAAATCACACTCTGCATTTATCGAGTTACATCATTTTCTATGTGTTTACTGAATAATAGCAACAATTAGTTTTATTGATAACATCCAAGGGATCTATGAAATATTTTAGTTGTAACTAATTTACCCCCCCTCTTAGTTACTCCTATATTTCCAACACTACTATGGACTAAGAACTACAATTTTGTTTCTTGCTTGTCCAAGACACTAGTCTTTTATCAAGAAAGAATGCTCTACCACTGGTGCTCTTTCTATCATCAATGTTTCTTAACCAAACAACATTTATGAATACTTTTAAATCTAAATTGCCTCCTATTTTGTACCATAAACCATATTCTTTCATACCTTTTAGATAACTCATGATTCTTTTAACTACCATCATGTAATTTTCTTTGGGATTTGCTGAGAATCTTGCCACCATACTGACTGCTAATGTAATATTAGGCCTTGTATGCACTACATACTACAATTTTCCAATCATTAATCTATATGTGTTCTGGTCTACCTCTTTGGAATCATCATTTTTGAAAAGCTTATGTCTAGTAGACATAGGGGTTCCAATTGGTCTCGAGTCTTCCATTCCAAATTTCTTTAGTATCTCTTTGATATATTTAGATTGAGTAATGTAGATACCATATTTCTTATGCTGGATCTGTAATCCAACAAAGAATTTTATCTCTCCAAACATAGACATTTCAAATTCATTACTCATTTCTTCAAAAAAAATTGTGCACAAGTCATCATTTCATTTTAATAAAGTATCATCAACAAATATTTTTACCAATACAATCTTCTTGTCTAGTACTTCTTCAATATACATATTACTATTATCATTTGTTCTTTGGAAACCAATCTGTATGAAGTAGTTATGAAGTCTTTCATACCAAGCTATGGGAGCTTTCTTGAGACCATATAATGCTTTGTGTAATTTGCAGACCATATCTCTTTTGCTAGGATCTACAAAACCTTTAGGTTATTCTATGTAGACTTCCCCATTAAGAATTTCATTCAAGAATGTAGATTTTACATCCATTTGATAAAATTTAAATCCTCTATGTCCTACATATACTAGTAACATTCTAACACCTTCTAATCTTGCAATAGGAGCAAAAGTTTCACCATAATCAATACCTTCTTCTTGAGAATAGCCTTTTGATACTAACCTTGCTTTATTTTTAGAAACTTTTCCATCTTCATTTAGCTTATTTTTGAATACCCATTTTGTGCCAATTACATTTTTGTCCTTGGTTCTAGGAACAAGAGTCCAAGTTTTTTATTCTCTACCTATTCTATTTCTTCATTCCTTACTTCAATCCAAATTTCATTATCCAAAGAATCTTTTATATTTCTAGGTTCAAATTCAGCAAGTAAACATGTTCCTTTTAATTTGTTTCTTGTCATTGTTCCATTTGATTTGTCTATGATGATCTGGCTAGGTGCATGATGCCTTCTGACATATCTTGTTAGCACAGGTACTTTGGATTTGGAGTTTGTTTCACTTATTTCATCATGAACTTTAATATTAAGCTTAGGTCCTACATCACTAAGAAATTCTAGTTCTATTTCAAGTTTAAATTCCATATTCATGGGCTAGTAGAGGAGCATGCAGGGGCAAGAGCATAAGAGGTGATAGAGATTGTAGTAACTATATGTGACTCAAGTCCATCAGACTCGATAGCTTCTGATTGCAACTTGAGTCCTTCAGACTATGACTTGGATTGCATTGTCTTCAACTTGATAGTTGTTGGATATTTTGAGTACTTGGGAGGTGAAGCCTCCTATCTTCTAGATAGATTTGGCAGGGTATTAGGTTCATAGTAAACAAATCTTCTATAATCCTTAAGCTCTTTGTTGCTTTCTTCTTCACTCCTTTCTTCAAACTCGTCAATTCTCACATGTGTACTTTCTATGATTTTATTAGTAGAAAAAATTAGACATTTGTATGCTTTACTTCTATTGGAGTATCCTAGGAATATGCCTTCATCACCTTTGACATCAAATTTACCTTTCCTAGATTCCTTCAAGATATAACATTTTTGACCAAATACTTTCAATTAACTTACATTAGGTTTGTAGCCATATCATAATTCATAAGGAGCTTGATTTGAGTGTTTCTTTAGTTGTACTCTATTCATGGTATGCAGTACAGTACTGATTGCTACCTTCTAGTATTTGATTACAACATTCTTTTCTATCATCAATGTTCTTGCACAATCCATGATAGATCTATTCCTTCTCTTAGCTATACCATTCTACTGAGGAATACTAGGGACCAATACTTGTCTATTAATTCCTTTTTCAATACAAAATTCATTGGAAATGAATTCACCACCTCTATGTGATCTCAAACATTTTAGCTTCTTTCTACTTTATTTTTCTACTCTTGCTAGAAACTACTTGAATTTTTGAAAAGCTTTAGATTTATTTTTTACATACATTACAATCATCATTCTAGAATAGCCATTAACAAAAATAATGAAAAAATTATCTCCACTATAACTCTCTATCCCAATAGGTCCACATAAGTCTATATGTACAAGCTCTAAGACTTGTTTAGAATGATAGCTCTTGCTTTTGAAACTAGTCCTTCCCATTTTACCAATTTGATAGTTTTTGCATGGACCCATATTTGGTTTCCTCAAGCTAGGAATACCACTCACTCTTCTATTTTTTCTTATCTTAACCATGTTATCAAAGTTCACATGACATAATATTTTGTGCCATAATCATCTTTCTTCTACTTGAGAAATAAAACATGAACTTTCACTGAGATCTAGATAGAATAGATTATATATTGTTTGTTTACCAAATCCAACTAGATTTTCTTTTCCATCTAATAGTTTGGCCTTCCCATTGATAAATTCTACCTTGAATCCAATGTTATTCAACTGTGCCATGCACAGTAGATTGCGCTTTAGTCCTTCAACCTAATAGGCATTGTCACCTTTAAGTTCTTTGGTTAATGAGATACATCCTTTTCCTTTTATGGAACAAGGTTCATTTTTTCCAAATCTCACACTACAACCATCTTAATATTTCATGTGCTCAAACTTTGTTTTATCTCTAGTCATATGATGTGAGAAGCACTATAAAAAATCCACATATCATTTTTGCTAACATTAGAGATAAGTGCCATGTTACCTCCTTCATCATTATATTAATCTTTTACAATAATATATACCATTTCATCTTCACAATTGTTAGAATCTTTAGCCATAAAACAAGATTTCTTACCTTTGTCCTTGTAGTCCTTGTAGTTTTTGAATTCCCTATTTCCTTTGTACGTATTACTTTTCTTTTCATCCTTATTTTCTTTGTTTGGGCACCTAGTAGAATGTGACCAACTTATTCACAAGAAAATCATATTAGAGGAATCTTACCCTTGTACTTACCTCTACCTTTGGAGTATTTTCTTGCAAGTAGGGCTTCAACAAGTTCAACATCATTGTCTAAATTTTCTTATTCTTCTTCACTTCCTGATTGATTGGCCTTTGATTTCTTACCCCTTTTCTTGAGTGAAAGCTTGGCTTCAAATGTAGACTCAATATTTTTGAAACTACAAACATAGTTATCATAGTTTTTTTTTTTAAAGGAAAAAGTGGCAAGCCACTATATTATATTGATAAATCTGGTTCAAAAAAGGTCAACTAAGAAAGAACTAGTAAGAAAACCTAGCATTATCCCTTATAGTTACATCGATCATAATTATTGGATTTACAAATAAGAAAATATGCTTCCTCCATTGAGGCATTGACTCATAAACTAGTAGTAAGCATATTTCTTTTACAACATCATTTCAATATTTCAAAATAACAAAATTGACACAAAATTCAAAACATGATCTTTCACTGATCATTCTTCCATGTCATTGCTACCTTTGAAGTCCCTGCACACAGCATCTTTAGAATCATTACCGACCATTGAATATTAATCCTTTCTAATAGTAATCGAAGCATCACATCTCCAACATGTCTTATGATAAAAGGTCAGGAAGAGCCTAGTCCATGCTTTGATATTCCAAATTGTCAAGTTCATATGGATTACAAGAAAATTGTATGTTGCAAGATTAGCTTATGTGGCCTTTTACTTGGATATTGCTATACAGATGATATAAGCTCTAGGACCATCCTTACGTGTAGGGGGCTAACTATAATCATATGAAATCCCTGGCTACTACTGATTAAAATAAGGTTGAATCTACCCGCCTCCTCCATTGGAGCAGTCTGCCATTAGACACTTTTTCCAGACTTAATGCAGCTCTAGTAGGCAACTTATGACTTACTTTGAATCAACTTAGATCTGCTATGACTGGTTGTGAACTTCTACAACAATCTTCTCAGCATCTTTAACCTGTTCAACCCCTATAATCTTCCTCTAAATTCAAATGGCTCAGTTCTATGCTAAACCAATCTTGTATTACATGAAACACTCTTGCCAAATGCTACAAAAATCTCAAAAATAATATGCCTGATACTCTGTTGTTACACAAGTGGAAATAGTTTACTATTTTTTCACAAGTGTTGCCATAGACATAAAAATTTGGTACTCTATTTTTGCACAAGTGTTGCCACAGTCCTCCTTTAATGAGATCATATCTCATAACATGTCATGCTATTTATTTTTTTTCTTATCCATATCAACAAGCTTTCTTAATCCCTCATGATCTTCGATGATTGATTGTGGGTTAAAAGATTTGAAAGAAATCCCATTGCATCCCATATTAGAAAGGTGATCTGCCACTCGATTGCCTTCTCGAAAGATATGTGAAATAAATACATCTTGGAGTTCATCTAATTGCTTCTATACTTGATTGAAAATGTATTTTAGTTTCTAAGAATGTATTTTTCTATGGATGCAAGCATTAGTTATGACTGCAGAATCTCCTTCAATGTGTAATCTTCAGTATTTCCCTTGCTTTGCAAGGATCAAACCAGCTAAAAGGGCTTGTGATTCTGCCATGTTATTAGTTCCTTCTAGCAGAGGACAGGTAATTATAGCCACTACTAGACCTTGTGAATCCTGAATACATGCACCCAATCTGGAAGGGCTTGGATTTCCTCTAGAAGCCCCATCAAAGTTCAATTTACAAAATCTTGGCGATAGAGTTGTCCAGTGAGTTGTAGATCGAGAAGCTAAAGAGTGGCTTGACTGACTGATTTTCCAACCACTGGGAATGAATAATTTCTTCCATTGTTGAATGATAATGGAGTCCCATGCTGTGACAGTATGATTGAATTTTGACTGATGTAAACTTGAATTTGTTACCTCTGAAATTGATCCCTCCAACCCCTCTAGGATTTTGTCAACTATAGAAGCCTCTCTCCTGAAAATACATTTATTCCTTTCCCACCAAATAGCCCACATAACTAATTCCGGGATACATTTCCAAATGTTTGCAAATAGTGAATCTTTATATAAGACAGGCCAAGATTGAATAAAGGCCCAAAGATTATTTTGAATAGGAGTACTGTAGTTTAGCTTTTTTAGTATGAAGGTCCAGCATGTGTTAGCAAATGGACATGTAAGGAGAAGATGATCCACACTCTCTTCACATTTATTGCAAAATATACAATTAAAAGGTGGTGTAATGTGCAGCCTACTAAGCCTATCACTGGTCAAGATCCTGTACTTTAGTGCTAACCATGCAAAGCTTCCTACTTTTGGAAGCACAACATTATTCCAACAAAATGAAAAAGCTCTACAAGAAGGTTTATTTGAAATATTTTGAAGTAAAACTCTATAACCATCCTTAATTGTATAATTGTCATCCTTATTTGGAGCCCAAATTATCTTATCAACTGATCCTGAGAAAAAAATTTACTTAGACTCAAGCAAAGCCCTAAATTTTTTGATTTCATGAAGAGATAATGGGTTTTCCCCCAAATTTTTCCATTTAACTTTGCCTGATGTTGAACACACATTGTCTACAAACTGATTGAGTTGGGTCCCCCAAAAAAATTCTAAAACATTAATAGTTGTGTAAGAAGCTGAATTAATTAATGGAGGTTGTCCACTCCATGAGTCCCTCCAAAAGTCAACCTTACTTCCATTGTTCACCTCCCAAGTAAGATACTTTAATACTATGTTTCTTGAAGACATCATGAAATCCAAGATGACAGACCCTTTTGATGGATTTGAGATAGTTAACACTCTTAAAGGGTCAGTATTATCCAAATATTTATGCTACATAATCTTACACCATGTTGATTGTGGCTTTTGGTACATCTGCCACACTAAATTTTTGCCAAATGCTTCATTTCTCTTGGCTAAATCATGAATCTCTGCCCCTTCAGCTGCTTGAAAATTAGCCATCTCTTGAAGAGAGAGAAGAGGAATTTTCTTTTCATCATTCATATTACCTGTCCATAGAAAACTCCTAATCAGCTTTTGAATGTGTTGGAGAACTTTAATAGGGGCTTTTAACACTACTAGAAAATAATTGGGAATTGCTGACAACACTGATTTGATGAGAAATATTTTTCCTACTAATGATAAACATTTGGTTTTCCAAGTAGCTATTCTACTTTGAATACGTTGAACAACTGAGGAAGAATATGAAATTTTGTTAGTGCCCATAAAAAGGGGATTCCCAAATACTTAGAAGGAAGGAAGTCCACAGTAAATCCTAAGATTTTGATAATCTTATCTGAGATCACTTTGTTTGTGTTAAAGATATACACTTTCAATTTTTGCTCATTAATAGCCTACCCAGAAACTACAGAATAAAGATACAATGAAGATTTGATTTGGCGAGCCTCCTGAATGTTTGATGCACCAAATAACAAGGTTTCATCAGCAAATAGTGAATGTGTAACAGAGAAATTTGTGACAGGAATAGCTGCACCCTTCCATTTACCTAGAACATGCTGATGATTGATGGTCCTGCTAAAAGCTTCTGCCATGATAATGAACAAGGATGGAAACAAAGGATCACCTTGTCTGACTCCTTGAGTTGAGGAGAAGAAGCCTATTTCTTTTCCATTTACTATCACTAAAAACCATGCTCCTGAGATACAAGCCTTGATCTATTTACACCAACCTTTTGAAAAACCCATTCTAAGAAAAACTTGAAACAAAAAATTCCAACAAACTCTGTCATACACTTTCATCATGTCTAGTTGTCAATCTTCCAACTAGATCATTCAAAGTTATATTTCTATTTGGATCACATTTCATTTCTTGAATAGTAGATACTCTAATTGCATAGATAGAAATAATTGTCCTAAGTATCTTTCTTACAACTATTAAATGTCATCAATATCTCCTCTAGATGCTTTGATTCCTTTAACATATTTTGCAATGTTTTCATCTTCTCTCATCTTCATCTAATCAAATTATCCTCTGCGACTTTAGGCTTTTGCTTTTCTTACATTTTCATCTCCTCTATAGATGGATTTTAGTTTGATCAACATATCATGAGTTGTAGTGCAACTTTTGAATTCATCAAATTTAGCATAATTAAGAGAAAATGCAATGTCAGTTATCATGAAGTTATGATTTTTCTTCTTAGCAATATCTTCATCTGATAATGTTCTAATAGGATTCTTGTATTTAGTGTCAAGATACTTACAACTTGAATCATTGACTGATAATATTCAATGTCAAGATACTTAGCAATATCTTCAACTCATAATATTCTAGTAGGAGTCTTGTATTCAATGCCAAGATACTTACAACTTGAATCATTGATTGTTTCTAGATGTAACCTCATAAGTCTTTTCCATTTTTCAAAGTTGTCTCAGTTCAACTTGAGAATCTCTCTTCCTGTAAGACATCCTAATCTTTAGCTTTGGTCCTTAAAACCTTCTCTATAAGCACCAAACACTCTAATAAATTTTTTTAGAAATACAAGAGGAGTACTTGAGAGGGAAGGGGTTAATCATTTACCACTAAAATAAATCCTAGATCCCTTAGATCTCAATACAAAACAACTCAGTGAAAACTTAACTCTATTGATGCTTAACAAACACACAAAAAAATGTTGTAACTTGATAAATGCTAAAATAGCTTGGTAAATGCATAACATGAAAATATTTAAGATATTATCTATGATTAATACTACTTTAACTTAGTTGCAAACACTTAAAACAAATAACATGAACACAATTGACCCCAAGATTCAATGTGGAAACTTAATTTGGGAAAAACCACCAATTACAACTAGTTATTAATTTTCACTCCTCTAAAGTGAGCCCTGTTAGGAGCCAACCATATTAGAGGTTACAAAACACACTATTACAAGTGACTCTATTAGAGGATTTAATCACCCTATTAGGAGTGGCCTTGTTAGAGGCCTTTTGACAATTCAAAAGAAATGCTACCTTGTTAGAGGATTTACAAATAACTGTTAAGCCAACTCTATTAAGAGATTTTATATCATTGCTACAATGGTTAGAGAGTAAAAATGTGATGACTTAATTTCTAATGCAATTGAATTTTTGATTACAGATCTCAATTTTGGATTGTATACTTGATCCTTCTAGATCAAATGTATCTTTGCATCTTAACAAGGATATTCTACTTATCCTTCCAATTTGCTTCCTCTTGACATCATCAAATCTTCAATTATGTTCCACACTCACACTTTCTTGTCATCAACTTGACATTATATTTATATCTTTCATATTGTCAAGTCAGCTTGAATATAACTTACAATAATTAATATTCATCTTCTTAGTCGGCTAGAACCAATAGATAAATCAACTTAACTCAATATACCAAAACAAAAAAATCCTTTGTTAGCTTACCCTACATGGTAGATACTAACTCAAAAATGATTTTTTGGTGTTAACCAAGTGAATTCAATCAACACTACATATTTGCAAAGTTCCTTTGGTAACTGAGTGATCTCAGTTAACACTAGTTCCATCCAACATTTCCTTCATTAACTAAGTGAGCTTAGTTAACACTCAACTTTTACAAAGTTTCCTTTAATGCCCAAGTGAACTCAATAGACCGTATCTTCTAAACTAGGCAAACTCTAGAAAGCTTGAAACACATAGAAAACTATCTTTAATGCTTGAGTGAGCTCAGCATATACTGACTAGTAATGATATGAAAATTTGTATAACATCAAAGAAAATATTAAATTAATCAATTGCATTTAACACTATAAAGTTTTAGGCAATTAGACACATCATTATTGATGAGAAACCTTGGTGGAGGAGCTTGGAAGGAATATTGCCAAAATGTGTTAACCATGAAGAATCAATCAAGGTATTAACTTAGATGAATTTTGGAGTATGTGGTGGCCACTACATGACTAAATAACAACCCATAAAGCTATGAGGGCTAGTTTTTGGTGGCCAAGTTTATTTAAAGATGCTCATTGCTTGATCAGGAAATGTGAGCCTTGTTAGATATTTTTTGGCAAACTAAAATTTTCTACGAACTAACCATCAAAGCCTATTAAGGTCCAAGCCCATTTCAATAATGGGGGATAGATTTTATTGGAAAGATAGCTAATAAGTCTAGTATTTTCTATTCATGGATTCCTGTATCCATTGATTACTTTACAAAGTGGGTAGAAGTTATCCCAAGTAGAAGAGCAACCAACAGGGTTATAGACAATTTCTCGAGAAGTAACATGATCATCGAGTTTTGATGCCCATAAAGAATTATGAAAAATAATCCAATGTTCTTATGATCATAATAATTCATGCAATTTTATCACAAATATGGTATCACTAGGTCTACCTCATCTTGATATAATCCTCAAGGAAATGGGTAGGAAGAATCCACAAAAAAGAGTTTGTTAAAGATTATCAAAAGAATACTGGATAAGAATAAGAAAGCATGGGACTCCAGGTTACCGTTGGTAGTTTGGGCTTATAGGGTAATAGTTAAGAAGGTCATTGGAGTATCACCATGTAACCTTGTGTATGGAATTTAGGAAAGAATGCTCCAAACCAACTTAATGGGTTTGTACAATTTTGTCCAAAAGTATGATGAAGATATTGCAAATGATATTTAGGAGAGGATAGATAAACTTGTTGGTTTAAATGTGCATGGGAGAGAAACACTTGTAGGAAATGACTATAGTTACAAATGAAACATTTGTTTGACAAAAGGACTATAGAAGGAAAGTTTGAAATAGATGACATGGTGCTATTATGTAATGCAAGACTTGAAGACATGGAAAAAAATGAACCTTTTTTATCCCATATGGTTAGGCCCCTATCTGATTCGTGATACATGGGGTAATGATTCATTTCATTTGAAATAACTTTCTAGTGACCTTCTTGAACTTCGAGTCCATGGATACTTTTTGAGGAGATACTTAAGCTAAGAGGTATCATACTGTGTATAATTTGTTTCTTTCTAGTTGGTTTGCTAGTTTATTTTGTTAAGTTTTAGTGCTCTCTAGTTTTATCAAGTTTTTGGTATGCTCTAACAAAAAATTATAAGCTCTTGCATGAATATGGAATATTCATCATCCCCAGATAGAGCCATTGTTAGCTCCTCTTTTAGTTTCTCCCTTTTAAAAAATTTGAACTTTTCAAAATCTTGTCAATAATGCCTCTTCTTCATATTTTATACTGTGGGAAGTTGTGCCTGAAACCCTGGGAAATAAACCTTTTATATTTTTGAATCTTTTAGGGCTTTTCTTTGATAAGGAATAATATTTTATTGGTGCATGATATTATAAGTTTTTGTGGACATGCATTAATTTTTTTTCTAGGCCTCTCACTTTATTTCGTCATTATTTCTTACCTTTTGTAGACCCTTGCAATGAGTTTTTTTACAATGATTAGATCTATTTAAGATCCACGACTCTTGCTTTGTCATTATTTAGAGAAAAAATGCTTTTAAATTTTGTAATATAGTGAGCAAGTGATGCATGTCCAATGGGATGACAAAGCACTATTAACTAAATGACCAATGGGAGGCCTCAAATGCTAAACACAACAATGACCATCATATTTTTGCTATAGGAAGATATAATGAGTTTAAGAAATGTGTTAGAGTGAGGGGTTAGAAGGCTTGCAAGTTAGAAAAGGAATGACATCATCAAGATAACAGGTGTCACACTATGATTTGTTTATAGTTCAAGGTAAGAAAGTTTTAAGCTCCACCCCTACCATTAATCAAGTTTGAAGGTCAATGGATATCACATAGTCATTATGAAGAGATGCTCAATATTTATGAAATGTGAAAAAGTGAGAAAATAACACGTCTTGGTGGGCCTCACCTCAAAATAAAGGAAAGTTTTTATGCACCTTTGATCTTTCCAAGATCAATGATTGTCACATCACCATAATGAAAAGTTCCTTGTGGTTTAACCAATCAAAGGAATCATCTGAATGCCATGTGTCTTTCTAGGCCATGCAAAGAAAGGAATGTGGTTTATTCATAGCTATTATATCATGAACTAATCTATGGTTGTCTTATTGTTTCTATTGCAAGATGAAAGAACTTTAGCTAATGCAACAAGTGACTAGGTGATGTGTCTAACTTGTGGGCCCAGTTACATGAAATACTAAGAAAAGATCTTAGCCATGTGATGCTTGAAAAATTGAAAAATGCTGCAATCTTGCAAAGGGAAAAAGAAATGTTCCTAGCAAATACAAGAATGTGACGTGCTAACATATATCTAGGATGGGCCCAGCTATAGAAATAAACACCAAACTAAGTCATATTTATCTATATTGTCCAATGTGAGATAGATCCCTAACCCTCACTTTGTCACTACTCATAATAGCAAGTTTTTAAAAAAGTGACAAAGAAAGAGTGTGCCATGTGTCCAAGGTCTTATGATCAGTACAATAAGGGTACATAGAGAAGATGTGTCAAAATGCAATTGGTTTGATGACCACATCAACAGGTTGAATAATGACTCAGCAATAAAGTTCAAGTGAGATTGTTTGGTCTACTATGAATCAATAGTCTATTTTCAAACTTGCCTATACCCATTTTATTCTAAGATATTAATGGACAAATAAATTCTTCTCAATCGAACAAAGCTTGAAATATAATGTGCAAATTGTCTCTTGTGTTGTAAATGTATGTTTGATTAGTAGAACATAAGGGTTTTAAATTCAGTGCAATCAAACTATGAGTTTTTGTGATTTCAAAATGAATTATTTGTGACAAGGAATTTGCAAAAATATTTTGGCAAGTTTTTAACCCTATCTCTAAAAAGTCTTTCTATGTTGAAGCTTTTACAATTTGTGAAAAATGCCTCCTTGAAGGGATTTCTTTGGTAAGGTAGACTACTAGCATAGAAATGCCCATAATGGTTTCTTGAAATAATTAACCATGTCAACAAATGAAACGACAAAAGGCAGAGAGTTAATTTCCAAACACCTTGTGTTGAAGGTAGATGACAGTCTCTATGAGAAGGGAAATTTATTAAGAGATGTTTAGTCATCCATTAGTGGCCTTGATCTATTCAAGATGAATTTTTCTCAAATAAAACATTACAAACCACATAAATTTTTTTGGGAATTTGATGTAGGAAATATTGTTATACCAAGGGTGTTTATGTATGCATACTTCCTAACTATGATTGTAAGAAGATATGATCCCATGCTACGGTTAATATGGAAAAATTATGGGGATGGCTTGTTCAAGGTGACAATGGAGGTAATCAGGGAGGTTCTTATGCTAAACCTTAACACTTCTCTACATAAAGAGATTTATTTTGATAAAATATAGGCTAATTGTGATCCACAAAAGGTGTATCTATGAAGCAAGCCCTTGACAGAGTATTTTGCTAGGGTTGGGAAATTGAAACTACCAACATCATTTACCCCAGAGCCTCTCTTGAAGAAATATTTCAATCATAGTAAACAAACATTATATATCTATCTTTGAAATAGGAATATGTCCCAATGCCTATGATGTATATTATAGCTTAAATTCTTCAATATGCAATGAGTTCTATTTTTTTATTTTGCTTCCTTTTTGGTAAAAGAGATTCATAATTGGTTAATAGGCATAAGAAAGGGGAAACTGGACAAGCATTTTGGTTGGTATTCTATTTTGATGTATATGATTTCTTTTAAAGGCATTTATATGTTTGAAAAGGAAATGAAGTTAGAAAACGAAAGAGACGATGAGAAGCTGCCTATGCAATTATGGAGTGTTGATATGACCTAGAAGGTCATAGATGCTAGTTTTGTTAGATTTGACAAATATTTCATATCAAATATGAGGGCACTTCTATTGAAGACAACCCATGAATTCTTAAACCCTTGTTGAAGTTCATCAGACCAAAAGAACATGCTACAAGGTTGAAGGTGAGTCACAATTGGGGGAACATAATACCTTACTTTGTTTCTACTATATTTAGAGTCTAGGGTTTTGAAGGAAAGCTCCTTGTTCTACCCTACCAAGTTCCCCTCAAAGTAGGTTTTTTTTAGTTCCTATAGCAGATAAGAGGACTGGAGGAAAGAGAGCTAGTTGGTAGATCTAGAGGAACAATCTGCCCAAGTTTTACAATAGCCCATCATTTTGTAATAATAAAAGGGGGTTGGAGGCAGCTTGGTAAGTTCTTAGATAAATATCAAATGCTTCTATCTCAACCCAAGTTTATAGATCCTAAGGGATTTATGAGATGTTTAAAGAAATAACTAAGGCTAGGAGTTATAATCATGTTTTCTATTTTTCTAAAGATATTAAAAAAGGAATGAATTCACTTTGCAAGAACACGATGTTAAAAAGTTAAAATGGAGAGTTTTTGGAAAATGCTTTAGATAATAGATATGATCTATTGAAGGAAATAATTTTTTTGGTAGATCAAATTAAAAAAATTGATGTCACATTTTGTGAGAATTATGCAAAAATTGAATGAGAAGAAATGTGTATTAATAAAAACATATCTAGACAAGGCAAAGGAGGAGGAGAGGAGATTATTTAGTAAATATATGATAAATCTATGATAGTACACCCTCCAGAGAAGAACTGAATATATTGTGGAAAGGAAAATAGAAGCATATCTATGCTAGCTTACCAAAGGTAGTAGTTTTAAAAGCCCTCCTCTAGAACCATCTACAAAGGGGAAAAAATTAGAGATGGGAAGTTCATCAAGGATGGAGGAGTACTCACCTTCTCAAACTCACATGCACTTTTACAGTGAAGTTACATTAAGTGAGCAATTGAGGAAAATGAGAAGTCATGATAATGATTTGATAAAAACATCATAATAGGAAGAAGGAATGCCCCAAGAACCCTCAATTCTAGTTTGGGACCTCATAGTTGAAGATTTTAAGGGGAGGGAAATGGATCATGTCATAGAAAAAGCTTCTAAAATATTCATTTTTGATGATGATTTTGTTAAGTCTAGAGCATTTTTTCAATTTTTGTGGAGAATCAATATTTCCAATTTTGAGGCAAAATGTATGAAGATAAAAGAGGAAAAACCTAATAGAGAGGACTCTACAATTTAGGAGGAAGTTAAAGAAAAATTAATGCAAATATTTGATTGAATAACAGTAGAGGTTAGAATATAACTACTAAAAGTTGTTGGTGTTATGGTACTCCTTAAGTGGGACATTGCTAATTTCATGGGGTTTTATGCCATTAGGAAGGAAAAGGAAACCAAGTTCACATTACAGGAGGACGTCAAAGAATCTCATAGAGTGAAATATAGTGGAGTCCACAAACATTAGTGATGTGGTCAATTCAAAAGAGGAATGAGTCCAAACTCCAAGAAATTTTAGATTCAAATCATACAGGGAGCTTGATAGTATATAAAGTTTTCGAAACTAATAGTGCAAAATTAGCCATGTTGAGTAAAGACGTATATGATTTCAATATGGATTTAGCTAGAAAAGCTAAGTAGAAATTCATTGATTTAAATAAATGGTTTTAAATTTTTTTGGAGGCCTATGATCAAAGAGGAAGGAAAATCAATGACATTGAGAAGATTATTGCTAACTTAGAAAAGTAGCAAGGAAAAAGGAAGATGGTGGAAGAACTAGCTCAAGCAATGATAATAGCCTCCCTTGCTCCAACTCCTCCTACTAGACCTATTATTGATACACCATATACCTATCACCATCAAGAGTTATATACTATAGAGGAACTAGATGAAGAAAGGGCCAAACTTGGGGCTTCTCAAGTGGAAGCAACATAGAAGTATGAAGATAGAATCAAGGATATAATTATGTTTTTAGTTGATTGTGTTAACTATCCATGTTCAATTTTTAAATGTCTAAACTAGTAGACACATGGGTTGAATTCAAAAAGAATGAACTTGTTTTTTAGACCAATTTTGGATAAGTGGATTAGTAGAGAACATGATCTAACTGATTTGTGTGTCAATCTCATTGATAAAACTAACATAGATGTTTGGATTGAAAAAATATATGATTAGACCATTGACCTCCTATATTTTGATACAAAAATGGATAATATTCATACAAAGATGATGGTATCTTTTTCCAAGTATGTGAGTAAGAATTTTGATCTTTTTCCCCATGTTCTAAGCAATCCAAACAATTTCAAATAACAAGAAGTATGGGGAAATGAGCTGAAATAAATTATGAGTTAAAAAATAAATGATATTATAAATAAGGAAGATAATATTTGGTTTTCTAGAATAGTAGAGGAAATAGTAAATGTCTAAATATTCTTTGATTCACTTTTTCCTAATTTTGAAGAAACAAATAACATGGGCAAGAGCATAATGGCCAAAGTGAAAGAAATAATCAATGTTAATTGGCCTAATCAATCAGTGTATAATGAATACACTAAAAAATATGCTTCAATAGTGGAATCTTCATACGTTACACCAAAAGATCAATCACAAGACAAACAATTCACTAATGAATAGAAGAAATTAGTTGACAAATGCATTCAAATAACACTTGAAGAAATAGAAGGACTGGCCCCACAACCTATAAAAACATTTGAAGATAAGGTAATGGAGGTTGATGTGGAGCACAAAAAAGGCAAAATTAAAGAGGCCCTTGCCCCACCATAAATCAAAGACAATCAAAGTGCATAAAAAGTGATCATTGTTAGAAAAGGGGAAGTAGTTATCATAAAAAGATACCTTACTTTTGTGATTCATCTACTATGGGTATGTTTGCTCAAAACATCATGAAACTACTTTTCTAATCAGATGAAAGGTGCCACCTATGCTTATTCTAGTTATCCCATGGTTTGAAAATAGTGATTTTTTTTTCTTTCGATAACTATGTTTTATTCAGGATAGTTATCTTTTTCCCTCTATGCCTATTTTTTTTTGCAAATCATCCTATATAAATGAGTTCTAAAGGCTAGAGGAGGATTTGAGTTTTCATTAGTGAACAAATATACACTTTCTTATTTGGAGCCAATCTAGAGTTATATAGTTGTATTTTATCTTAGAGAAGCCATTAAATGAAATATAAAGTTACATTGTTGTGTTAGTATTGAGTCTTTCTTGCAAAATTCGACACTAAATTGTGTATTTTAAAAGGAGATAATACACAAAGTATTTGTGGTTTGATTACTCAATTGAGATATTGTCTCTTATGTTTCTTTAAATTGGTTGAAATCTAATGATAATTGTTAGATTATGGTGACTGATCAGGGAAGTACTATACATACTCCATAATTCCTCAGTGGGATTCAGGGCTAGGCATAATTCTATTTTATCTGCATTTTATGGCCAACATGTTGAAACTAATTTTAACCTTAAGATGGCAATAATACTTGTATAAAAGGGCTTAGGGTTAGGGATTATTTTATTCTGGATGATGCAAAAATTGCTTCTTATGGTAGTATTGAGTTGTAAGAGATTACAAATTGTAATCAAGTTATAATCATTGGATCGTAATAATATTAGACTTGTTGTTTGGTGGATGCTGCCTAGGGATTGCGTGAACCACATTAAAGCTTGGTGTCTTGTGTCCTCTTCTATGTGATCTATTATTTCCTAATATTTTTTATATTTGTAGGTAATTGTTATTTCTGTCCATGGTTAAATCTTAACAATAATGTCTATCAAATTTCAGTTATAATTTATTTTGAGTTATTTTTATATTCACACTTTGTTGATAATCGAATTGTTATGTAAATGCTTGATATGAATATGAAAACATTAAAGGTTGTTTGAAGAAGATTAAATTATAAGAATGATATCTAGATTGAGTATTATTTTCCTTTTCACAAAGTGATACGATAGATCTTGTCATATTTTAAGAGATGATGGACCTTGGGGAAATTATAGAGTAAATTATTTCAATCAAATCCTTTTACTTTTCAATATTATGAATTTAATGTATAATCCTATATTAATTAGAATCAACCATCACTTGTTTTCTTTTCAATTTCTTGAATTAGAAGAAAATAAGGAATATTAATTTGCTACAATGGGAATTTATGTCATAAAGTATTGACTGTAAGGAAGCCATAAATTCCTTGGTGTACCTACTTAAATTTTGCAGAGTTCAAAGAGAAGAAGGCCTAAGCAGTCTTGTTAGTTGGTCATTTTGCTTTGTTTATTAGAAATCCCGCCATGGTTTTGTTGGTACCCATATAGACTGAGTAATTAAATTTCTAGTCTATGGTCTTAAACTCCTTTGGAAAGTTCAAATTGGTTTGAAGTGGTTCAATTTTCTCATGTAGGTTCAATGGCTTATCTCGATTCATCTCATTTCAAAAATTTCAATAGTACAGAGACTCTGGTATCCCTACTTCATGGTCTAAATTCAAAGCTCATGATTATGATAAGCCAATTAGTTCAGAGGTGCAATAAGAAATGTAGAGTCTAAACTCATGTGGTTCCATTTCAATGGTCATACACATTGGTTCTAAAGTTAAAACTCAAATATAAAGACTCAAAGATCTAAAGTTTTGAATTGATGTCATGTCTTGTTGAGTTATTTACATGAGGCAAATCAAACAAAAACCCTCCACATTCCCTTTCATATTATACAAAATATCAATTTAAATGGGGATAGTGAGTTGACTATGGAAGCAAAATCCGAGCATTCGACATTGAACTTGGAAGAAGCAGAGCATGCAATGCATGTCAGCAAGGATGGAAAGGTTCAAATGGGTGAGTGTCATTCATAATCACTCATAGAGTTGGGAAGAAGTATGGAAGCAAAGAAGATCAAAATCCATCTTAGTTATCAATGAACAACTTGAACAACCTGCAGACAGACAAAAAAAGAGAAATGGTGGCATTTACAATAAAGTTGAATATACATGAGCGTGGTAAAATTATGACAGATCTCCATCAAGTCCTCTGCTAAATCATCAAAATTGCAAGTCTTACTTGATCCATCATGTTTGGGCCTGTGCATCATGAAATTAATGACACCACATTAAAATAAATTAAGTGCATGTTATGGATACAGGGATTGTACATCATCAGATCTGGTCACCGATTTTTCCAATGCAATCTCTTGAACGACGAGAATTCATATTTCAGTTATTGTGGTAGGTGCATGTTGTCAAGCCCTATTACTGCATAGACATGGGGAATGATATGGCTGCTGATGCCCCCAATATGGAACACAAATACGAGCAATGTATTTGCAATTAGCGATTATCCCCATGGAATAATGAACCTGTGGTATTCTTACTATGAAGATAGGTGTGAAATAGCAGTTCTAATGTGTCGTAAACCCAAACTCACATCTATGGTGTCAAATATAGGTAAAAATATCTCAAAGGAAGTGGCGATGGGTCAAGGACCTCGGGTTGATCACAATGATACACTCGGACATCGAAAGTCAACGTATCACAATCAGCAATCACGTCCATCCATATTGAACCTCGATTAGTCCCTGGTTTTTCTTAGAGCATGGGAACACATCGACCTTGCTTGATGACTCCTTTTTAAATGGAATGCTAAGTCAATCATGGTAGAAAAAACATCACACACTAATCAAGAAATTAAGCTTGGAAAAGTAAGTCAAACTTTGACTATTTAACACTTTTACTCTAGGAATGAAGCATTAGTGTGTGATGTTTAAGCTGTTCGACCTTGTAGGTTTGAATTGAATTTCGGTTTGAATTGAATTTCGTTATGTCGCAGCTGACGGCCTTGAACCCGCATATAGTAGGTACTCATGAAGTGTTTGGCAGAATAACTGATCATGTAATCTCTTTCGGAAGCATCAATCTAGTCGACCGAATGATTGTGATTTCACATTTATCAATTATTATGATAATTAAAATAGAACTATTCTTAAAAAAATAGTCATTTGGTCGGCTGCTTAGCCATTTCAATCTCTTTCGCATGATTCTTGCTCAATGTTGATCGTGAATAGGTTAACAAGGGATATGTACTTGATGATTGATTGAAGATGCCAGTATAAGCTCCATCAAACAAAGTGTTAGCTATAGTAAAGTTCATTGGCACTCTATATGTTAATGTGAAGAGATTGTGCTCGATACAATCTAAATAATCAATGATGACACGAGGACTTTTGAAATCAATGTTGAAAAGAAAGTCTCCAATTATGGGGAATGGTAGAGATAACTCCGCCCTCATCAAAGATGTCTGTCATTCTATGAGACAGTCGATAGCAAGTCAAAAGAATGAGAAGCAACAGAGATGTAAACAGGGACTTAATTCTTCTCATTCATCGGAATTGGATACACCCAGATTCACCATTATTATTGTGCACAGATAGTGCGAGTATGCATAATATTGCAGGAGTTCAAGTCTTTGTGTTGTGAAATTGGTTAATCTAAGAAGGGATCCACAGGTGATGCCTTTGAATACAAGCACAAGAAACAATAGAGCCTAAACATGATGAAAAATCTCCTCATTTCCAAGAACCGATTGGAACACACACATAATGAAGGAAGAGTTGAATAAACATGGACCACATGGGATATGGAATTTGACACCTATCCAATCGAGAGTGATTTGTCACTTTGAAATCAATCTTTGATGTTAATAATACCGAGATGACACATAACGGAAAGTTGAGGGCTTAGTGCAATATGTAATCTTTAAACTATAAAGAGGAAGTAACTATCAAGCCACCTATCAACATACAACATAAGAGAAAAAGAAGCTTTCACATTAGGTACAGGGGGAAAATAGAAATTGTTAGCAAAAGGGACTTGATTATATGTTCAATTGGTTTTCTAAAATCGACTATCAGAAGGCGAATATGGAAAATAATAATTATTTAAGAAATGATCTTCATGAGGGGATGGGTTCTAGTTTTTTTTTGGAAAGCTATTTTTATTTCACAGACTTTGTGCTATGAGAGGGGGATTTTTTTACTTCATTTTTATTCTGATTATAATGTAGGGGAAGGAAATTTTTATTCTTAGATAGTGGTCAATGTATAGGAACAACAAAACCTTTGTAATTTTGTTGTGTCTAGAGAGACTAAATATCAATATATTCAAACTTTGAGTTCAAATGCTTGTTTTCTAATCAATATTCATCTTTGAGTAATTTTGAATTTCCCTGAATGTATGTTTGTTACATCTGATCATCATCATGATCATCTTTTGGACTTAGTGCTCTAGTTTTTCATGTATTTGGAAAGAACAATTTGTCTTTCTCTCTGCATTATTTCTTTAATGTAACGATTGGATAAATGAACTTTGTGTCATTTATTTTCCATTTCCTTTTAATTATTTAGTCCCTTTGCATCTATGTCATGGTTACAGATAGATATTTGTAAACCTTTCTTGCTTTCAAGTTAAAAGCATTATCAATCATAGTATAGTTGATTCATTATAAATCATACATGGGGAGTTGTACCCAGATAAATTTAGAGGATGCTTACACTTTTC
The DNA here is from genome assembly GCA_028749045.1 of Cupressus sempervirens. NCBI lineage: Eukaryota > Viridiplantae > Streptophyta > Pinopsida > Cupressales > Cupressaceae > Cupressus > Cupressus sempervirens. The sequence continues at coordinate 204,366,444 of CM053784.1, forward strand.
AATAGCGAAGCAACCTAGCTATTATTTTTTATTGAATATTTGAATTTGGGTGTTTTAGGGTCAATTTGTAAGTATTTCTTTGGATGACAATTTGTTCACTAGTAGGTTTCTTTTGGCTAACTCCTAGGTTTTCCTTTGCATATTGAGAGGTAGTTCAAATCTTGTCAAATTAGGAGCCAACAAGATTGAAGAGTGGTTTTATACCCTACGAGATTTTCCATGTTAAAATATTCTGTCACTTTGTTATGTATTACCTATCTTGCTCATATGTTAAAGTTTATAACCTGTGATTGTTTCAAGTTTTGAAAAGTATTTTAAAACACTAATTTATCACCCCCACCCCTCCTACCTCAGTGGTTTTTGTATTTGAACAAGTGGTATCAGAGCTATTTCCCTTTGTTAGGTTTAACTACCTTGGTTAGGTCTTGGTTGTGTGGAATAGTTTGTCATTATGGCTAGAGATATATTTTTTTAAATTCTAATATTTGATGGGTGAGATTATGCCTTTTGAGAAGCCGTAAGGAAGACATACTTATTATCTATTAGTGTTCATGTATGGGCTTCAATTTAGAATGTTTTTAATGTTCCTAATAATTTTCCTACAGATGCTAATACTAGAAAAGATTATGAAATGGATATAAAGGATAAATTTGCAATTTTAATAGTTTGTCTGGACATGTTATTTCTAAGGTTATGTATTACAAATCTTCTAAAGAAGTGTGAGACAAATTGAGAGATACTTATCATGGAAATGATAGTGTTAAGGAAGAAAAGATCCAAAATACAAAAGAAAGATTTGAAGATTTGAATATGAGAGATAGTGAAAAGGTAGAAGACTACCTTGTAAAGATTGAAGAAATAGCAAGTTCCCTAAGATGACTTAGAGAAAATATGGAAGATATAATCTTTTTGAAGAAAGTCCTAAGAACACGTCCACATAAGTTTTATTCTAAGATCACTTCTATTGAAGAAGCCAAAGCTATAAATACATACATTATGGATGATGTTCATGTAGCTCTTGTAGGCTATGTGTAATAATTTTCCTTAGTCAATAATACAATGCCAAGATCTAGAAGCACAAGCAATAGCACAGGATAGACAAGGGATAATCGAATAATAATAGATCTTAGACTAGTACATCATAGAAGTGCCTTGCATATAAAAGAGACTAATATGTCTAGGAGTCATACAAGAGATAAGCATAACAAATAAGAACATATCCACCAAAAGTGGGTTATCCCTCATTATGCATAAATTTACATGCAACAATGAGAGGATAATAATATAAAAATGTATCACATAAAGAGATGTAATGGACAACATATGCTCAATTGGAGTTCAAACTACTATGTTGTCGACATGACGAATCATATGAATATGAAAAATTCTAGGAGTCTACATGAAAACTAATATGAAAATGAATTATCATAAGTAAACTTAAGTAAAGTGTAAATAGAAAATACTTATTTACACCAATACTATGAGATGAGGAAAGATGGAAAACAAGAATCTACAAGCATAGATGAAGCATTCAAGGCTAAACTTGATCTGAATTAGAGGACCTTAATGATCTTGAAGCACATCTTTCAAACAAAGCTGAGAAAAGGTTTAGGTAAATACAAAGATAAACTTCCTTCCAAGTGTTTTAATTGTGGTTTAAGTTAGGAAACTTTTTTTTCTAAATATCCACTTAATATTGAAGATGAAGATGAAGAAATAATTAGTAAGAAGAATTTTTTTTAAAGATTTTTTTTTTCGAATGAAGAAAAGTCTAATTGTTGATGTAATAGATGGTGAATCTAGTGATCTTGATTGTGAGGAAAATGAAGTATTATTCATGGCTATAAAAAATTCTTGTAAATAACTTGAAAGTGATAGTGATGTAGATTTTTTTAAGGATGATCTTGAATGTGACTATTTTTACTCTCTTAAGAAGATAAAAGAACTAAAAGGAGATTTCAATGTTCAAGAGAATAAATTCTTAAAGGATAAAGAGGTTTATGATAAAGAAGTTAAGACTTTAAATCATCAAAATGCAGATTTAAAACTACACCTATAGGAACAAAGAATAATTCTTTATCTTACTAAGAATGAATTGAATTCAAGGTTAGAAGTGAAGTAGTAACACACAAAAAGAAACTTGAAATATATGAAAATACTACTTCAGATGAAATATTAGGTAAACAAAGAAGATCATATTTAATCTTAGTAGTATTGGATTTTAACATGGGAAATGTTCTAGTAACACTAAGGATAAACCTCTTTATGAAATATTCAAGTATGAAAATAGGACTTCAAATATGCAATTGACTGCTCCAAAAATAGATTGTGTTAAAAAAAAGACTTTAAAAAAGTCTCTAATGATAAAAGAACAAGTTTTTAAAGAAGTTATTCCATGGATAAAAGATCACAAATCAGATTTACTCCTTTCTTTAGTGAGTATTGTTGTGTATGCCATCATTATGGATGTTGGCTCCTAATTTAACAATATTTTCATAACTAATTATATAGGGTAAGATTGCATCTATGGGTAGCTATTTTCAGTAATGGACACAATTCACCAAGAACCCAGGCCAACTATAAGGCTACACTCCTTCTTTACTTTAGGCTCTGCCAAACCTAGGTGGGTAAACCTCTTAAGATCTAATTATGTGATCAGTGCAATGAGCATAATTAGAATATAGAATAATAGATGAAAACCCCTAAATCTTCTATACTTAACCAGTACTTCATAAGCATGAAATAGTTAATGACTTGACTCATGAAATTGGCAAGTTAAGTGCGGGTTAAACTTTGAATAGCTTTCAACATAAAAGGGAAAATGATTTAATATGTTGATAATAGTAAGACCCTAGTATGAACAACAAAACTTAATGATTCTATCTATGATTAGTGCCTTATCTATTGGGAAATTAAATGAATTACAACTATACATAAAATTGAAATCTTTGACATAATTCCTACATCAAGATCCTTGATCTATCTCTCACCTTGTGAATAGAGATTTGCATCAATATGAATCTCATACTTAGACTATCCTATCATGAAATCTGCAAACCCAATGATAAACAACAAGCAATTACGTGGCTCTTTGTTCCACAAGCAAGACATTTCAATCACATACATTCTTAAACAAAATGCAACCTAATTCATGCTCTTTGTTCACAAACTAGAAAAAATTACATATCCATGAATAGGAGACAAGATTCAAACTGAATTTAAATCCATTTTTTGTGCTTTATTTTTTTTCCTTGAAACCAAATACATGAAAGATGTATGAAATACTTCATGAATTACCTAACAAATGAAAACTATCTGCATATAAGAAGAAATACTGAAAGAATGGTGTCTTAACAGTGAGTGATTTTCTTCTCAAAACTGGAACCAATGGTCTCATAGTGAAAAAACTGGAACCTCTACAATGAGAAAGAATGAGAATCATATAGGAGGAGGTGAATTCGGAGATCTGCTCTGCATTTGACATGTGTCCACTTGAAATTCCATCTCTTTGCCATGAAAAGACTCTCTCTAATCTCTCTCTTCAATGAGTGAATCAAAATCTTTGATCATTTTACCTTTCAAAGGCATCAAATATCTCAAAACTTGATGAGAATCGTAACTGATTTTGATATCAAAGTGAACTCAAAGTAAAAGTGAAAAATTAGTTGAATAAGACCTTTAGAAACCAAGAAAACCTCTTAAAATAATTTTTCTTCACATTCACACCTCGACAAGCCTTTATATTTGTTTTCTAACCAATTCTAATGATCAATGGTGAAAACTATTCATTTTGTTGAGAATGCCCTAGGAATCATAACTTGACCTATAGCACAAATTGGTGAACACCTGTACACAATCTGACCTCATATTTGAAATGTTCAGATCTTCTTGATTCCAGTGGTATATTGAAGTGCCCATTTTTGATAAAAATAGCCCCCGTTATGCCCTTTTGAAGATCAAGTCTCTATCTCATGGCTTTGCACACATTTTGCAAAAATTTAAACTTTCATAAAGTTTGGACTATATTAAAGTTTCAAACTTTATTTAAAAATCTAGCTTGCAGGAAACAAGGATATAAAAATAAATTTTATACTTAAAACCTTTTGAATTTTCCCTTTTCTATTCACTTGGGTCAAACATGTTGACCAACCCTATGATAGGTGTCGCATTGTGATTTGTTCCTTTTTGCATAGCCATTAGGTCCTACCACCTGGATGCCACATGGCATCATCTCATTGGTCTAGCACCTATGCTGCTAGGACCACATTATCATCACTACACTCGCTTATCTCCAATTGGTACCACCTCACTGCATTCACTATGTCGCTATGCTTAGCCGGTGAGCAACTCTGCTTAGCAACATAGCGAATGCCGAACAATTATCCACATGTCATGATCTTAGCACTCAGATTACACATCAACATACTTTCTTTTTCATTCAAAATTTGGCTCAGGAGACTTGCCAGCTATCTAGTTGGACCCACTATGCATCACGTGTTGCTTTCCAAAATGTGCCTTGTCTTGTAGACACAATGCATTATGTGTGCTTTCATATTTAAGGACCTAAAAAACCTCTCCCACGGGCAATGTGGGATAATAACTTCCCATGCTCACGACTGCAAGATACCTTCAAGTGGTTTCCTTTGCGTGGGTGCCCATTACCTACACTAGCCAACTCTTTTATGACTATCGTGGATATCCTTTGCTCTTTGTTTGGAATTTTCACTTGATTGGCTCTCTTCTTGTCTAATGTGGAGTCTTCGAATGCATGGATCATGCTCCAAACTTGGCTTCCTTTGCTTGGCGGTTCCCTCTATTTTTTGCATGCTTGTACCTACGTTTTTCATGGTAGCCACCTCCTCTGCTTGGCATGTTCTTATTTGACTGGTTTTTTATTTTTTCAACATTTCCTCATGCTATTGATGCCCTTATCATTTGGAAGCTACATTCTTCCTTGCCTTCTGCATCATATTGGCTTGTGGGTGTTTTCTATACTAAATTTTTTCTATGCTAGTAGCTTAAATGCTGTGGCTTCTTCCTCTAGATGTGCTAGGCTTTTTTCTTAAGCCACTCCTTCAAACGTCGACTTTTCTCACCCTGCTATAGGAGACTTCCTTTTTTTAGCATGTTCTCTCCTTCTTTGGCATGGTTATTTGCAAGCCGCTACCTTATTTTGTTTATTTTGTGTGAAGGTTTCTATTCATTTGTGTCAGTTGTTGTTTTTACAAACAAGAAGTGGCTCATCCTTTGAACCTACTCTTCATGTGTTCACATGGGACTCCTCTGGTTATTGCAACTTCTTAGGTTTCCTCCATTCATGCCGCAACCTTTCCTATAGCTTCCCCTTTATTGTCAACCAGACTCTTTTATGTGTTGCTCTTGTATTGCATGGGTATCTTTCCTTTTTGCAAGTGAAGAATATTGTTTCCCTATATGGTCATAGGGTCCAGTTCAAAGTGCATACTCTGTGCTCAAAGCAAGAGTATTAACCTAGTGTCCATGTCCCTACAACTCACAGACCAACTTCCCATTAGAACCATCCCAAACATTGATCGTGGAATCCTATGAATTGGAATATATCATCCCATCACCACCCCACTTTACACAAGTCACATCAAGTGTGTGACTAGTGAGAGCCATCACACACCTCCTTAAGGATGTATCCCAAACATGAACATCTCCATCTTTACTTGAGCTAACAAATTGATGAAAAGGGGCTTGTATATCTATAGGTTTCCAAGCAAGCCCTGTGATCCACTTCTTGTAGCCATTAAGTGGATTTCCTAATGCCTTCCTTGTCTCTAGGTCCCAAATTCAGAGATCTCCATCCTTGCTCCCACTAACAACTTGTTTCCCATCTGCAGACCATGTAATGTAAAGGACCCAATTTCTATGCCTAGTGTATGTGTACAATGGAGACTACATGTTAAGATGCCAAAATCAAATAGTTGTATCACTAGAATAGTTGGGATGATCTATTGGGATGATCGATTGGGATGCCTTGTATTTTTAGAAATAAGATTGTTACTGCAATGGCTACTCCCAACATCATGTCCAAGTCTAGCAATCAATTTTTAATTACTTCTCATGTTTTCATTAATCTAATGAAATTAGTTGGGCCCCAAAGCGGGTCTAGCTAAAAAAAATTCATTTTCAGACAACTGACAATTGCAACTGATCCATTAATCACCTGGCAGTGACAGAAGTAAATTTACATCATTGATTCAACTTTTTCAAACTCATTTTCACCTCTTTATGCAAACTATCAATTTCATGCCAGGAGGTCCTTTGACTAACCTTAAAAATTGACCAGAACACTTGATTGGGCTTTGAAATTAGACACACTAATTCTTTGTTCTACATTCTTGCACCCGTCGAATCTCATCTTATTGCATATTCTCGGTCAAAAGATATTCGTTGTCAAAGTTGACCTCTAAGAACTACCTACAAGAAAACATGTCAAAAAACCATAAATTGCATTTGGAATCATCTTTGAAAATTGGGTAAACTGACACTTGGGAGGATGAAAACTGAGATATTGGTTCACTGTCATGAGGAGAGTATGGATCTGTGATTTGGGCTCATGAAAAATAACTGGGTGAAAATGGCGAGGGTCACAGTAGGCTACTTGGATTTTGTAGATTGAAAATAATGGCAAAAATGTGATTTTTTGCAAATGAAATTGACCTAGAAATGTCTGCGGACAGATTCATCATAACTTGAAAATTGGCACACTTGAAGTATTTTTAGAGTATAACATAGTGGTACAATCGGTTCGATCTTACCAATCATGGATATCAAGTTATGACATCACAAATAGGGTACCAAACAATTTGAATTTGCTGACACTGATAAAAAGATAGAAATTGCATTTGGAATCGCATTTGAAAACTAATTAAACAGATGTTTCATGAGTTGAAACTTTAAACACAACAAGCATCTGATGTCTACAATGCAACGAAAAAATAAATTTAGCATTTGGGTCAACTGGGTGAAAATTATAACACGTCAAATAGGGCCTTCCAAAATTCTAAACATTTCATATCAGCATGACAACATTAAAAGACCATCTTTGGGGGATTAAAAACCTAGTCAAATAGACTCAAAACAACTTGAAATATGAAACATAGGCTCTCAGGTATGGACACTAGACACTTCCAAAGTAGCAAATCATAAAACATTTTTGGGTGCAAGATATTCACTTGCAAACATAGCCTCTTGTCTCTATTTGACACTTAGGTAAAAATATAAATTTGATAATTGCTCCAAACGGGACTTCACCAAATGGCTTATAATGCCAATTTAGCATTATGGAACATGTAGACGCACTAAATGAAAGGTGTTAGAAACATTAAACACCTCATGGGGCTCAAAGGTATAGCTGGGTACATGTGCGCTTGAAAGCATTTATAGGGCTCAATTTCTTCTATGATGCTCATTCGGGCTATAATTTTGAGTGCCAATAGTAGCTTTGTTTGGGGATGCATGTCCCTTATGGGCATGGTAAGGATTTAGATCTTTGGTAGAAGTAGACCACTCATAAGATATCAAAAGCTTCCTCTCGAACATCTTTATTGAAAACAAGGAAAGAACTACCACTAGTATGTACAAATGATGACCTCGGGCCATTGAACTTCAACAAAATTTATTACCTTTATCATAATCCTAATTTTCATTTCTTTCATAATGAGGTAAGCTAAAGATACTAGTTATATGAGTTTCACTAATCAGATTAGCATCGTGAATTTCTTCAATTGGTAAAACCAAATCTACATCCTTACTTCCATAATGCATATAACAACTAGCTTTAGTTTCAAACACTTGCTCATTATGAAAGTTCTGATCAGCATGCTTGAACATACTAGACTAAAACTAAAACTCTTCTTTATTAGATGAATCATGCATGCTATTAATCTCAAATATGAAGGCTTCATACTCAACTTGGGGAAATGAATCACACATACCTTGAAAATGTGTACCCTTATGCATAACCGGATTGTATTCACATGAACACTTTGATTGGTACTCACACATGTCATCAATGTCATTATCTGAGAATAATCCAAGGTCCTTCAATGATTCTTCACAATCAGCAAATGAATCAGTCATATTAAAACATTCATTATAAAATTCATTACAAGGTGCATGCTGATTTTCAATAATACCTTCATCAGACACCATATCATCCATATTATGAGATGCAACATAATCATCACTTTGACTATCAATTTTAGAAGAAGAAAAATCTGATCTCTCACAACAATAGGATAAAGTATCATCATTAAACTCATTCTCCACTAAATTTGAAGCTTCCATGTGCTCTTCAAACAATGGATTGATAACTCCATGTAGTCATCCCTTTTGAACATTATGAAAAAAAATAAGCTGATCATCATCAGGAACTTCATCATACAAAGTGTTAGTGTACATTTTAAAACCACTTCTTACACCACTATCAAGAACACTTTCATCATGTGAAGAAAAAGAATCAAAATCATCATTCGAAGACACATCATTAAATCCATCAATGAAGCATACAGAATATGTATCAAAGTTGCTTTCATTATCTCCATTAAGATAATTAAAATGTCTTGCAAACCTATCATTATTTATCTTCCCAATAGGTGCTAATGCATTGATCTTAGGATCACTCATGTACTGCTGATTATTGCTAAATGCACCCTTGTGACATTTATCCACACAACTAGTCAATCCATCCTTGTAAACAAGCCTTTTATCTTCATATTGTGTAGACAAATTTTCTTCACAAGCTTCAACCTCAAGCTGACTTACATAACTCTGAACTAGAAATTCACTTTCAGATTTAAGAGAAGAACTCATACTTTTACTCATGTAAGATTACTAACTCATGTTATTACTTTCTTCCTCCCAATTTGCATCTAATTCACATGGAGAGGAACATATACTATCATGATCTTCTTCTTGACTTGAGCAATAAATCTCACCATTGTCTTCACATGATGCATCTTCACAATATGTTAGATCAAAAAATTCACCTTTGTCACTTAACAAATCAGTTCTAGCCTCTTCATCCTCATATGGAGATGCACTTCCTTCAACTTTATGATTAGTTATGCTTTCAACATAAAGCAATTGAACATTAGGAGAAGAGACCACTAAATTTATATCTTGCATGTATAGCTTGTAAAATGAATCGATTCTATTATCTACTATTGTAATACTGCAAACATGTGGATTACATTAAGCAAGAACAAACTTATCTCTTCCTTGAAACAAAGAAACCTCATCTACAGATGTTTTTAACTCTGAATTTTCAACCAAACCATCTTCTGCAACAAGGGTACCTACTTGCTGTTATGGATTTGAACATTTTACATGATATTAATTTCTTCTTTGAACCTCATCTTGCCAACAAACATTTAGAGAAAGTGACTCTTACTTAAATCATATTTTATATTCTTTTCAATCTCCATTGTCGTCATGAATGCCTGATGCAAAGTCTTAGGCTCTTTATCTCTTAATAGGTAACTCATCTTCTTATCAAATGCATTGAGATAGACAACTAGACACACTTGATCATCCAGCTTATAACTCTTAGGAATGTCGCTCAAAATTCTTGCAAATTTGATATTAAATTTAGGAACTAACTCACTATTTCTGATCTGAATATTCAAGAACTTATCAAAATAATTAGATATGCTTATTCTTTCCCCGAACTACTTCATGAAGGCTAAAATTTACTCATCCCAAGATGAAATTGAACGTGCTAGTAAAAATGAAATTAGTCCCTAGCCTCACCCTCTAGACTTTGAACAAACAACTTCATAAGAACGTCTTCATGAGCAATTTCAAAATCACCAACCAACTCACCAAATATCTAAATATGATGACTAACTGAAGTTTCATGGTTCCCACTAAACTTAGGAAAATACTTTCTGAGATTATATGACATAGTATTCAGGAAACCATGAATGCCATCAAAACATAATGGCATGTATCTCTTGGTATAAATAGATCTACAATTGTCACTAACCAGCTGCATACTTGATGAAAAGAAACTTGACATTCTTCAAATTTAAAACTCATTCATCATTAATACTTAGATTCAAAACTTGTAACAGATCTAAAAATACCTTCTGCCAATTTCAACTTCAACATACTTCAAACTATGACAATACTTTTGTTGAATGTACTTTCCACAAAGTATGTTGAAATGTACCAAACAATTCTCTTATTTAGTGCTAGAATTACCACTTGATGGAGAAACTTTGTAAAAATTACTTTCATGGAAATCAAATCACATGAAAATGGAAAATATCTCACATGTTGATGCTAAAACCTTTGATCTGCTGATTGGCATAGGTGTTGATTTCAATTCTTCACACCACTGATCGAATCCTTATAGAGTCACCATCTCCTTGAGGAGAACCAAATGAAATCACTATTGTGATTCATTGTATCTTTGAAATTTCTTATGAAAATAGATCACATACATCACTTCAAAACTTATCAATCAGGAATTTATACATCTCTCTTCTTGCTTAAGACTTAACACAACTTTCAAATCTGCCTAATTCAGCTAAAAACTCTTTGAAAATATTTATACATATAACCAATCTACACTAATATTGAGATCCTTTAGAGAGTCGCCACTCACAATTGTGAATTTTTTTTTTCCATGATTCATACATTGACAAATCTATACTAGATTTTCAATTTGTAGCACTTTGTAAATATTTAAACACTTAGAAGAGAGGAAACACCTTTACACAATTCTGACTCTGAATTTATAGTAGTACTATGAAAACAACATCTGACTGAATTGATTGAAAATGAAACTTAGTGGCAATACAGTCTACATTCAACCTTAAAAGATACTACTGTTCTTAACAAAGCATCATGGGGGTGCATGATATTTGAGTAAGAAAATTGGAAAAAACATCAATTAACTTATTGCTGTAATTTTGTCACACACTTCTCCTACTGTATTCAATCTCCTTTTAAATTCTCAAGGTTTGTCTATCACTCAGATTCAATACATTCCCCAGTAGAGTCACCATTTTGTTGGCTCCTAATTTAACAATGTTTTAATAACCAAGTATAAAGGCTAAGAATGCATCTATGGGCAGCTATCTCTAATAATGGACACAATTCACCAAGAACTTGGGCCAACTATAAGGCTACACTCCTTCTTCACTTTAGGCTCTACAAAAACTTGTTGGGTAAACCTCTTAAGATCTGATTATGTGATGAGTGCAATGAGCATAATCAAAATCTAGAATAATAGATTAAAACCCCTGAATCTTCTATACTTAACCAGTACTTCATAAACATGAAAAATCTATTGACCTAACTCATGAAATTGGCAAGTCAAGTGTGGGTTAAACTTTGAATAGCTTTCAACATAAAAGAGAAAATGATTTAATATGTTGATAACAAGAAGACCTAGGTATAAACAATAAAACTTAATGATCCTATCTATGATGAGTGCCTTATCTCTGATGCATTGGGATTTTTTCTTAAGCTGCTTCATCAAACATCAACTTTTCTCACCCTACTATGGGAGACTTCATTTTTTAGTGTGTTCTCTCCTTCTTTGGTGTGGTTATTTGCAAGCCGCACCCCTATTTTGTTTATTTCTTGTCAAGATTTCTATTCATTTGCATGGGTTGTTGTTTTTACAAAAAAGAGGTAGCTCATCCTTTGAACCTACTCTCCATGTGTTCACATGGGACTCCTTTGGTTATTGCAGCTTCTTAGGTTTCCTCCATTCATGCCACAGCCTTTCTTGCGGCTTCCCCTTTATTGTCAACTAGACTCTTTTATGTGTTGCTCCTGTATCGCATGGGTATCTTTCCTTTCTACAAGTGAAGAATATTGTTTCCCTGTATGGTCATAGGGTCCAGTTTGAAGTGCATACTCTATGCTCAAAGCAAGAGTATTAACCCAGTGTCCATGTCCCTTCAACTCATGAACTAGCTTCCCATTAGAACCATCCCAATCATTAATCGTGCAATCTTATGAACTAGAATAGATCATCCCATCACCACCCCACTTTACACAAGTCACATCAAGTTTGTGACCATTGAGAGCCATCACATGGCTCCTTAAGGATGTATCCCAAGCATGAACATCTCCATCTTTACTTGAGCTAGAAAATTGGTGACAAGGGGCTTGTATATGTATAGGTTTCCAAGGAAGCCCTGCGATCCACTTTAGGTATGGACACTAGACACTCCCAAAGTAGCAAATCATAAAAATTTTTTGGGCATGAGAGATTCACTTGCAAACATAGCCTCTTGTCTTTATTTGACACTTAGGTAAAAATGCAAATTTGATAATTGCTCCAAACGGGACTTCACTAAATGGCTCAGAATGCCAATTTATCATTATGGAACATGTAGACACACTAAATGAAAGGTGTTAGAAACATTAAACACCTCATGGGGCTCAAAGGTATAGCCAGGTACATGTGTGCTTGAAAGCATTTATAGGGCTCAATTTCTTCTATGGTGCTTAAAATTTGGGCTATAATTTTGAGCACCAATAATGGACCTAGGTTAAGAAATTGCAAATTTTTGTCAAAGAGATTTACTAAGTTTCACTATGGTTATTATTTTTCAAGGATGAACACTCCAAAGTGCTAAAAATGTAACCCTTTTGGTTATACTAAGGAAAATTGAAGATTTATGTGGTTTCAAAGAAAGCAATCAAATGCATATTTAGAACATAGAAAAAATGTTAATATGATTAAGAAATGGATGACAAAAAATAAATCTATGTTTGTGAAAGTTTCTTTATACTCTAAAAAGAAGGATCTATGGATTATATATAGTGGATGCTCTAAACATATGATAGGTGATAAGAACAGGTTTACAAATTTGGGAAGTTATAAAGGTGGATGTGTAGGTTCTAGTGACGACTCCATTAGAAAAATTAAAGGTTTGCGTTCCTTGATGCTTAGTGAAAGAATTCCTATACATGATGTCTATTATATTGAAGATTAAAATGCAATATTCCTAGTGTATGTCAGATTTTTGATAGTGGTTATGAAGTATTATTCGATGAAAATGGTTGTCAAATAAAATCAAAAATAAAAAAGATTGTTGTAGAAGGTAAAAGATCAAAAGGAAATGTGTACAATTTGAAAGAAATTATAAAAAAATAATCATGAAATTTTTTTTCTTATGGATAGGTTGATGAAGGTTGATTATGGCACAAAAGTCTTGGATGCTTAAATTTGGAGAACTTGGTGAGATTTAGTAAGTATCAAAAACACTAGTACATTTTCCATTGATTTTTGACCAAAAGTCATTTTGGCTTATGATTTTTTTCTTTTATATGTCCCAAAAATGTAAATTTTTTGACATTTGTAAAGTTTAATGTCAAAATTTTGACTAACATAGGATATAAACAATAAAATAAAATTGACAATCATTTCATTTCATTCTAGTAGCTATGTACAGGTAGGAGAAAGGGTAAAATGCAATAGTACAACTATGTAAACAAACTGGATTGACCTAGTGATTTTATGCATTTAGGTCAATTATATTGGACATGAACATTTGTTAACCCAAAAAATACAGATAGGAGTTCAAATAGTGGCTAGAGAGCTATATGGAGAGCCATTTGTTAACCTAAATCTAGATCATTGGGTATAATGCATTGTGTGGAGCACCATTTGTTAACCTAAATCTAGATTATTGGAGCTGAAATTTTGATGGAGAGCCATGGAATGCCATTTTGTATAGTTCTTGATTAGTCATATCAATGACGATATCATATGGTTGGGGTACTTGAGATCCCCTCAATATTTTGGTTAATTAATTGAAATACTCATTATACTCGTGGATTCTTTTCTATATGCATAGGTTCAATTATTCTCATTAGCCTTGTTGGAATAGACTCTTCCCTAGTACTAGTATATAATATATATTTAAGAACACTTGCAGAAGCAAAAACATTGCCAACCATTTTGAGGTGTTTTCATCTTCAATTTTTGTAGGAATTTGTGGATGACTCATCTCTATGTCAATTAAAATACCTCCAACCAGCTCTGTATCCTCCATCCTTCGACCAAATTTTCCTTCAACTTTAATCAAATCCATGTTAACATCTTTTCTTTCCAAATCTGCAACAACAAGAACTACTTTGATAGTAAACTCTGTTAACATGCATTTGCATCTATTCACACTACATCAAAGGGAAAAAAAATAAAACTTTAATGCAAAAAAAAATGACACTCAAAAGAATTAGTTATTAACATAGTTGTAGGTAGGAGAGAACTTATTCCATGTGAAATGAGCATACAAAATGATAAGAAATCAATATCTCCAAATCTCAAAACAATTATATGAAAATCAAAATCACATCCAGCATATAGTTAGAGTTTCTCCAAAATTTGATAAAAGAAAATTTGAAAAAAACATGTGTGCAATTAAAATATTTACAATTAATTTTGTACCATTTTTCCCATTCATATAACACTTTACTAAGCTATTACACACTGCTACATAAATGGGAGATACCCTAACACAATTATGATAAGAATAACAATTCAATCATTAAAATTATGGAAAGAAGACAAATGAGTACCATTCTCCCTAATAATGGTCTATTGTTTAACTAGCATAGCTATACCCATCTTTAATTTCATTAAAATTAACTAATCATATATGATATTAGAACTATAAAAAAGATAGATGCATAAGGATAGAATAATGCATGAATTCCACCTTAGTGGAATCTTGTTTAATATTCATTTCCATATTTAGAAATCGTAAGTCACACTCTTATCACAATCCATTCCAAGGACTTTATCTAGTCCATATACAATGTATCTCATATGATTATGGAAAGTGTCAAACTCAAATGGTGGTTTGACATCATTTTTAATTAGAGTTTGTTGACAATTGGCTAATTGTGATATGTAATTGTTGTCACTAATGGAGACACGTGATGTACATGTTGACAAGAAAGCTTAAAAATAAAGAAACTTAGTCTTTGGTAATCAAAAAGTTGTCTAAGAATAGAATTTGGTTTACAACAGTGTATTGTTTTGTTTATAACATGTTGCAGACATCATATTATGACTAGAGAAGTTGCATGTAGATAGTATACATGTTGGCGATGATGTGTATAACCTTAGAAGTTTGTATGGATTGAACACAATAGAGATAATCATGTTTTGATAATGCATGATAATGAAATTGAAGGAAATAATTGTTTTGTTTACAAAACAATTACTTGTCCAATTAGGGCCGACATCCTAGATGTTTACTCTAACTTGGAAAAGTGAATTGTGTTGTTATCTGATCTAATAGTAATTTGTTTAAAGGCATCATATTTATGCACAAGACTTTTATGATAAGAAGTGTGCTATCTTGGTATTATGTAAGTGAAGTGCAAGTGTGAATTGTGAATTGTGACTATATGTGAAAGAAATATATGAAAAGTTATTTGGTGATCCGAGATCAAGTTGAAGATCGAAGAATTAACAAGGAAAGAAGAAAATAAAATTAAACTATTTGTTTGAGTACTCATCTTTTCTTGTAGTTGAAATTGCATGTTTGGGCAATGGGCTCTTCTTGCATACATTGTACTACAACTCCTAACAGGGACTACTTATAACAAAATTTCTCATTGACTCTTAATAGGGTCCATCCTCTAAAAAGGACATATATATCAATATATTATCTAGTGGGTATCATCCCCACCAAGGTTTTTCTTTAGCCAGGGTTTCCCTAGTTCACAAAATATGGTGTTATGAGTTATCTTTGTGCATTGCTATTGTTATTGTTTAGCATAACTCTATTTCTTTTTTATACATGGTTTAAAGCAACTAATAATATTTAGTTGGTGACTAAATTTTGTAAATTACCGATTCACTCCCCCCTCTTAGTAATCCCTATTTCTAACAATTGGTATCAGAGAATAGTTAGTTTGAAGAGGCTTAACAGCTTAAGTAAGATCCCTATGGATATGGAACAAATGATGAACAACCTCAAAGAAGCTCTTGAAAAAATTGATCTCCTTATTGAATGACATATATGAAGATTCCAAAGTATACATTGGCTAGTTGAAGGAAAATATTGAACATCTAAAATCCAAGCTTGAATCTACTAAATCTAGAACTAGTGATGATGACTATTCAGATATGAAGAAAAAGTACAAGATCTTGGAGCATGAGCTAAAAATAACAAATTTGAAGTTGAATTTGAGAAATGATCCTAGCATAATTGAATATGATTTGAAGACTAAAAATGCAGATTTGAGAGCAAGCCTAGCAAAAAATCCATATGAGTTTGAATTGTGAAAGGTGAATTGACAAAGTGTAAACAATAGCTTGAGAAACTTTATTCTAGCAAAGAAAAGCTTGATGATTCAATGTCCATAAAAAGACCTTCTTATGAAAAGACTAGTCTTAGCTATCTGATTAATATGTCTACGAAGAAACCTAAAATTAGATTAGATCTAAAAGGAAAAACCAAATTTGATGAGAAGATTGAATTAAATCAATCTTTTGAGAAACCTAAAAAAGTTGAGCAAAACAAGGAAGTTGAAATCTTGGATGAACTAAAGCATGTGGAAAATCCTAAGGAAATTAGGTATGAATTTAGAGAGAAGTTTTTTTTATGTAATGAAATAGGTCATATGTAAAAATATTGTACTAATAAGTCATTTAATCATGTTAAGGACTTTTATTGTCATAATTTTCATGGTATGGGTCATAATGAAATTGATTGTAGAAAACCTAAGTATGATGATGATAGAAGAAATAGTAGAATGTCTAGATATACTAGCCCTATAGATAGAAGAAGATCTAATGTAAGGACATGAAGAGAAGGAAAATCTTATTAAGATAGAAGACAAATCCCATGTTATAAGTGTAATGACTTAGTACACATTGCTCAGAATTGTCAAGCACCTGATGATTAGCAGAACCCTTGAAGCAAATCACCTATATGTCAATTATGCAACAACTTTGGACACATAGTGAAGTATTTTAGAATGGATAGAAACTTCAAAGGTAGGAGAAACAATGGAAGAAACTTTGGGAATAGAAGGAATGATAGACGAAACCATGAAAGGAACTCTGGAACTAGCAAAGATAATGAAGAACAAATAAATTTTTTGAGTGAACTTCGAGAAGAACTTAATGAAGAATTTGTGAAAGGAATAGATATTTCAAAAGAAAAGTTAGATTATGATGAGACAGGAAGATTGAAGTTAGTCATTGAGTTTGATACAATTAAGTCAAAATAAGCTTATTGTTGGTCTCAAACTAGTTTTGACAATTAAGTGTCAACACACTTAAACAATTCGTCAGTTGATGCTAAGTATAATATAGAAGCCAAGCTACAATATATGTTGAGCCAGAAAATTCAATGGGTGCCGAGTGAACTTTAGGTGCTGAGTAATCTCTAGGTGTCGAGCAAAGTATCGATGTCAAATCACTATAGATGTCGAGTGAAATTTTTTTTCTATAGGAGCTGAGTGAGCTAGTTTTCCTATATGTGCCAAGCATCAAAAACTAATATGTGTTGAGTAACGCAAAATTAGCATATGAGTTTGTTCCTTCACAAACTCAACTGTAAACCTTTTTAGAGCCGACATGGGATGAATCTTGAAGGATCTTGAAGATAAGAACAAATCTTTCACATTACCTTTACAATCAACATGCAACCAATAAGAAAAATGGAGAAGGCATCTTGCTAATAGGAAAAGTGCAAGAAATGAGTAGGAAATGATGATCTAATATTGATCATAGATTTATACCTAACCCTAAGTCTTCAAAATCTTTAAAAGGAGGACCAAACCCTATTGTATGTGTGTGAGTGAGAAGTGTATGGGTAAATTATAGTGAAGTGCAAAAGGTTAAAGAGACTTAGTGAAGAACAAAGAAACATAGTAGAATCTAGTTGTTGAAGAAAAGAGTATCAAAACCTAGAAGAGTGACATATCAACTCAAGCAAGGATTAGATTAGTCAGAGTAGAACAGGGATCTGTAATCAGCAATTGAGGATTGCAAGTAACTAGGTCAAGGCTTTCTAATACTTTCTAGAAATTGTATTAGATAAGGAGATCCTATGGACTTAGGTTTGCTTAGCAATGATTTGTAAATCCTTTAATAGGGTGGCATTCCAAGTGAATTTACTAAAGTCCTTTAACCAGGCCTACTTTTAGCAGGGTAGTGGAATCCTTTGACTAGGTCACTTTTTATAGGGTGTAAGGTCTTTAACAAGACACACCTTTCATAGGGTAGACCATTGGAAGTGATCAAACATTGTAACCTTGAATAGTTACACATTGCTGCAGTAATATTTTGTGGGTGTCATCCCCACCCCTGTTTTACCTTCTCATTTTGGAGGGTTTTTGGGTTACCAAATTTATGTGTTGTTTATTTTCATGCATGTCTTTACTTTCATGTTTAATATTTGAATTAAATGCATGTGAATGATATCAATTAAAAGGATTTGAAAATATTAAATTTAGTTACTTCTAATTCACCCCCCCTCTCAAAAGTAAATCTTCCCACTTGTTAATTCCAAAAATTGGTATCAGAGCCAAGTTCTCACAAGGAGGAGCCTTACAGCTTTGAGAAAAGATCTCGAAATGGAAGTCTAAAAACTTGGGAAGATCGTAGAGAATCAGACAATTGACATACAACTTGCTATACATGCACTGGAAGAAGCTAGAGAGGAAGTAAGAAAATCCTTCAAAAGAAGAAAAAAGATTGCCATAGTTGAGAATGACACATAGTACAAGGAGATTGACACCTCAAATCTATTTTCAAATGGAGATTCCAAGGAGTATGATGCAAAAATAGTAGACCTAATGGAAAAGAATGGAGCTCAACTAGAAGAAATTAGAACACTCAAGCTTGAACAAGAATGACAAGCCATTATTCTTTGTGAGCTGATTGAACAAAAGAAAAGAGCCATTGAAGACATGACTATGCTAGAAGAAGATAAGAAAGACCTCGCCAACAGACTGAAAGAAAATTCAATTGAGCTAGCAATAATTTTAAACATGCAGCTAGATCCTTGGAGTTAGATGATGAATGGACATCATGAACTGAATGTCAAGGACATTGAGATCTCTACGTTGAGGATGAAAAATAAACAATTGTAAAATGACCTAACAAGAAAGAAGGATATTTCAAAAAGCTTCAACAAACCTAATGAGGCCATCAAGTACTTTGAGAAACCATTGAAATAACCAAGGGCTTGTAATGATACTTGAAGACTAGGTTACATCAGCACTAAACAAGGAGTATGAACATAGAGCTTTTGAGTGTAGATCAAAGCCTATGTGGACATCAAATCAGGCAGCAAGGGAAGGTCACCATGGTTATCACTACATTTGGGACTAAAACACCAGGTATAGCTGTCATAATTGTCAAGAATATGGACACATTCCTAAAAATTGCATAAGGACCCATTTCAGAGGGAACTACAATAGATGGTTGAGCCAAACCACATGTTTTGGTTGCTTGAAGACTGGTCATATTAGTAAGAATTTCCCAACAAGGTCAAAGGCATCCAACTCAAAGAATGGCAAAAGTAAAGAGAAGGTAGATGTTGAACACATCAAAGGAGAAATGAACAAGACATGGACGAAGAAAGATGGGAGTATCACATCAAATGAAGGGATCACTTCACCTAATAAGTCAAGTGATCACACTTCATAAAACTAAGCAAGGGAAGGTATAAGGGACTAATTTACAAATTTTTATCATACATCAGTTCCTAGACAAGAAAGTACTGAAAATATTAGATCATCATGAACAAAGATGCAAAGTAAAAAATTCAAGATTTTACAAGTTTTGTCGAGTTGCCCTCAAATGTCAAGTAAAAATCTAGTACAAGCTGAGTTGATTGTCAATACTATAGGAGCTGAATGATTGGTAGGAGCCGAGTTGGTAGAGGAAGCCAAGTGAAGAATAAATCTTAGTTGAAGCCGAGTGAAAAGATACTCCTATGGAAGCTGAGTGGTGGAAAGGCAATGGAAGCTGAGTAACATAGAATCCTTTAGAAGTTGAGTGGACAACTATAACCACAATAAGCATTAAATGCAATGAAAATATGGTATATTATCATATTTTCAATTATTTTTCCTCACTATGAATGAAGAGTAAAGACAAAAAATAGTGTAGAGTGAATCCAAAGCAGATAATCCAGTGTATAAGAAGATTTCAACAACATTCCAACATGATTCCATCGATTTCAAGGTATTTACGACTATGTCGAGCTACATAGTTTTGTATTTTCTTTGTGTTAAGACCCTAGATTGTGTAAAATGGCTACTAGCTCTAGAAAAACTCAAGAGAAGGAATCATTTGAAGTCCAGCTAGTGTCCAAAGGGGTCAGACAACCCAATTTTTGTCCAATACCTAAAGTTACATATAAGAACAATCCAGCTAGAGCCCTATCCATCATACCCCCTAAGGTTGTAATGGTTCAAGATGTAAGAAGATGCTATAATTGCAAGATTGGAGTTGTAGGAGACATGGAAATGAGGAAGGCATATGAGAAATTATGTGGAAATGGAGTATTGAAGGAAGAATACAAAATTGTTGAAAATAAGGGTTTAATGCGTGCCCTAGAATTTCATATAGTATTCAAGACATAATGGATTAGGCTAGTATTGAGCAGAATGCATGATGGAATCTTATGGTTGGAGGATGGCCCTATAAAAATCATAAAGTGAATTGTACATAGAGTGACAGGGTACCCAATCCAAGATCAGCCGAAGACTATTAGGAGTGATACCAAGGAGGCAATTGAGAAGAATACTAGTACAAAATGGAATAAGAGAGGGATGACAATTGACACTATCTAAGATCCTCTAGTTGATATTACTTTCAAAGTCATTGCACATAAATTTAACTAATCTAGTAGACTCAACAGTGTGCCCTACATTGCAGTAGATGTAGGCTACAAATTGGTGAAGAAAGATCATACCTATGATCTTGTGGAGCTACAACTGCAATAGATAAATGAGAATCTAGTAGCTATTAAAAGAACCAAGGGAGTCCAATGTAAATTTGATGCCATTTTGCTATGTATTTTCTTTTATGTTCAGAATGAATTTCCTACTTTTGGCAAAATTGCATAGAAAACTAATAGGTCTATTATAGCTCAAGTCAATGAATACATAGAGAAGATGGGAGCTAATTTTGAGACCCTAATGACTAGTTATTTTGAGGACTTTAAGAGGACAATGAAGCAAAGGCTAAGGATTCCAGTATCATTAGTGGAGAAACATGTAAATGATGTATGTTTTCTTGTAGATATTGATTTTATATACATTCAAGTTTCCATACCAAGAGTGAGATGGTTAAGACCTCTTGGGTATGAAATTAACATAGATGAAGCATCAACATCAATAACTACATTACTGGTAGAAGAAATAGACAAGGATGCACCACATTTTGGGACTTATGATGTGGTGAGATCAAAAGTAGATATGGTGATGAAGACTGCCCCCACTCTAAAAAAGAAGGACAAGCTTGTTAAAAATCTAAAAGCTAAATTTGGGGAAGGCACTACAAATGAACCAGAGGAAGAAGGTGAAGATGTTGAGGGTGATGAAGAAGAACAAGATCAA
Source organism: Cupressus sempervirens (assembly GCA_028749045.1). Classification (NCBI taxonomy): domain Eukaryota; kingdom Viridiplantae; phylum Streptophyta; class Pinopsida; order Cupressales; family Cupressaceae; genus Cupressus; species Cupressus sempervirens. Next base: position 204,388,038 of record CM053784.1, read on the forward strand.
GGGCCACTTGCCTTAACCCAAGGTATGGGAGAGGATGTAGATGAAGAGGAAGGTGCCAAGTAGGAAGCACCAAAGCCTGAGCCAAAGAAGAGAAAGGCAAAGAAACATCTAGTTGCACAGCCAAAAGGAAAGAAAAAGGCTACAAAGCCAAGTCTAGCCAAGCCAACTACAAGAGTTGACACTAGGGCTAAAACACAAGGGGCAAAGGAACAAGAGAAATAGAAGGCAATAGATCAAGAGGGGCCTGCAGAGTAGAAGAAGAGAAGAAGATATGTTACACCTCCTGAATCAGATGAGGAAAGAAAAAAGTTTGATGAGGATCAATTTAGACTAGTATGTCATTCTACCACATCTAAATATGAAAGTAGTTGTAATAATATTAGAGACAATGCTGATTTAACTAGTCTAAAGACCATGGATTTCAATAAGTTGTCAAAGGAACAACATAACATAGTGGAAGAGTCCATCTACAGTATGATGGCTAAGTTCAAGATCACTCCACTTGAACTAGATAATTCAATGCCTAAGGAGCTAAGCTCATTAGTTGAGAATAAGTGACATTATTGTCTCAAAATGGAGAAAGAAATAAGGGAGTCTACATTGGCTCATGTAATGCCAGACCCTACTAAAGGTCAAATAACAAAGGCTAGTAAGAAGCATGGGAGCAAATTTGCTCTCAAATATATAGCCTTCAAAATTTTGTAGAACCAAATAGAAGATGTTGTCCAAAAGTCCACACAAATGTGAAAATAAATATATGGTTTGACAACTATGAAAGAAGGGTAGGAAGACCCATTTGATGGTAGAAATGATGAAGATGAAGAAGAGAATGAGAAAGAGGAAGAATGAGAGAAAGAAAAAGATGAAGGAGAAAAAGAGACAGAGACATTGGAGAAGACACATGGTGAAGAGGCAATAGTTGAAGAATAGCAGACTGAACAGAGTGTCCAATACACCAATTGCCACCATGAAGTCCTCCACATAGAACACCTATAGAAATAGTAATTGTAAAGGATGTTCCTAACACCTTAGGTCAGAACATCAATCCTTTAACTGTAGAGGATCTCAAAAAGATCCTTCACCAAACTACATTGCAAGCACAACTTTATAAAAATCTAGTTTTGGTGAGTGTTGATGAGCTACAGAAAGCTATAGCAGAGATAACAAAGGAGAAGGAAAACACACAAGAACAATCTAGACAACCTCCCATAGCTATAGTAGATCAACTCAAAGAACAAGAAGAACAAGACAAAATTGCTAAGGTTAATTCTACAATAAAAGTGACAATAACTACTGAGGAGTAAGCAAAGGAAAATATAGGGCAAGATGTTCCTACTACACAAAGTCAAGGTGTACCTCCTCAAATTATCACTATTGATCAAGGCAATAGAGAAGAGGAGAAAGAAGAAGAGAAAACCCCTAAGGCGTAGGAGGCAATATGCACATTGGTGAACTTTCCTACCATTGTGACTCCTAATAAGAAGCTGAGCACTAATGTAGTACCATTGTAGATTTTAGCACTAGGCTCGAGCTCCAACAAGATTTCAAGGGTACTTCATTATGGAGACCCTAAACTTGATGAAGAAATAGTCATACCCAGTTATGACTCAAGAACTATGAACCTACAATAGATAAATGAAGTGCAAGAGGAACTAGAGAGCAGGAAGAAACAAGAGATACTAAAAAATGAGTATAAATAGAAGCAAGCACTAGTGGAAATTAAAGATATATTTCTCAATGCATTTAGCTTGCAAGTACCTAATGAAACCTAGCCCATCATGGAGTAATTGGCCAACACTGTGGACCAGGTATAGAATGAGGACCTAGAAACTAATGTTAAATTATTAGAATGGTCAGAAAAGAAGTTTTAGATGAAAGTAAATGAGAAAATATCAAGTGAAATAGCACTTTCACAAGTTGAATTGACAAAGAAGATTGAAAAAGTGAAGAAAGTACTGGAGAATGTCTTCTCATTGTACAAAAAAGTTGTGTGATTCCTCATATTTCACATACAAAACCAACCAAAGGATAATGAGCTTGGAACAAAATCTAAAGATTTCTAGCACTCAACTACCAAAAGATCCAGCTCAGAGTGAGAAGCACTTTGTAGCTACGCTTCACACACAAAAAGAGTTAGTTGTGTTGATAACTAAAGAGGCCAATATTAAGGCCAAATTGATGCAAATTCAATCTTCCATAACCCCACATCTGGAAGTACTCCATAAAGAATAGGCCTATGCAAAAAATGTTCTAAAGAAGGATCCTAATCTTTCTACTCTATAAGGCCTTGTACATCTTGCAACAGAGACAACCATCCAACACAAGTCATTGGAGATTGCTTTAGATAATTGGGATTCTTCTCTCAAGATGATTATGGAGGTAAATAAAACATTTTGAGAAAAATATTCTATTTATCCTTAGGACCCTTTGACATTAGTGTCAAAAAGGGGGAGATGATATAATGTTTTGGATATAGTGTGTAAAAAGAAAGGGGGAGATATAATGTTTTGGGGAGATGTAAATAAGAATGGTTACATAATACATTCTTTGATGGAACTAATAAAGAATATCCAAATGGGGAGATATTCAAAATTCACATTTTGATGGAAGTAATAAAGCCGAAAAGGATGCAAAAATACAAGAAGATGTGACAAGAAATAGATACAGAGTATAGGAAGTAGAAACAAGGTACAAAGATACAGAAACAAAGGTAGACAAGGCAAAGAGTATCAAATACATTAGCATGAGATACATTTAGCACAAGAATTTTGGTTACAAGAATGGAAATGACACATCAACTCAAGGGGAGTTAGAAGATTTTGAGGTATACAAAATTTTGAATAAGTTTTTTGAAATCTTGTACATATGCCAAAAAGAATATGTAGTATACTCATAGAGATTAGATTTATAATGTTTAGTTAAGTGTTTTTTCCACTCATGTCAAAGGGATAAATTGTTGGTCTCAGATTGGTTTTGACAATTGAGTGTCAACACACTTAATCAATTCTTTAGTTGATGCTGTATATAATACAAAATCCAAGCTATAGTGTATGCCAAGCTAGAAGATTCAATAGGTGCTGAGTGAACTTTAGGCGCTGAGAAATATTTAGATGTTGAGAAAAGTTCAAGTGTCGAGCAAAGTATAGATGTCGAGTGAAACAAAATTGCTATAGGAGCCGAGTGAGCCAGTTTTCCTATATGTGAGTTAAAATTTTCTAGATTTGATTGTGTGAAGTTTTTTACCATCAACATTTTGGATCATACTACATGATCCATCATCAGGATGCAAGTACAAGAGAACATGAAGAACAAAAAATTGGTTCTTAAATTCTCTTGTTGCTTCATGTTCTCTTGCACTTGCATCCTGATGATGGATCATGTAGTATGATCCAAAATGTTGATGGTAAAAAACTTCACACAATCAAATCTAGAAAATTTTAACTCATGTTAATGGATTGTGGAAATCTTATAGATCTAATTTCCTATATGTGTTGAGCATCAGCAACTAGTATGTGCTGAGTAATACATAATCAACATATGAGTTTTTTCCTTCACAAACTCAAATGTAAACCATTTTTAGAGCTGACATGGGATGAATCTCAAAGGATCTTGAAGATAAGAATGAATCTTTCACATTACCTATACAATAAATATGCAACCAATAACAAAAATGGAGAAGGCATGCAACCAATAGGAAAAGTGCAAGAAATGAGCAAGAAATGAAGATTTAATATTGATCGTAGATTTATACCTAACCCTAAGTCTTTGAAATCTTTAAAAGGAGGATGAAACCCCATTGTATGAATGTGTGAGTGAGAAGTGTATGGGTTAATTATAACAAAGCATAGAAGGGTAAAGAGACTTAGTGAAGAATAGAGTAGCATAGCAAAATCTAGTTGTTGAAGAACAAAGTATTAGAACCTTGAAGAGTGACATATAAAATCAAGCAAGGATCAAATTAGTCAGAGTAGAACATGAATTTGTAATCAACAATTGAAGATTGCAAGTAATCAGGTTAAGGCTTTCTTATATTTTCTAGCAATTGTATTATATATGAAAATCCTATGGACTTAGGTTGGCTTAGCAGCCATTTGTAAATCCTTTAACAAGGTGGCATTCCAAGTGAATGTACTAAAGTCCTTTAACTAGACCTACTTTTAGCAAGGTAGTGAAATCCTTTAACTAGGTCACTTTTTACAGGGTGTAAAGTCTTTAACAAGATAGGCCTTTCATAGGGAAGACCATTGGAAGTGGTCAAACATTGTAACCTTGAACAGTTACACATTGCTGTAGTGATATTTTGTGGGTGTCATCCCCACCCTAGTTTTACTTTCTCATTTTGGAGGGTTTTTGGGTTACCAAATTTGTGTGTTGTCTATTTTCATGCATGTCTTTACTTTCATGTTTAGTATTTGAATTAAATACATGTGAATGATATCAATTAAAAGGATTTGAAAAGGTTAAAGTTAGTTACTTCTAATTCACCCCCCTGTCAGAAGTAAATCTTCCCACTTATTAACTCGAACACTTATTCGTAGCATCATAATTTGAGAACTTTAGTCAGAGACTAAATTAGAGGTAGTGAAGTTGAGAAAAGGTGTATCTTGTTATGTTTAGATGGTACCTAAGCTCGCTTGTGATTTGGAGCTCATCTAAAGAAGTTATGATGGAATTCAAAGTTATTGGTATTACAATAAAGGCTAATTCTATAATAGAAGATGAAAAGTAAGATTTTGCAGAGAATTTTGTGATATGAAGTCTTGAGGATATTTGTCATGATGGAAAGAGGCTATAGGAAACCTCAGGTGACATTTGAAGATCAAATAGATGATCTTGATTGGATAACTAATTGCAGAACACAATTAAAATCATTTTCATATTTGTAAAAGTACACAATTAATGGAACTTCAAGTTGAGGGTTAAATGGAGTACATAATTGATTTTACTTCATTGCGAACACATTTGAAGTGAAGAGCATTCAAAAGCAACTTGTTAGAGTGATTTCAAAGAAAATTTATTTTTGGAAAGAGGTATTTTATCATTTTTTTGCAAATTTTCTCGGTAAAATTTCATACTAATAAAGATCATTGATATTTTGTTAGTACACAATGTTGAGAATGAGGATAAACCTAAGTTTAAGATAGTTTTTGTAAAACCTAATGAAGGAAACCCTAACTTTGCACTATCTATCACTCTAAACAATGTAGTTTACCATGAAGACATAGAAAGTTATTTGAATTAGAAGTTTAAGTCAATTGGTAGTGAATATATGTGATATTGCTATCAGGATTTAACATAGTTAAATCTTGATAGCAATATCACAATTTAACTTACTACATAAATTATCTCCTACTTATAAATTGATGAGCTTAAGGGGCTTTCTAATTAATTTTTCATAAGGCACAACACTTGGTGAAGGTTTTATAAATGGGGTTGCAAGCTTTGGGTTTAATCAGTGAGAAAACTCCATAGTTAAGTGCACTTAAGCTAGAGTAGTATTGGGATGGGTGACCTCTAGGGAAGTCCTGGTGCTTCACCCCTATGAGCATCACTTAGATCTAATGAGTGCTAAGTGTTCCATTTATTGTCATGAGAGATGGATTCATGTTGAATCACTACTTATGAAACATGGATCAATGAGTTGAACTTAATATCACATATTTAAATCTTGATAGCAATATCACAATTTGACTTATTGTGGAAATTATCTCCTACTTATCAATGAATATATGAATAAGGATATGGAACTAGTCTTTAACCTTGACATGACTATGAAGCTCAAATTTTAACATTTAAAGGAACTTGACTTATTTAAGTATAATTTCTACCATGAGCTAGATATAGATGAATGGACTCAAATCATATTGAGTAGGATACATGATGGAAAATCGTGGATGCAAAATAATGTAGTAAAAATTTTTGCCGACCTTATACATGAGGTAAGTGGTCTTAGCAAACAAGGAAGTGTACCCATAGGTGAGAAGATGGTTAAGAAGAAAGTAGAAAGCTCAAGTAAGACAATATATAATGGAAAAGCTATGATAATCAGCTCTGTCAAGCAAGATGATGTGAGATTTATTAGAAGAAATATTTCTTATTTACTTTGTGCAAGTTCTAAGATAGATGAACTTTTAGCAAGATTTATAGATACAACTTATAAGATATGTGTTGAGAAAGAGCATGTAAATCTAAGTGAAATACTAGGAATACAACTCTTGGAAAACCTTAAAAGGATTAAGAGGGAAAATAATGGCATGTTTAGATTCCAATCATTGATAAATCACATATTTTTCCATGTTTTGAAGATATTTCCCTACTTTTCAGTAACATATATAATGAGTAGTGATAGATGCACTATGGAGAAGATCACAGAGGTATGCAGAAGACATCTTGCAGAAAAGATATTAGACAACAAAAAATTAATTATGAGGACTTTTTCAGAATAAGATGAAATGGAGATTTAGCATTTCACTTACAATTGTGGATAGATTCAGGGAGGATATATGTATTCTAGTTGATATAAATTATATTTATATTCAAGTAGTGGAACCTTAGGAGACATTTTAAGATCCTTTGAGCTATGAATTGAATGATGATGTTGTAGTTGGTTACATTGATTTATTGTTAAAGTTAGAGAAAGACAAAGAAGAATATAGATTTGGCACCTATGATTAGATCACATAGCATGCTCATCAAGCAACCCTAGAGAAGGCATCTCACAAGAAGGTTGAATCTATTATGAAGAAGGTGTTACCAGAGGCTAGAATGATAGAGAGTGAATCAAATGCCATGAGAAAAACATTGAAGCAAGGTGTATTGAATATACAACCCTTATCAATATCAATTGATGAGACAAATTTAGAGTAGAGCATACCATATGCAGTAGTATCTAATGTTTAGCCTAGTGAGAAGAAAAGAAATTTAGAGAGATTAGTGGAAGTAGTATCATTAAAGACTAAGAGAGTTAAACAACTAGAAACTAGTCTACGTAAGAGGTAGAAAACATTGTTGAAAATTGAGTCTAGTGATGAAGAAGAGGAATAGGAAACCAAACAAGCTAAAATGGTGACTCCACCTAAGCAAGTAGCAGGAAAAGCTTGACAACCATGGAAACCTAAGATTGAGCAAATTAACACAATGATTGCCAATGAGGGGAACTTTTCCTAGATGAACAAGTTTTATGACTTATATAATAATTTTGAGAAGGATCAGATTGATATATCTACTATAAGATATATCATAGAAAATGATCTAAATCTGAAAGATATTGAAGGAGTAGTGAACAAGAAAGTTTATGAAAGTCTTATAAATAAGAAGGCTCTTGCAAGAGAAGAAGACCTTGAACTTTTAAAGTCTATGCTAAGGACTATTTGCAAGACTGATGATGAAGATGAAATAAAAGGACTATTGAATAACCTCGCACCATATCTGAGGAATAAATTGAAACTATTTTTATTCATGGTTAGAGAAAAAGATAAGTTGAGAAAGGAGACTATAGCAACTATCAATAAGATGTTGATAGAGTCACAGGCAGCATCTCCTCCAGCTCCTAGAACCTCAGAAGGGTCAATAAGTGGTGAAACTATGCAAATAATTCAAACCAATATTAATATTAACATTGATGACACCAAACCATGTGGTACTTTTGAACCAAATATACCTGACACTGAAGATATTGAGGAAGAAAAGAGGCTACTAGAAGTAGAAAAGAAGAAAATTAAAGAAGCCAAGAAATAATTGCTTGAGGAAGAAATGAAAAGAAAGGAAGATGAAGAAAAGAAAAGGATTAAAAATGAAGAGAGGAAAAAGAAAACTATAGAAGAAGAGAAGAAAAGATCAGAAGAGAAGAAAGAAAGAGAAGAAAGAAAGAGAAGGAAAGGAAAGGAAAGTAGAGGAAGATAGAAGAGAGCAAGAAGCAACAAAGAAATGGAGGGAGAATGAGAGTAAACCATATAGTTCATATACTCCACTCTCTCTTACAAGTTTAGCTAGCGATGATGATGATGAAACATATCTAATCTCATCCTTGACCAAGCTAATTGAGAGAAATAGGAAAGTGAAGAGTTTATAGAGACCATTAATGGAAGTAACTGATAGATTGCACAACACTTTGAAAATTTAGCATACTGAGTTAGATCTTGATCAAAGAGCACAAGTAGTGCTAAAATCCTTTGATGAAGAATTTACTAATTCATTAAATCTTGTAGAGGCAAAGGCTCAAATTTCACATGATGCTAACCTATTTAGCGCCATCTACCAAAATATTAAGAATGACTTAGTCAACCTTGATACATGCATAACAGAAATTTGAAAATGTTAGCAATAAGGGAAAACTCTTTATATTAAGTGTACCTTGTCATACAAGTTGAATAAAGACTTGGATAGTTAGATAGAGTCAAAGATGAGTGAGCTAGAGGATATATATAGCCAAATTTAGCATCCACCCAACAAAGTAGATGATTTGATAGTCAAGTTGTCAGTGTTCATAGTGACATCAGGAAACTAGAACTTTGAAAATAATAGATCTTGAAGAGAACATCTGATTTCAAAGAATCTATTGCTCTAAAGTTATCTTTCATTGAGAAACAACTAGAGGAATGTGTCAATACCAAGGACACATATTCAAACTTTTTGTATTTAGATATCAATGTAGTTGAGATTGCATCATATGCTTGATGTGCAATTCTCACATTAGTTGAATCTACCAAAGTGACATGGAAAAAAAGGTATGAACAATCTAAAGACTTTTTTTATGATTATATGAAGATTATTTTATTATAAAGAAGGAGAACAATTTTGATATTATTTTTTGTACATAATCTTGACATTTTGACCTTTGTCTTTGATGTCAAAGGGGGAGAGATGTGAAAATTGTATATGTGACAAAAGGAGAGATTGTTGGGAGAGATAAAATGGAGAGAAATACATGTGAAGATTGTAAAAGTATAAAGTATAATATAAGGGGGAGCATATATGTAAAGTTGAACAAGTTCTAATAGATGTAATATTTATAAGTTAAGTTTTTGTCACTTAGCCAATTTTCCCTATTTTGTTGCCGTCAATGCCAAAGGGGGAGATTTTTGACAATTGGCCAACTGTGATATGTAATTTTTTTCATTAATGGAAACACATGATGCACATGTTGATAGGAAACCTCAAGAATAAAGATACATAGTGTTTGGTAATCATAAAATTGTCTAAGTATAGAATTTGGTTTATAGTAGTGTATTGTTTTGTTTATAACCTATTGCAGACATCATATTATTACTGGAAAAGTTACATGGATATATTATACATGTTGATGATCATGTTTATAACCTCAAAAGTTTGTATGGACTGGATGGAATAGAGATAATCATGTTTTAATGATGTAGGAAAATAAAATTGAAGGAAAGAATTGTTTTGTTTACAAAATAATTACTTGTTCAATTAGGGCCTACATCCTAGATGTTTACTCAAAATTGGAAAAGTGAATTGTGGTCTTAGCCAACCTAGTAGTAATTTGTGTAAAGGTAAGATATTTATGTAGAAGACTTCTTGTGATAAGAAGTGTGCTATCCTTGTATTATGTAAGCAAAGTGCAAGTGTGAATTGTGAATTGTGACTATATGTGAAAGAAATATATGTGAAGTTATTTGGTGATTAACGATCAAGATGAAGATCAAAGATGAGTCAAGGAAAGAAGAAAATAATAGTAAACTATTTGTTTGGGTAGTGAGCTCTTCTTATAGTTGAAATTGCATGTTTGGTCAGTGGGCTACTCTTGCATGCATTGTACTACAACTCCTAACAAGGTTGGAATCTCCTAATAGGGATTCAAAGAATCCTAATAGGGACTAATTATACCAAAATTTCTCATTGAATCCTAATAGAGTCCTTCCTCTAACAAGGAACATATATATTAGTATATTATCTAGTGGGTATCTATTGGATACAATTGATAATTGCATGATTGTCTTTGATGTTACACAAATGTCATATCAGTCATCAGACAGAGTCTACCGAGCTCAGAAGGTAAGTACAGCTATTGACAGAGTTTACCGAGCTTGCAAGGTAAACAAAGGAAGTTCAGTGTTTACCGAGCTCACTCGGTAATCAAAGGATTTGTTGCCGAAAGACAGTGTTTACCGAACTCACTCGGTAAACAAAGGATATGAGATAGGTTGTCAGTATTTACCGAGTTGACTCGGTCATCGAAGAAAAGTAGCAGACAGTGTTAACCGAGCTCACTCGGTCATCGAAGAAAAGTAGTAGACAGTGTTAACCGAGCTCACTCGGTCATCAAAGAAAAGTAGCAGACAGTGTTAACCGAGCTCACTCGGTCATCAAAGGAAAGTCGGAGAAATCGGTGTTTACCGAGTTCACTCGGTGACTGAAGGATTTCACGAAATTCTCTGTATTAACCGAGCTCAGTCGGTTAACACAGAAATTATTTTCTGTGCAGTATTTACCGAGTTAAGTCGGTCAGCGAAGGATTTCTCGAAGGTTAAGTAATTAAAGTTAATTACTTTATGTAATGTATGAAGCCGACTTATAGCACAATTATTTATAATTGTAACTTGTATTTGAGCCGACTTGATAATCTGAAAGGTATATATGAAGGATCAAGTTGCGAATTCAAGTATGGAAGTATGAATGTGAAAAAGCTAGCAGATATGATTGAATATCTAATATGCGAATTATAAGGAAGGTCAGAGCAAATTTTTGAAGGATCAGAGATGCAGAGTTGCATTTGATCAGAGAGGATCCAGAGGAACAGAACAGAGATCTGTATCAGCAAAGATAAGTTGTATTTATTTCAGATCACTCATTGTTACTTTCTAACAATTGTAACAGTGTTTTCAAATCTCTTAACAGAGTGGGTTTAACAGCCTTTTGTAAAATCCTCTAACAAGGTGGCAATTCAGTTGAATTGATCTAAAGACCTCTAGCAAGGCCACTCCTAGCAGGGTGATTACATCCTCTAACAAGGTCGCACCTAACAGTGTGTTTTGTAACCTTTAACAAGGTTGGCTCCTAACAGGGCTCACTTCAGAAGAGTGAAAGACAGTAACTAGTTACATTGGTGGTTTTTCCCATATTGGGTTTCCACGTTAAATCTGGTGTCTCTTGTCTCTTGTTTCTTGTGTTTTCAGTTTGATTATATGAGTATCAGCAATGAGTATTTCCTTTGACATCTTAAGGAACTTGTGGGAAAATTTTTTGTAGTAACTGATTCACCCCTCCCCTCTTAGTTACTCCATTCTCATTTCCAACAATTGGTATCAGAGCTTATTGGTGCTTGCAGGAAAAGATTTCAAGGATCTAAGCCAAAGATCAAGATGTCTTACAAGAGAGAAATTCTAAGACTCAACAAAAATAACTTCTCTGCATGGCAAGGATTGATGAAACTTCATTTGGCTACTATTGGTGATACAGGACTGAAATATCTTGATGAAAAATACAAAGAACCTTCTGGCACATTATCTGTCAACGATATTGCTGAAAAGAAGACTCATAACAATATGATGATAGACATTGCATCTGCACTAAGCTATGAAGAATTTGATGATATCAAGGATTGCCAAACCACTTTTGACATGTGGAACAAGCTGAAAGAAATCTATCGAGGAGATGACAATGTGAAAAGAGCAAAAGCAGAAAGTCTAAGAGGACAATTTGACCAAATGAGAATGAGAGAGGATGAAAACATTGCAAAATATGTTGATAGAATCAAAGCATGTGTCAGTGCAATCAGGGCATCTGGAGGTGATATCAAAGAAGAGACGGTTATAAGCAAAGTTCTCAGAACCTTGCTTCCCATCTATGCAATCAGAGTTTCTGCAATTCAAGAAAGAAGGTGTGAAGCAAATCATAATATCAATTTGGAGGCTATAGTTGGAAGACTAACCGCATTTGAACTAGACAATTTTGACAACTATGTTCCAGCTTCCAAAAACACTGAATCAACATTTGAGGCCAAACTTTCACTCAAAGATAAAGGCAAAAAGAAATCAGAGTCAGAAAGTGATGATGAATCAGACCAAAGTTCAAACAGTGATCTTGAAGTAATTGAAGCTCTACTGGCAAAGAAATACTCCAGAGGTAGAGGAAAATATAAAGGTAAAGTTCCTCTAATCTGTTTTTCATGTGAAGAAATTGGTCATATTGCAGCTAGGTGCCCAAACAAGCAGAACAATGATGAAAAGAAGGGTCATAAATGGAATAGAAAGAAAGATTACAAATCATTCAAGAACAAAGGTAAGAAATCATGTTTCATGGCTAAAAATTCTAAGGATTCTGATAATAGTGAAGATGAAATTGTTTATATTGCTATGAAAGATGATTTTGATAGTGATGAGGAAGATAAAATGGCTCTTATCTCTCATATAAGTATGAATGATACATGGATTATAGACAGTGGTTGCTCTCATCATATGACTGGTGATAAAACTAAGTTTGATCAGTTTGAAGATTATGATGGTGGCAGTGTAAGGTTTGGTAATAATGAACCTCGTTTCATAAAAGGAAGAGGAAGAATCTCTCTAACCAAAGAACTTATATGCAACAATGCCTATTGGGTTGAAGGTCTTAAACATAACTTGCTAAGTGTGGCATAGTTACTCAATACTGGATTTAAGGTGGAATTCATGCATGGAAAGGCAAGACTGTTGAATGAGCAAGGAAAGATGATAGGATCTGGCACACAAACTAAAGGTAACTTGTTCTACCTAGAACTTGGTGAATGCTCATGTTTTATTGCTCAAATTGAAGAAAGTTGGTTATGGCATAAGAGGTTGTGTCATGTCAATTTTGATAATTTGGTGAAGATAAGCAAATTCAAATGGTACTTGGCAAGAGTAGAAAAAGAAACAGGGAAAAGATTGAAATGCTTAAGGTCAGACAGAGGTGGTGAATTCATTTCACATGAGTTCAATAACTTCTGCATTGAAAGAGGAATTAAAAGACAAGTTTCAGCACCAGGAACTCCAGAACAAAATGGGATAGCTGAAAGAAGAAATAGATCCATTATGGATTGTGCAAGGACCCTAATGATTGAAAAGAACATTGCTATCAAATACTGGAAGGAAGCTATCAGCACTGCAGTTCATACCTTGAACCGAGTACAACTGAAAAAGGACTCATTCAAAACTCCCTATGAATTATGGTATGGCTACAAACCCAATGTAAGTTATCTGAAAGTATTTGGAAGCAAATGTTATATTCTGAAAGAATCTAGAAAAGGTAAATTTGATGTAAAAGGAGATGAAGGAATATTTCTAGGTTACTCTTGTAAAAGCAAAGCATATAGATGTTTAAATCTATCTACTCACAAGGTCATAGAAAGTGCACATGTGAAAGTTGATGAGTTTGCAGAGAAATCAGAAGAAGAAAGCAAGAAGGTTCCTGAAGACTACAGAAGATTTATTTACATTGAACCTGATACTATACCAAGTACTCCAGTTAATCAGGAATCCTCAACTCTCGAGTCATCAATGACCGAATTGCAGGAAGTTCAAACCGAGACACAGGAAGTTTTTACCGAGCTAAAAGAATTCGAGTCACTTTCAGACTCTACCAAGAAAGTATCTACCGAGTCTGAATCTACCGAGCCAGAACAGCAAGAATCTGAAGTACAAAGGGACAACAATGAAACTCATTCAAGAAGTAAAGAACCTGTGTTAGCTAAATATGTCAGAAGGCATCATGCTCTAGATCAGATCATTGGAGACAAATCTGAAGGAACTCTGACAAGAAGTAAGTTAAAAGGCACTTGTTTACTTGCTGATTTTGAACCTAGAAATATCAAAGATGCATTGGCAAATGATAGTTGGATTGAGGCTATGAATGAAGAAATAGAACAGATAGAGAAAAAAAAAAACATGGACTCTTGTATCTAGACCCAAAGATAAGAATGTGATTGGAACAAAATGGGTATTCAGAAATAAACTAAATGAAGATGGCAAGGTATCAAGAAACAAAGCTAGACTAGTATGCAAAGGATATGCTCAAGAAGAAGGTATAGACTATGGAGAAACCTTTGCTCCTGTTGAAAGATTGGAAGGTGTAAGAACCTTACTTGCATATGCTGCTCACAAAGGATTCAAAGTTTATCAGATGGATGTCAAGTCAGCATTTCTCAATGGAATACTGGATGAAGAAGTTTACATTGAACAACCTGAAGGTTTTGTTGATCCAAATAAGAACAACATGGTCTGCAAATTACACAAGGCACTGTATGGTCTAAAACAAGCTCCTAGAGCATGGTATGAAAGATTGCATAACTATCTTATTCAGATTGGTTTTCAAAGGACTAATGATAACAATAGCTTGTATATAAAAGAAGGTCCAGATAATAAGATTGTTTTGGCAGAAATATTTGTAGATGACACTGTTTTCACAGTCAATGATGATCTATTCAAAGAATTTTTAGAACAAATGAACAAGGAGTTTGAGATGTCTATGTTTGGTGAGATTAAATTCTTTGTAGGTCTTCAAATCCAACAAAGTAAGAATGGCATCTTCATCACACAGTCAAAATACATCAAGGAGATATTAAAAAATTTGGTATGGAGGATTGTAAACTAGTTGGAACCCCTATGTGTACTGGATTGAAACTTACCAAGGAAGATGAATCCAAAGAAGTGGATCAAACACTGTATAGATCTATGATTGGAAAGTTGCAGTATGTAGTACATACTAGGCCAGATATTGCCCTTGCAGTTAGTATTGTAGCAAGATTTTCAGCAAAACCAAGAGAAACTCATATAATGGCAATCAAAAGAATAATGAGATATTTGAAAGGAACTGAAGATTATGGGCTATGGTATAAATTTGGAGGTAATTTGGATTTGAAAGTATTTACTGATGCTGATTGGGCAGAAAACCTTGATGACAGGAAAAGCACAAGTGGAGGAGCATTCTTTCTTGGAAAGAGATTGGTTTCTTGGACAAGCAAAAAGCAGAATTGTACATCCCAATCTACAGCAGAGGCAGAGTATGTTGCTGCAGCAGTAAATTGTTCAAATATTGTTTGGTTTAAGTAGTTATTGCAAGGAATGAGGATGGAAATCAAAGAACCAGTTGTTATGTTCTGTGACAATACTAGTGCAATCAATATATCAAAGAATCCAGTGATGCATTCTAAGACCAAGCATATTGCAATCAAATATCATTTTGTTAGAGAATTGGTACAAGACAAGGAGATCAGATTAGAATATGTCAATTCAAAGGAACAAATTGCTGACATATTCACAAAGCCACTACCTAAGGATGCATTCTTGTATCTCAGAGGTAAGTTAGGGGTTACACCCCTATCCGAAATTCACTAAAAAATGGTTTTAGTGATGCATCAACGCATACCAAAATGAAAATCTATCTGTTGATGCAGTCAAATCTGGAAGCTTTGCATATGAATCAGTACTAAAGGTACATTACAATTCATTTAAGTTCTATTGTCTTTTGCATTTGTTGTCAAAGAGGGAGAGATTTACTTTACTGTCATATCTTTCTGAAATTTGTGTGAAAAGAAAGTTCTTATGTAATTCCTTCACAGAGGGAGATTACTGAAAGAGGGAGAGTCTATCATCTTAGAGGGAGAATTGTTTTGATGAAATATTGTGCTGATAAGGACTTGTTTTCAAATTTCATTCTGCTATGATATGTTGTGTTGCCATCAATGCCAAAGAGGGAGATTGTTGGATACAATTGATAATTGCATGATTGTCTTTGATGTTACACAAATGTCATATCAGTCATCAGACAGAGTCTACCGAGCTCAGAAGGTAAGTACAGCTGTTGACAGAGTTTACCGAGCTTGCAAGGTAAACAAAGGAAGTTTAGTGTTTATCGAGCTCACTCGGTAATCAAAGGATTTGTTGCCAAAAGACAGTGTTTACCAAACTCACTCGGTAAACAAAGGATATGAGATAGGTTGTCAGTATTTACCGAGTTGACTCGGTCATCGAAGAAAAGTAGCAAACAGTGTTAACCGAGCTCACTCGGTCACCGAAGAAAAGTAGCAGATAGTGTTAACCGAGCTCACTCGATCATCGAAGAAAAGTAGCAGACAGTGTTAACTGAGCTCACTTGGTCATCAAAGGAAAGTCGGAGAAATCGGTGTTTACCGAGTTCACTCGGCGACTGAAGGATTTCACGAAATTCTCTGTATTAACCGAGCTCAGTCGGTTAACACAGGAATTATTTTCTGTGCAGTATTTACCGAGTTAAGTCGGTCAGCAAAGGATTTCTTGAAGGTTAAGTAATTAAAGTTAATTACTTTATGTAATGTATGAAGCTGACTTATAGCACAATTATTTATAATTGTAACTTGTATTTGAGCCGACTTGATAATCTGAAAGGTATATATGAAGGATCAAGTTGCGAATTCAAGTATGGAAGTATGAATGTGAAAAAGCTAGCAGATATGATTGAATATCTAATATGCAAATTATAAGGAAGGTCAGAGCAAATTTTTGAAGGATCAGAGATGCAGAGTTGCATTTGATCAGAGAGGATCCAGAGGAACAGAACAGAGATCTGTATCAGCAAAGATAAGTTGTATTTATTTCAGATCACTCATTGTTACTTTCTAACAATTGTAATAGTGTTTTCAAATCTCTTAACAGAGTGGGTTTAACAGCCTTTTGTAAAATCCTCTAACAAGGTGGCAATTCAGTTGAATTGATCTAAAGACCTCTAGCAAGGCCACTCCTAGCAGGGTGATTAAATCCTCTAACAAGGTCGCACCTAATAGTGTGTTTTGTAACCTTTAACAAGGTTGGCTCCTAACAGGGCTCACTTCAGAAGAGTGAAAAACAGTAACTAGTTACATTGGTGGTTTTTCCCATATTGGGTTTCCACGTTAAATCTGGTGTCTCTTGTCTCTTGTTTCTTGTGTTTTCAGTTTGATTATATGAGTATCAGCAATGAGTATTTCCTTTGACATCTTAAGGGACTTGTGGGAAAAGTTTTTGTAGTAACTGATTCACCCCTCCCCTCTCAGTTACTCCATTCTCATTTCCAACAGTATCATCCCCACTAGGGTTTTCCCTTGGCTAGGGTTTCCCTAGTTAACAAAATATGGTTTAATGAGTTATCTTTATGCATTGCTATCATTATTTTTCAGCATTACTTCATTTCTTTGTTATGCATGGTTTAAGGTAAGTAATAATATCTAGTTGGTGAGTAAAGTTTGTAGATTATTGATTCACCCCTCCCTTGAGTAATCCCTATTTCTAATAAGGTTATCCTTCTACCAAGTCTAGGCATGTACCTAGGTATATAATTTATCTTTATCATAGTCTTGTCGAGGTTATATTTCCTTATTTCCTCCTCCAAATTGATATCAATATAGGGTGCACCACTTATTCAAAAAGCTTCCACGAAACTCACTCTATCACTCTTGAACAGGTTGGACTTGTCCCTTTTCCTTATCACTTTGGCTAGAGGGAAATAATACTTTGTTAGGTCCCTAACTTTTTCCACATCCATGAATGGATTAATCATAATCAATTTATCCAAGTTTATCTACCAAGGGTTGCACATTAGTACTTCTCTCACTTCATTATCCAAGAAATACATGAGCAATAAAGTATAACTAAAAAAATATCTATAGTGGTAGCATGTGTCCTTCCATGTGTGATAATTTATAGAGATAATATTAGAAGTCATTGATAGAAGCTACATGAATTCTATAGAAATTTTTTGAACTTTGGATCTAGTGCTAACACTTGGATCTACCATTGTTAAATTCCCAAGAGCTTCTACAAAATGCATGACCACAAGAAATAATCTAAAAAATAATCAATTTGAACAACCATTTACTATCAAAACATAAATATAATATCAAGGTTGGATATGTAAATGGTGAAAGTATCTTTGCAATTGACCATCTTTACAAATTTTCCTATTTCATGCAAAATAAATATCATATGGGTTCTTGGTAAAATCCTTTATCAAGATTAGGTTTATGGTGTGAATCTATGAGAAGGAAATCTCAAAAAAAAAATGAATACCTTTAAACATTCCCTAACTAAACACAGTAAGATCTTACAGTCCTTGGGGTACTTCACTCTGAAAATATACATACTTTATTTTCTAACCAATGAGCAATGAGATCTTGACAATAAATCAATGGTGTTAGGTACACCTTCAACATTAGTTCTAGAATTCATTCAACTATATATAAATCTTAAGAACCATCACATCTATAAGGAAAGGGAGAGAGTACCCAAATTGTAGTCAAATACAAGTACTTAGTCTGTTTTCACCATAACCAAAATCTGATTAACTTATTCAACAACCACACCATATCCTTCTATGTCCTGCCCAAAATTTGGGATAAAAACACACATAAATATTTTATATTTTATAATTAATTAAATCCATTAAGTTCGATATGTTTATTTCATAAGTTAAAGTATAGGTACATAGTAAGATAGAAATAGGTTCTCCTATCAATACCTTGACATTCCAATTAGATTTATAATCAATGAGTAGGAATAAATTGTTAAGTTAAACTTTCATTATCAATTTGTTTATTTAAATTTAGAAGAAATTAATTAAAAGGTCTAAACATTAATTTTTTTTGAGTCATATGCTAATTAACATACTCATCCTTTAAGGTCAAACTTAAATTACACTAATTAATATTGCTAAGATTAAACTTAAATATTACCAATACTAATTAAGTATTACAAGATAAATAATATGTATTTAAATTAAATTAAATTAAATTTAGAACTATATAATATTTTTATTTGCTTCAAAAAATGCAATGATAAAACATCAAATCACTAAACCTACTAGTAAACCATAGAATTACAATCAACCAAAATATAAATTAACCTCATAATTAAATTTTCTAATAGCTCATAAATAAATCTAAATCTATCTAATTCAAATTGAATAAAACTCAAAATTGAATACTAACTAAATCTAACACTAATCTAATAACACTTAATTAACCTAGACTAACACTAACTTAAGCTTTAACATAATCTAATAAATTAATAACACTAATTTAAACTTAAATCTAAAACTTTAACTATACTAATTTAAAATATTTAAAATAAAACTAACTAAACTAAAAACATAATACAAAACAATACTAACTACTACTGTAACTTTTAATTTACTAACTTAATATTAAATTAATCAATTCCTAACTTAAAACATCCACTAAACTAATTTCTAAAGTCTAATTTCAAAAACACTAATTTAAAAATACTTAAAATAAAATAACACTAACTTAATAAAATAATTATAATTACTAACATCCTACCCTTAACTAACATCCTAACTAGCCTATCTAACCTAACCCCATACTCCCCTAAACCTCAGCCACCAACTACCCTTAGCCTCTTTATTAACTCCAACTTGGCTACTTGGCCACTTGTCCTACCCTCTCCCTAGGCCATGGCATTTCCCCATGCATCCCCACTCTTCCCAAGAACTAGAATTCATAGCTAGGAAGGCTTCTAAGAAGGACGTTTAAGGAAAATTTAAGTCATACTTTAATATATGTTTTTCTCAACTTTAATTTATTTCCATTTAACATGTCAGACTGACATGGGGGCATGTGAGGGTACTTATTTTAGACTTTGGAGGCCTTGTCAAAGCCTAGTATGGAGAATGGAGGATACGTAGTTAAGGCTTAAAAGTTTTCTAGGTGAGGGTAAAGTTAGGAACAAAGCAATTTATGAATTAAAGTTAAGTAGTTAGGATATATATATATATATATATATTTCTTTTCTATTTTTATTTATTTATTTAAATTTAAAATATTTATTGAAATCAAAAAAGGATAATTAAGAGAATGTTCAAGATTCTCTGTTGAAAAAGGAGAATTAACTTCCTCCCCATACAAATTCTAGAGAGCATATTTACTCTAGGGGATATTTTTTTCCAAGTCCATAATTTTTCTAATTATAGATTTTGAATGAAATTTATATTTTCAAAGACAAGGGGGATTATATTATTTATTTTTCTAAGTAATGGATTGTCCAATTTACTTAAATAACCAATGGGATTATATAAATTTTTAAAGTGATAATAGGATTAAACATAATACTTAAGTATTTAAATAGAATTATTTTACTTCCTAGTACTCAAAAATATTACAAAAAAGTGTATCAATCATGATATTGAATTTTCTATGACATAGTTTGGTATCAAATTGCATAACTTAATATAATTCACCATTTCATCCAATTATCATTAATCAAGTGGATGTAATTTCGAAGTATATAATGCATAGTAAGGTAAAACATCATCACATCTAATTTTAAGTAAACATATGCAAAAACCAAAATACCAGAAATATCATATGTAAGAATATTACTCAATTTTTTTTAATCAATATACGTGGACCAACCACTTCTCATTTATTTTATTCAACCATCGGATTCAAAGGCTCCCTCGGGTAAGAACTAGGAAGAAAACATGACATCATGGCCATTTCAGCAAAGAGTTTAATACTAACATTTTTACACAAGATTACTATCTTGGTGAGAAATCTCCCAACATATTTGAATTTAAAAACAACTCTAAATTTCCTACTTGGCCCCATAATAGGGACACCATTACAAAGTTTGCAACACATCAAGGTAATCATGGAGAGGATGAAACTAATAGAGAGACAAACAATTTAACATGAAGATAAATCCAAATATTTACTTCTATCTAGGTTTGCACAATAGGTTCATTATTGAACTATACTAGGGAGAAGGTGGATTTTTCCAATGGGAGATGTTAGTCACACCACCATAACAAGTGCCCTTTCAGGGATATAATTACAAGACCTTTCATTCTTCCATATCTTAAATTCAAAAACTTGAAACATGGTTTGTGCTAACAATTAGGGGCCCATAACAACACCCTGCTCTCTCCCTCTCCTCATCCTAAAGAGAGACTCTACATTGTCAGAGTCCAACTAAAGACCTCCTCCTATACATGGCTACTTCTACCCTATCCAAGGGTGAGTAATGCTATTACAATCCATACAATCCCTTTGAAATTAAAAGTGAAAAATACAAAGGAAACATTTAAGGCAAACCCATTTCAATCCCTCCTAAACTTGTTTATCAAACACAGGAACATACATATGCAAAGAAAACTACTTAATAACGAACACAACATGGACACATGAGCTTGAAGGGTTCCTACCTTCATAATAAGGTGATGGCAACTAAAATTTGAGATGAGCTTCCCTTCCTTCTCCTTCAATCCTAAATTTCTCTCTAAAACTAGAGATCTGGTGAACACTCCTCCATCCCTAAGTTTGCCCTTAAATAAGATCCCAAATCAACCACCTTCAAAATGCAATAACCCCCTCACTTGACCAAGGGCTTCTAGGGTCCTCTAACCCAATCCTAACATTAAGGCTAACTTCAAGGTGGAGTTTAACTTATTGAACTCATGATGGAACTTCAATTTTTACAATAAAGAAAAAGTGGGATATTTGAGTGGTCACCAAAGTCAACGAAAGGGGCTAAAGGGGTGGAAAATGCCCCTAGCCCATACATATACCCCCTAGTTACATAGTTTTCAATATTTTTGGCCTCTAGGAATATTTAATGACCTGATAAAATGCTTGTAAATTTTGGACTTCTTAAAACCCTAAAAAAGTGCAAAATTATCACTAAACCTTGATTAGGGTAATTAATCTCAAATATCCATAATTTAGCTTTAGGTCACTAACCCAACTATCATGTTGAAATGCATATAGGAATCATGAGTGTTAAGAGACACTATAAAATTATTGTTACGAAACATTAACACTTAGTGATTACAGAATGACACATTAATTCAATTCATGATACAAATAAAATACAAACAATAGGGTTTGCATATTTTATTAGACTTAACCCTAGTTTCCACAAATGGTACATAGGGTTTAGTTCTAATTCTTTGTTAGATTCCACAACTAATAAATCTTGCACACTCATTCCACACATTAGTAGCTCAAGAAAATCACATGCATATATGTATATATAACTCATTAGGAAAATCACATAAACTAAAACATCCATATTTCAAATAACTAGTTATTTATCTCATTCACACTCATATTATTAATCATTAAAATTGCATAATCACAGTGTTAGTCATAGTCCCAATTCTACATTCACTTTCCATACTACATCATCAGTATACATGTTCATGAAACATTAATTACATAATTAAACATATGAAAGTAAACATTACATGACATATAAAAACATACTAATATCCAATATATCTAACGATGTCTTGATGTATCGAGTCGTGAGTATCAAAATAATAATGTATCAACTATGCCAAGAGGGGTTGGGGCGAGGCCTCACATCCTCCCCTACTAGGCATGAACCTCCTCTTGAAGTTCATCAAAAAAATATGGGTACTAAGATCACATTTATATTACATCCTCCCATGAAGCCATGACCTCATTGTAACAATCCCACTGGACCATAACCTAGTCTAGCTGTCAACCTCAGAGAGCTAGGGTCCATCAAACAATAATATAGATGGGCTCAAGCACTAACTGCCCGTCCAACTCCACTTGCAAGGCATTCCAATCTATATTGTGAAACTCATCATTAATGTACCCTCCAAGTAATAAAATGTGAAACACATCATGGATGAATGATAGGCTAGGTGACAAAGCTAGATGGTATGCAATTGTCCTATCCTCTCTAGGATCTCGAATGATTAAATGAATTAGGGTGCCAACTTAGAGCCTTTTTTGAATTGAATCAGACTCTTGTGCTATCACACCTTCAAGAAAACTCTATCTCCAACCTGATATTCTTGATCTATCTTCTTCACATTAGTATACTTCTTCTGCCTATCATGTGCCTCTCTCAGACACTATCTAAATAGGGTCACTTGCTATTCCATCTCTTTGACTAATTGAGGGCCAATAGATACTTGATCTTTGATCCTATCCCAACTCAAGGGCATTATGCAAGGTCTTCCATAAAAGGCTTCATAAGGTAGCATACTTATGGAGGAATGCTGCCCATTTTTATAGGAAAACTTGACAAGATTTGACTTGATGGTCCATCACATACACATGTAACATGTCCTTCAAAACCTAATTTAGTCACTTAGTCTGACTATCGATCTAAGGATGGTATGATGTACTAAAATTGAGCCTAGTGCCCAATGTTGCTTGCAACTCTCTCCAAAAGGATGAAGTGAATAGAGAGTCCCTATTTGAGATGATGTTTCATGCTATGTATGTAGTACACACAAGTAAGAAGTTGGAAATCTTGGTTAGTCTGTCAATTGTCACCAAAATAGCATCATGGCGACAAGAACACATGGAAAGACCAACAATAAAATTCATAAATATAGAATCCCACTTCCACTTTGCAATCTCATGAGGTTGAAGAAGCCCACTAGGATGATGGTTTTTTTCCTTCACCCTCTAACACTCAAGGCATCTTGCAACTATGTTAGCAATCTGCACTCTCATGCCTAGCAGATGAAATAACTGCCTCAGATCTGCATGTAACTTCTTAACACCGGGGTGCACTACATAAAGTGCTCTATGAGCCTCTAGTACAGTGAACTCATGCAAACCCCCAATGGAAGGTACATACATATGTCCTCTATGATGAAAAATTCCATTGGAATCAAAGGAATACTTTGAATAATTTCCTTCCAAGGGTCTCTGAGAATGTACCATCTGACTAACTTCTGCATATAGCTCATCTACTGGCAAATGATGTGAGATCTACTCTTTAAAATATGTGCAAGTAGTCATAGATGAAAGGTCATGGTTCCTTCTACTTAAGGTATCTACAACCACATTCTCCTTTCCCTTGATGTAATGAACATAAAAATCATACTCACAAAGGAAATTTTTCCACCTTCTTTGCCTAGCATTAAGGTTTGGCTGAGTAAATATGTACTGCAAGCTCTGGTGATTAGAATGAAGTTCAAATCTATGACCTAGAAGGAACTTTTACCACCTCAATAAAGCATGAAATATTTTTGCAAACTCTAGGTCATGAGTAGGGTAATTGAGTTCATGAGTCTTCAACTTCATAGACTTGAAGGGAATAGGCCATCCTTTATGTATATTGACTGCCCCTATACCATGTAAAGATGCATCTGTGCACACCACAAAATCTGTAGAAGGGTCTGGCACTGCTAGGATCAGTGCACTCATGAGGGCTCTCTTGAGCTCTTAAAAATATCTATCACAATTCTTTGTCCACTCATATTTCTTCCCTTTTTTCTAAAGATATGTGACTAGGTGTGCCAATCTAGAGAATCTTGCAATGAAACATTAGTAATATCTTGCTAGTCCCATAAACCTCCTCACTTTAGTGACACTAGTTGGTGCTAGCCAATCCATGATGGTCCTAATCTTTGATGGATCCACTAAGACTCCATTGCCTGATATAACACGACCTAAATAATGTATCTCAGATCTATAGAATGCACACTTTGACAATCTGCCATACAACTAATTATCTCTCAACTTCAGCAATACTTGTCTCAGGTGTTCATGCTCCTTTTTATTATGAGAATGTATCAGAATATCATCAAGGAATATGACCACAAACTTATCCAAAAAGGTATAGAATACTCCATTCATGAGGCCAAATGGTACAATGATGAACTCATAGTGACCATACTTTGTACAGAATGTAGTCTTGGGGATATTACTATCCAAAATCCTCAACTGATGATAACTCAACTTTAGATCAATCTTCAAAAATACTTAGGCACCCTATATCTAATCAAAGAGACCATCAATCCTTTGAAGCAGGTATCAGTTCTTGATGGTTACTTTGTTCAACTACCAATAATCAATACACAACCTAATTGATCCATCCTTCTTCTTTACAAAGATCACTAGTGCACCTCAAGGTGACACACTAGGTTGAATATGCCCTTTCTCCAAGAGTTCCTCCAACTAATCTTTTAGCTCAGTGAGCTCATGAGTAGTTGTCTTGTATGGTGCTCCTAATACTGGGTTGGGTCTGGCACAAGATCTATGTAAAAGTCCACTGCTCTAGGTGGAGTCATACCAAGGAGCTTTGAAGGGAAAAACATCTACAAACTCTTATAGGATTGGGAAATCATCAAGGAATGGATCTCCCTTTGGATATTCCTCTCTATCACTAATGGTGATAGTGAAAGAATGACATCCTTTTCACATGCACCATCTGAGCTGCTTTACAGAAATCATATGAAAGGATACCTGTCTCTTTACTCTGAGGATCACTCTAGAGATCCCATCTTCATCCATACATTCCACCTTCTTCTATTGACAATCCATCTTGGCATTGTGGGCATAAAGCCAATCCATTCAAATGACAACATCATAAGAACCTAGAGGGGTAATGCATAGGTTAGACATTGTGGTCATGTCCCCAATCTAAATCTGGCAATTATGCACCATGGAACTAACTAACACTCTAGCTCCTAAGACTAACTCTACTTCCCAACTGATGTCCTGGCTAACTACCACTAGCCCACAATGCTCCACTAAATAGGGAGATATAAAAGATTTAGTAGCTATGGAATCAAATAAAATAGCAACCATACAACCCTATATTATACCTATGGGCTCAATAACTATGGCCTGATGCTCAGCCTTGCAATTGTTAATCATTGCAAAAACTCTATTGGATCTTACCATATCACCAATTGTTAGCTTTGAAATAGTCCCTCTTTGACCACTAGATGATTGTCCCTACAAACACTCTCTAGCTATATGACCCATGCCACCACAAGTGTCACACAATCCTGGAGTATAAGGCTGTACACCCTGTGATCTAGACTATTGTGGCCCCTCTAACTTGCTAGAACCACTATATCCACCCCTAGAAGATTGCTTAGTCTTCACTGACTCTAACTATGGGGCCTATACCTTCTAATCCTATTTGGGACCTTGTGACTACCACTACTTGGGATTGGAGCCTTGATAACCCTGTGAGGGTTTTTGTGACTACTATTGTGATTTTTGTTGTTAAGACTATTGGCACTTAGAGGATCCTATTGTATAGTTCTGATTCCCTTTCCAAGGGGGTTTCTATTGGGTAGAGTTTAAGTTCTAAGACTAATCCCATGACTCCTTTCTGCCCCAAGTATCCTTAGAAAATAGTGCTATCTCAACTACCTATCTAAAGGTGCTAGGGAAGGCCAAATGGACTATACCTTAGAGTGAAAAATTTAGGCCCACGATGAAGTGATGTACTCATAGTTTCTCATTCTTCATGTATTTGACATATGGAAGGAGATTGATAAACCTGCTCTCATACTGAGCTACTGTAAGGCCCCTCTAATGTAGAGAATGAAATTCCTCTATTTTCTTTTATCTGAAGTGCTCCGATAGGTAACTCTCTCAGAATTTAACCAAGAATGTCTCCCATGTGAGGCTATCCATCCTCACTCCTCCTATAGTTTCCTCTTGATGCCACTAATTGAAGGCATCTCCCCTTAGCTGATGGACTACTAAATGTGCCTTCAAATTACTCCCATAAGGATGTAATCCATAGCACCACTATAGATTCTATAACTAGGCCTCTACTACTATTCTGTCAGTGGAACCAATAAAGAATGGTGGTTGGAGTACAATTAATACCTTGATCTCATCTCCTACATGTCTAGGAGGTCTATTGAGTGGTGGTCCTCTTTGATGTATCAACTCACCCTCATGCTCACCTTGTCCCTCAACCTACCTTGATGGGGGACTCCTACTCCTCTCTATGCCACCTGCCCTACCTCCTATCGGTCCTTATGCTTTCTCTTTAGGAATTTGTTGCTCTAGCTGAAGTATGGGTGGTAACCTCTATTGAAATACTCCAATAAGTGTCTAGAGGGCATCCAAGATTTCCTAATTCAAGTTCGATGGTGGTGGTTATGGTATGGAGGTGGTGGTGGTCATGGAGGTCATTCCTCCTATTTTGCTCCACCACCTCTCACCCTATGACCTCTGCCTTGTTAGTTGCATTGTATGATGAGAGTCACCTACAAAATTTAAAGCTAAGATTAAGTTTTAGAAGCGTAATGGTTTTTAGGTTCCTAGTGATGAAACATGGGCTCTGACACCAAAATGTCATGCCCAAAATATGGGACAAAAAAACATGTAATTTTTTAAAAAATAATTAAATCCACTAAGTTCAATATGTTTATTTTGTAAGTTAAAGTATAGGTACATTGTAAGATAGAAATAGATTCTCCTATCAATACCTTGACATTCCATTTAGGTTTATAATCAATGCATAGGAATAGATCAGCAAATTAAACTTTCATTATCAAATTGATTATTTAAATTTAAAAGCAATTAATTAAAACGTCTAAACATTAATATTTGTTTGAGTTGTATGCTAATTAACATACTCACTCATCCTTTAAGGTCAAACTTAAATTTCACTAATTAATATTGTTAAGATTGAACTTAAATATTACCAATACTAATTAAGTATTACAAGATAAATAATACGTATTTTAATTAAATTTAATTTAATTATAACTATATATTATATTTATTTACTTTTGAAAATCCAACGACAAAACATCAAATCACTAAACCTACTAGTAAACCATAGAATTACAATAAACTAAAATTTAAATTAACCTCATAATTAAATTTTCTAATAACTCATAAATAAATCTAAACCTATCTAATTCAAATTGAATAAAAATTTAAATTCAATACTAACTAAATCTAACACTAAACTGATAACACTTAATTAATGTACATTAAAACTAACTCAAGCTTTAATACAATCTAATAAATTAATTACACTAATTTAAACTTAAATCTAAAAATTTAACTATACTAATTTAAAATAAAACTAACTAAACAAAAACATATTCCAAAACAATACTAACTACTATAACTTTTAACTTACTAAGTTAACATTAAATTAACCAATTCCTAACTTAAAACATTAACTAAACTAATTTCTAAAGTTAAACTTCAAAAATACTAATTTAGAAATACTTAAAATAAAATAACTCTAACTTAATAAAATAATTATAATTACTAACATCCTACCCTTAACTAACATCCTAGCTAACCTATCTAACCTAACCCCATACTCACCTAAACCCTAGCTACCAACTACCCTTAGCCTCTTTATTAACTCCAACATGGCCACTTGACCTCTTGTCCTACCCTCTCCCTAGGCCATGGTGTTTCCCCATGCCTCCCCACTTTTCACAAGAACTAGAATTTGCAGCCAGGAAGGCTTCTAAGAAGGATGTTTAAGGAATTTTTAGGCCATATGTTAATATATGTCTTGCTCAATTTTAATTTATTTCCATTTAACATGTTAGATTGACATGGGGGCATGTGAGGGTACTTATTTCAGACTTTGGAGGCCTTGCAAATGCCTAGTGTGGGGAATGGAGGATAAGTAGTTAAGGCTTAAAAGTTTTCTAGGAGAGGATAAAGTTAGGAACAAAGCAGTTTATGAATTAAAGTTAAATAGTTAGGATATTTTAGAATACGTACATACATACATACATATATGTATGTATGTATGTATTTTCTTTCTTTTCAATTTTTATTTATTTATTTAAATTTAAAATATTTATTGAAATCAAACAAGGATAATTGAGAGAATCTTCAAGATTCTTTGTTCAAAAAAGCAGAATTAACTCCCTCCACATACAAATTCTAGAGAGCATATTTGCTCTAGGGGATTTTTTTTTCTGAGTCCATAATTTTTCTAAGTATAGATTTTGACTGAAATTTTTATTTTCAAAGACAAGGGGGATTATATATATATTTCTAAGTAATGGATTGTCCAATTTACTTAAATAACCATGGGTTTTTTTTTTTTTTTTTTTTTTTCAAGTGATAATAGGATTAAATGTAATACTTAACTATTCAAATAGAATTATTTTACTTCCTAATACTCACAATATTTTTGAAAAAGTGTATCATGCATAATATTGACTTTTCTTTGACATAGTTTGGTATCAATTTGCATAACTTAATATAATTCACCATTTCGTCCAATTAACATTAATCAAGTGAATGCTATTTTGAAGTATATAATGCCATAATAAGATAAAACATCATTACATCTAATTTCATGTAAACATATGCAAAAACTGAAATACTAGAAAAATCATATGCAAGAATATTACTCAAAAATTTTTTTATCAATATACATGGACCAACCACTTCTCATTTATTTTATTGAACCACCTAATTCAAAGGCTCTGTCAAGAAAGAACTAGGAAGAAAACCCGACATCATGGCTATTTCAACAAAAAGTTTAATAGTAACATTTTTGCATAGGATTGATATCCCAAGGATAAATGTCCCAACATATTTGAATTTAAAAACAACTCTAAATTTCCTAGTTGGCCCAACAATGGGGAAACCATTATGAAGTTTACAACACATCAACATAACGATGGAGATCATGAAACTGGCTAGGAGACAAATAATTTAAGATGAAGACAAATTCAACCATTTACTCTCATCCAGGTTTGCACAATAGGTTCATCATTGAACCAGACTAGGGAGAAGGTGGATTTTTCCAATAGGAGATGTTGGTCACAACACTATAACAGGTACCCTTTTAAGGCTATAATTACAAGAACTTCCATTCTTCCATTTCTTAAATTCCAAAACTTGAAATATGCAGGTTTGTGTTGACGAGTTGGGGCCCATAACACCCTACTCTCTCCCTCTCCTCATCTTGAGGAGAGACTCTACAGTATTAGAGTCCAACTAAAGACCTTCTCCCATACATGGCCACTTCTACCCTATTTGAGGGTGAGTAATGCCAATACAACACATTCAATCCCTTTGAAATTAAAAGTGAAAAAAAAAACAAAGGAAACATTTACAGAAAACCCATTTCAATCCCTACCAAACATATTTATCAAACACACGAACATATATATGCAAAGAAAACTATTTAAGAATGGACACAATATGGACGCATTAGCTTGAAGGGTTCCTACCTTTACAATAAGGTGATAGCAACTAAAATTTGAGATGAGCTTTCCTTCCTTCTCCTTCAATCCTAAATTGCTCTCTAAAACTAGAGATTGGTTGAACACTCCTCCATCCTTAAATCTACCCCTCAATAAGATCTCAACTCAACCACCTTCAAAATGCAATAACTCCCCCACTTGACCAAGGGCTTCTAGAGTCTTCTAACACAATCTTGACATAAAGGCTAACCTCAAGGTGGAGTTTAACTTATCAAAATCATGATGGAACTTCAGTTTTCGCAATAAAGCAAAATTGGGATATTTGAGTGGTCACCAAAGTCAATGAACAGGACTAGATGGGTGGAAAATACCCCCAACCCATACATATACCCCTTGGGTACTTAGTTTTCAAGATTTTTAGCCTCTAGAACTATTTAATGACCTAATAAAATGCTTGTAAATTTTGGACTTCTTAAAACCCTTAAAAAATGCAAATTATCACTAAACCCTAATTAGGGTAATTAATCTCAATTAGCCATAATTTAGCATTAGGTCACTAACCTAGTCCAACTTATCCAAAAAGGTACAAAATACTCCATTCATGAGGCTTATGAATATAGCTAGAGCATTTGTGAGGCCAAATGGTACCACGGTGAACTCGTAGTGACCATACCTAATATGAAATGCAGTCTTAGGGATATCACTATCCACAATCCTCAACTAATGATAACTCAAATTGAGATCAATCTTTGAAAATACTCAAGCACCCTGCAACTGATTGAAGAGGTCATCAATCCTAGGAAGAGGGTATTAGTTCTTGATGGTTACTTTGTTCAATTATCGATAATCAATACACAAGCTAAGTGATCCATCCTTCTTCTCAACGAAGATCACTAGTGCACCCTAAGGTGAAACACTAGGTTGAATATGCCCCTTCTCTAATAGTTCCTCCAACTAAATCTTCAGTTTGCTAAGCTCATAAGTGGTTATCCTGTATGGTGCTCTTGATATTGGCTACGCTCCTGGCACAAGATCAACATGAAAATCCACTACTCTAGGTGGAGGTCTACCAGGGAGCTCTAAAGGAAAAACATCTACAAACTCCTGCAATATTGGAAACTCATTGAGGGATGGCTCTCTCTTTGAATCTTCCTCCCTGTCATTGATGGTGATAGCGAACAACTGACATCCCTTTCGCATGCACTTTCTAAGCTGCATAGCGGAAATCATACAAAGGGCTATGGGTCTCTTAACCCCAAGAATCACTCTAGAGATACCATCCACATCCACACATTCCACCCTCTTCTATTGACAATCCACCTTGGTGCTATGGGCATAAAGAAAATCCATTCCAAGAATAACATCATAAGAACCTAGAGGGGTAATGCCTAGATTAGACATCGTGGACATGTCTCCAATCTAAATTGGGCAATTATGCACCATGGAACTAACTGACACTCTGGCTATTGAGGCTAACTCTACCTCCCAACTGATATCTTGCCTAACTGTGACCAACCCACAACGCTCCACAACATAAGGAGATATAAATGAATTAGTAGCTCCAGAATCAAATAAAATAGTAACCATGGTACCCTGTATAATACCTATAGCCTCGATAACTATAGCCTAATGCTCAACTTGGTGATTATCAATCATTGAAAAAATTCTATGGGATCTACCTACATCATCAACTGTCTGCTCTAAAAATGCCCCTCTCTGACCACTAGAAGACTGTCCCTGAGGACACTCTCTAGCAATATGACCCATGCCACCACAAGTGTAACATGGTGCTCGTGTATAAGATCATGCACCCTAAGATCTAGACTACTGTGGGCCTCCTAACCTATTAGATCCACTAAAACCACCCCTAGAAGATTGCTGAGTCTTCACTGACTGAGACTGTGGGGCCTATACTTTTTGATCCTGCCTTAGACCTTGTGATTACCACTGCTTGGGCTTGGAGCTTTGATAACCTCGTGAGGGTTTCTTCTACTAAGACTATTGGGCCTTAGAGGACTTTGCTCTATAGTTTTGATTCCCCTTCCAAGGGGGTTTCTGCTGGGTAGAGTTTTGGTTTTGAGACTGATCCTATGACTCCTGTCTACTTTGAGTATCCTCTGCAGCTAGCTCTACCTCAACTACATGTCTGAAGGTAGTAGGAAAGGCCATACAAACTAGACCCTAAAGTGAGAAATTCAAGCCCATGATGAATCGATGCACTCTCTATTTCTCATCCTTCATGTATTCAACATATAAAAGGAGCTCAAGAAATCTACTCTCATACTGAGATATGGTGAGGCCCCTCTAATATAGAGAATGAAACTCCTCAATCTGCTTCTGCCTGAAGTGCTCAGATAGGTACCTCACTTTGAATCTCTCTAAAAATGATTCCCATGTGAGGGTATCCATGCTCACTCCTCCTATAGTCTCCTCTTGATGCCACCAATTGGAGGCATCTCCTCTCAGCTAATGAACTGCAAGATGTGCCTTCAGATTACTCCCATAAGGATGTAATCCAAAGCACCACTGAAGACTCTATAACTAGGCCTCTGCTACTATCCCCTCTGTGGAACTGGTAAAGAGTGGTGGTCTGAGTCATATCGACTCTTTGATATCATCTCCTATATTTCTATGAGGTCTGTCAAGTGGTGGTCCTCTTTGATGTATTGACTCACCCTCATGCTCACCCTATCCCTCAACCTACCTTAGTGGGGGACTCCTACTCCTCTCTCTATCTCTGGCCCTGCCTCCTCTAGGAACCTATGCTTCCCCTTCAAGAATCTGCTGCCCTGGCTGTACTATAGGTGTTATCCTCTGCTAGACTACGCTAATCAATGTTTGGAGGGTATCCAGAATATCTTGATATGAGTTCAATGGTGGTCCATCCCCTTGTCCTGCTCTACCACCTCTCATCCTACAACCTCTGCCTCGATGGTTGCTTCATGTAATAGGAGGCATCCTACACAATTAAAGTTTTAGTTAAGTTTAGAAGAATAATGGTTTAAGGTTCCTAGTGTTGAAACATAGGCTCTGATACCAAAATGTCATGCCCAGAATTTAGGGGCATAACAGACGCACAATTTTTTTTTTTAATAATTAGGTTCACTACAATTTAAGTGTTGATTCGCAAGTGAAGGAATAGGTTTACTACATTTCATCTTGAGATTATAATTACGAGAAGGAATACATTGTTAAAGTTAAACTCTCATTATTAAATTGGTATCAACATTTGATTTGTTATTACATTAATATTACAACAATGTATTAAAATTATTCTAATATCGATTGGTGGAGTATAAGCCCAACTATTGCATAGCCTAGATATCAAGAACTAATTACTATGATATCATGAAATAATAGTCTAACTACAATCAAACTCAATTCTAAAACTAAATATAATTGAATTAATGATCTATTGAAAAGCAATAATAATGATAATAAAAATATAGCTAGAAAATTGAATTAACTAGAATCTAAACTAAAACTTACTAAGATAATTTCTATTTGCAACATAACCATTAACTTGCTTTACCAATGAAAACTAGAGTTACACTAATTAAACTTTTACTAACCATTTAGTTTTAAATCTAAATTTATTAGAACTAACATCTAATAATATTTAAATGAAGGAGAAGTTTCCACTATACTTACAACAATTTTTAATATTAACAAGCACTATAAAAATTCACATACTATATCTCATTTATACTAGCTCAAGATTTAAACTAACTTATTACAAACTAACATAAGTTAAAACAAAACATTAACCCAAGGACAAATAACTTAGATTAATAAACTAACTAAAACTAACTAATTAACTTTAAGAACTTAATTTAAAACATGGACAATTCTAAACCCCTGCTAACATCTAACCTAAAACAAAAAACATGCTAACCCCATCTAAGCTACCTTAATTACATAAACTTTACATAAGATAAAACATACTAAACTAACATACATATATATAAAACATTTAAAATAAAAACATGCCTAACACTAACAACTTAACATTTTCAACAAAACTTAATACCAACATTAACTTAAAACTATCCTAATTTTAATCCCAACCCAAACCTAACTCCCTAAACCCCCTTGATGACACATGATCCAAGGTCTGACCATGTGTAGACCTATCCCCCTCCTCTCCCTTCTGCCTTTACTACAATCATGCTGAATGGGTGCTAAGGTAAGAGGGATAACCATAAAATAAGGAAGGTTTTATTTTTATTTTTAAAAACAACACACATCCTCCATGTCTGGGTGCTACCCGAGGTAGCTCACGTAGCCCAAGCAACAAGGACATAGGTAAAAGCAATTAGGAAGGAAGGTACACATGGTCCAAAGTGAGGGCAAGGAGTAGAGGGATCTTTAAGGAAAATTTTATAAGCCTAATCAAATCATATTAAAACCACTTTTTTTCAACCAAAGTATGCGCTGATCACCACTCTGACATGACCCCATGATAGACTAGCCATGACACATGGCCCAAAGGTTTTCTTGGTAGACAATTTTGCATGGGAGGCAATAATGGTTTTAAAACAAGGTTAGGACAAGCTTCATATTACCATATATTGCTAGGAGCCTTGATAGCCCAAATCTACTAAGTTTTTTTTTTTTTTAAAATTGTACTTCAACCTGCCCCACATGATATTCGCAAGTGCCTCTGACACCAAGGATTTGACATGAGGAAGGCTTGATTTTCTTGGAGTAATGAAGAAAGTCTGACCATGCCTGGGGAGGATGAGTGGGGTGAAGTAAGAACAAAGGAAAGGGTAGAGCAATAATGATTTAAAGTTTATTAGGCAAGCTCAAGGAAAAAAGGGGGGGGGGTATTATTAAAATATAAATATTGCTTTAATTCCAACTTTACTTATTTCTTTAAATGAGGATTTTCAAAAAAAAGGGAATCAAGAGATTATATGCTTTTTTGAAAATGGGATTAAATTTTGTGTCCCCATACAAACTCCAGAGAGCATATTGCTCCTGGGGATGGACATTTTTTTCAAGCCATGCTTTCTCCCTAAGAGTTATCTAGTATTTGATTGGTTTATATCAAACTTGCATAAACTCCTTTTTGTTTTAAGACATGATTTTCTTTGGACTTGCATTTTAATACATTGGTAAATATGTATATAATTACTTATGTTTATCAATTGATCTAATACCTAGGGTGTATGCTATCTTAATCCTTTCTAATTGTATTTGCAAAATGCCAAGTTAATCAAGAAATTGAATAATGTGTATTTAAGCAATACTACAAGATTTGTTTTAATTCCAATTAAGCACGGATTGAATTGAGAATTGGAATGTAATATAGTTTCTTCCTTAGCAAGATTGAACTTGAACATACGTAATTTATCATCATCATTCTATTTACTCATCAATGCACATATGCAAGAACTGAACTAACATAAGCTACAATGCAAGAAAGTTACTCAATCATTTCTCTCTATTAGTCAACCTAGTTCAAGGCTCCATCGGGAAAGAACCAATAAGAAAACTTGATGTCTTTCCCAAATACATCAACATTTAAAATACATTTTTACATAATGTTACAATTCAATTGAATTGTCTTCTAGGGCTTTTACAAGAGGTCTTTTCCAATATCTTCAATGCACCAAGGGAACCATGGGAGAGACAAGAACCATCACAGAGGTAAAAAAATATAATATGATGAACAATTCAAGCATGCATTCCCAACCCGATTTTGCACAATAGGTTCAACATTGAACCAAAATAGGGGGGAGGTGGATTTTCTCAATAGGATATGTCAATCATCATACCGTAACATAGCCCTTTCAGGGCTAAAATTCAAGAACTTTTGTTCTTCTACAAATGCCCTTGCGAGGCCAATGCAACAAGGATTTTTATTTCTTCTCTTCTACAAGAATTCAAATTTTTATACAAGGTATGTGATGACAAGTAGGGGCCCATACACCCTACCCTCTTTCCCTCTTCTCACCATGAGACGAGACTCTACACTATTGAGGTCCAACTAAGGCCCTTCCCCCATACTTGGCCACTTCTTCCCTATCTAATGGTGAGTAATGCCAAAATAATTCCCATGAAATTTCCTCAAAATTTTAAAGCAAAACATAAGAATGACATCCAAGAACAAGTTAAAATTCCTCCCAAAACTCCCTCAACACACATACAAGCAATACAAAGATCATCACAATGCCTTATGCATGAATCAAGCATGAAAAATAAGAGGAAACATGATCAAAAGAGTGAAGAACCCTACCTTCACAAAAATTTATGGTAAAATGACAAGTTGAGAAGAGCTTATCCTTTCTTTCCTTCAATCTTCAATTTTTCTCTAAAAACTAGAGACTGGGTAACAACCCAAAACTTCCCCAAAATGCCTCTAAATATGATCCTAACTCAACTAGACTTTAGGTAACCTCAAGGTGGAGTTGAGTCACCATCTCATGAAGGAGACAAACCAATTTTTTCAATCAACCAAAAGTAGGGTTTTTGAGTGACCCTAAAAGTCAACCTAAGAGGCTAAGGGGGTGGAAAGTACTCCCAACCCATACCCTTACCCTTAGGATACTTAAATTTAATGTTTTTAGGCCTTAAAGACTTAATAAAACCCAAAAAAAAGTTTGGAGAATTTTAAGACTATATAACAACCTTCAAAGAAAGGCAATGCAAAAATAGCACAATTTAACAAGGGTTTTAGTTCCATCTTTTCATTAGGTTTTTCAGTTAGATATCCTACACACTAATTACACACATCAGTAGTTCAAGAATCACATGCATATATGTAAATTACGTATCAAGAAAATCATTTAAATTTAAAACATCCATCTTTCTAATAATCAATTGTTTATCTTATTCTACTTAACCATTAAAATTGCATAATCAAAGTGTTAGTTATGCATTCATTTACTTTGTCAATATACATGTTCATAAAGAATTAGATGTCTAAATCAAATATCTAAAAGTAAAGCATCACTCATCATAAAATAACATAATAATGTTTAGTGCATCAAATAATGTCCTGACATATCGAGTCATGAGTATCAAAATAACAAGTATCAACTAAGCTATGATGGGTCAGGGTGAGGCCTCATAGTTACTTAGTTAATCGTAACTATCATGCTAAAATGCATAAACAAATCATGAGTGTCAAGCGATAGTATAAAATTAATATTACAAAACATTAACACTTAATGACTACAAAATGATGTATTCATTCAATTCATGATATAAATAAAATACGAACAATGGGATCTCCATCTTTTGTTAGAATTAACCCTAGTTTTTAGAAATAGTACATAAGGTTTAGTTCTGATTCTCCATTAGATTCTCCGACTAATAAATCATACACAATCATTTCATACATTAGTAGCTTTAAAAAATCACATGCATATATGTATATATATAACTCATCAAGGAAATCACATAATTAAAACAACCATCTTTCAAATAACTAGTTGTTTATGTCATTCCCAATCATATTCTTAATCATTAAATTTGCATAATCAAAATGGTAAATAGTCCTAATTCTACATTCACTTTCCATACTACATCATTAGTATACATGTTCATGAAATATTAATTCCATAATTAAACATCTAAAAGTAAACATCACATGACATATAATAACATAATAATGTCCAATGTATCTGATAATGTCTCGATGTATCGAGTCATGAGTATCGAAATAATAATGTATCAACTATGCTAAGATAAGTTAGTGTGAGGCTTCACATTCTACCCCTCTTCATTACAATGGATTCCATAATATATATATACCATAAAAAATTACTTTTAAACTTCCTAAATACTCCTATCCATGCATACAAGCTTGATGACCCTTCACATTAAAAAGATTTCATTATACAAGAAAATATTGGTAGTAACATTTTTGGAAACTTTGTAATATTTTACAACTATTTATGAGTTATTGAAATTATGGGATGGGGTCACTATGTATGAAATATCTAAACCAATAGGACAAAGACAATTTCAATTCCATACAATGCTTGTATGGAAATACATAATGCCTTTTGGGCTAACGCATTTTTGTGGTATGTTTTATTGTTAAGCTCGCATATTTTTGGTATGTTATAGTGCTTCCATATTATTTTTGTATGTTTAAGTTGCACATAATAATTATACATGATCATTTACAACTTCAAACAAAGTGAAATTTTGAATGTCTAGTTTGTGGTCTAAAGATGAAATTTTCTCATTCAAGAAGTTTATGAAAGTAGGTGTTCGATGAGTTTACCCACTTTTATCCACAATAATCATAAGTATTGAATTACTAAAAAATATATTTTTAATGGGAAAGAAGAGGCAACATCAAGGTCATGAAGAATGAAACCTCATCTATAGATATTTGAATATAATAAATTAAATTATTGAGGTAATATCATTCCATTTGATAATTTTTATTTGAAACTTATATTTTAATATTGTCTTTTATTTAGTAATGATGTAATTAATGCCCATGAAAGTTGTCAAAGAATCAATGAACAACTTACTAGAGGAATAAAAATTTATCCTACTCAATTTAGTAGGTTGTTGTACTACAAGGATCTCTCAATCATGTATTTGTTTGATGCTATGCATATTCAAAAGAATGTAACAGAGACACTATGGAAAATATTTTATGGAAGATGTGAAAAATAATTTTTTTTTTCAAAATTTGGAATACATTCATGAATTTGGAATCATGCACTAAAATTTTTTATTGAATCAAACAACAATGGAGACAACATAAATATGAGTGCCCTTCCTTGGTTATTAATAGAGCATTAAAGTGATGCATTAAAAAAGTTCATAATAAAAACAAAATTTTTCTCATGATTCGCTACAAATATAAGCAATCTTGTATCAAAGAAAGGTGATTTTGGGATAGGGTTGAAAATACATGATTAGCATACCTTCATCAAGGTAATTCATGTTGTTTATTTACAATATATTTGTAAAATTTCATGTACTTTTTATTTCATTATTTTTTAATATATTGAAAAGATAATTTTTTAAATATTATAGTACATCCTACCTCTATCCCTCCCACACTAGTTTGACAACAATGTTCAACAAGTTATATATGATCTTGGAAAATACATAAGGCTTGAAGTTTTATTTCTTAGATTTGTTGTACATAAATTATATTTTCAATTTCTTTGACTTTTTATGTAATTTATTTTAATTTTTCCCTACAATCTCATTTATATGCTCTTGCGTGTTGAATCTCTTTTAGGTGGTTATCATTTAAATAAATTGATGAAAAAGATATAAAATATTGGAAGAGAAAAATTCTCCAACTTATGTATGAAATGCAAAAGTTTCTACCTACATATTTTTTAAATACTTAAGAACACTACCTCATACATCAAGTTGAGGAGATTGAATTGTTTAGGCCTATACAAACTAAGTCAATGTGGATGGTTGAAACACACTTGAAATTTATGAGGGGCTTGGTTCAACAAAGAGCATGTCTTTAGGGTTCTATGGTAGAGGGATATATGATATACCAAACAATTGTGTATATTAGTGAATATCTTTCGATTTTTCATAAAATATCCATGTCGATCACATTTTGGAGCCCAACTCTATTAACAAATTCAAAGGGGAGTACTTGATGGGGAATGGTAGATTAAGGAAAGTGAGAAGTAATTATAAGATGTTATTGTAGTTTATTAATTTTTATAAATCTTAAATATAAGTTGTTTCTAATTGGTCTACTTGTTTTCTTTATAGTTGGTCATGAGTGGCATGCACTACATTTGTATAGGGTATATGTAGGATTATAGTGTGCCAAAAAGTGGTGCTCTAGAAAATATTTAGTTCTAAATACTTTAAAGCATTTCGAAATCTATTCCAACTTTTTGCCCACCCATCTTGATACCAAACCAAAAAATTAATAGATTTATAAGGTCTAGTTTATCTTTCGACATCAACTCTACACAGTAAACTTTTAAAACATCCCAAAAATGTGTTTTTTGGCCTATTCTTGTGTACTTTTTACTTCAAACATGTATCTAATGAATTGTTTTCCACCCAAATTTGATGAAAT
The DNA here is from genome assembly GCA_028749045.1 of Cupressus sempervirens. NCBI lineage: Eukaryota > Viridiplantae > Streptophyta > Pinopsida > Cupressales > Cupressaceae > Cupressus > Cupressus sempervirens. The sequence continues at coordinate 204,427,963 of CM053784.1, forward strand.
GAAAAAGGTTTTTTAAGAATGTTCTTAGCATTCCATAAATCTAATGTCTATCAAATTCTAAATTTAGTAAGTAATTATACTTATTTTCTAATGGAGTTATGTATAAAGTGATGATTGACACATTGATTAAAAAACAATCATAACTTTCAAATGGTACAACATTTTTGAAATCTAAAAGATGCATCACATTTTATGAGTCTTCTACTATAAGGTAAAAATAAATAAAGAATTATATTTTACATATTTTTTGAATTAGTTAAGGTGGTAAGACACAAAATTTTTTTATTTCAAAAATACTATAGTAGAAAACTCATAATTAATTATTTATTTAGAATAAAAATATCCAAAAATATGTGTCACATCTAGGCATGATTCTACTTCTTATATTTAGAATCTTATTAAAAAATATTATCATTTGATTTTGATTAAGATGGTCAATTATATGTCTACATCTTATTTTTGTCCTAAATATTTTGTACTACTGCATTAAAATTAAAAAAATGACCAATCAAATTTTATTTTATTTTTCAGATAAGGCCTGGTAGTTTAGAAACTAAATTAAATTTCCTAGATATACTTTTTTATCAAATTTTTGATAGAAAGTTCATAGCAAGTTGACATAACCTTGATTTTCTAATTTTTCATCACCACTTAAAGGTATAGTTTGGTTGATTATGACCTTGCACATACCCTATATTACAAAAAATCTTGATTGGATGATGGTATGAATTCAACAAACTCAAGAAAATGGTCTCTCATTAACATGGGATGGTGTTGCATGATTGGTTAAAGGAGCTCGTTGTAATGGACATCCCAATGTTACACCAATGTTATGCATAAGATTACTAATCATGACCCATAAATTTAATATCAAATCAAAAATCAATGCAAATAATCTTAACATGTTTGAATAATTATAGATCAAACAACACAAAGCTATGTACTACTATGGCCATAACTTTTGCATAAGATTGTTAGACAAAATGATAAAAACTTATGATTTTGGGATAAGTTCAATCTTTGAGGTCACTAATATTTCATTGAGAAATGACATACATACTCAAAAATCTAAAAATTGATATTATGGAATTTTGGATGATATAATTGAGTACAACTATAACTCATTCTAATTAGTTCTATTTGTCATCAAATGGTATAGGGTATAGCTGAATCAAAATGATCTTCATACGACTGTTATTGAACATGATAGTGGATTTACAATGATTAATAGAAGGTCGATTAAGCCATTTGGAAATGAGTCTTGTGTTCTTCCAAGACAATGCGAGCAAGTGCTTTATTTTGGTGTTCTACATAAACCAAGTTGGTCATTTTTCATTCACATAATCTAAGAGGAAGGTCATGAAAATATAATGTGATGGAATAAGAAGATATTGAATAATAAAAAGATGAAGTAAATGATGATCACGAATGCCTATTACACAATAATGATAATGAAGAAGAAAAATATGATGATTTTGGTGATGTTGATGATCATGATCATGCCAATGAAGATGGTAATGATCAAGGAAATTATGGTCATGATAATGGTGATGAAGATGATGATGATGGTGATGAAGATGGTGGTGGTGTTGGTCATGATGATGAAGGGGACAAGTACAATGATGATGATAGTGATAGTCATGATGATGACATGGATGAAGAGGATGATCAATGACATGATCAATGAAATGTATGTGAAGGTATGATGAATGTCACATATGAGGTATTGATTTATTCATAGAAATTTGTATGACTTGTTGTTGATGCTTAAAATTGTCCCAAACACTATATTAATTTTTGGCACTATAATTGATTATATATTAATTAATTATATATGTCATGTTCCTTGACTTATTGAATTATATTTATTTAATTAAATAAGTTTACTCCCCTAAAGTACTTAAATTTATTTTAAATACTCCCCCCTAATGTATTAAATTTATTTAATCCATTATGATCCATAAATATCATTTTAAATAAATTCAATTTTATTTAAATCCCTCCATTTTATTAAATTATCCAATCCTATAATTAAATTAAATCTTATTTTATTTAATCCTAATCTCAACTAAAACCTATTCTACCACCCACCACTCTCATCCTTCTAAGCCTATCACTTGCTAGATCTACTTTTTTAATCTTAACCTCCCTTTTAACCATCTTTTAGCCCCAAAGTGGTTGCTCACACATGTGGGAACAAATCAATCCCTAGAAGGCCCCCTTTCATTAACCTCTCCAAAAGGACTCTCACATCCTTATCCCCTCATTCCTTTCCCCAAGGTTTCTCACACATGCAAGCACACCTTGACCTACCCAAATCATAAAGGCTCCTTTTGAATTTTGCATGGCTTGTCCTTTAGTCCATGTGTCTCCCTTGTGGCACCTATGTGAATGCTACATAGATTCTAACTCCTTAGGGTCTCCCTCAAGCTTATAAACATAGCCCTTGCCTCAAGCATTTTTCATCTCCTCCATTGCATTGTTATCATACTAGTATAGTGTTAAAGATTTTTAGAGATTTTCATGCATTGTGCTATCCTTTGGTAGTTGATTTAGATTCATTTCATTTTCTTACATCCACTTCCATTATCCTTGAATACTATCAAGAATGGTTTCTTCCATAGCCATTTATTGAAGTGTTCTTCACTCATTTGGCATAGGTTCATACTCATTTTCACCTTTAATTATCTTGGGATTCATCATACTTGTGTTTGAGGAGAGCACATCTACATCCCTCAATATTAAGCACACCAATAATGTCTCATTTGGGTAGCCTTATTTAGCTACTCTGAGGTTGCATTGGGATTCTTTCTTTTGGTTGCATTAGTGTAGTAAAACACAATAATATTAAGTAGCTCTTTGTTTGATTCAAATCTTGATATATGCACATGCTACTAATATTCTCTTGTTTATGCATGCTCCCAATAGATTAGGTTTTCATGCATACACTTGTGTACTTTTATAAATAAGTTATTATTTGTTGAACTCTAATGTCATGGAGTATATACAATAATTTTGCATACATTCCACACATAAAGTAGAGGTAAGGAATTAGAAAATATACAATGATTTTGATAAATGCATCATGTAATTTTTGTCTTCTATGTAATTTGTACCATACATATCATGTAATTTTTTGCTAACATAAGGTAAATGATTTACATATGTAGGAAATTTAATACCATTGACTAGGATCATGCATAGTGACATGGATCGATAGGTATAAGACAATAGACCCTATAGATACAATTTATTATTTGTGGTAGACTCTTTGCCATCCACATCAACTTTGGTCCTACTATGTATTTCATTTGATGAATTGTAGGTATCACCAAATAGGTATTCATCTAATCTATCTTCCTCAAGTGAGGAAAATATGGGAATAGAAGACAAAAGTAAGACATTTAGTAGGTCTAAAATAGGGATATCAACTAAAGGTCAAAATATTAGAATAAATTTCAATAAATGAATGCAATGTTTCCTTGTTGAGTGGGGGTCATTTTCTTATGATAATAAGATCAAAGACAATAGGAAGGTTCCTTTAAGGTAGACACATCTTCAGAAAAAAATTTGTATCCAAGGAACTACCTCCAGTTAACACTGATTTTTCTATTAATGAAGGGATATATCACATAGTTCCATTGTCATTACATGGTTTGGGCTTATTTTTCATGGATGGAATAAATTTTAGTTATAATAAAGTTGTTGAATTGATGGAGTATTTAAGACCTTGTTACAATCACAATAATTGTATGTGAATTGTGCAATATAAAAAAATATTTATAGTAATGAATTATCAGTAAATTATATACAAGACAAAGAAAATGATCAAAGTAAAAGGATCTCTATTTATATTGATGGAAGTACAAAAGAAATAGGGAATATTGCAAGTTTTATAAGTAGTTCTCAACCTATGTCAACTAATAAGTGACCAAATTGTATATTCAAGGCACACGAGGGAAATCATGTTTTTGTATGTGTGATAAAATTAGTAAGTGAAAGAGAAGAGCTTCTGATAGATTAAAATTTGAATCATGTTGATACAAAAAAAAATCACTATCATGGGACTAGTAAGTATACCATATTTTAAACCAAATTCTTCTTATTAATATTGATTCTAATATAAAATCTACATTTTTATTTTGTAACTCTATTACTTTCATTTTGATGTTGATTGCTAAGAATGACTAATCTTTTTCAAAGGGTTACATGGATCTAACAGAAGACACAACTAGGGATGTTCCTCATGCTCCTGCAACAAAGCTAAACCTTAGTATAATTGTACAAATTATATAGAAACAAATATCATATTACTATGTACCTTTCTTAATGTATTTGGAGTTATTCTGATAGCTTTTTATTGAAATTGATGTCACAAACTTGATACTTATTGATAGGGAAAAGAGAAAATGATAGTAGTTCAAATGTGATTTGAAATTGAGGCAACATTTTTAGATGACATCACATGTAGTGCTTTTTAGCCTAAGTTTTCACCAAATAAAAATCATTAAAATTCACTATGAAAGTCCAATTTTATCCCACATAAACAATTAGGGTTTTTAATTCTCATGACCAGTTGTGGAGTAAGTGCACCAAGATGGTGTACAAAAATGGGGGTATAAGTGGACACCTTTTTTCTAAAATCAAGTAACTCTCAACTTGGAGGAGACATTTGAGGTTCATCCACTCAAAATGACAATGTGTAAAATATATAAATTGTAGTTCTTTGAACATATTTTTTAAACTACTAGAGTTTGTACAAATTGGATAAGATTAGGTTGGTCAAACCCTATGCACACAAAAAAATAGTTCCAGATTTTTTTCAAAAACATAACATAATTGTTTTTGTGTGTAACACAAAAAATATATTTATATTTAGCATTTTTCATAACCCTTTTGTAGGATTATATCTAAGAGTCATATCTATAATTTTTGTATTTTTTTGTAACTTTATGATGAGTTTTTTAATTTTTTATGAATTATTGAATTGACTACAACTTGACATTTTGGTACATGTTCATTTGTTGAGCATAACTTGGACCAAAACAATAAAAAATGGAAACCTTTTTTTAAATTGTATAGAGTGAAGTGAAGAACAATAATATATAATTTATTTTGAATTTGGTTAATTATATAAAAAATTATTAGAAAAAATTAAGATATATGTCAGTGACAAATGTCAAGGCATTGGTAAAAGTAATTAAAGTTTGCATTGTTAATATTGTCCAAAAATAGAAAAAATTATATGGTTAGAGAGTTAACAAGATGTGGAATATTATGGTAGTGATTTTAGAGATACCCAATTCACCATTACCAAACTTGATGAAGGCAAGGATGAGAATTCATCTCAGAAGATGAAAAAACATCCAAAGGAAAAAAATTGGAGGGAAAATAGTCTCCCAAGACTTTGTGTCATTTCCCTATGCTATCACCAAGCCATAACATGATCAGGTTTCTAGGAGTCAAATAACCTGATCATGTTATGAAAATGAAAAAGTGTATTCAAAACCCAATCAGGTTTTGAATAAATAAAAGTAGGCTTTACTCCAAAGGCCATAACTTTAACATACGAAGTTTGATTGAGTCTGTTCATAATGAAGTGGAAAGCTATTAAAGAGATCTACAACTTCATGTGGATAAATCAATGCTATATCATCAAAATTTTATTTTCCATCAATTTGAATTAAGTATAATCTAAAACAAGTAGTCATTTTTTTCCAAATGCATAATCAATAGGTATACATAAATGCTAACATATTGTTAATTCTCTCCCTATCAAATACACATAAACACACTCTCAAACTAACTAAATAAATCCTAAGATATCTCACGTACTAACTCCTAACCTCTCACATTCTTTAACTAACTCCTAACCTCTCTATTTGTCTAACTTGTTACCCTTAAGAATTTTTTCTCATGAAGTAATCCCTAATCGACCCTCTCTCTCATCACCTCCCCTCTCTATCAATACTATCCCATTATCTCCATCCTATCCCCTAATTTCTCTCTCTCTCTCTCTCTCTCTCTCTCTCTCTCTCTCTCTCTCTCTCTCTCTCTCTCTCTCTCTCTCTCAATCTATCTCTCACTCTCTTATTTTATCCCCTCTCCCTCTTCCTATCCCCTACTCTCTCTCTATCTCTTTGTCTTTCTCTATGTGAAGTTCCTATTTCAAGGATTAGAGATCAGGGAGAGAGAGGGGGGGCTTAGGGATTAGGGGTTAGAGAGAGAGAGAGAGAGTAGGGGATAGGAAGAGAGAGAGGATAGGATGAGAGATAGAAGGGGGTTAGAAGCTAGTGTGATAATGAGAGAGGTTAAGAGTTAGTAAGAGAGAGACTACAAGTTGGTGAGTCAATGAGTGAGTAAATTTGCACGTGAGAAAGGGATAGAGAGAGTGAGGGAGATGATGTAAATATAAAAATATGATGATACTCTTACCTACCTATTTTCTCCATGTTTAGAAAATAATGACTACTTATTTTAGAGCATGATTGATTATAATGGATGGAAAATAAAATCATTCTTTCCTACTATTATTTTAGTTGCATTAATTTTTAGATCTCTTTAATAGCTTTCCAGTGCATTATAGTCAGAGTCAGTCAAAGTCTAGATGTGAAAGTTATGGCATCCAGAGTGGAGCCTATTTTTATTTCTTTAAAATTGGGTTTTGAATAACCTGATTGAGTTTTGTTTTTTTATGTATTTTTGCTAGGCTTGGTAACCAAGTCTAGCCAATTAAGCTATTCATGTTTTTAGTTTTTCTTTTCATGTGGTGTCTACTAAATTGTACACCATCCAGGTGCACCCACCCTATGCCCTAGTTTCTTCAAAATTGTTAATTAACCACACCTTGGTTAAGGCATGAAATTAAAAAACCCTAGATGTTTTTTGAAAATTGTTTTAAAGAAGGCCCTAGTATTCTTTTAATTCTCTTATTATAAGGGTTTTTCTATGGTCATTTAAAATCTTTCATAAAGTCTCATTTTACCCTAACCCATGACTCCTTTTAACATGAGCCTTGATCATGGATTTCCCTTGTGATAAATAATTTACCTTTAAAGGAAACTAAATAATGTTATAATGATATCCCTTGATCTTCCCCTAGATCAAGATTTTTCATTATGTCTCCATCGATAGTTGAGTGGTTCTTAAATTCAAGATGAAGTAATGATAACATGACACCTTGCAACGAGGCCCATCTATTGTTAAAACTTCAAAAATCATCAACACCATGGATCAAATCAAAGATCTACAATTATTGCCATGTCATTGTACAAAGATGTAATTTGTTTAATTATAGCGACACAATGACATGGTGATGCATGTCCAAGATCAGCCAGGTTTCTTTTACAAGAGCTAAAGTTGTTAGACAAATGATAGATGTTAATTCTTGATTCATTCTTCTACAAGATGTGCCTGTTATCAAAATATTTCTTTCATCTGTCAATCATATCAATGACCTATGGTTGTCGCTATGTTGCCAATGAGAGCTAAAAGATTCATAATCATAGTGACATAATGACAATGCACCATATGGAATAGGTGGGACCAATTTACTTTGAGTCGAATACAATATTAACAAAAGATGACATGAGCCTTTGATTTAAGGGATAGATATATAGATATAATTATGTCACTAGCAAAAAAAAAAGCTATTTAATCATAGAAACATAATGACATATTGACATGTGTCCTTGTGGGCCAATGCAGTCTATAAGGTAGAGCTTTTTTGAGCTGTTAGATCATAAAGTAATTGAGGGTTGTTCTTATGTCACTATCCTAAGTTACGAGGCTTTCAACCATAGAGATATAGAGATGGCATGACATGTGGAATGTATGGCCCACTTTGAAGTAAGTTGAGTATTCTTTTTCAGTCATTAGTACCAAGGTAGATCTAAGGCTTTCATTATGTCACTAACAAGAGTTGCTCAATTTTTAACTATAGTGACATAATGACATGGTGATGCATATCCCATAGATTAAAACCATTACATATAGGATGTTGAAAAATCAAAAGACTTTCAAATGTCGAGATATGATTGGTTTTGATTGCCATATCAAAGCATTGAAAATTAAATCAACATGCAAATGAAGTTTTATTTGTCATATATTTGCAAATCCATGAACCTTTTTCAAATTTTTAAACATGCAACTCTCATCTCTCTAAAAAACTTATGAGAATTAATGTCCTCTCATGAAAATTGATATGAGAAGTATAATAGAAAAGTTGGTGATTTAATTTTGAAAATAGATTGTTGAAGAATTGGACTATGGTGCCTGCTAAAATGCTTTCCTCTATGAACCCAATTTGTAATTTTTGGTAATAGTAATCTACCGCAAATAATCAAATACAATTTTTTTGAGCTAAGTAAGTAATTTCATATCCTCGAGAAAAAATTTCTTTTCTTTCCCTTGTTATTTACAATGCCTCGAAGGAAGAATTTCTTTGAGTAGTGAGATTACATGCATAAAAATGTTCATGATGATTTCCTAGAACAATTGAGTGAGTCTACTAATGAAACTATGTAAATGAGGAAATTGGTTCCTATAAATCCAAGGTTAAAGGTAGCTAAGAGTTTGTGTGATAGAAGTAACTAGACACAAGATGCCAAAACAACTAAAATAGGATTCCAACTTTTCATGAAATGGTTTTTAGAAAGGAAACTATTTACCCTGCATGGAAACATTTGGAATTTTGACCTAGGAAAGTTAGTCATTCCAAGAGGCATTATCGACTCAGAACTTCTCACCTCTACAGTCTAAATGTTCAACCCTATAACCCAAATTGTAAGGGGAATAAATGGGGAATGCCTATTGAAAATAATAGCTAAGGAAATTCAAGAATTTATTTGAAGAGATCCTACCTCAGAATATCATGAGGTCATTAATTTTTAGGGTTTAGAGAAGGAGTATCTATCTTAGAAAGATCAAATTAGGAGGGGATCATTGAGAGGATATCTAACTACTATTGGAAATCTAACATTAGTCACAACTTCTACCCATGATCCTTTCAAGAAGCAATTCATCAATTCTCATGCCATATATATATATGTATATATATATATATATATATATATATATATATATGTATATATATATATATATATATATATATATATATATATATATATATATATCTTTGTGTAGTATTTTTTATGAGGATGAGTAGGATTATATGCCAATAAAATTAATGTATATGATGGTTTAGATTTCATCTTTTGGAGTTAGTATTTTTTATTTATTTTGCATCATTCTTGGATGAAGAAATCCATGTCAAATTGATTGGGATTTCTAAGATGAAGATTGAGAAAAAATTTGGTCTTTATTCTATGTTAATGCAAATGTTTCTTTTCAAAAGAGTTCAATATTTTGAGAAAGAGATGGAATTAACAAGAGAACATGGGAGAGAGCCTATACCATTTTAGTTATGGAGTGTAGATATGACATGTGATGTAGGGGAAGTAAGTTATGTGAAATTGGACTGGTATTTTGCATCTAGGTTGAGGATTATTTTGTCAAATGATAATCCAAGGATTCCTAAGTTGCTTTTGGATTTCAATAGACCTATGGACTCTACAAAAAACTTGAAAGTCTCCCATAATTGGATAGATATCATCCCATACCAAGTGTCTACTATATTCAGGGTATATTGATTTCAAGAGATGCCACATGTGTTGCCTTACCAAGTACCTTTTAGGGTAGGCTTAGCAGAAATTTTGTTTAAAATAGGTGGATTGAAGGAAATAGAGTTAACTGGTAGATCAAGAGGTTCCATCTTTCCAACTTGAGTTGTCACACACAAGTTTGTAATCACAAAGGGTGGTTGGGTATTTCTATATAAAATTTGGAAACCTTATAAAATGGCTACTTATCATGCCAGGTTTAATGATTGCGAGGGAGTTTTAAAATTTTTTAGACAAAGAGAAAAGGCTAAGGTTCATATAAATAACTTTTATTATCCATAAGATATTATTAGAAATTAATTTTCCTTGTAGGACCAAGAGATAAAAAAGGAGAAGTGGAGATTATATTCTAGGGTGCTAAAATTTATTAACTATTTTGAAAAGTAATATAGCCCACTAAAAGATGCCAAAAAAATTAGTTGATAAAGTAAATAAGATAATCATAATATTTGCAAAGATTATGGACACCATGAATGAGAAGAAATTCCTCCTTATCAACACTTATCCTGACAAGGCAAGAAGGTTATGAAGATGTTATCATTTACTCTTGCTATAAGTTTAGGTCAATTTCTCATTAAAAGGAAGATTAGCTACAATATTGATGCAAGAGCATCTTGCATCACAAAAAAGGGGTGTGATCAAAATTATAATTTAAAAAATGTGGAGAGAGAAAGTGATGAAAATAGAAAGAAAAATAATAATAAAATTTAAAAAGGGGAAAAAGAGGGAAAAGGGGAATTTCTATTTTCATGGTGGCATAAATAGAAAATAAGAAAAATAGTTGCCATTTCATTTATTAAGGTGTGTTGTGGCATCTTAGAAGTTTGTGGAAAGCTCCTCAAATCATGCATTTAATATTTTTTGTGATCCACAAAGGAAATGTAATTTTCTAATTGGCCCACATGACGGTGCTTAGTTGTATTTGGGTGGGAATTTAATATTTGTTTTAAGGTAGTTGTATTTACCTTTTATCCCACATTGGTTGTGTTTCTAATAACTTGGGTGGTTGGGTAAAAGCATAGATTTGTGTTACCATTTATGATACACAAACCTATTTTTGTCAAATCCCATTTCTCTATCAAAACTCAATTTTTTTCAAAAACTAAAAATACACTTTTATAGATCTTAGATTCAATATCATCATTATATAATTTTTTGAGTGTTTTGATTAGTTATAATATGTTATAATCTCAAAATATTATAACTTGATATTTCAACATTTTAGAAGATGCTCCCTCAAAAAGGAAAAAAAAATACTAAATCATATCAAAAAAATTTTAAAAATCATATTTATCTCTAGAGAAGAGAATCCTCTTCACAGATATGTAATTTTTTTTCAAGAAGCTATAGATTTGATAGGATGAAAACACTATTAGATTTTGATAAGGTCAAAATTGAGTACTTATAACAAAGAAAATATATATCAAAAATAATTATTTCTTTTTTTGTTCCCTAGCTATACATGTCATCTATAAGAAATTTTCAAATTAGAACAAAAAAAGATAATTTGCCTATACTTGTTTGACAGGATCTATACCCTATATTTTTTATAGTTAAAAAAGGGACTTAAAAATAAAATAAAATGAATAAATTCTTTCTCAAAAAATTTAGAGGCATAAAATTCATCCAATTCTACACATTTAATTAGTTTACATAATCTTCATATTCTAAACACAAATACCATTTTTTTTGTCTTTAATCTTGGAATGTTACATTCTGATATCTCATTTCTTTATAAAAGTTGACACGGGTTTGTGATTTTACCTGGTTAGTGCCTATATAAGCAAGGCTTATGATCATTTGTAATCAAGCTCTTCAAGTATAAGCTTTTCAAGGATAAGCTCTTCAAGTGTAAGCTCTTCTAGTGAAGCTCTCATGGTGCAATCTCTTATAAGCAAGCTTGGAGGTGAAAGTTCTCTTGGTGGAAGCTCTTGGTGTGTAGAATATTCATGTGGAAGTTCTTATTTTGGAGTTCTCTTATGTTGATGCATTTGTAAACTTATTTTGGAAGAATTCTTATCTATGATATCATCTTTTTGATGTTGTAAGGATTCTCAAGTATAATAAAAGCATGCTTTGCAATGCATTTTATCTTCTCTTTGTCTCCATATTTTTACATTCTTGTTTGTGAGTTGTTTAGGGTGGTTTGGCCCTTCATAAGTGGTATTAGAGTGGGACTTCCTAAGTGTGTAGACAAATCACTGAATGTGAGGCAGTATGCACTATGACCTTCTATTGGGTGTAGTTTGTCAAGAATGAGTTCTTGATTGTGTAGACAAATCACCAATTATGAGGCAATTTTCATGAGGTGCTTATGTTTCACAAGGATTGTCTATTGGAGACTTCAACATGGATAAGAGAAAGAATAATATGACTTTTTTGATTAGATGGATTCTAAGCATTCCTAGACTTTAGAAAAATAGAGCAAGAAATCAAGCAACATTGCAAGTTGCATTCTTTGATTTGTAGAAGTGAGTGAATGAATTAGAAGGTGAGTTGTGGAAGAGAAGAGTGCATCATCAAAAAAGATATGTTGAAAATTCTTTGGATGTGGAAAAGGAAGAAGATCTAGTGGAGTATCACACATGTGGTACAAAAGAAGAGCAAGAGGATGAAGATAGATATATTTGCGAACTTGAAGTTGAAGAAGATGAAGAGCATGAAGATGAAAAGATTTGTGAGCCAAAAGTAGATGAAGATGATTTGAAGACTATAGTAGTACAGGATGATTACAATGCCTTAGTTGAAGGTTAAACAATTGAAGTGGTTGCATGCCTTGTTGAAGAAATGAAAGTAGAAAACAAATATGATTGTGTGGAAAAGGTAATTTTTTATGAATTGTGGCATGCTAAATTTGAAATGAGTTTGAAAGATATTGATGATGGTTTGAATGAGGACCTTGTTAGTGACATGTGGTATTCAAAGAAATATTTGTATGGTGTTGCTAAGTTTATTATAGATTTATTAAATCCTATAAGATTGGAGGAGAATGAAAGTTATACTTGGACAAAGTTCATTGTAGAGGAGTATTTTCAGTAGTAGACACTTGTTCTAGCTAGATGTTGGAAAACAAGAAAGAAGGAAATATATTGGTAGTGGATACTTGTTCTAGCTAGATGTCGGAAGAGAAGAAATTTTTTTTTTGTAAAGGCTACTTCATTTTGTGAGTTCATATCCACAAAATTTTTCCTACCATGGATGTTTGATGTAGGAGCATCTTACATCACAAAAATGGTGTGTGATCAAAATTATAATTTAAAAAGAAGTTGTGGAGAGAGAAAGTGATGAAAATAGAAACAAAAATAATAAAAAATAAAATAGGGGAAAAAGAGGGAAAAGAGGATTTTCTATTTTCAAGGTGCATAGTTGGTGTAAATAGAAAAATAAGAAAAATAGTTTTCATTTCATTCATCGAGGTGTGTAGGTGGCATCTTAGAAGTTTGTGGAAAGTTCCTTAAATCATGCATTTAATATTTGTTGTGATACGCAAAGGAAATGCAATTTTCAAATTAGCCCACATGGTGGTGATTAGTTGTATTTGGGTGGCAATTTAATATTTTTGTTAAGGTAGTTGTATTTACCTTTTATCCCACATTGGTTGTGTTCGTAATATCTTGGGTGGTAAGCACCTATATGAGCAAGGCTTATGATAATTTTTAATCAACCTCTTCAAGATAAGCTCTTCAAGTGTAAGCTCTTGTAATGAAGCTTTGATGGTGTAATCTCTTGTAAGCAAGCTTGGAGGTGAAAGTTTTCTTGGTGGAAGCTCTTGGAGAAGCTCTTGGTGTGAAGACTCTTCTTGTGGAAGCTCTTATTTTGGAGTTCTCTTATGCTGAAGCATTTGTGAACTTCTTTTGGAAGAAGTCATATCTATGATATTATCTTGTTGATGTTGTAAGGATTTTCAAGTATAATAAAAGCATGCTTTGCAAAATGTTTTATCTTCTCTTTGTCTCCATATTTTTACATTGTTGATTGTGAGTTGGTAAGGGTAGTTCGTTCCTTTGTCAAATATAGAAAAGGTTGAGGAACAAGATACTACCAAGGGGAAAGAGAAAATTGAATCAAGCACTGGTGTTTTTTTAGTAAGACCCCAACTTGAAGAAAGGCCATCAAAGCCAATGTCCAAGAAGCAGAAAATAGAAGGAAAGAATGTGGTTCAAGAAAAAATGTATACTCCTCAGTCATTCATTCTTGTAGGAGAGGAACAACTCACTTGTTGGAATATTCAAATATGGAAAGAGTACTTATGAGGGGGGGGGGGGGGTTGGGGTGGGGGGGTGAATCATAATTATCACACTTTAGTCAATAAAACTTCTAACTTAAAATAAATTGCATGCATGTAAATACATCAAATAAACATGTAACAAAACTCATGCATCAATAACTCATAACACTGGAATTTGGTAACCCAGAAACCCTCCAAGAATAAGAAGGTAAAACTGGGGTGGGGATGATACCCACAAAATTTACTACAGCAATATTGTTCAACCACTTCTGATGGTTTGCCCTATTAAAGGCTTTACATTGTATTAATAGTGACCTGGTTAGAGGATTTACAAACACTTAACATGAAGTGTCACCCTGTTAAAGGATTTTAATAACCTAATCAAAAGGATCTTACAAAATAGCTGTAAAGCTAACCTACCACCATAGGATTTTCATTCTAATACAATTGCTAGAGAGTATTAGATACAATAAACTTGATAGATTACAATCCTTGATTGCTGAATGGAGGCTCCTTTTCCACCTTCTCCTGATCTTGATCCTTTCTGATCTGATAACTCTTGCTTCTGAAAATAGATTTTCTTATGCATCCTTGTATGTCCTTCCATATATTTACAATAAAATTTTTTCTTCCTTATAAAGACTTCAAAAACTTAGGGTTTGATTTGGATCTACGATCCATATTGAATCTCAATTTCTCGCTCAATACTAGTTTTTTACTGATTGGTTGCATGCCATTATTATTTTTCTTATTGGCTAAATGTGAATTGCTTGAAAAAATAAAAGATTTGATTTTATCATTAAATCCCTCGAAGTTTACCTTCTGTCGGCTGCAAAAACTATTTGCATCATAGTTTGTGCAATTTCAAACTTTTATGCTGATCTATTGAGTTACTCGACTCCTAAAGTATTTTTGATACTCAGCACATGATGTTTCCTGGATAGCTCAGCACCTGAACAAAACTATATCACTCGACACATGTTGTACTCAACACTTGTTAGCACTCGGCACCTGTTACACTCGACACTTGTTATCACTCGGCACTTGTTAACACTTGGCACTTGTTATCACTCGGCACTTGTTATCACTTGGCACTTATTATCACTCAGCACTTGTTATCACTCGGCACTTGTTAACACTTGGCACTTGTTATCACTCGGCACTTGTTATCACTCAGCACTTGTTATCACTCGGCACTTGTTATAGCTCGACACTTGTTATAGCTCGGCACTTGTTATAGCTCGGCACTTTATCTTACTCGACACTTACTCTTGGTCTTGGTTAAGTGTACTGACACTCAGTTGTCAAATTTATTCTTTAAGCTAACACTATGGAGCAGATGGAGCAACTTGGAAACTAGGGTAGAGTTTTAATTACTATAGTAGAGTTGAAGGAAGGAAATTTGAACAAAAAACCCTTGTCCCTAGCCTTGAATTAACAATGGCTGATTTTAAAGGGAAGGAGCTAGATCATATAATTATATAGGGTAGCCATGAATTTATTTCTAATGAAAACTTTTAAAAATCAAGAGACATTTACTAGTTTGAATGGAGGATAAACATTGAAAATTTTAAGTAGAGATGCATTAAAAGAAAAGTAAAAAAAAAAATACTAAAGAAGACTATGTTATACATAGTGAAATTAAAGAAGGAATGATGCATGAATTTGACAATATAACTCCTAAGGAAGGAAGGAAAATCATCAAAGTAGCTAGGGTACCACTTCTCCCAAATTAGGATATTGCATATGCAATGCTTTTTAATTCTATAAAAAAAGGATATGAGTATGAAGGAACAAAAGTATAAAGCACTTAGTGTTGTAGGATATAATGCAAATGACGTTGCTCTAGTTATTTGGTCTTTGAAAAGAGGATCTAGGACTCATTCTTCTAAGCCTAGTGACTCTAAATTAATGGGTAACTTGATCACTAGAAAAGTGGAGGACACTTCAAATGAGGAAGAAACTAAATTGAATGTTGGAACGAAAAATCTTGTTTAAAACATATTGATATAAGTATGATAAATGTGTTTTAATCATTTTTTTGTCACTGGTGTCAAGCTTGCTACTTGTTGGTAAGACATTTACTTGTATGAGTTAAGTACTATCCTTTATTTGATTGATGAAGAGGATTTGATCAAATGAAGTAACAATAGCACCTAGAGGAAAGGTTGACTTATGGTATGAAAAGGAGTACAATAAGGGTATGTGCAGGATCATGGTCAACCAAACTATGCTCTTAAGTGGCAATAAAAAATTAGAAAATTAGGGTTATGTCAACTTGATGTGCAAGTTTCTACTTGTTATTTACTTTATATCAAAAACTTGAGAGAATAGAATCCCTAGAAAATTGAATCTAGTTTCTAAACTACTAGGACTTATCTTGAAAAAACTAAAATTGATTGGTCAAACTTTTGAATTTTAATGCATTATTACAAAAAATTTAGAACAAAAATAAGAAGTAGATGTATGTCTGACCACCTTAATAAAAATCAAATGATAATATTTTTTAATAATATTCTAGATATAAGTAGTAGACTCATGCTTGGATGTGACACATATTTTTGGGTATTTTTATTTTGAATAAATAATTAATAAATAATTTTTGACTTTAGTATTTATGGAATAAAAAAACTCTTGTGTCTGACCACCTTAACTAACTCAAAACTCTACAAAATTCAAATTTTCATTTTTTTCTTATAGAAGAAGAAACATAGAATGTGATGCATCTTTTGGATTTAAAAAATGTTGTATCATTTGAAAGTTATAGTTGTTTTTCAAGTAGTGTGTCAATCAACACTTTATACGTAACTCCATTAGAGAATAAGTAATAATTACTTACTAAACACATAATTTGACAAACCTTACATTTATGGAAAGATAAGAAAATTCTTAATAAACCCTTTTCATTTCATTAAATTTTGGTGAAAAAAAAGTTGTCAGCTACATGTTTGAAGTAAAAATCACATAAAAACATGCTAAAAGCACATTTTTAGGATGTTTTTAAAGTTGACCATATAGGTTTGGTATCAAAAGATATAGTAGACCTTATAAAGATAATAATTGTTTTCATTTAGTATCAGGGTTGGTGTGAAAAAAGTTCGAATAGATTTCAAAATGGTTTGAGATATTTCAGAATTATAGATTTTTCAGATCACCACTTTTTGGCACACCATGATCCTACACATACCCATAATTAGTTAAGACAATCATATCATAGTGCATTGATAATCTATTTAAGGTTGTAAAGGTTGGTACTAATAAAATTTAGTGCAAGCCAAGCAAAAAATTAGTTGGAGTCAAGCAAAGTGAATTTCAGTGTAAGCCAAGTGAAACAGTGTGAACTTTAGTTCATGTTGACTACTTTGATAGTGGATGTTGAGAAATGTAGTATGTACTAAGCATTAGAAGCCAATTAATTCTGAGCATCATATTATGAGAAAGATAAAAAATTTCATGAATTTGAGCCAACAAGTTTAATTTCCTGGATTGCATGAACCATGTCGAAGATAAGGTTGATGATTTGGTGGCACAAAATTCATGGTGAGCCATTTAAGGGAAAATTTAAAGAGAACTAAGGGAGAAGTTTCTTGAAGGGAATAAATTAAAATAAGGGGTATATTCATTGAATCCTACCTAATCTAAACTAACCCTAAAATGGATGATGGAGGATGAGTGATAGAAGATCTTATTTATCTATTATTAGAGATGGATGGTTAGAAATAAAGGTTATCATGTGCAAGAACCTAAGAAAGACAAGGAGTCTAGGATATTGCTTCATTCAATGACCTAAGAGAGGAGACTACATTGCCAAGGAAAGAAAGAAGGCTTAGGGGAATGGATTCTTGCAAGGTGAACAAGCTACAAGAGCTGAAGAGTGTGAAAGCCAAGTAGAATGGTTTGATGTTGGATTTCATTGTTCCTTCCTTCTATCTTTTCTCTTATCTTATTTTTCTCTTCCATGACTTCACATAGTCTTACTAACTAAATTTCTTGCTCTCTTCTTAGTTTTATTACTTCTTCTTGCAAGGAACCATACTTTTCTAGGAGTTCTTTGATTGCTTCGTTGGCTTCATCTGGATTTCTTGAATGAAGGACTTTAATTATTTCTTCAATGTAGAGATGATAATTCATTTGAATTGCAAGATCTTTTCTTCTTTTTAGGGATTGAGAGAGTTTCTCCTTTGCTTTCTTGAGTTGAACAATAGCCATTTCCAAATCTAGCTTCTCATTGTGAATATCATTGTCAAATCTAAATATCTCTATGGCCTTGATTTTCGCTCAAGCTATTAAAATTTCTCCTAAGAACCACAATGCTATGATACCAATTGTTATAAATATTCTTAACAATGGTAAGTTACTAAGAGGGGAGCGGTGAATCAGTAACTTCTAAAACTTCTAAAACTTTAATCCAATTAACACTTAATCCAATATGAATATTCTGATCTAACTACATCCATGAGATATTGAAAATGTAAAAGCATTCATAACACTTTGAAACAAAGATTTGGTGACCTAGAAACCTTCTAACTAGAAATTAAAACTAGGGTAGGGATGATACCCACAAGCTTTAGCACTATAGTATAAAGTTGGCTTGTTAAGGCTTGCATTGATCACTTCTAATGATCTACCCTATTAGGAGAAATAAGGACTGTTAGGTCCACCTTGCTATAGGATTTACAAAAATACAACAAAGTATGCACTTTGTAAAGAGATTTTCATAAGACTATTAGGTCTACCCTGTTAAAGGGTTTGACTGATTCACTTGTTAGCATGAAATAATAGCTATGCTCTAATTTGCAACTTGATTTGCTGAATGAGATTCCTTCAAGTGTATAAATCACCTTGTTGTGGTAGATGAATCTTTGCTACTCCTTACACTATTGTAACATTTTGGAATTCACATTTTCTACTCTTCACTAATTATTGGATTGATTCTTACACACATTTGCACATACATTCACATTCTACTCATTAAATTGGATGTGATATAGTACATTACATATATACCAATCCAATTATACAAATTACAAAGTCTACCATAATACATGTTTACACAAATATTACAAAGTTAGCTCACATGTAGACACTCAAGTTCTAAGGACTCACTTGATGAAGTTCTAATACTCGACATCCACTGTCACTACTTGGCATCCACTATCACTACATGGCATCATCATGCACTCAGTAGAAATAGAAGCTTATTTCATACCAATCACTTCCAATTAGTCTTTGAACTCTATCAGCATTGGTGACTTGGTAAATACTATGGAACTTGTCATATAAACTAAACCTCTGCATAGCTCAGTAAACACTATCACCCTAAGCTTGGTATAAACTAAGTCACTTGGTTAACATTAAGTAGCTTGGTTAACACTGCACTCGTATCACAACTTGTGAACTCAGTAATTAGTGCACAACTTGTTTTGAACTAGTAAACTCAGCATACATTAAGATGCTCGGTTTACACTGTTGATCTTCACACTAACTTTAACTACTCAGTTAACACTAGAATTTGACCAAAGGACTCAATAGCAACTAAAATGCTTGGAAAGCACAATTCACTATACAATAAGATCAGTAGATATTTATAATATGAATAAGTGTATGTCACTAATAACAAACTTGACTGATATGTCAACAATCTCCCCCTTTCGCATTAGTGACAAAAACACTTATCAACCAAAACTAAATTCAAAAAGAGTTCCTGAATATTTTTGTTTATCACCATGTGATTCTTAGCTTGGTAGAGTATACTATTTTTGAGATTTTTCAAAATTAGTATTGTAAGATATGTACATGGTAAGGCTTCTATACAGTATATTGTGAATACTTGCTATACATCTATCTCACATCTATCTCCCCTATTTCCTTTACAACTTCTGTACAATTCTTACATTTTCTCCCCATAACTCATCTTTTCCATATCTTCATATCTTCTCAACCTTTATCTTCTATGTCTTCTCCCCCTTTCTATTTATATCATCTCCCCACTTTTGATAATAATGCCAAAGATTTATTCTATATATTTACATATTAAAGAAAAAATGAGACAAAAAGTATGAATGTACCTTGAGTATTATGGCCAACATTTTGTCCTAATTATCCTGCAAGACCTTACATTTATGTAGTGCAATTTGCACTTTTGCTAACAAATCAATCATGTGGTCTGCTATGGAGAAGTTGTTGTCATGTATGAGTGTTTTGGAATGTGCAATATGTTTATGAAGTGCATCCATGTTGGGAAGAATCATGTTCTTGATATCTACTAATGTAGATCTGATTCTGGCCTCTTCCTTAAGAAATTCTTCTAGTAACTCTGTCAAAAATTTAATCTTATTGAAATGTATAGGGCTTGAACTATGGTCAAGTTGTAGCTACTAAGCATTTTCCTTGAGGTATTCATCTATCTTGGACAACTTGTCCTTTATTTCCTTAGTAAAATTTGAAACATCACACAATTTGCCAAAAAGTATTGATATATTTGTACATGAAGTTTCTAGGGAACCCAAAAAGGTGGAGTGTTCTACTTGATAAATTGCAATTTTCTAAGCAATGTGCTCTAACACTTTATTCTCAAATTTCTTCTCTACCTTGCAGTAACTTATCCCGTCCATCTATATCTTCATTAAACTTTTGAAGTGCCTTTGCTAGTTAAAAAAAAATTAGTTATGATGAGTCAATCTCTATATCTACTACCTCTGCTGAAATATTCTTGGCATCTTCAATAATTTTGAACTTTTTGTCCCTTTCCCTTCTTAGCCTTTGTTGCTTGGCTTTCTTTTGGGGATGTTCATCAAATATTTTCATTTGATTTGGATTAAGCTTGGAAATGTCCCAATTTGGGATTAAAATTTCCTCATCAAGGTCTATCTCCTCCTCCTTTTCTTTTCCATGGCTCAAAAATTTTGTGCTCAGTTGAGACTTGGTCTCAACTATCCTTACACTTATTTATTGCTTACTAGAAATTGAAACAATAGTAGACATTATAGGCCTAGCCACAAAAATTGATACTACACTTATTATAGACATACCTCAAGTAATACCTATAGTAGCCAATATTGATGTATTCAAAACTGATGTGTTCAAAACTTATGTAGCCTACATGGTAGAAGAGGGAAGAGGCTATAGCTCTATAGATGAAGTGGAGGTCACTTCAGTCAGTGATGTGTTGAGCTGAGTTGGTGCAAAGATTGATTGGCTGGTTGTGCTTTGAGTGTTGGTCACAATCAATCCTATAGAGGCCATTTTCATGCTTGATGTAGTCACTACCTCTCTTGGATAATGAGGAAGTGAGGTTATAACTACTATAGAAATCTTTACTTGGTTACTTTCCTCATCATCTTGCATTTCTTCCTTTGTAGCCTCTTGCTCCTCTTCCTCTTTATTATCAAAATGTGTTGTTTCTTCAACATTTTCCACTTCATCTTTCTCCTCTTTATCATCATCACCATCTTTCACCTCAATAGAAAAATCACTTGGTTTATGAAGAAGATATATATTCTTCTAGGTATTTGTTTCCTTTCTTACAACATGCTCAATATCTTTTATCAAAACCAGACAAGTATTGAATTTTAGAGTTAATTTTTCTTCATTTTTCTTTAGAGATTCCTTAATCTCCTTATCTATTAGGCTCAAAATAAGCTACCTCAAGGTTTTCCCATAGATTTATTTTATAGTTTACATGGAAAATTCCCATCTTAGCTTAATCTTATCAATCAAAATGTTTAGGTGTTGAGAAGTAAGCTCGTCTAGTGAGTATTTCCACTTACCCATTTTCTCCATCACTAGGTCTTCAATATTCTTCTATTCCTCCTCGGTCCTAGTTTCATAGTTTAGTGCCTTAAAATTTTTTATGCTAGCCCCATCTTGTAGTTCTTTAAGTATATCTTGGAAGGTGGGTGGAGGTTTTCTGAATATTATATCTCCTCCTTCCTTGTCAGCTTTCTTCTTTGAGGCCCTTGTGGTAAAAACAATAGTGGATGGCTTGGAAGG
Organism: Cupressus sempervirens; assembly: GCA_028749045.1. Lineage (NCBI taxonomy): Eukaryota > Viridiplantae > Streptophyta > Pinopsida > Cupressales > Cupressaceae > Cupressus > Cupressus sempervirens. The sequence goes on from CM053784.1 coordinate 204,449,863, forward strand.
CTTGGTAATGATTACCTTTCCCTTCTTCTTCAATGATTCTTCTTCCTCATCTTCTACTTATTCATCTTCACCTTTTCCCTTGGTCAAAAAAAGGGTGGACCTAGTTTTCAATTTAGCAATTCTTTTCTTTCCTTTGTTTATTACCTGAGGGAGCTTGATCTCTAGTTATATCCTAGCTTTTGATTCATCATATGTATCAAAATATGAAGCCTTGGGATCAACTAGTTCATTTGCAAGTGCCTTAATAATATCCTTTGTTTCATCAATATTAACCTCATAACTAAGAGGTTTCACCCATGCAATTCTAGGTCTAACTACCTGGATGTATACCTTATCACTATCTACCATAAAACATAAATCATCCTTGTAGTCTTCTACTAATTTGTGTGGAATATTGAATCTATTATTCATTTTCTCTCTAAATGGATCAAAATATTTATCCATGATACTATTATAGTTCTCTCCCATCTCAATAATATACTCATTTATTTGGTAAAGAAATGGCACATCTTTTCTCCATGCAACTCATCCTTTTGAAGGGAAAAATTTATGAACATAAAAGAATAAACAAGTTAGCAGAGAACCAAACTTACATGGGTTGTTCTTTGATGATTAGATGCTTTCCATGTTCTCATTGAATTCCTTCAACAAAAGCTTGACAAGGTCAAGAAAAAGATTGTTCTTGACCGATGAGGCTAATTATTGCTTCTATTTCATGATAGTTTTTAAACACTTTGTTAATACTCTATTTCATTTTCATCAAGCCATTTGTGGACCTATGTTTACCTAAACCAATTATCAACCTATGGATAGATAGTATGTCATCTTTTTCCAATATCATATACATGATGCAGTATTTCATATAATTATCAAAATGTGTGCTCTTATACTTGAATTTAATTTGAAAATGCTTATTTGCAATTATCTCTGCATTATAACTAACTTGTTAGCAATGAAGTTGAAGATGATTGGAAGAATTCAAAGATGAATGTTGAAGACAATCAATAGCATTCAAGGAGAAAAGAATGTTGAGGTGTAGCCATAGTGGAGAAAAGTCATAATGGTACCAAGGACATGGTAGTGAGTATAGAGGAGCTATGAAGACTTACTGCATTCTCTACATTTATTCTTATGTCAAGCAATTGTTTAGACATTATTATTACCACCTTAAGCTGTTATCTCTTCTTCCCACCTTGACTTGTTATTTTCCTTCTTTCTCTCCTATGGATTTATAGATAGGTTGTTTACTTTTCTATTTCAGAATAAGCATCAATCTCCTATATATAGGAGTAATACCAAATGTGTTAGTTTAGTTAGAAGAGAAAGTTTATGAGAACAAACTGTTAACTTTTATAGTGAGCTTTCTTTTTACAATTCTATTTGTTGTTTCCATGTAATGAATTTCTAAAATGTAATGAAATGGTTTTTGGCTTCTATCCTATGTTAGTAGTTTAGTTGAAGCTGACTAAGGAGGCCCACTTTTAAGGTGGATTATATTAGGATAGTATAAATTTATTTCCAAGCATTTTTAGTATTGTAAGTAGAAGTTGTAAGTTCCTTCTTGTAGCACCACAGTTTGTGAATGTTCCTGTAGCATCTTTGAGAATAGTTATAGTGGATGAACTGCATTCAAATATTTGTTAACCTTTCATTTTATTTCTAGTATTCATAGAGTTAAGTGTGTTAGTTTCCTAAAGCAATAGTGTAAGTTCTTTTCCTTTCATTTTTCTTTCCTGCAGCATAAGCATAGTGACTCATTAAGAGAGCTAGTGCAAATACTGTGCCAACCATTTCAAGTATATGTCCCTAGGTTGACAAGATTAAATGCACCTCATAGTAGGAAAAATAGTCCTTAGATTGAATAGATTATTCCTAAGCATGACCCAAAGAATGATTATGATACACCTATTGTGAGGTGGGTCATTTTTGGTGCTGCTACTGAGAATGGTGTCAAGCTAGGAACATTTTTGAGTCATAGTTCTTAGATAATTTTTTTAATAGAAATTTCTAGTTTTAAAGCTTCTTTCACCAATGTGAAGAGTTTAATTGCATGTATTGAAGAGGAAGATGATGAGATGAATATGGAATATTTTTTCCATGGGAGTCTATTAAATTGAATAAAGAAATTGAAGAAGAGTAAATTGAGTTTCCTTTTGAAGACGCAAGCCCTATTTTTCCTACATCATCATCTTCAAGAGAAGAACCAATAGATACAAGTGGTCTTCAACCTTTTACTAAAGTTTTGGCCAATTTTCTTGATAATACTGCTTTGAATCCACTAGTTGTTAATCATCTAGTACCCAATGTCCCTTTTCAATAGCAACCTTATAATCTAATACTTGTAGTAATGGCACAACCTAATTTTCCATTTCCTCTCCCAAGCTTTATAAATACTAATAATCTCAAGAATATACCTATAGCTACCCTTCCAAACTTCTATGGCCTTGTAATTGAAGACCCTAATACTTTCTTGTTTGAATTTGACATACTTTGTCATAGTTTTGACTAGAATATTGATGTCCATAAGCTCAAATTTTTTCCAGCAACATTGAAAGAATCAGCTCTACAATGGTCCATGTGCTTAGGAGCTAATTTAGTAGGGACTTGGGATGAAATGCAAACTCTGTTTCTAGATAAATATAAAGAGTATTCCAAAGCATCTAGTTCAAGAGGAGATGATGTCTTTAGGATATCATAGAAGGAGGAAGAAACACTGGAAGACTATGTTTCACATTTCTTATAAACACTGAAGAAGAATCCTTAGCATGTGTTGTCCAAGGATTCACAAAAGCTAGTCTTTCTAAGGGGTGTGAATGATAATTATCTAGAAGCACTAGACCTAATGGTTGGTGGTGATGTATATCAAGCTTCTTGGGAGGACCTCAAGAAGATCTGTCAGAACTATTCAATGTGAACCATGAAGAAAGGCTGAGGACCTAATTCCATAGTCACTAAAGGAATTAGCCAAGGTATTTCAAAGCTTGAGATATCTAACCTATTAGCAAATTTCAATCAAGACATCATGGTATGGGTGTGTTTGAAATATGGAGCCTTCCATTCACCATGAACTAGCATGTTAGAACCTCACTTTGCCTTGCTATTGCTAGATACCATCTTTGCTCGATAATGTTTGAGAAAATTTGAAATCTTTTGGTAATAATTTTCTCAAATTTCTTGGAAGCTCTTGAAGATCACACTACACAATAGCTCTAAAAAATTCACAATAAAAATGACTTCAATTTCATTCCTTTTATCAAAATTTTCCATAAATGCTTAGTACAGATGGTAGATAAAAGTGACAGACTGTCATCCACTTCCTTGCATTAATTACTTGGTAGTCTTCCATCATTTGGTAGCCATATGAAACTTTACTTACTCCTAACCTCACTCAGTAGAGTCTATGACCCAACCTCGCTCAGTAAGAAAAGTAACTTGGTAGTGACTGGTACCCTTTCAACTCGATGATCCCTTTGTATCTTGAATACATATATGGATCTTTTGTTCTTTCACTCTAGGACCAATTTGGATGTCTTCTTTGGTAACCTAGTCCTAGTTTCTCCTTTGAGAAATCAGGTGGAAATTGTGGAGCCACCCAATTCTTGAGTGACTTGTTCAACATTATTTGTACTTGCATTCTCGGTAGACTTTGGAACCGAATGTTGTATCATTTGTTTTTGGATGTTATCATCTTTTTCCTTCTTTTCATCTTCAATTGTAATAGTATTCATAAATTTTTGGGCAAGATGACCAAGTTCTTTACAAATAAAACATCTTTTAGTAGTATCGCTTTTCCTCAAATGATGATTTACATAATTCATTCCAATGTGTCCAAATTCTTCACAATAATGACATCTGCACTAGGTATTGTAGTCCCACCAAATATAGCTTTCACAATTTGTTCTATTGGATTTAATATCTTGGTTTTGCATTCTGATGATTTCTACCCATGCTTCTTGAATTTGTGACATTTGCCTTAAAATCTTGATTTTTCTTTGCATTCATTAGCCTTATAACCATGCTGGTCACAATTGTAACATTTCCCATTGAATTTTTCTTTACCATTTCTCCAACATTTATTTGAAGTATGACCTATCTTACCACATTGATTGCATGTAGGTCTTTGATTCTTTTGAGCTCCTTGTTTGGATGATTCTCCTTATTCTGTATATCCAATTCCTACTTTTCCTTTTTCTCTAGAGAGATTTTTTTTATTCAATTGATTCATGTTTTCTTGGGATTTCATCATTCTTTCATTGATTTGTCTTTCAGATTTTAGTTAATTTCAGAATCTTTCATTTTTAGATCTTAGAGTCATGATTTCTTCATTTGCATTGGAGAGTTGTTCAATGGAGTCTACTTGCTGAAGGGATTGGTGCTAGATTTCATTTTTCTTTCCTTCTATCTCTTCTCTTATCTTGTTTTTATCTTTCATGACTTCACATAGTCTTAATATACTAACTAAATTTCTTGCTCTCTACTTAGTTTTCTTACTCCTTCTTGTAGGGAACCATTCTTTTCTTGGAGTCATTTGATTGCTTCATTGGCTTCATTTGGATTGCTTGAATGAAGGCCTTCAATTCTTTCTTCAATTTAGAGATGATTATACATTTGAATTGCAAGCTCTTTTCTTCTTTTTAGGGATTTAGAGAGTTGCTCCTTTGCTTTCTTGAGTTGGGCAATAGCCATTTCAAAATCTAGCTTCTCATTGTCAATAGCTTTGTCAAGTCTAAATATCTCCATGGCCTTGATATTTTCTCAAGCTTTTAAACTTTCTCTTCAGAACCACAATGATCTGATACTAATTTTTAGAAATATTCTTAATAATTCTAACTTACTTAGAGGAGAGGGGTGAATCAATAACATCTAAAACTTCTAAAAATTTAATCCAATTAACACTTAATATAATATGAATATTGTAATCTAACTACATGCATGAGAGACTAAAAACATGGAAGCATTTAGAACAATTTGACAAAAATGTTTGGTGACCCAAAAACCTTCTAAATAGAAAGTAAAACTGGGGTGGGGATAATACCCACAAGCTTTAGTACTGAAATATAAAGTTGGCTTGTTAAAGCTTACATTGATCACTTCTGATGATCTACACTATTAGGAGCAATAAGGACTACTAGGTCCACCTTGTTAGAGGATTTTCAAACATACAATGAAGTATGCACTTGGTAAAGGGATTTGCATAAGATTGTTAGGTCTACCTTGTTAAAGGATTTGACTAATATACCTGTTAGGATGAAACAATAGCTTCTCTCTGATCTACAACTTGATTTGCTAAATGAGATTCCTTGAAGTGTATAAATCACCTTTCTATGATAGATGTGCCTTTTGTAATTCACACTTTCTACTCTTCACTGATTATTGCATTGATTCTTACACACGTTCACACATACATTCACATTCTACTCATTACATTGGATACTAGAAAATACATTACATATTGATGCAGAGCATCTTAAAAATCAACCAATTAGTGGGATACATTTTGATCCCTTCAAAATACATTAAATAATTCCATTAATTAGAGGCAACTCATGAGGCAAAACAAAACATTTTCCAATACAAAAATATCAATTCTTCGCCATTCACATATCCTGATTTCTATGTATGATTCCTTTGTTCATAACTTTTAATCCTTAATATTAATCTCCAATTTTTTTTTTGAAATTTTTCCAAATTAGGAATACAAAAACATATCCAAAGATGAGCTAAAAACAATAAATCCATTGCAAGTTATAGTCTCTGTACTTAGACCCATTTTCTCTATCATAAACTAAAAGCAAAAACAATAGCCTTGCCTAGGGCATCAAATATCTTTCACAACAAAAATTAAAATGACCCAAAACCAATTCCAACTTATCCATTTTTTAGTCTAGTTTCCAAATCTATAAGCCATTAATTTTTCCAATTCATAAATCACTATATAATCCCATATGTTTGCCTATAACTCCATTGAATACATTTAAAAACTAGTTTTCACTCAAATGTTCATAACTTTCACAAATCTGCATAAAAATGTCCCAAACAAAAAGGAAATGGAAGGTAATTAAAATAAAAATATATTTCCAATGAATAAATTTATACTTCTTAAACCATCCATATTTATTCATACCAAATGCTGCAACATGACTATTTGTAAGAGTTCTTAAATCTAATAATAGTAACTTTCACCAAAATGATCATAACGTCCTAAATATTGAATTAGATTACTCCAAACTAAAGAGAGAAGAAAGATAACTCATACCACTATATATATATATATATATATTCAAAATAGAAATAGTAGAAGACACTAAAATTTCTCCAAAATGATTCCTTCTTCTCCTTATTCTCATTAATTGATTTATAATGACCATTAAAATTCTTTATAGGATTTTGGATAAATGAGAACTTACCAACCAACTTATTACACTCTTTAACCATTTTTGCACTTTTTACAAAGTTTTAAAGTTGCAACATTTAAGAAACTTTTACATTTTAGAAATTTTGACCTCACAACCTTGTTCCAACCTTACAAACATGTCATGATGGAACATTAATAACCATTTACAATATTTTTACCCTTCATTGGGTTTGCAAACACATTTTGATCTCTTGACCAATTCATGACCTTACTAGGAAAACTAGAGGAAATTAATAACTTTTACAATTTATGACAAAATGGCTTCATAGCCTTTACATCTTGACCCAAATAAAAAATAAATGACTATAATGGATTTAAATATCTCATACAAGGAATATTAAGATTATCATATTCTCAAGGAATATTAAGATTATCATATTCTTGTACTTTAGGTTCTCCTGCACCACATATGTACCAATCCAATTATACAATTTACAAAGCCGACCACAATACAAGTTTACACAAATATTACAAAGTTGGCTCAAATGTAGACACTCGAGTTTTAAAGACTGACTCAATGAGGTTCTAATACCTGCCATCCACTATCACTACTTGGCATTGTCATGCACTTAGTAGATGTAGAAGCTCAGTCCATATTGATCACTTCCAAGTAGTCTTTGAACTTAGTCTACATTGGTGACTCATTAGATACTGTGAAACTCATCATATAAACTAAATCACCTGTTTACCTCTACATAGCTTGGTAAACACTATCACCCTAAGCTTGGTATAGACTGAGTCACTTGGTTAATACTGAGTAGCTCAGTTTGTTGGAATTAAGAAGTGGGAAGATTTACTTGTGAGGGGGGGGGGGGCTGAATTAGAAGTGAATAAACTTTCATCCTTTCTAAATTATTTTAACTAAAATCATTCACATGCAACCAATCTATCTAAAGAACTTGAAAGTAAAGACATGCATGAAAATAGACAACACACAAATTTGGTAACCTAGAAACCCTCCAAAATGAGAAGGTAAAATTGGGGTGGGGATGATGCCCACAAAATATCACTGCAACAATGTATAACTATTCAAGGTTACAATGTTTCACCTCTCCCAACGGTCTGCCCTGTGAAAGACTTGTCTTATTAAAGACTTTACACTCTGTCAAAAGTGACTTGGTTAAAGGATTTCACTACCCTACTAAAAGTAGGACTATTAAAAGACTTTTGTACATTCACTTGGAATTCCACCTTGTTAAAGGATTTATAAATGGCTGCTAGGCAAACCTAAGTCCATAGGATTTCCATTATCTAATACATTTGCTAGAGAGTATTAGAAAATCTTTGACCTGATAACTTTGCAATCTTCAATTCCTGATTCCAGATCCTTGTTCTACTCTGACTAACCTAATCCTTTCTTGATCTGATATGTCTCTCTTCAATATTCTGATACTCTATTCTTGATCAACTAAATACTAAAATGTTTCTTTGTTCTTCTAAGTATTTTCACACTTGCCTCTAAATTTTGCTATAGTTCACCCATACACTTCCTTCATTGATGCATGTAATGGGGTTTTGTCCTCCTTTTAAAGATTTTGAAGACTTAGGGTTAGGTATGAATCTACAATCCATATTAAATCTTTATTTCTTACTCAATTCATGCACTTTTCTTATTAGTTGCATGCTTACTGCATAGGTAATGTAAAAAAATTGTTCTTATCTTTAATATCCTTTGAGATTCTTCTATGTTGGCTCAAAAAATGGTTTACATAGGTGTTTGTGTGATTACAAACAACTATGTCCAATCTGTGTTACTTGGCACTTGTTACCTCTAATGTTTGGCTCATATAGTAAAACTTGCTCACTCAGCTCCTATAGAAATTATGTTCCACTCAGCTTCTACAGTGACTCAACACCTATACTTTGCTCAGCACTTGAACTTCATTCGGCACCTAAAGTTCACTTGGCACCTATTGAATTCTCTAGCTCGACATACATTATAGCTCGACATCAACTATTTACTTGACATCTATACATATTTTACTCAGCATGTGTTACTAGCTTGACATGAACTTAGTAAACATCTTAAGTGTGTTGACATGAAATAGTCAAAACCAGTCTTAGATTCAACAATCTCCCCCTTTGACATGAGTGTCAAAAACACTTAGCACTAGATCAAAGTCTAATCCCTTCGAGTAAATTCATATAGTTTGACATATGTACAGAACTTCAAAACTTCTCAAAATTTTATAAAAATTATATATATATTATATATATATATATATAAATTGTAACTCCCACTGAGTTGTTGTGCCATTTCTATTCTTGTAACCAAAATTCTTGTGCCATATGTGTCTCATATTGATGTATCTGTGTATCGTGTACTTTGTATTTGTGTTACCTTCCATTCTTATTTATGACTCCCCCAAAACATTATATCTTCCTCTAAATTATTTCTCCCCCTTAACTATATCTCCGCCTTTTTGATACTTATGTCAAAGGGTTCTAAGGATTAAGACCATATTTTTCCAAAAATGTTTTATTGACCTCCATAATCATCTTGAGAGATGTATCCCAATTGTCCAAAGAAATTTCTAATGATTTATGCTAGATAGCTATCTTTAGAAAGATTAGGATCTTTCTTTAGAACTTTCTTTGCATAGGCTTGTTCTTTACGGAGTACTTCCAGATGTGGTGTTATGGAAGATTGAATTTGCATCAATTTGGCCTTGATATTGGCCTCTTCTACTATCAACACAACTAATTCTTTCTATGTGTGAAGCATTTGGGAAAAATGCTTCTCACTCTGAGCTGGATCATTTGCCTGCTGTGTGTTGGAAATCTTCATATTTCACTCCAAGATCAGTATTCTTTGGCTTATTTCCTATGTGAAGTATGAGAAATCACACAACTTTTTGTACAATGAGAATACATTCTCAAGTACCTTTTTCACCTTTTCAATTTTTTTTCCAATTCAACCTATGATAGTGCTTTTTCACTTGATATATTTTTATTTATTTTCAATAGAATTTTCTTCTTTGACCATTCAAATAATTTGACATCGGTTTCAAGGTCCTCATTCTATACCTGGTCCACAATTTTGGATAATTGCTCCATTATGGGCTAAGTTTCATTAGGTACTTGCAAGCTAAAGGCATCAATAAATATTTCTTTGATCTCCACTAATACTTGCTTCTCCTTGTAATCATTTTTTTGTATCTCTTTCCTCTTTCTCCTTTCTAGTGCCTTTTGCACTTCATTTATCTACTATAGGTTCATTGTCCTTGAGTTATAGCTTGGCATGACTATTTCTTCATCAAGTGCAGGGTCTCCATAGTGAAGTACCCTTGCAACCTTGGTAGTGCTTGAGCCTAGTATAGAAATTTGCAATGGCATTGCATCAATGCTCCACTACTTATGAGGAGTTCCTAAGCTAGTCAAGTTAACCAATATTTGTATTGCCTCCTACTCCTTAGGGGTTATCTCCACTTCTTTCTCCTCTTGTCTATTACCTTGATCAATGATCACAATTTGAGGAGGTGCACCTTGTATATGTGTTGTAGGAACATCTTGTCCTATTGTCACCTTTGTTGTAGAATCAACCTTAGCAATTTTGTCTTGTACCTCTTTCTCTTTAGGTTGATCTCTTGTAGTTGTGGGAGATTATGTTGGTATTTCTTGTGTGGTTTCCTTCTCCCTTGTTATTGCTGCTAAAACTTTTGGTAGCTCATCAACACTCACCAATATTGGGTTTGTGAAAAGTTGTACCTGTAGTGTTGATTGGTGAAGGATCTTCTTGAGATCCTCTACAATTAAAGGGTTGATGTTCTAAGTTGAGGTGTCAAGAAAATCCTTTACAATGACTATAATTGCAGGTGCTATATGTGGAGGACTTGGTGGTGGTAGTTGGGTGTCTTGGACACTTAGTTTAGGTTTCTACTCCTCTTCACCATGTGTCTCCATTTTCTCTTTTTCTATTTCTTTCTTTTCTTCCTCCTTTTCTTGTTCTCTTTCTTCTTGTTTCTTATTAGCCTCAACCTTATTTTCATCTTCATCCTCTTTAGTGTTCTATCACTCAAGGGGATCTTCTTCTCCATCCTTGATAGTAGTCAACCCATATATTAACTTCAACATTCTTGTTGATTTATTGACAACTTCTTCAATTTTATTCTGCAAGATGCTGAAGGCTCTATATTTTGGTGCAAACTTGCTTCCATTTTTCTTATTTGCCTTAGTTATTTGACCTTTACTCAATTATGGCATGACTTGTGTCAATGTGGATTCTCTTATTTCTTTTTCCATTTTAAAACAATAATGCCACTTATTTTCAACAATTTGATATAACTCCTTGGGCATTTTATTGTCTAATTCAAGAGGAGTATTCTTGAATTCTTCCATCATGGCATATATTGATTCTTCAACTTTATTATGATCTTCTCTACTCAATTTATTAAAATCAACATTTTTCAATTCAGAAAAATCTGCATTCTTCCTAACATTATCACAAATTTTATCGATATTTGACTTAGGAGCATGGCTTACCACTCTAAATTGGTTGATATCTTTAGACTCTATCCTTTCCTCATCATCTAACTCTAGTTGTGCAACATATTTTCTCTTTGATTTCTTTTACATAGGACCAGTCATCGTAGTAGCTTTCTTCTTCTCTTTGTCTTACTCCTTGGCCCTTTACATTGAGGCTCTTGTGGTGGCTCTTGTTACTATTACAGTTGGCTTGGCTTGGGTAGGCTTTGTAACCTTCTTTTCTTTAGGCTAGGTTGTAGGCTGAGTTTTAGCATTTCTCTTCTTGAGCTCAACTTGAGCTGGTGCTTCCTTGGCTTCTTCTTCCTTGACACCTTCTTCATTTTTTTCATCCTCACCTAAGCCTTGTGTCAATGCAAGAGGTTGATGTTCCTCTTCATCAACATCATGATCTTCCTCAACATCAACACCCTCTACTTCTACTTCTTTTGTAGTGCCTTCTCGAAACTTTGCTTTCAGCTTCTTTATGAGCCTGTCTTTCTTCTTTATAGTAGAGGCAGTCTTCAATTCCATCTCCACTTTGGATCATACCACATCATATGTTCCAAAATGTGGTGCATCCTTGTCAATTTCCTCTACAAGAAATGTTGTGATTTCTATTCATGCTTCATCAATATTTAGCTCATATCCTAATGGTCTTAGCCATCTAGTATTTGGAATTGCTGCTTGGATATAAGTATAATAAATATCAACTAAGAAACAAATATCATTGATGTATTGTTCCACTAGGGAAACTGGTATCCTTAGTCTTTGTTTCATGGCTTTCTTGAAATCCTCAAAGTAACTAGTCATTAGGGATTAAAAATTGTCTACTATTTTCTCAATGTACTTATTGATTTGAGTAATAGCTGACTTATCTGATTTCCAATTTACATTGCCAAAAGAGGGAAATTCTTCCAAAATATAGAAAAATATATAGATCAGATCTGATCCAAACTTACACTAAGCACCTTTTGATCTTCTTATTGCTCCTAAATTCTCCATGATCTACTATAATAACAATTCTACTAGATCATATGCATGATCCTTCTTGACAATTTTGTAGGCGACATCCATAGCAATGCATGGAACACTATTTAGTCTACTTGATTGATAGAACTTGTGAGATATGATTCTTACTACAAAGTCTAAAAGGGGATCTATTATTGTATCAATAGTCATGCCCCTTTTGTTCCATTTTGCCTTGATGTTCTTTTCAATAGCTTCCATTGAATCACTTCACAGGGTCTTGTACAGATCAAGGGTTGGAAAACCTGTAACCCTATGCACAATTCTCTTTGTTATCTTGATAGGTCCTCCTTCTAACAATAAAAAACCATTATGTATTCTACTTAGGACAATTCTTATCCATTTATTTTTGAAAACTATGGGGAAAACTAGGGCATAGGTTAAGCCCTTTCTTTCAACTATTTGAAATTCTTCTTTTAGCACTCCATTTTCACATAGTTTATCATATGCTTGATGAATCTCCA